>CM067167.1:207455623-207555623 GCA_034093135.1 Erigeron breviscapus | reverse complement strand
GAAAAGAAATTATAATTAATGTTATTTTATGCGATAAAAATGTACTATTACTTTTTTGCCACAATAAAATGTACAATAAATCAATTTGGGAAAAATACAAGGGTTCCAACATAAAATCATTATATTTAAACAGTTTTTAACTTCTTTATATGTTTCAAATTGATTAAAAACTCTGTTATCGGTTTCAAACTAATTAGCGATTATTTATATTTAAAAAATGATTAATCTTTCTAATTAAATAGCTTAAAAATTTTTCTAATCATGAAATGATGACAAGTGATAAAATCAATGGATAAGATTAGAAGAGATAATGAATGGAATCCACGTGTCACCATTTTATGCTTTTAGAAGATTTTTAGACTAATTTTCAAGAGAATATATCATTATTATTTTTTTAAATAAAGAGAACAATGAGTACTTTTTTCAAAACAATTTGCTCTATTTTTTTTTATTAAGAACAATTTAATTGATAAGTACCATGTTTGAAAGAAGAATAATAATAATAATAATAATAATAATAATAATAATAATAAATAAGTGCCATGTTTGTATGTTTTTTCCCCCCCTTTTGTATGCTTTTTTTAAGTCGTAACTTTCCAACGTCATTTTTGGAATGCCGTCTAATCTTCTTCGTTCGTTTCTTAATGCATGGTCCACTAACTTTTTGCAAAGTTTGAAGATTATTAAGTTTTATATTTTACACAATCGTTAATTTTTTTATTTTTTAAAAAATATCAACATATCATATGTATCGCCGGTTACTTAAGGGGGTGTTTGGTTCGCAAAATTCTTTGAAATCTGGATTTCATTCCATATCCTGTTTGGTTGATAGAATGGAAATCAGATTCCATTCCATTAATTGTTTTGTTTAAAAGGAATTGGAATTGGAATCCTTTGAATTCCATCATGAAATTCAAGATTCCTTAGCATATTTGATGGAAAGTTTGAAATTGCAATGGAATTCAAGTTTTAATAAAGCTAAATCTTATATAATTATTCTTTGATTATTAAAATGATTATAATATACTTCAAAATAATATTTTTTAATTATTATTATTATTATCATTATTATTATTGTTAATAATTACTTCGTATTAGTTAGAAATTATTTAAAACACTTTATAAACTTAACTTTATTAATATTTATAAAGTTTATTACAGTTTAATAAAAAATTATTTATTTAAAAATCTAGTTTTAGCTTATAAAGTTTAATAATATTTTATATAAAAATATATTTTTTAATTATGATTATTATTTTAAATAGTTATTTTTATTGTTAATACTTTATTAGTTAAAATTATAATTTTATAAATATTTATTAATATTTATAAATATATTATATATAAAAAATATTTATTATTTTATAAAAAATTATTACTATTTAATAAAAAATTTCTTATAAAAACTAACTTTAGCTTATTAAAAATTTAATATTATTCTATAAAAAACATTATTTTATAAAAAATTAAAAATGATTTATATAAGTTTTTTTATTATGTAAAAAATATTAATATTACTATTTAAAAATATATTTATTAACTTTTATTATTATTATAATTTTAATGTTATGAATTTCATTCAATTCCGGTCAACCAAACACAAACAGGTTATAATTCAGTCAAAAATCCAATTCCATCAGATTTCAATCCATTCAGATTTTAATTCCATCAAATTCCAATTCCTTTGATAGATTTCAATTCCTTCAAAAAAAAATATGCGAACCAAACGGACCCTAAGGTGATTATGCTTTGTTTGAAACCAAAAAATTTAGAGTTAAGTTTTTATTATGAGTTAAAAGAATGCGATAGTACATGTTTTTCTCAAAATAGCTAAAATCACTAAATTGAAATGTTAAGTTTATCGGTTTGTATCTCCTTACCAAAAAAACAACTCTTCGTGAAATGTTAAAGCCATTCATATAAATCTTGTCAAAAGGTGTAACCTTTTATTCTAGAGTTAATTATAAGGTTGGTCCCTTTGGTTTGTATACTTTTGCAATGGGGGTCCCTTTTCGACTTTCTTCGCAATGGGGTCCCTATTTTGACTATTTTTTGCAAAGTTGGTCCCTTTTTGACGGATCCGTTATGAGGGGTCGTTAAGTACGCAGGTGATAGTCACATGCAGGGGCATTTACGTAATAGGTCACCCCAGCAGCCCCACAAGGTCCTTTTTTCCCCTTTTAATCTTTTATACCTTTCTCCCCTTTTATACCACACGTTCTTTCTTTCTCTTTCCTCCTCACTTTGCTCAAAACGAGCTTCCATTTCCCTTAATTGCGCCAATTGGTTTGCCACAAACCCCCAAGCTTTCTTCTCAAGATTCTTCACAACTTTCTTCTTCTTCTTAGTTTCAATATACCACACTTAACAAAATTAACAATAATATATACCATACTTACAAACAATTCCAACCACACTTACCACTATCCCTCTGCCTACCAGCCACCAATACCACCACAGTCACCAACTGTCTCTAGTCACACCACTTAAAATTACATTGAGGATTTTCATCACTTTGATTCCTAAAGTTTTAAATCCGCTAACTATTGAGGATTTTGGCCCGATTAGTCTTATTGGTGTGCAAAATAAAATTATTGCAAAAGTTTTAGCAAATAGACTTGCCAAGGTTCTCGATTCGGTGGTCAGTTCTACTCAATTTGCTTTTATCAAGGGGCGAAATATCTTTGATGGTCCTCTAATTCTTAATGAGATCGTTGAGTGGTATAAGAAAAAAAAGAAGAAAGGAATTTTCTTAAAGCTAGATATCGCAAAGGCTTACGACTCTCTCAACTGGGACTAGTTATGCACTATTATGCGATTTATGGGTTTTGGGAGAAGATGGGTTAGCTGGATATCTGCATGTCTTTTTTCTGCTAAATCTTCGATTCTTATAAATGGTAGCCCCACTTCTGAATTTGTTATGGAGAAAGGATTGAGACAAGGCGATCCAATGGCTCCTTTCTTGTTCATCCTTGCTATGGAGGGTTTGCATGTGGCGATTGAAGAAACGAAATTGGTTGGATCCATTCGAGGCCTCAAGGTTGGCAACCTTTCTATCTCCCATCTTATGTATGCTGATGACGTTCTTTTCTTAGCAGATTGCTCTGAAGAAAATCTCATTAACATTAAGACTATTTTTACTTGTTTTTATCTCTCTTCTGGATTGCAAATTAATTTTCAAAATTCGAGACTGTTTGGGGTGTGTGTCTCTGGGGCGGATTGACAATCTGGCAAGAGTAATGGGGTGTGGTCGCGGTAGTTTTCCTTTTACATATCTTGGTGTCCCGATTGGTGCCAATATGAAAAGATTAGAGTCTTGGTCCCCGGTTATCGACAAATTTAACAAGAGACTCTCAAAATGGAAGGCTAATTTTATACCTCAAGTCAAAAGGTATAGTCTTCCAAGACCAAGAGATATAACCTTTCATATAGTCTAAACAAGAATTTTATCCCCGGGCGGTGCCCCGGGTTGCCGGCGCATCATGCAAACATACGTATAGCGTTACCCAAAAGTTTGGATGCTTAAAGTTTACTATAAGGGGTAGAAGGTTAAAATATTGGGCTGCCAAAGTTGAGAAAACTAATAGTTCGATGACAAAAGTTAAAAACCTCATAATAAGTGATAGAAAGTAAAAACTATAGATTTAATGATTAAAGTTAAAAACCTAAAAATTAGTTGATAGAAATTTAAAACTTTTGTATAAGTAAATTATACTTACAACTTTGTAAAAGTAAAGTACATTTAAGTTTATATAAAAATTTTGGACTAAAGTCAAAAATCCAAAAAATTAAGTGATAAAACCTCTAAAAATTTAAGTGATAAACAAAGATAAAAACATTTTTAAAAAGAAAAAGAAAAAATTCTAGATATCGCAAAGGCTTACGACTCTCTCAACTGGGACTAGTTATGCACTATTATGCGATTTATGGGTTTTGGGAGAAGATGGGTTAGCTGGATATCTGCATGTCTTTTTTCTGCTAAATCTTCGATTCTTATAAATGGTAGCCCCACTTCTGAATTTGTTATGGAGAAAGGATTGAGACAAGGCGATCCAATGGCTCCTTTCTTGTTCATCCTTGCTATGGAGGGTTTGCATGTGGCGATTGAAGAAACGAAATTGGTTGGATCCATTCGAGGCCTCAAGGTTGGCAACCTTTCTATCTCCCATCTTATGTATGCTGATGACGTTCTTTTCTTAGCAGATTGCTCTGAAGAAAATCTCATTAACATTAAGACTATTTTTACTTGTTTTTATCTCTCTTCTGGATTGCAAATTAATTTTCAAAATTCGAGACTGTTTGGGGTGTGTGTCTCTGGGGCGGATTGACAATCTGGCAAGAGTAATGGGGTGTGGTCGCGGTAGTTTTCCTTTTACATATCTTGGTGTCCCGATTGGTGCCAATATGAAAAGATTAGAGTCTTGGTCCCCGGTTATCGACAAATTTAACAAGAGACTCTCAAAATGGAAGGCTAATTTTATACCTCAAGTCAAAAGGTATAGTCTTCCAAGACCAAGAGATATAACCTTTCATATAGTCTAAACCCATATATTTAGGGGGTGTTGGCGAATGCGCTGTGAATTTAGATTTTGCGTTTTCAATACTGCGTTTAAAAAAAGCATGTCATTACTTGCTTTTTCAAAACCACGTTTCCCCTATAATTTAACGCAAATAATCAAAAAAAAAAAAAAAAAAAAAAAAAAAAAAAAAAAAAAAAAAAAAAAAAAAAAAAAAAAAAAAAAAAAAAAAAAAAAAAAAAAAAAAAAAAAAAAAAAAAAAAAAAAAAAAAAAAAAAAAAAAAAAAAAAAAAAAAAAAAAAAAAAAAAAAAAAAAAAAAAAAAAAAAAAAAAAAAAAAAAAAAAAAAAAAAAAAAAAAAAAAAAAAAAAAAAAAAAAAAAAAAAAAAAAAAAAAAAAAAAAAAAAAAAAAAAAAAAAAAAAAAAAAAAAAAAAAAAAAAAAAAAAAAAAAAAAAAAAAAAAAAAAAAAAAAAAAAAAAAAAAAAAAAAAAAAAAAAAAAAAAAAAAAAAAAAAAAAAAAAAAAAAAAAAAAAAAAAAAAAAAAAAAAAAAAAAAAAAAAAAAAAAAAAAAAAAAAAAAAAAAAAAAAAAAAAAAAAAAAAAAAAAAAAAAAAAAAAAAAAAAAAAAAAAAAAAAAAAAAAAAAAAAAAAAAAAAAAAAAAAAAAAAAAAAAAAAAAAAAAAAAAAAAAAAAAAAAAAAAAAAAAAAAAAAAAAAAAAAAAAAAAA
Source organism: Erigeron breviscapus (assembly GCA_034093135.1). Taxonomy (NCBI): domain Eukaryota; kingdom Viridiplantae; phylum Streptophyta; class Magnoliopsida; order Asterales; family Asteraceae; genus Erigeron; species Erigeron breviscapus. The sequence goes on along the minus strand of CM067167.1, from coordinate 207,550,380 downwards.
AAAAAAAAAAAAAAAAAAAAAAAAAAAAAAAAAAAAAAAAAAAAAAAAAAAAAAAAAAAAAAAAAAAAAAAAAAAAAAAAAAAAAAAAAAAAAAAAAAAAAAAAAAAAAAAAAAAAAAAAAAAAAAAAAAAAAAAAAAAAAAAAAAAAAAAAAAAAAAAAAAAAAAAAAAAAAAAAAAAAAAAAAAAAAAAAAAAAAAAAAAAAAAAAAAAAAAAAAAAAAAAAAAAAAAAAAAAAAAAAAAAAAAAAAAAAAAAAAAAAAAAAAAAAAAAAAAAAAAAAAAAAAAAAAAAAAAAAAAAAAAAAAAAAAAAAAAAAAAAAAAAAAAAAAAAAAAAAAAAAAAAAAAAAAAAAAAAAAAAAAAAAAAAAAAAAAAAAAAAAAAAAAAAAAAAAAAAAAAAAAAAAAAAAAAAAAAAAAAAAAAAAAAAAAAAAAAAAAAAAAAAAAAAAAAAAAAAAAAAAAAAAAAAAAAAAAAAAAAAAAAAAAAAAAAAAAAAAAAAAAAAAAAAAAAAAAAAAAAAAAAAAAAAAAAAAAAAAAAAAAAAAAAAAAAAAAAAAAAAAAAAAAAAAAAAAAAAAAAAAAAAAAAAAAAAAAAAAAAAAAAAAAAAAAAAAAAAAAAAAAAAAAAAAAAAAAAAAAAAAAAAAAAAAAAAAAAAAAAAAAAAAAAAAAAAAAAAAAAAAAAAAAAAAAAAAAAAAAAAAAAAAAAAAAAAAAAAAAAAAAAAAAAAAAAAAAAAAAAAAAAAAAAAAAAAAAAAAAAAAAAAAAAAAAAAAAAAAAAAAAAAAAAAAAAAAAAAAAAAAAAAAAAAAAAAAAAAAAAAAAAAAAAAAAAAAAAAAAAAAAAAAAAAAAAAAAAAAAAAAAAAAAAAAAAAAAAAAAAAAAAAAAAAAAAAAAAAAAAAAAAAAAAAAAAAAAAAAAAAAAAAAAAAAAAAAAAAAAAAAAAAAAAAAAAAAAAAAAAAAAAAAAAAAAAAAAAAAAAAAAAAAAAAAAAAAAAAAAAAAAAAAAAAAAAAAAAAATCATGTTGTCTGTGTTTATACATTTTATATGTGATAATGAGATATGGACACATGTGTGGTTCAATGTACACATTTATATGTCAGTCGGTTCACTTGTGATTGTGTAGTACAAGAGTGCTATGATTGTTTATGTATGAGGCTCAGATGTTATCATGTGTATTTTATATATTTTAGACTAAACATCGTTTGAGCATGTTTTTAACCTTTAAAAGAATTGTCTTTTTGATATTTTTATCTTGCGGTGTATGTATTAGGGTTCATTTGATCAAAATAATATTAATAAGGATTTGTTTTGTGGTTTAATTATACGCCAATCCTCAAAATAAGTGTTATAATGATAAGTGCAATGGATTATAACCCAAATAAATATTCATTAGAGATGAATATGAGTAAAATAGTTGGTTATGAATATGAGAACATTATAAAACATTTAATTAATTATCATAAAAAGTGTTTCGTGTAAAATTTAAGACAATATTATGATACGGACGAATGATAAATACTTTGATTTGAATCGACGACGAGATAATTAGACATAATTAATTATCATAATGTTTTTTGATTAGACATAATTAACGCATACTTTAATGACAAACCTTTTGCTAGTGTTTGACTGTTGATAGTGGGGTCAAAATATTAAATTGACTCACAAAATATCACCAAACTAAACATGTTTTGTTTGTTGTACTCGTTTGTTACGTATGCATATATATATATATATATATCATTGTAACTGTCCCTTTTAAATAATTGAATTGAATTCGCCATATATCATCCTTTTTTCAAGTCAAAAAAGAAAGATAAAATTCTCCATAAAGTTATAGTTGTTTCCATTTTGATAAGTTTTATAATCAATCGAATTTTGGAAGGAAAAGAAGGGGAAATGGGGGGAGGTGGGTTTGATATGGAATCATTGGTGGATGCAACAGCAGGGGCAATTGGATCTCTTGCTAGCACTACTATCTTGTATCCTTTAGATACTTGTAAAACCAAATACCAAGCTGAATTACGTACTCCCCATCTCCGTAAATACAGGTTCCTCTTCTTTTTCTTTTCTGTTTTTACAATTTTTGAGCTACGATTCTAATATGCAGTAAAGTGATTGTTGTAGATAGTTGACAGTTATCATTGGTTTAAGCTTATTTTCAAGCTTATCTACTTATTCGAGTTTGATTTATATATATTTGATGATGAGTCCTGTTTTTGTAGCTTTTATCTGCACATATATTAGCTTATATTAACTTGCAATTATTAGTCATGAAGCTCACAAGTACAATATAAGTTAAAGACAAACACCCCCATAAATATGTTACTTCATAACAAAATCTTCATTTTTTTTCTTTTTGATTTACAATTTTACCTTTTTTAGTCTCTCTTGTTATATTTTGGTTTTTGTTTGTGGTTTTGTGTTCAATTGCTGAACTCTAGGGTAGTGTTAGTGTTTATGGGTTAAGAGGGCTCGTACGAGTCGTGTAATTACTTTCCAAAAGTAATTGTTTATGTTTCGTATTACGAATCTCACTTTGGATAGTTGAGTGATTCTCTTCTCGAGGAATAGTTTTCATGTTTGTATGTATTTTAAAAATCTTTATAGATAGTTAAAATTGACCAAAAAACAGTTTTCGGAAGTTACAAATAGTTATAGGCTGGTTACATGCTCGTCACTTGTGGATCACAAGTCACCGATCATCATGAATCATTGATAATTTGATATCATCAGTGTCGTTTACTAGCAGAATAACTCCCTTGAGTCAGCGATCACACTCAAATGAATTGATATCGTCATGCCTTTTTTTAACTTCAGTTAACCATCGTTTTTTTGGTGAACTTAGGATAAGATCACTAATGCAACGTCTCAATCCAGTTCACATTATGGTCTGGGACCGAGTGATACTATTCAGCACTCATATTCTCAAATTTAATTTGGTTGGTTTGGTACCGTTGAAAACCCTAGTAGCAACCATAAGGGGAAAATGTTGATATAAAATTTGCAATACACTTGTATGATAAGTATCATGAGCAACAAAATCAATGATTCTGGAAACATGAATGAACTACTTATCGTCTTCTGATGGTTGGCTTTCTATGGATGATTATCACTCATTGCTAGTTGGTGAGACCATAGTAGCCATTCTTGGCCAAAATTGAATCGCAACTTGCAAATGTTGCTATTTATGGTTGTCCTATTCGATCGATTACATTAAGAAGCTTGACCTAAGGGGTCGTTTGCTTTCAAGTGCTGAAGTGTGGATCCTATCTCAAATCTGAGACCAAGATAGTAACATCCAAATATGACGTTCATGAGCATAGTGTTCACAGTTAGTTTCTGTTAATTTCATATTTATAGTGCATAAATGGTGAAAGGATGAGGTGGTCCATGTTCAGCTTACCCGGGGAAGGCGAGTCTCTTGACTCAGATTTACACGGTCTAACCGGATTATCCCTGTGGCCGTTTCTGAACCTTTCCCTGGCGATGCCGAAGATGTTACCTAGTAAGATTTGAACCCGAGACCTCTTGTACCACTAGGCCACCTTGAATTATTATTGTTGCTATTTTGTATTATTCAGATTCAGGGTTAAAAGGTAGTTGAACATTAAGTAACTTATATGATCATACGCAAAGTTGTTGATATTCTCTAAATACAATGTTCCTCACTTCTCTGTGCCAGATTAAACTCTCCTGTCATGATGAGTCCTGCAATGTATTAAATTATTAATGAATATTGTATTTTGAACAGGAACCTTTCTGATGTTCTCTGGGAAGCAATTTCCAAACGTCAGGTTCTTTCTTTGTTTCAAGGCCTGGGTACAAAGAACCTGCAATCGTTTATTTCATCATTCATATACTTCTATGGATATAGCTTCTTCAGGAAGATGTACATTGAGAGGTCTGGATACAAGTCTATTGGAACCAGAGCTAACTTGCTTATTGCTGCTGTTGCTGGCGCTTGCACGGTTGCAATAACCCAGGTTAGTCAAAATCATATTAGCACGTCTTACAGTATCGATAATGTAACGAGATGTGGCAACTTTGACCTATTTGCTTACGTATAAGTCGATTTTGGTTGTGTGTTATCTCATGGTCCATCTTTAATGCACACGTATCCTATATAATCTTATTTGAAGCGTAAGATGGAGTTTGGGAGTGCATATATTTAAGTGCTTTTGGAGAGTGTGTTCAAAATAAGCACTACCCTCCAGATTAAAGATATGGGCATGCTTCCTCTACAATAAACTAAAACCACCACTAATACAACAATAACAACAACAACAACAAAACCCAATCCCTGCATACGGGGTGTGGGGGAGGTAAGTTGTAGACAGTCTTGTCTCTACCACTAACACAAATACTTCAAAATGCATTTTGATTTTTTAAAACCTAATATGTTATAAGTACTTCAAATATGCACTCCCAAACACCCTATTAAGTATTATTATATAATATTCATAATTTCATATTTATTACTACTGCGTCAATTATTTATAATAACATTTAAACAATTGACAGTAAGTGTTTGTGGTTCAACATACCGGCCTGTTTGGACACATTTTTACCAGGACCTGTTTTGACCCGTTACTCAATACAATCACATTATGGCTTGTTACCTGAGATTATGAGGTGTTTTGTTCAGCCTTTGGATACAGCTGCATCAAGGATGCAAACGAGTGATTTCGGCAAGTCCAAAGGGCTATGGAAGACCCTGTCAGAGGAAACATGGGGAGAGGCATTTGATGGACTTGGCATATCAATTTTACTTACAATAAATCCAGCAATTCAGGTAATAAATCATGTTCTGTTGCAACCACAAAATATTATATAAGACATATAACTTGGGGGTGAATTATTGCTGCCTATATATTAGAGGAAATGTTAGGTGATGGAACCTAAGACCTCCAGCTTATGTTGAGCAATTCCAAATCAATCCGAAATTCAAATTGATAGAATGAAAGGCCTTTATTATATTTTTAAACCAAGCTTTTCCTTATTAAAAAGCTGAGGTAGTTAGCAAAGGTTTTAGAAACAGTCAAAGATCCTGAGGAGTTTTCGATATGTACAGTAGTGTCTTTGACCTTGCAAAAATCAATACATACCCTCGTCTTTTAGACCGAGAAGGTATACATACCCTCGTCTTTTAGACCGAGAAGGTATCAGACATTCCATTTCCTGCTAAAAAAGGAAATGGAGCTCCAAGAATATACAAATTACTTGATCAACCCTGGGTAATTTTATTTATAATTATGTTTGCAATTTTTTTCGCAGTACACTGCATTTGATCAACTAAAACAAAGACTACTGGAGGGCAAAGCTGGTAACCCACAGTCACTTTCTGCCCTTAATGCTTTTATGCTAGGGGCAGCCTCAAAGTGTGCTGCTACCTGCTTGACTTACCCGGCTATCAGGTGAGTTCTTCTTTGACTTTTGAGGTCAAATTGAATTTTTAATTTCAAAGTTGATATCAGTTATGTGATCTAAAACATCCATTTATAAAAACTGTAGAAATTTAAAAGAAGAGCAAATTGCCTAAGAAAAGGAGCCAACTTTGGTCAGATTTCTATTCTACATAACCAACTTATTTTAGCTAGAAAAACAGTCAAATTTTCAAATTTTGTAAATTAAGGTAATATATTATGTTAACCGGCTTACATGGTTGCGTTTTAAGAAAGTCAACGGGGTCTTAGTTTCCGACACATTAGCTGCTAAGTCTTCTTTTGACTGAGTGCGTGCATGTATTGCTTCCCCTAGATCAGAATCTCTGGAACTTTGATAGCTTTTTTTTAGCCTAAAACAACAGGTAAGTTGAACCATGACCAAAGTTGGTTAGCACTATATGAATTAGTCTTTGAAATTATGCAAGTTAAATTTGAAGTCAAGTATTTATCTGTTTCACCCCGAAAATCAAGCTGATTACCTAACCTTAAACCTTGGCCAAAGTTGGTTTCCTTTTTACCAAATTACCCGTTGCAATTGTGCAAGTCAATTTGATGTTAACTATTAATATGACCCCCATAAGTCAAGTTGTAAGTCGTTATTTATGAAGAGTCAAAGCTGAAATGTCAAATGTGTACCACGGACAGATGCAAGGTCATGATTCAGGCAGCAGAATCAGAAGAAGATAGTAATGATGAATTAGACGTGCAATCAAGAAAAACAGTAACCGGGGCACTCTCTGCCATATGGAACAAGGAAGGGTTGCTAGGATTTTTCAAAGGTTTAAGAGCCCAAATCCTAAAAACCGTGCTAAGTTCAGCATTGCTTTTAATGATAAAGGAAAAGCTCACAAAGAGCACATGGGTGTTGTTTCTGGGAATAAGGAGATTCTTGTTTCTAAACAGAAGCAGGTTAAAAAGCTCTTAAATAGTGTTTGATAGATTGGATTCTGATGTGTAATAAGGACCACACATGGTCTAGTAGATTAAGATTTTTTTTTATATTTATTTATTGTTTAAAACGTTGTTTTAAATATTACAATGCTTCAATAGATACACTCGTCTATAAAGATTTGAAGTTGCTAGTGGTATCCTTGTACAAAATACGAAAGGACCATGTAAAAAAAGATGTGTGGATGTATTTAAGAAGGTTTGCCTATAAAAAAAGATCATTAGAAAAAGGTTGGAATTTTTACCTATATCTTTGACGGGTCCTGCTATAGGTTCCCTATTCCAATAGGTACACCACTTCATTGAAACATTGAAACATACCATCAAACGAATTTTTTGGAACACAAGGCAAAGGCAATTTGGATCTATCTCTAATATCTTTCGTTTTTTTTTTTTTTTTCAAACAATAAGTCGAAACAAAAGGCCCGTTAAAGAAAAATCGAATGATCAGGTTACATACAGGTGTTTAATATACTTATTAATTCAACACAACATGGTAATAAGGGTGTTGAATTTGGAATATCATAAGGGGTGTCAATACACATTACAAGCCATTAAGCTTGAAATTTTAGCTTACTAGTTTGTTTCTTTTTTTATTTCTCTTTATTGTTTAAACGTAAAAGGTTTGAGAATCATAGCTTTTATTCGACATGGAGCGATTAAATTCGCTTAAAAAGTTAGTGTGTAGTTATATTAATACAACAAAGGTTATCCATGTGACAACTCGTAATTAATTAGCAATGGGTTAATCTTAATCTCGTTTAAGCTAAGTCATTATCATAATCTCGTCTAATTTAGACGGTCTTTGACGTGGAAATTGTTAGACTTTTGGACTTTTGACTTAGTCAAATTAGACATATCTTGATGACGTAGACTATTAGCTATCTAGACGAATGCCGAGTCTTAAAAATGACTTTAAATGAATATTTAAAGGTTATGTCTTGTACAAAATAAATAGACTGTCTAGACTTAATATTATAAAGTTCACTTTGACGAAACTTTATTGACTTGTCTTAATTTAAATAACACGAGGGAAAATACCTTTACTTTAAATTATAACCTTTTAGTCATACGGTATTTAATCGTAAGCATTTTACCAAATAAAGGGTATAAAATGTCTTAAAACTTGGCCACATGGGCCGGCCCCTTATTGTGAGGAGGGAAATAGGCCACCAAAACAGCCCCCCCCCCCTCTTCTTTTTTGTCTGATCGATCACACACACCAAACCACACACACAAAACTCAATTCTTTTCTAAATTGGTTTGGCAAAAGGGAAATCAAAGGGGCAGAATCAAAGGAAAGAATTTTCATAGAAATAATAATCTTTTGGCAAGGGTTTTATCATCATTATCTTCTTTATTTCACCTCAAGAACATCAAGTTTTGGTAAGTAAACTATTCTCAAACTTTTGATTCGATTTAAATTCAATCTAAGGGTTTAGTTCAGTTTTGTTAATTGAATTAGAAGGCTTTGAATATGATTTGAGTTTAGGGTTTTGTTAATAATAATGAAATTTCATTAGAATTGGGTCATGGAATTTGAAAATAGTTGAAGTTGTAAATGGTAAGTGAAATGGACTTGTATCCAGGTTCTTGAACATGTGGGTACTTGTTGAAATGAAAAGATTTGAATAGAAAACGTTTTGGTTTGCGGAAAAAGGTCAAAAATGAGTTTTTGCTCGTTCAGGTCGAGTCTCGCGCCGCGAGCCCTTCTAGGTCGCGCCGCGAGGTAGTACATTTTGCAGGTCGCGCCGCGAGGGGTTTAGGTCGCGCAGCAGGTCGAGTCGCGCCGCGATCCCTTCTAGGTCGCGCCGCGAGGTAGTACATTTTGCAGGTCGCGCCGCGAGCCCTTCTAGGTCGCGCCGCGAGGTAGTACATTTTGCAGGTCGCGCCGCGAGCCCTTCTAGGTCGCGCCGCGAGGTAGTACATTTTGCAGGTCGCGCCGCGAGGGGTTCAGGTCGCGCCGCGAGGTAGTACATTTTACAGGTCGCGCCGCGAGGGGTTCAGGTCGCGCCGCGAGGTAGTACATTTTGCAGGTCGCGCCGCGAGCCCTTCAGGTCGCGCCGTGAGGTAGTACATTTTGCAGGTCGCGCCGCGAGGGGTTCAGGTCGCGCCGCGACTTTTGTTGCTATTTGACATTTCGGATTTTGACGACTTAAAATCTTGAACTTCGTTTATACGAATTGGTACTTTGGACTACCTTATAATGACAATGTCATTGACATTTGAAACTAAAGTCAAATAAAATGAACGTTTAAAACACATTCATAGTCGTGGCATTCTAGGGTTGATAACTAAGTAGTTGTACGTAGGATACTTGTCGTCGTGAGATTTGATCCCCACTATTGGTACTCATATCCTAGGTTTTGGAAAGACGTGGAGACTAGACTGCTCATTTTCTCAGACTACTCATACTTTTAGCTCGTTGATCGCTAAGGTGAGTTTGTGGCGCCCTTTTTCCTTTTACTTTGCGTCTGAAAAGCATGTACTGTATACACGACTACTTTATAAATGATTTGTCTTTGTCTATGTCATGAGATTTGGTAAATGAAATCATTTGACTTATGTCTTGCCATGTTGACGGCTGCCTGAAAATGTATATACATGTCTTATGAAATATTGAACTAAATGACTTTGACTTGCCATGTTGTCGGCTGACTAAATTGTTCTTTGTGTTTGACGAACTAAAATGTTACCCCTATGTAGTTATCACCATTATGAGATCCTAATGGTTGTCTTGTCGGATTTAGCGCCTGACTGTCATTGTTCTGGTCCGCACCCCATTTTAGACGGGAAATCCTGTGCGAGGCATATTGGTTATATTGTCGGATATTGATCCCGACTGTCTATAAAATGTCTTGTTTCATATAATTACATGTCATTGTGTTCTCACAATGACGATAAAACTATTGTAAAAAATGAGTTTTTGCTCGTTCAGGTCGAGTCTCGCGCCGCGATCCCTTCTAGGTCGCGCCGCGAGGTAGTACATTTTGCAGGTCGCGCCGCAAGGGGTCAGGTCGCGCCGCGAGGTTCAGGTCGCGCCGCGAGGGGTTCAGGTCGCGCCGCGAGGGGTTCAGGTCGCGCCGCGAGGGTTCAGGTCGCGCCGCGAGGGGTTCAGGTCGCGCCGCGAGGGGTTCAGGTCGCGCCGCGAGGGTTCAGGTCGCGCCGCGAGGGGTTCAGGTCGCGCCGCGAGGGTTCAGGTCGCGCCGCGAGGGTTCAGGTCGCGCCGCGAGGTAGGTTCAGGTCGCGCCGCGAGGGGTTCAGGTCGCGCCGCGAGGTAGGTTCAGGTCGCGCCGCGAGGGGTTCAGGTCGCGCCGCGAGGGTTCAGGTCGCGCCGCGAGGGTTCAGGTCGCGCCGCGAGGGGTTCAGGTCGCGCCGCGAGGGGTTCAGGTCGCGCCGCGAGGGTTCAGGTCGCGCCGCGAGGGGTTCAGGTCGCGCCGCGAGGGTTCAGGTCGCGCCGCGAGGGGTTCAGGTCGCGCCGCGAGGGGTTCAGGTCGCGCCGCGAGGGGTTCAGGTCGCGCCGCGAGGGTTCAGGTCGCGCCGCGAGGGGTTCAGGTCGCGCCGCGAGGGTTCAGGTCGCGCCGCGAGGGGTTCAGGTCGCGCCGCGAGGGGTTCAGGTCGCGCCGCGAGGTAGGTTCAGGTCGCGCCGCGAGGGGTTCAGGTCGCGCCGCGAGGTAGGTTCAGGTCGCGCCGCGAGGGGTTCAGGTCGCGCCGCGAGGTTCAGGTCGCGCCGCGAGGGGTTCAGGTCGCGCCGCGAGGGTTCAGGTCGCGCCGCGAGGGGTTCAGGTCGCGCCGCGAGGGGTTCAGGTCGCGCCGCGAGGGGTTCAGGTCGCGCCGCGAGGGTTCAGGTCGCGCCGCGAGGGGTTCAGGTCGCGCCGCGAGGGTTCAGGTCGCGCCGCGAGGGGTTCAGGTCGCGCCGCGAGGGTTCAGGTCGCGCCGCGAGGGGTTCAGGTCGCGCCGCGAGGGTTCAGGTCGCGCCGCGAGGGTTCAGGTCGCGCCGCGAGGGTTCAGGTCGCGCCGCGAGGGGTTCAGGTCGCGCCGTGAGGTAGTACATTTTGCAGGTCGCGCCGCGAGGGGTTCAGGTCGCGCCGCGACTTTTGTTGCTATTTGACATTTCGGATTTTGACGACTTAAAATCTTGAACTTCGTTTATACGAATTGGTACTTTGGACTACCTTATAATGACAATGTCATTGACATTTGAAACTAAAGTCAAATAAAATGAACGTTTAAAACACATTCATAGTCGTGGCATTCTAGGGTTGATAACTAAGTAGTTGTACGTAGGATACTTGTCGTCGTGAGATTTGATCCCCACTATTGGTACTCATATCCTAGGTTTTGGAAAGACGTGGAGACTAGACTGCTCATTTTCTCAGACTACTCATACTTTTAGCTCGTTGATCGCTAAGGTGAGTTTGTGGCGCCCTTTTTCCTTTTACTTTGCGTCTGAAAAGCATGTACTGTATACACGACTACTTTATAAATGATTTGTCTTTGTCTATAATCATGTCATTGTGTGTACGCCGATGGTATGGTGGGTACGTCGATGGTACACTGATGGTACACCTTATATATAAACACTGAAGGTAAGTTCGAAGTAATAACCTAAGCATCTTGGTCTTATTTTCGGATATTGATCTCGGCTGTCTTGTCTTAAATAACTACATGTCATTGTGTGCTCCCAATGACGACTAAACTTTGGTCAAACACACTGTAAACTCACCAACTATTTCGATAGCTGATCCTCTCAAATTTCATGCTTTTCAGGTAACCAACAGTAAGTCTTGGATCATCAATGGCATTATAGGGCCATTCTTTTGACTTGGACGTACAATTAGCACCAGACATTTGAGGACTCTCATGTTTTTAGCTTTAATTGTATTAGACTGTCCAATTTATTGAACTCGTATTCAGTGGGCCCAGTTCCAAATGAGGATGACTTGTATCCGTATTTTGGGGTCCACATTTGAACGATTGTACTTGTATTGAACATGTATTGGCATTAATGGATGTAATCTCTATTTACCTTATGATTAGTACGCAATTATTTGTTAACCCTGTATTTCTGCTACAACGGGGTGTGACAAAAATTGGTATCAGAGACAAGGTTATAGTTAATACAGAGTTTTTCCGCTGGAAAAACTCAATCTATAGCCATTGTCGTTTCAAAAGGAAATCTAAGTCTATTAAGGTTTAGGATACTTATTTCAAGAGTTATATTATTTGTCTATAATTAGACCTAACCTGATCAACTACGTCCCGATTATGTAAAATAATATAAGGCTCGAAATAAATATCTTAGACTTTGTATATACGTTATAGTTTGGATTATACTCACAACATACTGTAGATGTGGTGGGAAGGCTGCGGGTGACCCTATATATAAGCATTGAAGGTATATTGTTAATAGAAACCCAAATCGTATGTGTATAGTCTAGACAAAGATTTCTTTAAAAATTCGTATGCTGCGTACTGTCACATCCATTTGACTTGTACTGTCTCATCCATTAGACTTATATGGATGCTTTAACTATCTTTTCGGACTTGTCATGTCGGACGGAGTTAGCTCTAATGCTTGTTGTACCTGGTACACCTCCAGTGCCTTTTGTGGCAAATTCCTTTCCTCGGGTCCCTCACTCTTCTAAGAGGAACCATTTGAGGTGTCGGGCAATGAATCTCGCCCCATAAATCTGGTGTCAATATCCAGTGAATCTGGAAATGGACATGTATATAATCATGTTCAACCGACTCTGTCACCGGTAGCTTCATATCAGAGGAGGACTACCGAGGGAGCTCGTCTTCCCTATGCTCCTCGAGATCCTTATGCTCCTGGTCCTTCTGCACCGGTTCAGGACATCCGTGTGTTTGGTCCTTCATTCTTCTGGGCGATCCGTATGCTGTGGGTCCCTCCAGAGTGCCTGTTTACAATCCCGATGTCGTTATGCCAGTTGCATCTGCAGCTGATAGGTCAGAATATGCTCCCCGACAAATGTCAAGGATGAATAATTCTCTCATCCGTACAAGAGAGGCTATTGACGATCAAGCTCAAGCGTTGACAGGAGCTTATCACCATGCCTCTGAGGCTATGACTGTTGCTAGAGAGGGGAAGGAGACTATTGGAACTTTGATCTGGATACTGTCAGTCTTGGTGGTTTTAGGCGTGGCCTTGCTAATCGTCGTTCTTATCAAGATGTAATCTATAGTAGTTATGTATTGTAAGCCTAGGACTTATAACAACTCATACTTTCGTACTTTGAATTGTAGTCTATCTTTGTGGATGTAGTTCCCACATGTTTTCGAACAGTACTCGTCAGACTATGTAAATTTTTGAACATCAATGAAATACGATCGTCTTTTTGGCTTACATACTTGTTCAAACTACGTCCCGATTATGTAAAATAATATAAGGCTCGAAATAAATATCTTAGACTTTGTATATACGTTATAGTTTGGATTATACTCACAACATACTGTAGATGTGGTGGGAAGGCTGCGGGTGACCCTATATATAAGCATTGAAGGTATGTTAGGAGTAGAAACCCAAATCGTATGTGTATACATGGGACTTATATACGTGATAGTTTGGATTATACTCACAACATACTGTAAATGTGGTGGGAAGGCTGCGGGTGACCCTATATATAAGCATTGAAGGTATATTGTTAATAGAAACCCAAATCGTATGTGTATAGTCTAGACAAAGATTTCTTTAAAAATTCGTATGCTGCGTACTGTCACATCCATTTGACTTGTACTGTCTCATCCATTAGACTTATATGGATGCTTTAACTATCTTTTCGGACTTGTCATGTCGGACGGAGTTAGCTCTAATGCTTGTTGTACCTGGTACACCTCCAGTGCCTTTTGTGGCAAATTCCTTTCCTCGGGTCCCTCACTCTTCTAAGAGGAACCATTTGAGGTGTCGGGCAATGAATCTCGCCCCATAAATCTGGTGTCAATATCCAGTGAATCTGGAAATGGACATGTATATAATCATGTTCAACCGACTCTGTCACCGGTAGCTTCATATCAGAGGAGGACTACCGAGGGAGCTCGTCTTCCCTATGCTCCTCGAGATCCTTATGCTCCTGGTCCTTCTGCACCGGTTCAGGACATCCGTGTGTTTGGTCCTTCATTCTTCTGGGCGATCCGTATGCTGTGGGTCCCTCCAGAGTGCCTGTTTACAATCCCGATGTCGTTATGCCAGTTGCATCTGCAGCTGATAGGTCAGAATATGCTCCCCGACAAATGTCAAGGATGAATAATTCTCTCATCCGTACAAGAGAGGCTATTGACGATCAAGCTCAAGCGTTGACAGGAGCTTATCACCATGCCTCTGAGGCTATGACTGTTGCTAGAGAGGGGAAGGAGACTATTGGAACTTTGATCTGGATACTGTCAGTCTTGGTGGTTTTAGGCGTGGCCTTGCTAATCGTCGTTCTTATCAAGATGTAATCTATAGTAGTTATGTATTGTAAGCCTAGGACTTATAACAACTCATACTTTCGTACTTTGAATTGTAGTCTATCTTTGTGGATGTAGTTCCCACATGTCTTTGGATCGTATCACTCTGACTATGTAGTCTATCGTTGTGGATGTAGTTCCCACATGTTTTCGAACAGTACTCGTCAGACTATGTAAATTTTTGAACATCAATGAAATACGATCGTCTTTTTGGCTTACATACTTGTTCAAACTACGTCACTTGCTCATTCTAAACTCTAGAAATATGATGTTCCATATTTCTTGTCTTGTCTTGTACATGAGTTCGTACAAATCGACAAATTTTGACTTGCGTTTGTACTCTCATCTGTCTTGCAAAGCTACTTCCTATATAACTTTTCGTGGAAATCTCAAAATGACATTTTTGTTCATGTCATAGACTTATGGCTCCTAAGATGCGAAGCAAAATTCAGAAAAAGGCTCCAAGTAAGAAAACTGTTCAAAAGAGAGTTACTCGATCAACTCCTAGACCTAATGAGACGGAACAGGAAGAACTTGTGATCAGCAAGGACCGGAAGTTGCTGCAGTCAATGTGAACACTGGTCCTGGATCTACCCCAATTGTCGGCGGGGAAAAATAATATGGCGGCATTTGTGACAGTAGTAACAATGTTGAACCTACTGTTGAACAAGTTATTCCCCAAGTTCATCTTCGAGGGAGTGACTTTAAGACCTTCACGTATTGCAAGCCAAAGGAGTTCCATGGCACCGAAGGTCCTGTCGGTCTAATCAATTGGCTGGAAAGCATAGAGGCAGTGCTTCATATCAGCCGTTGTGCCGAAGAGCACAAAGTGGAATATGCCTCCACTCAATTCCAAAAGCACGCCCTGTCATGGTGGAACGAGCAGATTAGGACTCGTGGCCGAGAGCCGGCTAATAGCATACCTTGGTTGAACTTTAAAAGGATGTTAATGGAAAAGTACTGTCCTCGGGAGGAAGTACAGAGAATGGAAGGTAAATTTTGGAATCATGATATGGACGGACTAGACAACGAGAAATACACTACTCGTTTTCATGAATTGGCAAGACTAGTTCCTCGTATGGTGGATACGGAGGAGAAATTTATTTAAAGATACTGTTATGGCTTGTCACCTGAGATCCGAAGGTTGGTAGCCGCTTTTAATCCTTTGACTCTTCAAGCGGCAGTTAGTGCAACCAACCGGATGGTGATAGACTTGAAAAGTACCACTGGTTCTTCTGTTGGAACGTTGTGATAGGTTGTCTAGAGTTCGCGCCGATATTGGTTGTTACGAGAAGGTTGTAAGAATACCCCTTCTAAATGGCGAGACATTGATAGTGCAAGGAGACAAGTCAGGGAAGGAATTGATTTTGGTGTCGGCGATAAAAGCGAATAGATACTTACAAAAAGAATACCCTGCTTTCTTGGCACTAGTGGTTGAAAGGAAACCAGAGGGTAAAGGCATTCAAGATATTCCAGTAGTTAAAGATTTTCCGGAGGTGTTTCCCGAAGATTTGACGGGACTTCCACCTCACAGACCAGTTGAGTTTGGAATAGACTTAGTCCCTGGAGCTGTACCCGTGGCCAAGGCACCCAGTCGCCTTGCGCCGTCAGAAATGCAAGAATTTTCTGAACAACTTCAAGAGTTGTTAGCAAAAGGACTATGGGGAGCTCCGATCTTATTTGTTAAAAAGAAAGACGGCTCTATGCGCATGTGTATTGACTATAGAGAATTGGACAAGTTGACCGTCAAGAACAGGTACCCTTTACCTCGTATTGACGACTTGTTCGACCAACTGGAAGGTGCATCACACTTTTCCAAGATCGATCTCAGATCTGGGTATCATTAACTCAGAGTCAGAGAGACAGACATTCCTAAAACAGCCTTCAGAACTCGTTATGGACATTATGAGTTTTTGGTTATGCCTTTTGGCTTAACCAATGCACCTGCTGTGTTCATGGACTTAATGAATAGGGTATGTCGACCGTATCTTGACAAGTTTGTCATTGTATTCATTGATGACATATTGATTTACTCGAGAACTAAAGATGAACATGAAGGTCATCTGAGGACCATTCTGCAACTGCTCAAGGATCAAGAACTGTACGCAAAGTTCTCAAAAGGTGAATTCTGGATTTAGGAAGTACACTTCTTAGGTCATGTAGTGAATGCGGATGGAATCCACGTGAATCCATCTAAGGCCGAGGCAATAAAGAAGTGGGAAGCCTTTGACTTTATTAACCGTAAATTTCTTGGACTGGCTGGCTATTACAGGAGGTTCATTGATAATTTCTCTAAGGTTGCTCAACCTTTGACTTTATTAACTCAGAAGACTAAGGAGTTTATTTGGCAGGATGCCCAAGAAAAGGCATTTCAGACGTTAAAGGACAGACTATGTAATGCTCCTATTCTAGCATTACCAAATGGCATTGAAAATTTTGTGGTATAATGTGATGCCTCACATCAGGGCATGGGATGTGTACTTATGCAAGAAGGTAAGGTCATTGCTTACGCTTCTAGACAGTTAAAAATCCACGAAAAGAACTATACCACCCACGATCTTGAACTCGGAGCGGTTATCTTTGCCTTGAAGATTTGGAGGCATTACCTGTATGGAACCAAGTGTACGGTATTCACGGATCATAAGAGTCTTCAACATATCTTCGATCAGAAAATGCTAAATATGAGACAACGACAATGGGTAGAATTACTCAGTGATTATGACTGTGAACTTAAATATCATCCCGGTAAAGCAAATGTGGTTGCTGACGCGCTAAGTCGAAAAGATAGAATCTCCCTATCTATCATAACAAGAGCAAGTTCTTATCTTGGCTCGTCATTAAGGGATAGAGTCTTGGACGATCAAAACGAGGCCCTACAGCCAGGGCGTATCGAGAGAGAAGCATTGTGGAATGTTGAACGTTTGTTTGAATTGGATGGCGATGGAATCCGACATGTTAAGGGCAGAGTGTGGATTCCCAAGTATAATGGACTTAGAGAACTCTTAATGAGCGAGAGTCATCGATCTAAGTATTCAATCCATCCTGGCGCTGACAAAATGTAACATGCACTAAAGGACTTTTATTGGTGACCTGGTATGAAAAGAGATATCGCCACCTATGTCTCTGTAACAATTGCCATTTTGGTCCATTAATAAACATGGCAAACTTTTATGGATATATATGTAAAACGTTGCTTTTTCGATCGTTTCTTTCTCGAATGAACTTAAGACTTCCTAGAACCTAATATCTAGTGTTTTAAACACTTTGATATGGCCATAATCTTCCAATAAACTACTTCATTAAAACTTAAATACTTCTTAGAAACATATCCTAAAATCTGGTTTAAAAACTCAAAGGAATGAACCCGAAACGACTGGTAACATTTGAGGAAACAACTAGGAAGTTGTCAAAAGTGAAAAGACTAAAATGCCCTTTTAAAAATCTGCACCTTAAAGTCTCCTAGCCCATGGTATTGCAAAACCATCAACTTTGCCCATGGTATTCATTAACTTAACTATGATTACTTATTAACTAAACTAGTAACCATGGAAAATTTTACCTATAAATACAAACTAAGGTTTTCATTTCTAATTACCAATTCACATAATCAAACTTCTTCTTCCTTAATCTCTATCATTCCAAGATCAATACTTGTTAAAGATCAAGCATATCTCTCACAACCTTTCATCATCCCAAGCTTTCAATTCAACCAATGTTGTTTTGAATTCGTTGGTTCAAATCGTAAACACAACGTAGTTATCAGGAATTTTCCCAAGGATCTTCAAGAAGGCTAGTTATAATACCCACATAGAGGCTGGAATTATTCATCTTGTATCAAGAAAACAAGTCCAAGTTATGGCCGATTCTACTCAATACTGATTGTTGTTCTTCACTACGTCATCACTTTGATCTTAGAACTCATAATATCTCCATACTTGTAAGTGTTTCTATGAAACCTTACTATACTTTGCTTTATGATTATATGACTATATGTTATGTATTGAAATGCTTGTCAACTTACTTTTATACTCAATTGATAAATACCTGCATTTAAATATCCTATCAATAATATTCACCATCTGTGAATTATTTCGTATTTTCGATTTTCTGGTTTTTGGATAGAAAATATCCTTGATAAGCTTTAAACGAAAGCACTTCATGATCGCAGGCCTTTTGTTATATAGATGGGGGAGATAATGGGTTGTAGCCGGACTAGGTTTGGACTAAACGATTTAAAGATCCTGCCCCCGTTGTTACCGCCCTACTAGATCCCTCCGTATAATTATCCGGGCATGAAGTGTAATTGTTTCACCTCCACCATTCATGGTATCTCTTCCATTGTAATCAATACATTTTGTATTGATTATAATACATACTATTTAAAGTATCTCTTCGTTACTAAATTAATACATTCTTCGTATTAATCTTACTATTTAAAGTACATATATCCTACGGATACGTATTATATACGGAAAGTTACATTTTTACCCTACAGTTTCAAAGTTGTCATTTTCCGTCCTTATAAGTTTGACATTTGACAATTTAGTCCCTCAAGTTTCAAAAATGACAAATTAGTCCTTTAAATTTTTATAACATAAATGAGGTTTCATTTACAAAATACTTTAAAGGATTCTTAAAGATAAATTCAAATATCTATAAAAGCTCACAAAGTAAATACGTTGACAAGCGTATTAATAAGATATCCTTATAGTTGTATATCTATATTTGGAATTTAGCATGAATATAAATCAATTCACATTGAAATTAGGGAATACGTAACGTGGCCAGTTGACACGCTCGTCATCGTTAACTACATCAATCTCTTCTATTTCGCTGTTGAACTATCAAGAATAAGGTGAGTTCCGTAGCTCCCTACTCAATTGAGATTCGGGCTGAAAAGTGTACACATACGTGCTTATTTAATTGTTTGGTTGATTTGATTTACGGTTTATTGATTATTTGATGAAATGTTTAGATTGAATTATGGAACTAATTGATTGATGGATAGTTTTGATGGTTTACGCATGTGATTGTGATATAGTAATTTATTTAGGATAGATGTACATACATGGAAGTCGGTTATGCCTTCAAAGGGTTTTAGATGTGGTGGGAAGGCTGCGGGTGACCCTATATATAAGCATCTGGGACTCGTTGAAAGTAGAATCCTCCTAAGTGTATGTACGTATAGTTTTCTTTGGTTGTTGGACATATAGACTTGTTTATTGATGATTATTGAGACGTACTTGTTGTGGGCATTACCAAGGCAAGTTGTTGAACTGTAAGGCCACATTTCGAGTACTTTGGGTACTATATGTATATGTACATCCGAGTACTTTCAAGTACTTGATGCCAAGTATTAGCCATACTTGATGACTTGATATGATTAACACCACGATGTGGACCAAGTATTGTGATACTTGATGATTTTGAGGTATATTACATAACATTGATACACATATGATACACGTATTGGAATTTATACATATTTGATAATATTGCATGACATTGATACATATACGATGCATTTCTTGGTATTAATAGCCATTGTACTTGATAGTATCCGAACTTTCTTGTATCATTTGTTGTTTGGCTATGTTAAACCTCCATTATTTAACAGGTGACGTACATGGGTTTGTTGTAAGTACATTGATTGATGTTATTGTTACATATGATATTGTTATTGATGATGGTTCCTTGTAAACCATTACTACGAACTCACCAACCTAGTGTTGACCTTGATTAGTACACTTTTCAGGAAACCAGGTGAACCAAGGACGTGATGCTTGAATTTTGTTGCTTTTGAACCAGGGCATGGACTTAGATGGATCAAGGATTCATTTGCCCAACTATTGCATCATGTTTAGAATTTAATACTATCTTTTGTATTTGCTTGTAAACGTGTGGAGATTATATGCTTGTATTATATTGTGTGTATGTTCATAATTTAATAAGTTGGATTCACTGAGTCCAACATGTTCATATAGTTTATGTTTTACGATAATTCCACTGTGTGCTATATAATTTCCGTAATACTTCGGGCCCAACTCGGGGTGTTACAGTCTCAAACCCTGATGGGATATGATACTATCTGGGTCATTGTCGATCGATTGACGAAGTCTGCTCATTTCATTCCAATTCGGGAGAGTTGGAAGATAAGGAAATTGTCTCAAATATACATTGAAAAGATTGTGTCTCTTCATGACGTTTCTTTGTCTATTATCTCTGACTGTGACGGTCGTTTCACTTCACAATCGTGGAGATATTTTCAAGACGCCCTAGGAACTCAATTGCATTTGAGTACGGCTTACCATCCACAGACTGACGGACAAAGTGAACGTACCATTCAGACGTTGGAAGACATGCTTCGGGCATGTGTCATTGACTTCAAGGGTAGTTGGGATACCTTTTTGTCGTTAGCTGAATTTTCGTATAATAACAGCTATCACACTAGCATCAAATGTGCTCCTTATGAGGCTTTGTATGAACGAAAATGTAGATCGCCTGTCTGTTGGCTTGATGCTGGAGAACGTCGTTTGTACAAATATGGACTAGTTCAGAAGACTACTGATCAAATTGTTGAAATTAGGGCACGGCTGAAGGCGGCTCAAGATCGCCAAAAGAGTTATGCCGACCGTAGAAGGAAACCACTTGAGTTTCAAGTGGGAGACAAAGTCATGTTGAAAGTGTCACCTTGGAAAGGCACTGCACGTTTTGGCGTGCGAGGGAAACTTAGTCCTCGTTATATCGGACCATTCGAGATTGTTCAAAGAATTGGTTCCGTGGCTTATAAGCTCGAATTACCCCAAGAGCTAGAACACGTTCATCACACGTTTCATGTGTCAAATCTTAAGAAATGTCTGACTGATGAAACATTAGTAGTACCTGTCGAAGAGTTGCAAGTGAACGACTCTCTTCAATTTGTCGAGGAACCTGTTGAAATTTTAGACCAACGGCTCAAACAACTTATACGTAGTCGTATCAAGTTGGTCAAAGTTCGTTGGAACTCAAAACACGGACCCGACTCGACTTGGGAACGTGAAGACTATATGATGGAACATTATCCTCATCTTTTTACTGAGCAACAATTAATTTCGGGACGAAATCCTAAGAAGTCGGGGATACTGTGACAACTCGTAATTAATTAGCAACGGGTTAGTCTTAATCTCGTTTAAGCTAAGTCATTATCATAATCTCGTCTAATTTAGACGGTCTTTGACGTGGAAATTGTTAGACTTTTGGACTTTTGACTTAGTCAAATTAGACGTATCTTGATGACGTAGACTATTAGCTATCTAGACGAATGCCGAGTCTTAAAAATGACTTTAAATGAATATTTAAAGGTTATGTCTTGTACAAAATAAATAGACTGTCTAGACTTAATATTATAAAGTTCACTTTGACGAAACTTTATTGACTTGTCTTAATTTAAATAACACGAGGGAAAATACCTTTACTTTAAATTATAACCTTTTAGTCATACGGTATTTAATCGTAAGCATTTTACCAAATAAAGGGTATAAAATGTCTTAAAACTTGGCCACATGGGCCGGCCCCTTATTGTGAGGAGGGAAATAGGCCACCAAAACAGCCCCCCCCCCCTTCTTGTTGTCTGATCGATCACACACACAAAACTCAATTCTTTTCTAAATTGGTTTGGCAAAAGGGAAATCAAAGGGGCAGAATCAAAGGAAAGAATTTTCATAGAAATAATAATCTTTTGGCAAGGGTTTTATCATCATTATCTTCTTTATTTCACCTCAAGAACATCAAGTTTTGGTAAGTAAACTATTCTCAAACTTTTGATTCGATTTAAATTCAATCTAAGGGTTTAGTTCAGTTTTGTTAATTGAATTAGAAGGCTTTGAATATGATTTGAGTTTAGGGTTTTGTTAATACTAATGAAATTTCATTAGAATTGGGTCATGGAATTTGAAAATAGTTGAAGTTGTAAATGGTAAGTGAAATGGACTTGTATCCAGGTTCTTAAACATGTGGGTACTTGTTGAAATGAAAAGATTTGAATAGAAAACGTTTTGGTTTGCGGAAAAAGGTCTAAAAATGGGTTTTTGCTCGTTCAGGTCGAGTCTCGTGCCGCGAGCCCTTCCAGGTCGCGCCGCGAGGTAGTACATTTTGCAGGTCGCGCCGCGAGGGGTTCAGGTCGCGCCGCGACTTTTGTTGGTCGCGCCGCGAGGTGTCATTTCAGGTCGCGCCGCGAGGGTCTTTCAGGTCGCGCCGCGAGGTGTACATTTTCAGGTCGCGCCGCGAGGGTCTTTCAGGTCGCGCCGCGAGGAGTCATTTGCAGGTCGCGCCGCGAGGTGTCATTCCAGGTCGCGCCGCGAGGTAGTACATTTTGCAGGTCGCGCCGCGAGGGGTTCAGGTCGCGCCGCGACTTTTGTTGCTGTTTGACATTTCGGATTTTGACGACTTAAAATCTTGAACTTCGTTTATACGAATTGGTACTTTGGACTACCTTATAATGACAATGTCATTGACATTTGAAACTAAAGTCAAATAAAATGAACGTTTAAAACACATTCATAGTCGTGGCATTCTAGGGTTGATAGCTAAGTAGTTGTACGTAGGATACTTGTCGTCGTGAGATTTGATCCTCACCATTGGTACTCATATCCTAGGTTTTGGATAGACGTGGAGACTAGACTGCTCATTTTCTCAGACTACTCATACTTTTAGCTCGTTGATCGCTAAGGTGAGTTTATGGCGCCCTTTTTCCTTTTACTTTGGGCCTGAAAAGCATGTACTGTATACACGACTACTTTATAAATGATTTGTCTTTGTCTATGCCATGAGATTTGGTAAATGAAATCATTTGACTTATGTCTTGCCATGTTGATGGCTGCCTGAAAATGTGTATACATGTCTTATGAAATATTGAACTAAATGACTTTGACTTGCCATGTTGTCGGCTGACTAAATTGTTCTTTGTGTTTGACGAACTAAAATGTTACCCCTATGTAGTTATCACCATTATGAGATCCTAATGGTTGTTTTGTCGGATTTAGCGCCTCACTGTCATTGTTCTGGTCCGCACCCCATTTTAGACGGGAGACCTGTGCGAGGTATTTGGTCCGCACCCCATTTTAGACGGGAGACCTGTGCGAGGTATATTGGTCCGCACCCCATTTTAGACGGGAGACCTGTGCGAGGTATATTGGTCCGCACCCCATTTTAGACGGGAGACCTGTGCGAGGTATATTGGTCCGCACCCCATTTTAGACGGGAGACCTGTGCGAGGTATATTGGTCCGCACCCCACTTTTAGACGGGAAATCCTGTGCGAGGCATATTGGTTATATTGTCGGATATTGATCCCGGCTGTCTATAAAATGTCTTGTTTCATATAATTACATGTCATTGTGTTCTCACAATGACGACAAAACTATTGTCAACATACCGTAGGTGTGGTGGGTACGCCGATGGTACACCCTATATATAAACACTGAAGGTAGGTTGGAAGTAATAACCTAAGCATCTTGGTCTTATTGTCGGATATTGATCTCGGCTGTCTTGTCATAATATTGTCGGACTTTGCTCCCGGCTGTCTTGTCTTAAATAACTACATGTTATTGTGTGCTCCCAATGACGACTAAACTTTGGTCAAACACACTGTAAACTCACAAACTATTTCGATAGTTGATCCTCTCAAATTTCATGCTTTTCAGGCAACCAACAGTAAGTCTTGGATCATCAATGGCATTATAGGGCCATTCTTTTGACTTGGACGTACAATTAGCACCAGACATTTGAGGACTCTCATGTTTTTAGCTTTATTTGTATTAGACTGTCCAATTTATTGAACTCCTATTCAGTGGGCCCAGTTCCAAATGAGGATGACTTGTATCCGTATTTTGGGGTCCACATTTGAACGACTGTACTTGTATTGAACATGTATTGGCATTAATGAATGTAATCTCTATTTACCTTCTGATTAGTATGCAATTATTTGTTAACCCTGTATTTCCGCTACAACGGGGTGTGACAATCCACATTTATACACAAGATTAATTCCTACTTGTGGGATCAAATTCTTGTAGCATTTCCAATATTTAGATTTACTATCTAAGATATACAAACATGAAACATGTACACCTCATATTTTGCATTTAAATCCATCTAAGAGTATTGGTGATCTGTGGATTATAGGTGAGTGGTTGATATGGTGTCACATTTGAATGCCGTGGCTAACAAAAAAAATATTACGGTATGGTATTTTTTTTTTTGAGATGTTTATATACTGTATTATAAGGTTTAGTGTGATGTGACTCGCGGGTGAATGATGAGTTGCCATCAAAATAATGGATTGAGGTGGTGTGGTGGAAAAAAGTGGTGAACATCTTGTTATTTAATATCCAATTTTGACTTGTAAGTGTTTTGATTTTAATTTTTATCATAAAAATATTTGTCAAGTCCAATTTTGACTTGTCAATTTTTACGAGAGTATTACAGTAATCTACTAATAAAATAAAACAGGATTGGGATGTTCTTGAAACGACACGTGGCGTAATCATTCGACACGTGTCCTTTTAATTTATCTATTTTATTAAATTAGCTTGTTAATTGTATATAGATTCAAAGTCCTTATTAGACTTAAAATTATACTCTAACTCTTATCATTACTATTTATAACTTAGCTTCGATTATCGGTTTACTTTAATCACAATTTATTTCATACTCACAAATCATGTATGAAGCATACAATCTATATAGCTACCGTACATCGTACGGGTATTAGGACCAGTATTATTAATATTAAAAACAGTAAAATGTGAAAAGCTACTGTAAAAGTAATAGTAAATAAATATAAAAATTGGGGGCGGCACTCAAACCCCCAGAAATCCCTACATTATATAAATCTCTCTTCAAAATTTGTTAGTTATTGCCTATGTGACATGCTTAAAAATGCAAGAAAGGCCAAAAATCCTTACAATATTGCTCCATAGAAGGTCTACGGATTAGTTACTTTTGAAAGAGCAGTTATGAGTTTGTAGGCCCAAAAATATGTAAACCGTCTTCCCCCATCTCATTCTCTATAATATAAACCGTCAGTTACCCCATCTCTCACTATCGCTCTTCTCCCTCTCATTCTCTTCAACATAATCCATCTCCGAATCAGTATTATGGATTATTTGTTCTTCATCATCAAGGAAATCACTAAAACAATCACATTGAAAAAAATAGACTTTTTGTTATCCTCTTTCATCAGTGTTGTCTCCATCTGATTTCAGATTGCATAAGGATATGGCCCAATAATTAAACTGCAATTGCATTTTCGGTGAGTTTCATTATCATTCTGTTGATTTGATAAACATATTTTTTTGAATTTGCTTTAGTTTTTTCAAAATATATCATCAACATTCAATTCGAATTTTGAGAAAAGGGACCAAATTTGTTGGTAAAGGTGTAACCGTTCGTGATTGTTGTGTGATAAAGCAGTTATTTAGTCTATGTTTGTGGGTTTGTTTTGAATGAGTAATATTGATGATATTTTTTTTGAGTAATCATGGAAATGAATATTTTAGGCTTTTCGTTTGTAGGTTAGAAGATATACATCTATTTTATATTACAACCTTTGCAGATTGTTCCATATTGTTTTTCAAGATGCTAGATTCCAATTCCAGTAACCATAGATCCATATCATCTTCTTTATTGCTTGATATTCTGACCCCCAATCTTTTCTTCATATCCATATTTTAGTCTCTTTTTCTTCTTTCAAAGTAATTAATCTAATTTCTTCTTATTAATTATTAACAATTCACACAATCAATCTTGATTATGGAAATGACGACAACAGGTTCATTTCTTATTGATTATTATTTTTTATATTTGATTGATTTTTCATTGATATAGAGTTTCATGAGATGTGTTGATTATATTATATTGATTGAAATTGGTGCTAAATTTGTATAGTTAAAAATCAGATTTAAATAATTAACATTTCCAAATTGTATCTATGTCTATGTGTTTAGTTCGTCTGGAATAAGGGTTTCTCTTTATTCATGTATCATTTTGTAATTTAATCATGTTTTTGAAGAAAACTGTAACTTGAATTTCTCTCACCTGCCTACATGATACTGAGTACTCTTTTTGGATTTAAATTACAGTATAAACAAATTCATGAAATTTAACTTAAAGAAATGTGTTTACAACATTTGTAAACATAGAAAGGGTTTTACATTAGAAAAATGAACCTACTAGATATGGCATCTGAATTGTTTGGATTAAAGAAATGGGTATATTATATACATTTTGTCTCTATGTTTGTATTCCTCACCCATGTAATCAAGGATTCTAAACTCAGAGGTGATTGGAGATGAAATGAACAATTGTGGCATATCCGTAAGCGATTGACACAAAGATCTAATATCAGAGATTTATGCTGGTTAGAAGAACACAATCTTGATGAGCAATTTAACTTAAAGAAATGTGTTTACAACATTTGTAAACATAGAAAGGGTTTTACATTAGAAAAATGAACCTACTAGATATGGCATCTGAATTGTTTGGATTAAAGAAATGGGTATATTATATACATTTTGTCTCTATGTTTGTATTCCTCACCCATGTAATCAAGGATTCTAAACTCAGAGGTGATTGGAGATGAAATGAACAATTGTGGCATATCCGTAAGCGATTGACACAAAGATCTAATATCAGAGATTTATGCTGGTTAGAAGAACACAATCTTGATGAGCAATTTAACTTAAAGAAATGTGTTTACAACATTTGTAGACATAGAAAGGGTTTTACATTAGAAAAATGAACCTACTAGATATGGCATCTGAATTGTTTGGATTAAAGAAATGGGTATATTATATACATTTTGTCTCTATGTTTGTATTCCTCACCCATGTAATCAAGGATTCTAAACTCAGAGGTGATTGGAGATGAAATGAACAATTGTGGCATATCCGTAAGCGATTGACACAAAGATCTAATATCAGAGATTTATGCTGGTTAGAAGAACACAATCTTGATGAGCAATTTAACTTAGTTAATGACTTTTGGTCTTCAAAATGATTTATTCTACCTGAATTAATTATAGAGTTTTGAGGATCATGTTGGTTTACTCTATTTTATTCTTATGGTCTATTTTGCAGGGAATTTGGCATTGGGTTTGTTCCTTACAATCTGTTTGCGGAGGAATCCAGGTTGCAGAGTCCTTCGTCGATCAAGAACTTGATAAGGGCTGACTTCCGTGACATATTATATGCATAGATGTGAGTACACATATTCAGAAAAGCTTCTTTTATCTAAAAGTTCTCATCTTGGCAAATTTCCACCATTTAACACATTTATATGTACGCAAGCTAATTGATGGCAGAGTAACCGGTCTTATTTTAGCGTCGATGTTGCATGCTTTTGCACTATTTGTGGCCGATTAACCGATATTATGTCAGTTGGTGCTTAACATCTTAGGGAGTCACATGAACCCTCTGTCATGTTTGGGGCATTTGTTGGGGCCATATTTTGTTCTTTAAGAGCGTTTTATCTTGGACTGCACAATGCCTTGGGTCTGTGGTTGCTTGCTTGCTTCTATTGTTTGCAACAGGTGGCTTGGTAAGGAGATGAAAAGAAAAAATCACCCACCAACGGTCAAGAGTAGAAGTGGGAATATGGGGTAGGTTGGGTAACGAGTTGATATAAAACACAACCCAAATCAACTCATTCATAATTTAAATGGTCAAAGTTATCACATCTAATCAGATATTATGAGATATAGACTAAAGCAATACTGCCGCAATGAAACACTGATTTCACTTATTGGAATTTGTGCAGGAAACTTTAGCTTTTGCTCTTGCGTCGGTGTGTAGGTGAACGGAATGCAGTGGTGTTTGAGATAGTGATGACTTTTGACCTGGGCTGCACAGTTTACACAACACCAATTGATCCAAAGAAGGGAGATTTGGGAATTATTGCAGCAATCGCAATTGGTTTCATAGTGGGTGCTAAACATCATAGCTGGCAGTGCGTTTACTGGAGCATCCCTGAACCCTGTGGTGTTCTTTGGCCCGACTGTGGTGAGCTGGACCTGGGACAGCCCCTTGGTCTACTATCTATGCCCATTGGTAGGTGTGGGTTTAGCTTCACTAATCTACGAGGTCATCTTATTTGGCTCAAGTACTCATGAGCCACTCTCAACCACAAATTAATAAGAATGAAGATATCGCTCTCACACAGCCAAATGGGTAGTGAAGGATGGTCTTAAATTATTGTTGATGTGTGGGGTGTTATGGAAGTTGAATGTTTTTAAGTTGTAGTACCGGGGCCAGGGTTCTCTCCATTACCCTTTAAATATGATTTATATGGAGAAGATTCAAAGGCGCATAGTTGAATGCCATCTAGCCAAAAGATACTGGCAAGTTTAGTTATATTTTCACATGGTGCAAGCTGCTAAATTTTCCAAATGGTATACCTATTTTCTTCACTATTACTGTATGTTATAATGGCTTAGTACAATGTTATATTCACCAGCTTGACCCATAACTTTTTAAGCTTATTTATTTGACCCGTTTAAGATTGACCACAACTTCAATCGACCGTTGAAGTAACCAGCTAAAGTTTTTAACGATAATGTCACCTTCTTATATCAACTTCACTTAATAGGAAGGTCCTGTGGGTTCCTTAGCAACTAACTTTGTTCGTCCAGGATGGTGATTCAAACGACGACAATGATGATGAAGATCTTGAATCTGACAGTGTTGCTGAATACAAGAGTTTGATCGACATACATGCTGGAAAGGGAAAGGATGGTTTAGATGAAAGGCTAAAAGTAGATACTAATAAAGTAAGATGTCTTAGCTTAAGTGAACACGGTCTTGAGAAGGCAGCAGAAACTCATGGCCCACATATTGTCAGGTATTAGATACTTTGTCAATCATTATTGGTATAAAATATGATTTGGGATATCACAAAAATCAATCACATATATCAATCACATGTGATTTAGTTGGTGTCATATCTTTTAGTGCTGTAAAATGAACCCCACCGTGCATGTGTCCTAAAAATTTTTATTCATTGATTTATAGTTATACTATTATGTATGATGTTTCAGTTAGTGACAAGTGATGCTACATGATTCTGAATAAGTTTTTGCTGGAATTTTGTTTTCATAGTACTTAGATGTTCATAATTGTATGTTTGGAATTAGGGTAAGAATAAATGGGCCACTCTATCGCTTGCTTACAAGTCAGTAGGAGTTGTGTTTGGAGGGCTTGTGACTTCACCGCTTTATGTGTACCCTTCAATGGCATTAAAGTCTCCAACTGAAGAAGACTATTTGGGAATCTACTGCATCATGTTCTGGACTCTTAGTTAATTGGTGTTGTCAAGTATGCTTGTATAGCTTTGAAAGCTGATGATCAGGGTGAAGGTATGTATGTTATACTCATTATGACATCTTATATATGTATATGTATGATATGTATGTATCTATAGCTTTCAAAGCACCTCAATTTCCTACAGTTCTTCGTTATGTACTTTAAGGTAGGAGAATTGTGACATGTGAATGATGTGCTCTGCAGGTGGTACATATGCGCTCTATATTCACTACTTTGCAGGCATATGAACATTGGAGCCATTACTTCGACTGGTGTCAGTTCACCATCAAGCCGTTCACATGATAATAGCTTGCATCAAAGCTTTAAAAAGCCAAGTAGACTTGGGATGTTTATTGAGAGGAGTCTGATTGCTAGGAGGATTTTATTTTTCATAGCAATACTCGGCATGTGTATGTTAATCGGTGATGGAATACTCACCCCTGCTATCTCAGGTTTGCATTCATATACCTCTATCATATACCCATGAGAAAGATATTAAAGTTATTTTCCCATAGAATTAAGGGTGCCACGTTACATCTTAATATCTTATAAAGACCTTCTGTGTTTTTTCTCCCTTCCAAAATTGTACAGTGTTGTCAGCAATGGAGGGCATCAGGGTTCCTTTTCCAAAGTTCAACAAATGTAAGTTCAAAGGCATTCATATATTTATTTTTAATGGAGTACATTTTTTACATTTATAAAGTGCTTCAACTATATTTATGCTTTTTGCAACCAAATTTTCAGCTCTGGTAGAAGCCCTCTCTGCAGCAGTTCTTATTGTTTTGTTTTTGCTACAAAAGTATGGTACTGCACGAGTAAGCTTTCTGTTCTCCCCCATCATGGGTGCGTGGACGTTGACTACTCCCCTTATTGGTATTTACAATATCATATGTCATTACCCTACAATTTTCAAGGCAATATCACCCCATTACATATTCCAGTTCTTCTCGAGGAATGGTCATGAGGGCTGGTTGTTGCTTAATGGTATGGTCCTGTGCATAACAGGTGAGGCTCCTGAATTATGGCATCAAACACTACTGATTTGTGAACATCATGATTATGTCTTTATGCATTTGCTGATGAAAAGGATCAGTTGGGTTATCGTTTAAAATTTAAACGTGTCTAATGGGTTGAAAGTACTTAAAGTTGATGTTATAGTGCATAGATGGGTGAGTTCATTTGAGACCTAGGAACCAATCCGGGCCCTTTGATCAAATAAATGGATATCACATGTGACTGAAATCATATGGCCCACATCTCAAGCAACCACGTGACACTGGGAGCATTTCGACATATAGTTCTAACTTCTATGTTTTTCTGATTTAAGGAACTATATGATTCAAGTAATACATTCTTTGGTGGTGGAAACTGAAACTATCTTGGTATAAAGCAACTAAAAGAACCATGAATCTGTATTCTATTAAAGCATATTTTCATGTTATGTTGTTTCCGTTAGATATGACTGGCGTATATAGGGAAGCCTTAGGAAAGCTAGAGGTGGTTAAAATAGCGGCATGTTAGGAAATGGGTTTGTTAAAACGTGTAATTATAAGTTTGAGTCATAATGGGTTGTACCGGCCGAGTGGCAAACACAGATTTCTGTCCATTCTTTAAAAATCTACAATTAAATAATGTGTTTAAAATGATTAAAAAACTCTGTACAAAAAGCAATTCGGGTCATCTCAACCTGACCCGTTTCAACCCATAAACTTTATACCTGTTTTTACCAGAACCCCTTTGACCTGTATCCTGCCCGAGCCATTTTGCTACCTCTAGATTTATCTACCTGTTGTCGTGTTGTGCCTTTTCTATTGTGTTATTATATAGTTACTTTTTTTATGGTAAAGTATAAATCAATAAAAACAGGGTTTGTCGAGGGTAAAAATGGCTAGATGAATTTAACTAGAATTTGTTGCTGATATAGTATGAATTTGATATGCAATGGCTAGGGATAAACCATGAGTGCAGGTATTCACACTTCACAGTGTCGTCTAACCCGACCGATTGGACCAGTATTATAACATAACCCTTCATATGCCTATTTTGTCACCTTTTATTTTAGTTTTAGTCTTGGTGGTTCTGAATTGAGTAAGCCTGTAATATCAGGTTATTTTAATCTCGGTGTTTCACCTAATCACCTTTATAACTCAATTAAATGCTAAGAAATACAATATGTGCAAACCTTTATAACTCAATTAAATGCTAAGAAATACAGTATGTGCAATTAATAAATCATTGCTCTCATTCTAACTATAAGTAGTACCTTTTAGAGTATGTGCAATTACAATAAAACTGAAAGTTGTGTTTGTTTTGTTGGTTGGTGGGTAAATCGTGTTTGGTGTGTTATAGGATAACAAGGATCATGGAAATGATAATAGTCCAAGGTTATATATTTTTTCTCTTTTTATTAAATCATGAAATGATTTTGTTTTGTATAATTTTATGTGAGTCTTAACAATTTTTTTGTTATAACCAAGTATGGATGGTGTTCTTCTAGATCGATTTATGCAGATTAGTTAGCTTGTGATATCATATTTTACTATATGTTATTTATGTTTCAGTGTTTCTTTGAATTTGAAGATATTCCAGGTGAGTTTGTTAAAGCTCTAAATGAGGGTATATTCATGAAGACATCTACAAAAAATCTTGTGCCGGCCATGAGGAACAGCTGAAAATGCAGTCTCATGTTTGTGGTTATAGAATTGTGACCTTATGCTCTTCTATGTAAAAATCAGATTATTTCCGTATCGAAAAATGCATTTAGCAAAGTTGTAGGAACATAGATTTTGCGTCTTCAAGTTAGCTTCCAAAGGTCTCTTCATGAGTAGGGGTGCTCTTTTTCTTTTTGTTTATGTAGTTGTATTGATTTAACGTATAGAGTTGTCAACTGTGTACAACAAGACACCACTTGAGCCGAACAGTTGATGTTTTGTTTTTATTTCTCAATATTTATAAATATTTTGACCCTGCAGTCTGTATTGTATAAATTTTCACTTATTAAATTATATTTTACTTTGTTAGAGTTATATATGTTGCCACATGACCCATGTCATTGAGACTTATGTCATTAATATAACCGACTTACATAGAGGAATTACAGTTGAGGAATTCGGGTAGAAGAATAGCAAGGCCCTGATTGAGATGAAGATTTTTCGATTATCTTGCCTTCGCGATTTTCACCTTTGAAATCAAAGGTTACTTGATATCTCGTGCGTCTCCTATTTTCTTCTTCAAAATGATATTATTTCTCATAAATATGGATTCGTGAAATTTATAAAGGTATAAAAAAACGAATAAGTTTTTGTGATTCCACGGTACCTTTTATTTCCTATTATTATTTTCTTTTTCTATTATTATTTTTTATTTTTGATATATCAAAAACAAAATTAGTTAATTTGATAAATATATTTTAAAAAGTTTGTTTTCTCTTTCAAAGCTATATCATCAGCATTAAAATTTTGGGACAAGGGAACAAATTTTTTACCCTCCATCCGTAAAATTGTGTAAAAGGTGTAAATTGGAGGGAACACCCTGATCCCCGGAACCGTTGGTTACTGTAACACCCGTTTCGTAAAAATATGGATTTCCAAAAACTTTTGCCTAACGGCATCAATTATGCGGAAACGATTTATTAAAAACTCTCAACAAGGAAAACAGTTGAGAAGCAATAGTGGTGTTACTGACGTATCGTAGAAATAATAAAAGAAAATCCATAAGATTACCCAACATAAAGCAATCAAAACAGCAGTCATTACATAAGGTTCCAAGAGGAAACAATATCATAAAGTCTATGAGAAACTATTGGGTAGACTAAGGCCATCTTGATCATCTACCCATCTCTCGTCAAAGCTTCACACGTCATCTCACTGCTTAACCTGAGGGGAACAACACATTTAAAAGAACAAGTGTTAGCTATAAATAGCTAAGTAAGATAACACCAGGTTTAAGCAAAACATTTCATCCATTTAAATTGTCCTTTTAAACTTTAAGTCATTTTAATTAGGCATACATATCATCATATAAACATATCCACGTCACATATAAGCATAGAGTTCATGACCCTAAATGTACCTAATCAATTTCGTCACTTTGATTCATCTCGTTAAATTGTGACTAGGTCACCGTTAAGTTGTAACCGAAGTTACCGTTAAGTTGTAACCGAAGTTACCGTTAAGTTGTAACCGAAGTTACCGTTATCATATAGGGTATGAGTTTGTGTGCAGGCGGTCATACGACCTCAAGGAAACCTCACACCCGACTTGATGGAGAAGTCTTTCGACGGTCCATCTGCGTCGTTAAGGAAAGACAATGTCGATCCCTGAGTAGCACGTTATGTTCATGACATTAGGTGGGTCATCAGACCACCCGAAACTACTCGCCACGTATGACTGTTGCAAGGAGCAACCCAAGCAACCACCTCAGCGTACCTATATCCACCGTCAGGCACGGGTTATGCATAACACTCATCATCTAATTAGCTCGAGCATTTTACCACATTTAGTTTAGGTTTCTTATGTTATCCTAAACTAGTCATCATCTATCATCATTTCACGTTAGGGCCCTTAAAACGTGCACGTGTCATGGCAACCTAAAAAGGTCTAGTGTTCTAGATGAACAAGCCACATATACATGCACATATCATCATTACATCATATCATTAACCACCGTTCATCATAACATATCATATCGTTAAACATATCATCACATATCATATCATAAACGTATTTACGGGGAAGCATTTAGGCATAGGCATCGTCATCTTTAATCCCCGAATACCTCCCATATCAACCCAACCACAATATAGGTTATACATTACCGTTTGGAGGTTATAGTTTATGAAACTATTTTTGTTGCACCCTCAGCGTGACAAAAGTAGTGTATCTTACCTGGTAGTAGTGTACGCGCGTAATGAAAGGCTAAAAGTGCTTAACAATAATCCCCGACACCTAAGATACATTAATATACAAAATATAAGTCATTTGGGACCTTAAATGGACTTGAAAACGAACTTAGTTTTGTTCTTACGAACTTAATTCCAAAAACGAACTTAAACCATACCGAACGAACCTAGCCTTCAATAAACGAATTTAGACATCTCAACGAAGTTAATCTTCGTTTCCAAAACGAATTTAGCATTATCAAAACGAATTTAGCTTTCATAAAACGAACTTAGGCTCTTCAATTAGCAAACGAATTTGAACCTCATTTCAGCCAAAAAACGAACTTAAACTTCGTTTTACAAACGAATTTAGATCCCACAAACGAACTTAAAGTTCGTTTTGAACCTTAGCTGAACCAGAAAACGAATTTCATCTTATTTTCGTCCAGAAATCATAAAACGGCTTTGTTCTTCGATTTTTCCAGAAACGAACGACTTGGGCTGTTCCCAAAACATGTTTTTGACATATATAAACCTCTTTTGATCATCAAGATCGATCTTAGACTTGTTTATCGTCGTTTTGACCATTAATTAACCAAAACATAATATAAACCCTAATTCTTTAAGAGTCTCTTTTAAAATCAGATTTGAATCATTATAAAACAACCTTGAATCTGAAAATATAAGTAATAAATCGATGATTACCTTGAACAAACAATGGCCGATCCAATTCAATACAAAACACTCGATTCGATTGACCAAAACTTGAAGATTTTGCTTAAGAAATCAAGAAGGGTTTGGAGAGGCTTAATGTGTGTTTAAGATTAGGGAAAATGGCTGAAACTAATCAGAGATTAGGCTACCCTAATCACAATTTTCGTTTTTAACTTTACACCTTTGGCAAAACTAGTCCCTGGACTTCATATTGACTTTATTTCGCTTTAGAACACCTATTGGGGATACATATAACACACTAAAGCACTTTCGCACACTACAAAGGCCTTTTACACATCATTTAGTCCACTTTATTGTCACTCATTAAAGATAATTAAATCTCACATATAGGGCACATAAACATATAACACACATTTTACCACATAACATATCACGAACTTAGAATTTGACCTAACGACGTTAGTCAACAGAAACGATTAAGTTTTGGGATGTTACAGCTACGATACGCACAGGCCGCACAATCCGTATCCCATTGAAACCCCTCCACCAAATACTACCACAACGGAATAAATCCTCATGCTTGCAGGCCGAGAGACTCGAACCTGCGCCCCAATATTGTGTAAGGGGTAAACATGGTGGGGCCCGACTTTGTAGAGGACGACTGGCCGCAGACTTACAAATGGTTTGTAGTATGTTATTATTAAATTTGATTTAATTAGGTTTTTAATGTTTGATTTTTAGGTTTATATTTTATTCATGAACTTATGATATTTTTTTTGAACAGCGGTGGTGATTGGACTCAGCGGCATGCCTCTTCATCGTCCGGTAGAGATCGACCACGTCACCAGCACAGTCAATCCGAGGGCATGACTGGCGGTGGAAGTCCCACTACCGTTATAGAGGAAACCTGCTAAATGCTAGAGAAAACCCCCATGCCCTACCTCATTGGCAAGGACTTCCCAATATGCCTTTCAAAAGTTTCGAACCCGTAACCAACATACCAACATTTGGCTGAAAGACATAAGAGCCTTTGAATGCCCAGTTGGGCTAAATCCCAAAGACCATGAACTTATCATATTATTTGTTACTTATATGTTTTGTTTAGTTGTATATAGTTAACGAATTAATTAATTAATTATTATTAGTTAGGAATAAATATGACGATGTTTTTGAGTTTCAACTATTAGCAATGTGTTCTTAAATATCATGTTGAAATCGAAAAGATATGATTAAGAAGATGATGATGAGGATCGATGAATATCCAATAGAGCTATATGTAGAGACTAGACAGATGTCCGCATGATGCGACGACGATGGCGGTAGCGATGACGACGATGTGCAGCGGTGGTGGTGGTGTGGTAGTGAGTGTAACTTTATTGATGTAAGAAGGGTTAATATGGTTATTTAAGGGTTAGATGATCTATGTTGTAAGTTATTTTATTAGGCGTATTATAGATATATAAGTGAAGATATTTAAATTAGTGAATAACTAGACGGATGCCCACGCGATGCGGCGGTGAGGGTGGTAGCGACGAAGGTGTGGAGACGGCGCCGACGGCAATCTGCGGCGGTGACGGTGATGGTGGCGTGGTGGTGAATGTAAATTAATTGATGTAAGAGAGGTTAATATGGTTCTTTAAGGTTTGGAAGATTTATGTTGTAATGTATTTCATTAAGGGTATTGTAGGTAAATTGGTGAAGATGTTTAAATTAGTGAGAAGATGGGTAATATGGTCATTTTAAAATCTTAATTACTTAAAGGGGGAGGGGGTAGACGGGTAGTTTGCTTTATAGGGTAGTATAGAATAAGAGGGGTAATATGATCATTTTAAAGACTTAATTACTTAATAAGAGCGGGCAATTTGCTTTTATATAGTAATATAATACAGATATAGATATGATAGAGATGTGATTAAGATTTTTTATTTTAGATTAAAGGAGATCTGATGATAAGATTATATCCTTGAAATTTAAAAATGGTTTATACTGATAATAAAAAAAAAAATATTAAGATTTGTCATTTAAGTTTGAAAAGACTCAAATACCTCACGTCGGAAACACGTGAGAGAGAAAATGGAGGTCATTTGACGGCCACAAATAAAGGACTGGGGAAGAACCTTATCCTCCTATAAATGATTATCCATGTCGATATTAAACCATAAGAAACAAAAGTGATTTTTTAGGTAAACCACAAGGACGACACCTGAATTAACTCTATTAATAAGGCCCACCCTCCGTCTTCGAGGTCCAAGACGCTAGACACCATTGGCATCGAGAGTCTTTAAGGGTGCGTCTGACTTGAGCTTCTTCAGAAAAAACTTGAAAGGCGCATGAAGTGGGACCGAAGGAGGCAATGTAAAAAGGAAATTGAAGAAGAAGTTGCATAATACCACTAATGAAGGTGACCACAATACATGAATGTTCGGTTTATTTGGACAGTTGGTCATTTTTGTTGCTTTTAGGTGCAACATTGTTCTGATGCCTATTAATACGAGGGATGTAGAATATATATACAATGTTTTCAACTTTCAAGTATAAGAATTGTCCCTATAGTGGGTTAAAAGCTAGAAAGAACATTTTGTATTATCGTGTTCGTGCTTATTGCCCACTCATATGTTATACTTTGTTTTTATGCATTTAAGTTAATGTTTTCATCAATATAATCTATTTTATGTTTGACATGATATATGTTGTTTGTGAAAAAGTTTACTAATAAAAATGGGTGCGAGGATTCATTTTATTGATAAGTCAAAAGGAATATAGTTTACAGGTATATCATTAGAAGTAAGGTTATATTGTTGTTGAATATATATGTTGATGATAAAGTTTTTAGATCATTTTAATATATTAAAAATACAACAATAACGATACAGTTATTATTTAGGGTTGTACGCGTAACCTGAAATAAAATGAATATATTTTTTTTGAACATTCAGTCGGTATACTAAATCGGGGAAACCTCGCCGTATAATGGTGAAGCCTTGCACGTACCTAGACAACGAGATGTTGACCATGAGGCGTTACAAGTATTTAGAGGGCAAAACCCCAAGGTTTGTCATCCCTAAGGATCGAACTCAAGACCTTGGGTAAAACCGAAAGTGCCTCTGACCAACTGGGCTAATCTTCATTGGCTAAAATGAATCTATTATTTAGGGTATATTTAATTGAGTTCCATCTTTAAATACCAACTTGGTTTCTGAATTGATGGGTAGAGTTTTGTATGCTATTGGTGATAGTAATGGTAAGTTTTATAATATTGGATCATTGATTTTTGATCAAATAATTAAAATTTGTAAGACGTATGATGAGTTTCATCCTATTATATTTCGCCGTACCATATATGGTATTAGGATGAATCAACATAATCCGTCTTCCATATCTGAGCCAATTTTTATTCTACAAGACGAGATTTATGCAGTTGGATATGGATCTAATAATTTAACATGTTCTTGCAATAATGTCTCTGGTACACAAGAAGTTGATTAACTTTCACAAGAAGATGTAGTCAAGTCAATGAAACGGAAGAAATCAAGCATGAAGTCAACTTAAATGTTAAAGTATGTAGTTTGTGGTTTTTTATGTTTAGTTATATGGTAATATTATGCTCACATGGATTTGTACTCGACGCTATTGTAATGTATCTTCCTATTTATGATGTTATTGGCTTACACAATTATGTTTCTAATTGTTTATGTGTATAATTGCTTAAAAAATAAAGTTTGAAAAATTGCTTACGACTGCAAGCGCATCGCGCGGGTCTAAGCACTAGTTATATACAATAGTATAATATTATATATATATCTGTCGCACACAACAACTTCTGTACGAATCCACCTTACTTTTCTGCTTGTGCTATATATCAGAATCAGAATCACATCAGCAGATACGACAACAACAACAACAGAGGGAAAGGTAAAAGTAGGTTAAAAATAAAAATGGAAATAAGGGGATTAGATAGCAACGGGCGTGAATTCAAAAACCCAGAAGAGATGTGGGAACAAGAAATTGGTGATTCACAAAAAAAACTTGATTGGTATCGTAATGGTGTTGGCTATTGGCAAGTAAGTACTTTTAACCTCTCCTTTTTATCCAAATTTTTAACCTTTCTACTTTCCTCGTTGTGTTTTTTTTCTTAAAAAAAATGATTTTAGGGTATGTTTGGCTAAACTATCTTAGAGCGTGTGGTAATATCATGAGTTTAACAAAGTAGCTGCTAGTTGGATAATTTCTCAGGATGACATATAACATAATCTTGTTTAGTAAGGATGATGATTCTATACATTTGGGTTCTCAAAATGACTTGCATATGGATTCTCCATATATTATACAACTAAGGTTCAAAGAATCCTCCCATCACTATCTTGAGTTTACAAACTAAACTATGTCATACTTAGCTTAATAGAATTTTACCGTTCTTTTCAGTATTTAAGCTTCGCGATGGTTAAAAGGAGACAAATTTTAAAGGTTCATTGGTTAGCTGAAGCGTTATATAGTACAATGGTTAAAAAGAGGCAGATAGGAAAGTAGGTTGTTATTTTAGATCATTAACCCAAAATAAAGTTTGCATAAATAGAGTACTTTGATATATTTACCACAGTGTATAAATTATATAGCATATTGTACAAGTGTTTAATGCACAATTGTGGTAAATTTATCAATTTTCGTGGTACGAATATCACCACCTTTTTAATTAAGAACGATGCGTTAAAATAAATATCTTTTTTTTTTATAACATCTTGTGTTTTTAACTTTTGTTTTGCTTTGTTTGTGATGAGTAGGGTGTGGAAGCATCAATGGATGGAGTTTTGGGTGGATATGGACATGTGAATAAACCTGATATCAAATCTAGTGAATCTTTTCTTAATACTCTTTTGACTGCATTTTTTCCAAATGCTGGTAGAAATCAACATCTTGTTGCTCTTGGTTAGTTCTCTTTCTCTTTTGCTTTCCTTTGTTTTTTTTGTTTTTAGCTTATTTTAAAGGGAAAAAAGCACTTATCTGTAAGCTAGATGAGTGTTGGTTGTTTTGCACATGACTTTGAAGCAATAAAAAAAAAGGTAATGAGGGAACCCTAGCCCCGGTACCACAATTGGATACCCATCGACTCGCCCCGTATGAGCCATATGATGCCGGTACAATACCTCCGTCCTAATCCACTCATGATCTGGGCACCCCGAAGGATCGAACCCACGTTTTTAGAACTTCACATGTGGGTCTAGGCTTCATTGGTAACGGGTACCTTAAAGGAATTGTTTTTTGTGCCAAGTGGGGATCGAACTTGGGACCTTAAGGTCACCAAATGCTTCCTTTACCACTAGGCCAACTCCTTGTTGGTATGAGTCTGAAGCAATATGCACTGCAAAGCACGTGTGTATCTGTACTTACTGTATATATATATAGGGGTGGGATAAATTGAGTCCAGCTTAATTTGAGTCCAAAAAGGGTCCATGTAACTTACACATGTGTAAGTTAACTTACACATGTGTAAGTCGTGGTGGCGGTGGTCGCCGTCGCCGGAAAATCATGGTGGTGGTCGGAGATGATGGTGGTGGTGGTAGGAGGTGGTTGGAATTTGAGGAGATGGAAGAAAATCAATGGACTCAAATTGGACTCAAATAAGCTGGACTCATTTTATCTTTTCCCTATATATATATATATTATATATATATATATTGTATAAGTTCAATGAAGCCGAAGTTCCCACTATTAGAAAGAAAAGAAACACATGAACAGTCTTTGGCGTGTCGTGTGGGCGTGTGGTTGCCGTTGGTTATGGAGATGGGTGCATTTGGGAACAAACACAGGTTTGGTCCACAACTTAGCCAAGTAGGAACCTGATTCATCAGAAAGTTTCCTTTGAGTTGGATAAGTTTCCATTGGATGAAGTTGATTTACCTCTCACGTGATGGGCCGGGGATGTTTTGGCATGGGCTGGTTGTGGTAGCTAAAAATTCCAACCTTTTGGAAAGAAAAAACGCATATAACAAGTTGACTGTTTTTATCTGGTGGTGATAGATTTGAATTAGTTGAATGCATGATGATCTTGACAAAAAGATTGGGAGAATTTTCACAAAGATTAGGGCTTTTAGACCCATTTATATTTAGTACGTAAATGTGAAACAATTGTGCTAGTTTGTACTCTCTTCATTCCTCTTAACCAATTTCATTAGAATAATTTAATTTATGTATTCACTTGTTTTCATTTTTTTGTATATAGTTTAGAATAGTCACATTTTCAAAGAAACATATTGACCATAATGTGTTGTTTATTAAAGATACTTACTGGTGGTTAAAACTGCTGCAGATTGTGGTTGTGGAATTGGGAGGGTGACTAAGAATCTTCTTATAAGATACTTCAATGAGGTCGTGCCTTTCTCACTTTTTAATCGTCATATAAATAACTTAAGAATGATATATATGTTAAGAAAGTTATGAAGCACGTCTTTTTTACATGTTTCGTGAAATTGGCTGTAGGTTGACCTTCTTGAGCCTGTGTCGCATTTCTTGGAGGCTGCCCGTGAGAGCTTGATTCCAGAAAACCTGTCGGTTTCCATGGAGCACAAAGCTGTGAATTTCTTTTGTGCC
This sequence comes from Erigeron breviscapus, assembly GCA_034093135.1. Taxonomy (NCBI): domain Eukaryota; kingdom Viridiplantae; phylum Streptophyta; class Magnoliopsida; order Asterales; family Asteraceae; genus Erigeron; species Erigeron breviscapus. Next base: position 207,509,045 of record CM067167.1, on the reverse strand, counting down.
CCACTGCAGGTTAGGATAAGTTATGAATATGTAAATAACTAAATATTACTGGTGGAGGTCACATTTTGAGCTATGTACTTGTGAATGGGGGTTTGAGTTGTGTGGAACTCTGTCTGTTTTGATTCCTACAAAACTTACCAATTTTGACCCATCACCCAACCCACTCGTTCTTCCACCTCTCGAGAATATATGTTTAGTGTGTATTAATGCTTTTGGCTTTCCCATGGTTAAGCCACATGACGTTCCACATGACGTTGAATTTAAATCTCGACAAATATAATCTTGATGTATTATCATTTATATTATGATGGCAATTCATTTCTTTCTTAAGCAATATCTTATGCTAAAACTATGAGCTTGTTATAGAATTATTTCATCCATTACAATAAACTCTGAAAATGGGTCGCCGTCAAAAATGTTTCAGGAATTCACTCCAGATGCAGGAAGGTATGATGTCATATGGGTCCAATGGTGCATTGGGCATCTTTCCGATGATGACTTTGTGGCATTCTTCAAGAGAGCAAAGGTACAATCACATCCGTTTCTTTCCTACTTTATCCATCCTTTTCATCAACATGTGTTGTACAATACAAGTATTTGTTCCATGTTCTGAAGTTTTTGGTCGATATTTAAAATTAGTCAAGTGTTTAAGGTATGCAAAAATCGCCTTGGAATTTGTATGACCTGTGATCTGAGAATTATCTTTGTAATGATTATCAATTTTGATTAAATAGTTTTGTGATCTTACTTAATACATTACTTATATTTAAATTAAAAAATTGTTAATTGGACAACCAAGCCTGAACTGACTTGCTTTGACATTCAAAAAAGTGCTACTGTTTTAACCCAGACCATTATTCGCCAAGTATGGAGCTAAAGTTACCCATACTGACGAGTACAAATCATCCTTGGCATCGACTTTGGCCTACAGCCTACTAGGTTCATGTATACTGTTAATGATTGAGAGCCTAACATATATAAAAGCTAACGAAGTGTACTACTGGTAGTTAACACTAGCTTTATCATATCAACTTAATGAAGTATTACTCATAAGAGGACATAAAAAACTTTAGGTTATCAAGTATTACTCTCTTTAGTTTACGTAATAGATTTGGTTAATTTGCAGTTGTACTGACACATGTATATATGTTCAGGCTGGCCTTAAACCTGGTGGATTTTTTGTTTTGAAAGAAAACCTTGCAAGATCAGGTAGGAAGTCTCAGTTCTCTATAACTTTTTTATTTGTAATATCTTCATTCTATGGTACATGGAGGTTTACAGGATGTATTCTTGCTCTTATAAAGCTTATAAAAACAATTTGGTTCAAACAGCAGTATTGAAGAGTGAATTATTAGCAGCGCATCTAACAATGAAAGCAGATATTTTTTTATTCTTCAAAAGGAGAAAGGTAGCATTAAAATCATCAAATGTAACCCTTAAATTTCTAAAGGGGACATTCTAAAACAACTGAACTTAGATAACACAGTTGTTTGAATGCAATTATGTATGGAAATTGCATTTATAGTATAGAGTAGGCTACACACAACCACATATATGAAACGTGAGTTCTAACATGCATGAATTCAGGATTTGTGCTGGATAATGAAGATAAGAGCCTTACAAGATCTCACGTATACTTCGAAAAACTCTTTAGCCAATGTGGTCTCACCATCTACAGTATGGAGGTAATTCTAGTTTTCATTTGAAAAGTTCATGTAATACCAAGTTGCAATTACTAGTAATGTACTTCTATTTCCTTTTTTACTACTGGACCTAAAAAAATCACAACTAAAATAACTGTTACACAAATCTGAAAGTTGGATGGTTTTAATGATTCTTAAAAATCGACTGGGTTAAACCAAGAGTGAAGGAAAATTGCATTGTAATTTATTGCTATGCACACCCTTTCCCATTCTATCAAAATTTTGACTGGAAGCTTCTTATATTTTCGTAAGATTTTTCTATTATCCTGCTGATGCCTAACTATTCTCCCCATATGTTTATATGGATGATTCAGAAGTGTACATGTTGTATTATTTGAAAGTGACTTGAACTTTAGCTTGGTACTTGGCAGATAATGGTTTTGGGTTAAAAACTTAAAATGGATCCTTTACTATAAGGGATTATTACTTGTGAATGTAACTAACTATGACAAAATGTCTATGTTATGTAAAGATCTCATAATATGTCTATGTAATGTAATGAACTTTCAAATCCTGGTTATTGGATGTACCCGGATATAAGTGGCAACCATATAAGCTGCCACGTGTAAGTTTTTGATTGGTCAGCTACATCCAATAATCGGGATTTGAAAGTTCATTACAAGACATAGACATTTAGAAGATCTTTACATAACATAGACATTTGGTCATAGTTAGGTACATTCATAGGTAATAATCCCTTACTATAATTGAATTTGAGGGATGGTCTGGATGCTGTTTCTACATATTCTAGGCGTCTTTCTGCTCATTTAAAAAGAATATTTTGTTATTTATGTTTGTATGTCGGCAGGATCAAAAGGGATTTCCAGATGGACTATTCCCTGTGAGAATGTATGCATTGACAACAGAAATACCGAAAAGAGTCATCTCTTCAAGACCAAAACGACAGTCTAATAGACCTGGTCTAATCAGATGAAAAGCTGTTAGTGTTGGGTCTTTGCATTTAGGTGGTGATTGTGTATTGCTTGTCCAGGTTTTTATGTTTCCTTGAACTCATTAATTATATTCGTAATAGACAAAGTGGCTTTTAGATTTGTAACGGCATGTACTAGATGGGATCAGTTGACATTGTTAAAGGGACATCTTATGGTATGAAGTCGAGTTGATATTTCTTTTAAGTGAAAGATTGTTTGGTGTCAAGAGTTACAACTGTATATTGGAATATTGGTTATGACTTGGTGAGCCCAATAAGTTTAGAATAAAATTTGGGGTTTCTTATAGTTTCTTAGGCCTATCACAATAGGCTCATCGACACCCCGTCGATGGGGTCGTCGATGAGGAACCTATTGTGAGCAACTCGTCGATGGCCCTTGTCGTCCGGAGGTGTCGATGGGTCGAAGGGGTTGGACGAGAAAGAGAGGAGAGGTGGGTCAGGCTTAATTTTTTTTGTTTTTTGGTTTATTTATATGTATATATAGTGTGTGTGGTGTATATGTGTGTGTGACTGTGTGTGCAGGTGTTAAACAAAGAAGAAGTAGCATTTTTTAAACTAACCACTTTTAGTCCCTCTATATTTAAAGAAAGTTCAGTTAAGTCCCTTAAATATTAATCTATTTTTAATTCAGGTTAAAGTTTTCAATATAGCTATATTATGTTAACTTAATATAAATTTATATAATGTTTATAATTTATATAATATTTTTTGTTTAAAAATAATAGTTTTATTTATTTTTGGGTAAAAAAATAAAAGGGTAAATTACACTTTTGGTCCCTGAACTTGGCATGTTTTTCACTTTTAGTCACTAAACTTTAAAAATTGCAAATTATACACTAAACTTGTCACTTTTTTTCACTTATTGGTCACCGCGTCAACTTTGTTATCTTTCCTCTGTTAACTTGCCCAGATTCGTTAGTTTTTTTTCCACTTTTCGTCCTTTCCATTTATTCCATTATTAAAAGTGATAATCGGCCTAACTTCAGGTCTTAGATATTGTTTTGTTCGATTAGTGAAAATACATATTCATTTGTGACGGGTTTTGAAACAGTTTTTTTTATGTTTACAGTTTACTACTTTATTGATTATAAAATAGTTTGATTAGATGAAATAATTGATTTTCTTTTTGAACGACGATGAAATAATTGTTAGTTGAAATTTTTATTTATAAAGTTAGATTTTTTTTAGTGCTCTGTTTGAATTTTTTAGTCTTCTTATTTCTACTTTAACCGTAAATATTTTTGTTTGTGTTATATAAATTTATAATTTTTGTTTGTGTTATATAAATTTATATAGTTTTCCTTAATTCATTTTATTAACTATTACTAAACTATAATAAAATAAGATATTGTAACGGTTATCCGGAGTAACGTGTTCTAGATTTTTTTTTTCTCTGAATAATCGATAACGCCTTATGATTTAACCGTAAATATTTTTGTTTGTGTTATATAAATTTGTAATAAATCATATAAATGGATTGAGTTTTAAATGTACTTTTCATCGATTATCACTTTTAATAATGGAATAAATGAAAAGGACGAAAGCTGGAAAAAAAACTAACGAGTCTGGGCAAGTTAACGGAGGAAAGGTAACAAAGTTGACGTGGCGACCAAAAGTGAAAAAAAGTGGCAAGTTTAGTGTATAATTTGCAATTTTTGAAGTTTAGTGACTAAAAGTGAAAAACGTGCCAAGTTCAGGGACCAAAAGTGTAATTTACCCAAAATAGAATAAAAAAAGTTGTGGAAGAGGTGTTATTGTTAGTGAGTGTGGAAGAGGTGGATGAGGAGAGAGAAAAGCTGATGTGGCAGTGTGGAAGAGGTGTGAAAGAGGCTCCTATTGGGATAAGCCTTAGTGTCAAATTTATTTTTCTTTTTACCTTTTTGAATACCCCATCTACTATACCCTATCTACTGTTGTAACCTCAAGACTGGGAAAATAATACAAAAATCTAGTTTGGATATAGAATAACAGATGACCCTAATAGTATAGAACTAGGTAATTTCGTGTGTTGTTTCCTTTTCCCATTTACTTTTGATTGTTTTGTTTATTTTGTGTGTTGTTTGTTGCCAAATGACCTCTAACAATAACTACTTAATTATCCTTTTACGTGTTGAGTAACAATAGATTGTCTTTGACTTTAGACGCATATAGTATATGATCAAACTCATTATGCCGAATCTTGTATTGATAAGAGTTTCGATCATATCACAAATACTATTAGCCTTATAGCGTCACCATGTTTCACGATTAGAGCATTCGTCTCCTAGCTGGCTAACTAGCCTTATACCATCACCATGTTTTTTTTTTTTTAACGACCAACAAAATCAATTACTAATCACCATGTTTTGTAATTGTACATCACGATTAGGGCGTGAGTGTAATACATTGATTGCCCACAAATAGTCTCACAATTTAAGCACTCTTTAGGAATATTGGTGCGCTGTTTCCTTTTCTCAATTACTTCCAATGAGACAATATAATATAATATTGTAATATATATATATATATAGGTGAGGATCCTGGAAGAAGGTGTCTTAAGGAGAGAAGGGAGAGAAGGTCCTATGGGCCAATCAAAACGCGACATGTGGCAAAAATAAAAAAGTTGCGCGGTGGCATAATCGTAAATAAATTAACTTTTGTGAAGCTTGGTCAGCTTGGGGAGTCAGCTTGGTTGGGTCAGCTTGGGTTGGGTAAGCTTGGTCAATGGGTCAGCTTGGGTTGGGTCAGCTTGGGTTGGGTCAGCTTGGGGTTCGTTTGGGTCAGCTTGGGTTTGGGTCAGCTTGGGGTTCGATTGGGTCAGCTTGGGGTTCGGTTGGGTCAGCTTGGGTTGGGTCAGCTTGGGATGGGTCAGCTTGGGTTGGGTCAGGTTGGGGTGGGTTGGGTCAGCTTGGGGTTCGGTTGGGTTAGCTTTGGGGTTGGGTTCGATTGGGTCAGCTTGGGTTGGATTAGCTTGGGGTTCGATTGGGTCAGCTTGGGTTGGATTAGCTTGGGGTTCGGTTGGGTCAGTTTGGGGTTGGGTCAGCTTGGGATGGGTCAGCTTGGGTTGGGTCAGGTTGGTCAGTTTGGGTTGGGTCAGCTGGGTTGGGTCAGCTTGGTTAACTTGGGTTGGGTCAGCTTGACACAATCTACACATAATCTACACAAATGTAGATTAATCTACACAAATGTAGATTATGGGTTTTGGGTCAGCTTGGGTTCTGGGTTGGGTCAGCTTGGGGTTGGGTTGGGTCAGCTTGGGGTCTGGGTCAGGTTGGGTCAGCTTGGTTAGCTTGGGTTGGGTCAGCTTGACACAATCTACACATAATCTACACAAATGTAGATTAATCTACACAAATGTAGATTATGGGTTTTGGGTCAGCTTGGGGTTGGGTTGGGTCAGCTTGGGTTGGGTCAGCTTGGTTGGGTCAGCTTGGGATGGGTCAGCTTGGGTTGGGTCAGCTTGGTGGTTAGCTTGGGTTGGGTCAGCTTGACACAATCTACACATAATCTACACAAATGTAGATTATGGGTTTTGGGTCAGCTTGGGTTGGGTCAGCTTGGGGTTCGGTTGGGTCAGCTTGGGGTTCGGTTGGGTCAGCTTGGGGTTGGGTCAGCTTGGGTTGGGTCAGGTTGGGGTGGGTTGGGTCAGCTTGGGGTTCGGTTGGGTTAGCTTTGGGGTTGGGTTCGATTGGGTCAGCTTGGGTTGGATTAGCTTGGGGTTCGGTTGGGTCAGTTTGGGTTGTTGGGTCAGCTTGGTTGGTGAGCTTGGTCAGCTTGGGTTGGGTCAGCTTGGTTGGGTCAGCTTGGTTGGGTCAGCTTGGTTGGTGAGCTGGGTCAGCTTGGGTTCGGTCAGCTTGGGTTCTGGGTCAGCTTGGTTGGTCAGCTTGGTTAGCTTGGTTGGGTCAGCTTGACACAATCTACACATAATCTACACAAATGTAGATTAATCTACACAAATGTAGATTATGGGTTTTGGGTCAGCTTGGGTTGGGTCAGCTTGGGTTGGGTCAGCTTGGGGTTGGGTTGGGTCAGCTTGGGTTCTGGGTCAGGTTGGGTCAGCTTGGTTAGCTTGGGTTGGGTTGGGTCAGCTTGACACAATCTACACATAATCTACACAAATGTAGATTAATCTACACAAATGTAGATTATGGGTTTTGGGTCAGCTTGGGTTATGGGTTGGGTTGGGTCAAGCTGACCCAACCCCAAATAATCTACATTTGTGTAGATTAATCTACATTTGTGTAGATAATCTACATTTGTGTCCAGAATCTACATTTGTGTAGATTAATCTACATTTGTGTAGACTATGTGTAAATTATGTCAAGCTGACCCAAAACCCATAATCTACATTTGTGTAGATTAATCTACATTTGTGTAGATTGTGTCAAGCTGACCCAAAACCCATAATCTACATTTGTGTAGATTATATCTACATTTGTGTAGATTAATCTACATTTGTGTAGATTATGTGTAGATTGTGTCAAGCTGACCCAACCCAAGTAACCAAGTACAACTCATAGATAACTACCAAAACCCATAATCTACATTTGTGTAGATTAATCTACATTTGTGTATATTATGTGTAGATTGTGTCAAGCTGACCCAACCCAAGCTAACCCAAAACCCATAATCTACATTTGTGTAGATTGTGTCAAGCTGACCCAAAACCCATAATCTACATTTGTGTAGATTAATCTACACAAATGTAGATTATGGGTTTGGGTCAGGTGGGTTGGGTCAGCTTAGGTTTGAAGTCAAATTATTTACAAAAATGCCACCGCGCAATTTTTTTTATTTTGACACATGTTGCATTTTGATTGGCCAATAGGACCTTCTCTCCTTAACACACCTTCTCATTTGATCTCTCTCCTATATATATATATATTTTATATATACATAACATATATATATATATAGGAGAGAGATCAAATGAGAAGGTGTGTTAAGGAGAGAAGGGAGAGAAGGTTATATGAACCAATCAGAACGTGACATGTGGCTTTAAAAAAAACACGGTGGCATTTTGGTAAATAAATCAAACTTTTGTGAAGCTTGGGTCAGCTTGGGTTCTGGGTCAGCTTGGTTGGTGAGCTTGGTCAGCTTGGGGTTCATTGGGTCAGCTTGGGGTTCGGTTGGGTCAGCTTGGGTTTGGGTCAGCTTGGGTTCTGGGTCAGCTTGGGTTCTGGGTCAGCTTGGGTTCTGGGTCAGCTTGGTTGGTGAGCTTGGTCAGCTTGGTTGGGTCAGCTTGGTCAGCCTGGGTTCTGGGTCAGCTTGGGTTCTGGGTCAGCTTGGGTTCTGGGTCAGCTTGGTTGGTCAGCTGGGTTGGGTCAGCTTGGTCAGCCAACCCCAAGCTGACCCAACCCAACCCCAAGCTGACCCAACTCAGAACCCAAGCTGACCCAAAACCCATAATCTACATTTGTGTAGATTAATCTACATTTGTGTATATTATGTGTAGATTGTGTCAAGCTGACCCAACCCAAGCTAACCAAGCTGACCCAACCTAATCCAGACCCCAAGCTGACCCAACCCAACCCCAAGCTGACCCAACCCAGAACCCAAGCTGACCCAAAACCCATAATCTACATTTGTGTAGATTAATCTACATTTGTGTAGATTGTGTCAAGCTGACCCAACCCAAGCTGACCCAACCCCAAGCTGAGCTGACCCAACCCAACCCAAGCTGACCCAACCCAGCTGACCCAACCCAAACTGACCAAGCTGACCCAACCAACCCCAAGCTGACCCAAAACCTATAATCTACATTTGTGTAGATTATGTGTAGATTGTGTCAAGCTGACCCAACCCAAGCTAACCAAGCTGACCCAACCCCAAGCTGACCCAACCCAACCCCAAGCTGACCCAACCCAGCTGACCAAGCTGACCAAACTGACCAAGCTGACCCTACCCAAGCTGACCCAACCGAACCCCAAGCTGACCCAACCCAGCTGACCCAACCCAACCCCAAGCTGACCCAACCCCAAGCTGACCCAAAACCCATAATCTACATTTGTGTAGATTGTGTCAAGCTGACCCAACCCAAGCTAACCAAGCTGACCCAACCTGACCCAACCTGACCCAACCCAACTGACCCAACCCAGCTGACCCAACCAAGCTGACTCAACCCAAGCTGACCAAGCTTCACAAAAGTTTAATTTATTTACGATTATGCCACCGCGCAATTTTTTTTATTTTGACACATGTCGCGTTTTGATTGGCCCATATGACCTTCTCTCCCTTCTCTCCTTAAGACACCTTCTTCCAGGATCCTCACCCCATATATATATATAAAAAAAATGTATATATATATATATATATATTATTATATATATATATATAGGGGTGGGTTAAATAGAGTACAAGCAATCCAAAAAGTACAAGGGGATCAATCTCCACCGTTGGATCAAGCATCTTCTTCCTCCTTCTTCCTTCTTCTCCGGCGAGACTGCCGCCGCCAGCCACCACCTTCTTCTCCGGCGACCGTCACCACCTCCTCATTCTTCCTTCTTCTCCGGCGAGACAACCACCGCCACCACCTCCGGCGACATCTCTGGCAATCATCAGTTTCGTTTTCGGGTGGATACGGTACGGGCGTTGCCCTCATCCGTTCTAAACTGGTTGTCACTGGACGCATATGGGAATCGTATGGATTTGATGGGCGGCGATCCAAGAGATGGTGGCCGTTTGATACGGTACGGGCGAAGCCCTTGCTCCCGGCGCCGGCGCCGTGGTTCGGGTGGTCGGAGATGATGGTGGTGGCGGTGGTTGTCTTGCCGGAGAAGGAGGTGGTTGCTGGCGGCGGCAGTCTCGCCGGAGAAGAAGAAGGTGACACAGCAGCCGGAGAAGGAGGAAGAAGGAGGAGGAAGGCTTGATCTGAGCCCTTGATCGGACGGCCAGGATTGATCCCCTTGTACTTTTTGGATTGTTTGTACTCTAATTATCTTTCCCCTATATATATATATATTATATATATGTTATATATATTTTATTAAATGAGGACATGATCAAATTCATCATACTGGATCCTGCATTGATGAGAGTTTCTTTTATCTCCTAATTTTCTCCATAAATCATCACTATGTTTCATATCAATTAAGACATCACAATTAGGGAATGTATGCAAGTTATTGATTGTTGACCTAGTATATCATAGTTAAAACAAGGACTAATTGTCTGAAAAGTACTTCAACTTTGACACTTTTGTTTTTGTGAGGCTCCAACAAAAAAAGATTCTATTTGAGGGCATGAAAACGGCTATAATTACTTTAGTGGGTATCCATACACTTTTTGCTTACGTGTACGGTAACTAGCCGGTATCATCTCCCAATTTAGACCACACGTGTATATTATAATATTATTTTGGGAAAAGTGAATATGAGGTTGTTCCTAGACGTGTACAAAAAAACCGAAACCGAAACCAAGTCAACCCGTAACCGAACCCGGTCAACACCCGGTTTTGACCCTAACCGGTTCGGGTTCCCCATTAACCGATGGTTAGTACCCGGTTAGGCTATCTAGCCGTTGGAATCGGGTTGTACCCGGTTAGTCACAAACCGGTTACCCGACCCGGTTAGAGCACCCGGTTACTAACCGGTTATGTAGAATAAAGAGGGAAGAAGACAGAAGAGTGGCAGAGAGCTGTTGGGACTTACTAGCCGTTTATATGGCCGTTTTTTTTAGCCGTTTTTTGCTTTTTTTTTACACTTTTGCCATTGGAACTTGCCTATATATACATACATTGATTTTGTATTAGTTACAACAATCAAAAGTCTTACAAACACTCCAAAATCATGACAAAACACTAAAATCACTCACTCAAAACTCACTTTAACATGGCAATACCAAGTTCTTCGAATGACCAACCACAACCACGTAAAAATGTCGTTTGTAACATTTGCCTATTTTGACTTATTTGACTTGTTCGTTGACGTGTTTAAACGTGGCTAAATGCAATATTAATTTTTGTGATTTATGAAATTCCAACTACTTGACTCGTTGACTTGTCCGTGCTAATGACTAACCAATTTAATTAGTCGATTTACTTGAAGTCTTATTGAACGATTTAATAAACGTGTTATATTTTAGACAAGAAATAAGGGACGATTTTGTGATGTAAGGCGAATGAATAATTGACTAGTAAGTGATCGGGTCAAACCCACCACCCATGACCCATCCCAACTCACCCAACCCTATCCACCCAAACCCTTACACAATCCTATCCACTCATTCATTACTTACATCTCTCTCTCACACTAAATGCACCAACCACTTACACTCTTGCATCTCTCTCTAAATTCTTGGGTCATTAATTGTTATTTCAAGCAAGATTTGTAGTAGATTCATCATCCTTAGCATCATTTAATCATCACATCAAAAGATCACATCTTCAAGTGCAAGAAATCTTGTGGCATAGCTTAATTTCGGATTTTTAGCTTCGGTGGAGTTTTGGTAAGTAAAAGTCGTCTCAACACTATCATTTTATAGTTACAATCAGGTTTTTTATCATTTATAATCAACCTTGGGTCAAAATTTGAGTCAAAACCCGTTTGGGTCGGATTTAGGGTTTCTAGATAAACAAATGGGTCAAAAACCGAATTTATCATTTATTTGATGTTTTGGGTTAAATCTTTTGGTGGGTTACGTTTGTATACATGTTTCAAGACTAATGTAAATGATTTGTAACCAAAATTCAGATTTAAAACATGAATTAAGTCGAAATTAAGGTTTCATGTATAAAACTAGGTCAAAACTAGGTTATTATGTAAAACATGATGATTTTGATCGAATTGGACTGAGGAACGAATTTGTTTACATCCACTACGTTTAACAACACACAAAACAAGTTTCAATTTGCCCCAATTCGGATTTAAGTGGTAGAAGTTAGGGTTTATTGTTCGTGGTCAACGTTTGACCTTTTGGTCAACTGTTCTTCCCCAAACCTCCTTGCCCAGATTTTTGCTTGATTTCCCTCCACCGTCTGGCACGTTCTATCTGCCGTCTAGGACGCTGCAAGCCCTGCCCCACCGTCTCTTACGGCCAAGGGAGCGTTTGAGACGGTGTCCTCCATCACTCAAAACGACCTTACGCCAAAATCTTCTGTTTTACGTCGGGTAAACGCCAAGCTAGACGGTGATTCCTCCTTATCCCAGCCATCGTCTGAGACGGTGGAATACACCATCCAAGACGCTAGTCCAGCCACCGCCCACCGTCTCTTACGCTAGCAGTACCGTCCCACACGCCCTGCCATTTTTGGACCACCGTTTCAGACGCCAGTGGTGGCGTTTGTTACGCTGCTTGCTGTGACAACTTTCTGCCTCTTTAGTGGAGGGCCCAGCTTTCTTGGATTGGATCGGGCTCCATTCTGGGTCGTCCCCCAGTTTTTGTGGAGCCCATCTCGGCTTGTCTTGGATGTTCGAGTCGAGTGCCAAACAAAGCTTCGTGTCATATATATATATATATATATATATATATAATTCAATCAATCATAAATTAGAAACTATAAATCTTATAAATATCATAAAAATTGATGATTCAAAAACTGTTGTAAATAAACTCTTAATGTCGAGCAAGCACAAGCATACATATAAACGTACACAAAAACATAGACATATAAATATCTATATATGCAAGTGTATTAAATAAACGTATTTATATTAATACGAATGTTGTATAAACGTATTGATAGGCCGGGAACTTTGAAGAATTCGGGGACAATTATAATTCGTTGAATACTTATAATTTAATTATAACTCGACGTTCAAGGCAAAGGTGAGTTTCGTAGCCCCTACGTTTACTTTATTTGGGGTGGAAAGTGTACTTGTTATTGAAAGGTTGTCGGTTGATTCACTTTGTTATTATATGGAACGAAACGTTAAATGCCCACCTGTTTGCTTGTCTACATGATTGTATGTGTTTATGTTTGCGCATTACTTATTATGTAAGTCGTGCTAGAAACGTATATCGCGCATTATTTATTATGTAAGTCGTGCTAGAAACGTATATCGCGCATTATCTATTATGTAAGTCGTGCCAGAAACGTATATCGCGCATTATTCATTATGTAAGTCGTGTCGTTGTAACTATTATTGGACGTTGATTTTGACTTTTATTGATTTGTGATAATGTGAAACCTTTTAGGGTTTCCTTGGAACGTGATTAGGTATTCTAATCCTCATATATCGTTAACGGTTGATATCCCGACACACTTGATTTTCATTACTTAAACCTACGAACTCACCAACTTTATGTTGACGCATTTTAGTACACTTTTCAGGTGAACAGGTAAACCAGAGACGTATTGGATGATTGCTTGATTGTTTGCATGCTAGGATGGACTTGGACTACTTCTTGGATCCGTGATTCATAGTTCCCGTTTATGGGTTATGCTTAGGATCATTTACCATCTTTTGAACTATTATTTTGTAAACGTTTGATGGGCGTGCTCCTTATGCATTATTTCTTGATCCGGTACTTGTAATTGAATGATTTGTATGGATTGTCCAATCCTTTTATGCATTTGGTTAGGCTCTACTTAATTTTCAAGTCGTGCTGTACTTTTCTTGTGATATCCCATTATTCCGCCTTAATGGGGTGTTACATCGTTCGAGTGTTAACTACGACTCGAGCACAAGATGCTTGGGGTACTTGTTTCAATTTAGTGGAGTATGAAGATACAACACAAGGGGCGCGATGTAAAAAGTGTAATTTGTATTTGGCCGCCGGTTCCAACACAACGTTAAGGTTGCATAGAGATCATTATTGTAAAGTATTAAAAAAAGTTGCAAAGGAAGGTCAATCAACAATGGCACGAGATGAGAGTATTTTTGCATACTCGGCGGAGGTGTGTCGTCAACAATTTGCACAATTCGTGATTCAAGAGGCATTGCCGTTCAACCACTTTGACAACCCGCGATTCACCAAGGTCGTTCAAACCGCACTTCAACCTCGATATACTCAAGTAAGCCGTGCTACTCTTAGACGTGATTGTATGAAATTATGGAAAAAGGCTAAAGAAGAATTAAAAACAAGTTTTGAAAATTTAAAAACAAGTGTAAACTTAACTACCGATGTTTGGTCCGCTCCTCATGGTTTGCCCGGTTCTTACTTATGTGTTACCGCCCATTGGATTCAACCCGAAACGTGGCAAATCATGAAGCGTACCATTGCTTTTGAAAACTTTGAATATCCTCACACGACTCAAAACTTATTTGTTATGTTGAATGATGTAATAAAAAAGTTCAAACTACAAGAAAAAGTCTTTTCCATTTCTTTTGATAATGCTAGTAACAATACTAGTGCCGTAAAAAAACTCATTCTAAAATACAATCCGCCTTTGAAGGGTGCTTTTTACCATGGTCGATGTGTAGCTCATATTATAAACTTGGTTGTCCAAAGTGGGTTGGCGGTGTGGGATGTGAATTTTGCAAAAAGCGAGTTTAAAAGAATGTTACAAGACATATTCATGGGGGGTGGAGCTAGATATAAAGCATATATGAAATTGTGTAAGGAAACGGATAACACGTTTTTGACCCCTAATTGGGACGTGCCCACAAGATGGAATTCGACCTATAAAATGTTTATGTGTGGTTTACGTCAAAAAGATACTTTACAAGTTTTTCATGATATGCTTGTGGATAAGAAAAAGGCTAAACGATATTCGACGGAAAATTGGGCTATAATTGAACAAATAACCGAATTTCTCAAAATCTTTTTAGATGCAACAACTTTGTTATCCGGTGTTTATTATCTCACGTCTCATTTGGTTCTAAAACAAATTTATTTGTTGAGTGAGAAAATTGGTGAATTTCAATGGAAGGGTGGGGTGTATGAAAAAATGGTAGATCCCATGAAAAAGAAACTTGCTAAGTATTTTAAGGAAATACCACCTACTTTTGCTTGTGCCGCTGCATTAGACCCATGTTTGAACATTAACGGGGTGAGACTACTTATTGAAAAAATAAGTGTTGGTTTGGATTTGCATCTTGAGGACCCATTTCATGCAACAAAAGCAGTTGAAGAGTTTAAAAAGGTTTTTAAAGGGCTAGAGGTGAAGGCGGTGAGTTTAGTGGGGCTAGAGGTGAAGGCGATGAGTTTAGTGGGGAATATGGGAGATATACCCAAACCGATTTTTTGGTCACCATGGGAGGCGATGAGCTTAATTCTTTTGATATATTGGCTTGGTGGAAAGTAAGGGAATCTCAATTTCCCATTCTAGCCACCATGGCCAGAGACTTACTAAGTGCTCAAGCTTCCACGGTAGCTTCGGAATCCGCTTTTTCTCTTAGTGGTAGGGTACTTACTATACGAAGAACAAGACTCACGCCGGCATCATTGGAGATGTGCATTTGCTTAAAGGATCACTTAGATGCGGCCGAACGTATACAAGACACTTCATCTATTGAAGGTGAACTAGATATTGAGCAAGAACTACACATGGTTGAGGTTGAAGAAGGTGTTGCAATATCACTTTCGGATGAAGAAATTGCTCTTGATGAAGCTTCGTGTGAAGCTAGTTCCGAAGATGATGATCAGCTCGTTGAAGTTTTGGGACTTGGTGATGATTGAAGTTTTGAAGATGTTTAATGAAGACTTGAAGATTGAAGATTAGTTGAAAACTTTTATATTATTGAAGATTTGAAGACGTTTATTTTTATTATTCAAGACTTGAAGACTAAGGCAAATACTTGATGACCTTAAGGTCTCAGGTTCGATCCCCGCTGAACACAAAAAATAATTCCTGTAAAGTACCCGTTACCAATGAAGCCTAGACCCATATGTGAAGTTTAAATACGCGGGTTCGATCCTTTGGGGTGCCCAGATCATGTGGGGATTAGGATGGAGGTATTTTACCGGCATCATATGGCTCATACGGGGTGGGTCGATGGGTATCCAATTGTGGTACCGGGGCTAGGGTTCCCCCCATTACCCTTTTGACTTGAAGACATTTATTAAGTATTTGAAGACGTTTATTTATTAAGTGTATGTTAATGAAGACTTTTATTATCAAGTATTTGAATTTGTACTACAACTTTGAAGATTGAAGAATGAAGAATTGAAGACTAGTTGAAAACTTGAAGACACAAAGTTGAAGAATTTATATTAGTGAAGACTTTTATTAATGAAGACGTTTAATTTTAGTGTTTAATGTCGAACTCGTTTGAAGTTTGAACATCTTTTATTATGTGTTTGAAGACTCTTTTATTAAGTATTTGAATGTGTACTAAAACTTTGATCTATAATAAAAAGTGTGAATTTTTAAGCAAAAAAGACACTATAATTCGTTTACGGCAAATTGTAACCGGTTACTAACCGGTTTGGTACCCGACCGGTTACTAACCGACCCTAACCAGTTACAAGTGGGTTGGGTTTCAAGCCTCTCCAAACCGGGTTGAACCCGACCCGGTTAGAGGTCAAACCCGGTTAGAGAATGGTCAACTCTAACCGAATCGGGTTCCAACCCTAACCGGTTTTGGCCCTAACCGAAGTTTGTACACGACTAGTTGTTCCTCATCTAGATGGGGAACCCCTCACATTTAAATATTTTAATATTTATGTTTGTATTTTAAATAAATACATGGGCCCCCATGAATTTTATGGGAAACCCCATATTCACTTCCCCTGTTATATTATACAACGAGATATGTTACCCGGGCGTTGCCCCGGGAGACATTACATTTGTGGACAATTTAATAAAATAGTTATTTAAATATATTAAGATAAATTTATTTAGAAGAATGAGAATATATATTAAGAACATAATATGTAAAAATAATAGAAAATATATGACAATGAAATATTTTTAATATCAATAATGATATTTCGTTAACAATGAGATAATGTGTTACAAATAAGGTGAATGATTTATAGGAAAAATTATTTATAACTTATAAAGTAACTCAATTAATTGAAATAACTAAATATGTATAACAATAACTATATTATTATCAATAACGACGTTTTTATAAGAGCGATATAATGTTTTACGAAATAACATTTTGATAACTATGAACTGATGTGTTACAAATAGGTATGCGTTGATGGGTCGAAAGATTTAAAAAAACACAAACTTTTTCAAAAGAACATATAGCACGTGTCAACTAAAAAACGAAAATCAAAACTTTTGTGTGAGAGTGGATGTGGATGTGGTTTTAAAATGAAATTTTTAGTGTAGAAAGTTAGGGATCAAAATTTATAGTTGAAATAAATCTTTTTAAAAAAACATAAAGTAAAGTGAAAAATTAGTGGCAAAAGGGTTAAAAACATTTATAAAAAAATTGCGTGTTTCAAAGTTAAAGAAAAATTGAAAGAAATGGACAAATGATAGTAGGAAAAGAATGGGTAAACGATATATCATAAATGGTGAAAGCGAAAACCATTAAAACTTTTAAAATAAAGAAAAAAACAGAGATGACATATTTGAGAAGTTGGAAACAAAGATATAGAAAAAAACCAAAAATAGTCAACCACATCTCATTAGTTTGTTTGCTCTACAATTTATCTATATACTACTTAATAAAAGAAATACACCCCCTGTTGAAAGTTACTCAGAGAAAATTGTCTAAAATACCCCTACTCACAAAAACAACCTTCCTCTTCTCAATTGCAGTCATTCATATATACGCAACTCTCTCTAAAGTTTAGGATGGATTTTGATTTTGATATACAATTCCCCCAAAGATTTCTGTTCAATTCAATCAGAGAATCGATACGGGCCGTTGGATGGATTTTAATATGCAAGCTAGATCTTTGATGTTGAATATACCGTGACGATGGAGGGTGGTGGATTATACGTCGTCTTTTTGCCCTGACAATCCCCCCTTCTTTCTTTTCTAATTATTTTCTCCTTTTTATATATATTTAATCTATTTCTTATGCAAATAAAAAAAAAGGATAAAAGTTATAAGCAATTCACATCTTAATCGACGTCTTGGATCCTGACCTTCTTATATGTGTGTTTATACCATAGTTTTCAACAGCTACTACTGCTACGCCACTGCCGCTACTACGACGATGCTGCTATTAAAACACCTCCATTCAACTCAACCGACCACAAATTCGATTTTTTGTTCGTATTCTTTTGTTGTAGATCTTGGATTTAGTGTTTAGATTTTTTGTTACATAGGTGTTTGATCAGATCCAACGAATGTCTCACTTACAAAAAAGTGTTATAAGATAGTGGAATGTACACGTGGATATTATAAATGTTTTTCTGATGACTTGTATTATCCATGTAAGAAATATAAAGCTTCAAAATTAACAAAAATGATTTACAAATATTTTTTTAACCGGCTATTTGTATGGAATCCCACTAAAGTAATTTTAACCGGTTTCATTCCCTCAAATAGAAATTTTTTTTGTTTGAGCCTCACAAAAACAAAAGTATTAAAGTAGGAATATTTTCCAAACAATTAGCCCTTAAAACAATCTTATTTTGGCCAAACAGATGCATACATATTGATATGAATCTACCTAAGATTCAAACTGAGATTACAATACTTTGATAGGAAACTAATGTAACATATCATACTTAGATAAAGTACATTAATAAAACAACTATACGCAATATGAAGTGATATATATATGCACAACAACTTTTATCTATACGTACACAAGAATATCAAGTTTTACCTAGATGTATGTAATGTGCAGTGTACCTGCTTGTACATGTCGTGTATGAAGAAAAATTTGTTATTCACATGTCATCTCTGATATGTGACATTTATTTCTCCAATAAAGCCAAATTTTATGAGTTTTTAGTAATAAATCGACAATCCAGAGTTCAACACTTTTAATATACGTAAGGATTTAGATTATTTTTTTTCTCCCCAAAAGTAACCGTCCATATTTTTATATTTTTAAACAGCCAGTCGGTATTCGACATCAGGGGACACCTCACCGTATTCGACATCAGGGGACACCTCACCGTATAATGCTGAAGCCCTGCATGTACTCTAGACTACGAAATATAGACCATAAGCCGTTACAGGTGATTCAAAGGAAAAACCCCCAAGACATGTCACTCTAGAGAGTCGAACCCATGACCTGAGGCAAAACCAGGGATGACTCCGGCCAGTTGATCTAGCCTTCATTGTCGGTAACCGTCCATATTACAAAGACACAAAAATTTAAAAGATGTGTAATAATTACAATTTATTACTACGTAGATAATAGTTTTTAGATTTTACAACATATATGTTTCATGAATTTTGTAATATAAATTTTACTTAGGCAGAATAAAGAAGTTAATTGACTATTATTTTTCATTTTGAAGTAGGTATTTATTTTAGAAAATACTAGCACAGTGTCCGGGTATTATTATGGGAGTAATTGTTTTCTTTTTGTTGCATTGGGCAGTCTTTTATTATGGTTCTTTTCTTACAAGTGATTTAATAGCGAAAACATTACGTTATTATTACAATATTCTTTTTAAGAAGAGTTTTTTTTTTAAAAGAACAAATTATATTATGTGTAATTTAAATTATAAAAAATAATATTTGTTTTTGTTTTAGGATTTTTATTTTATAATTAAATTAAAAAATATATAATTAAAATATACGAGTAATATACTACATGAGTTAATTACATAAATGAAATTTTTGACTAGATAAATAGAAATTAATTAAAATATACGAGTAATATACTACATGAGTTAATTACATAAATGAAATTTTTGACTAGATAAATAGAAATTAATTAAAATATACGAGTAATATACTACATGAGTTAATTACATAAATGAAATTTTTGACTAGATAAATAGAAATTAATTAAAATATACGAGTAATATACTACATGAGTTAATTACATAAATGAAATTTTTGACTAGATAAATAGAAATTAATTAAAATATACGAGTAATATACTACATGAGTTAATTACATAAATGAAATTTTTGACTAGATAAATAGAAATTAATTAAAATATACGAGTAATATACTACATGAGTTAATTACATAAATGAAATTTTTGACTAGATAAATAGAAATTAATTAAAATATACGAGTAATATACTACATGAGTTAATTACATAAATGAAATTTTTGACTAGATAAATAGAAATTAATTAAAATATACGAGTAATATACTACATGAGTTAATTACATAAATGAAATTTTTGACTAGATAAATAGAAATTAATTAAAATATACGAGTAATATACTACATGAGTTAATTACATAAATGAAATTTTTGACTAGATAAATAGAAATTAATTAAAATATACGAGTAATATACTACATGAGTTAATTACATAAATGAAATTTTTGACTAGATAAATAGAAATTAATTAAAATATACGAGTAATATACTACATGAGTTAATTACATAAATGAAATTTTTGACTAGATAAATAGAAATTAATTAAAATATACGAGTAATATACTACATGAGTTAATTACATAAATGAAATTTTTGACTAGATAAATAGAAATTAATTAAAATATACGAGTAATATACTACATGAGTTAATTACATAAATGAAATTTTTGACTAGATAAATAGAAATTAATTAAAATATACGAGTAATATACTACATGAGTTAATTACATAAATGAAATTTTTGACTAGATAAATAGAAATTAATTAAAATATACGAGTAATATACTACATGAGTTAATTACATAAATGAAATTTTTGACTAGATAAATAGAAATTAATTAAAATATACGAGTAATATACTACATGAGTTAATTACATAAATGAAATTTTTGACTAGATAAATAGAAATTAATTAAAATATACGAGTAATATACTACATGAGTTAATTACATAAATGAAATTTTTGACTAGATAAATAGAAATTAATTAAAATATACGAGTAATATACTACATGAGTTAATTACATAAATGAAATTTTTGACTAGATAAATAGAAATTAATTAAAATATACGAGTAATATACTACATGAGTTAATTACATAAATGAAATTTTTGACTAGATAAATAGAAATTAATTAAAATATACGAGTAATATACTACATGAGTTAATTACATAAATGAAATTTTTGACTAGATAAATAGAAATTAATTAAAATATACGAGTAATATACTACATGAGTTAATTACATAAATGAAATTTTTGACTAGATAAATAGAAATTAATTAAAATATACGAGTAATATACTACATGAGTTAATTACATAAATGAAATTTTTGACTAGATAAATAGAAATTAATTAAAATATACGAGTAATATACTACATGAGTTAATTACATAAATGAAATTTTTGACTAGATAAATAGAAATTAATTAAAATATACGAGTAATATACTACATGAGTTAATTACATAAATGAAATTTTTGACTAGATAAATAGAAATTAATTAAAATATACGAGTAATATACTACATGAGTTAATTACATAAATGAAATTTTTGACTAGATAAATAGAAATTAATTAAAATATACGAGTAATATACTACATGAGTTAATTACATAAATGAAATTTTTGACTAGATAAATAGAAATTAATTAAAATATACGAGTAATATACTACATGAGTTAATTACATAAATGAAATTTTTGACTAGATAAATAGAAATTAATTAAAATATACGAGTAATATACTACATGAGTTAATTACATAAATGAAATTTTTGACTAGATAAATAGAAATTAATTAAAATATACGAGTAATATACTACATGAGTTAATTACATAAATGAAATTTTTGACTAGATAAATAGAAATTAATTAAAATATAAACTTTAGTAATATACTGTCTACATCTCACCTTATCCACATCACGCTTATGTCAGAATTGAGAATAAAGAAATATATGTAAGTACCTAGTAAAGTATTCCTTAACTTCGTTTTCTGGGATGGGATATCCTTTCGAGAAGGTAAGGAAGATGGTTCGATCTTCGGGTGGTACTACTTGTTCTTCTTCTTCTTCTTGATCTCTTATTACCAGTGAAAGAGCACGAGATCCATCATATGCTTTCTTCTGCCTCAAATTTGTAGATAGGCTGCAGGGATAATCAGTTATAGGAGGAACAAGAGCATATTGATGACTATTTGTGACACTACTTCCCATTTGTTGGTATTCCATACAAGTTCGCATAAATTGGTTTGCATCAACAAGGCATCGAACAGTAGCATCTCTTGGGAATTGAATCATCATAGACGGTTTACCGCCACGCCTTATAGATTGCTCAAGGATGATGTCATCAAACGCCTTGACACAAACCTCCCGGCCTATGCAAAACACTTCTTCAAAAACCATGTCTCCATTGTGATAAAGCTCCTCTAGATGTATACTTTTTCTATCAAGAAAACTTTCAAGGAGTGATATGTCACAACAACTTGCCAACGTGTTATATGCTTTATTATTAGAATTATTTTTTTGCATCAACTTGAGGCATATAACAATGTGATCAACAACACTACAAGAAATTTGGGTTTTGGGGGCGACATTTGTCGTCCCCAAAAGTCACTTTTGTCGTCACAAAAGGCTTTTGTGACGACTTTTGTGACGACAATCCATGGTCGTCCCCAAAAGTCACTTTTGTCGTCACAAAAGGCTTTTGTGACGACTTTTGTGACGACAATCCATGGTCCCTAAAGCTTCGTCTCCGAAAGTGTTTCGCGACGACAATTAGCGACGATTGTGACGACTTTTGTGACGACTTTTGTGACGACTTTTGTGACGACTTTTGTGACGACTTTTGTGACGACTTTTGTGACGACTTTTGTGACGACTTTTGTGACGACTTTTGTGACGACTTTTGTGACGACTTTTGTGACGACTTTTGTGACGACTTTTGTGATACCATTGTGATTTTTAAAAATACTACAAGAAATTTGGGTTTTGGGGGCGACATTTGTCGTCCCCAAAAGTCACTTTTGTCGTCACAAAAGGCTTTTGTGACGACTTTTGTGACGACAATCCATGGTCCCTACTTCGTCTCCGAAAGTGTTTCGCGACGACTTTTGTGACGACTTTTGTGACGACTTTTGTGACGACTTTTGTGACGACTTTTGTGACGACTTTTGTGACGACTTTTGTGACGACTTTTGTGACGACTTTTGTGACGACTTTTGTGACGACTTTTGTGACGACTTTTGTGACGACTTTTGTGACGACTTTTGTGACGACTTTTGTGACGACTTTTGTGACGACTTTTGTGACGACTTTTGTGACGACTTTTGTGACGACTTTTGTGACGACTTTTGTGACGACTTTTGTGACGACTTTTGTGACGACTTTTGTGACGACTTTTGTGACGACTTTTGTGACGACTTTTGTGACGACTTTTGTGACGACTTTTGTGACGACTTTTGTGACGACTTTTGTGACGACTTTTGTGACGACTTTTGTGACGACTTTTGTGACGACTTTTGTGACGACTTTTGTGACGACTTTTGTGACGACTTTTGTGACGACTTTTGTGACGACTTTTGTGACGACTTTTGTGACGACTTTTGTGACGACTTTTGTGACGACTTTTGTGACGACTTTTGTGACGACTTTTGTGACGACTTTTGTGACGACTTTTGTGACGACTTTTGTGACGACTTTTGTGACGACTTTTGTGACGACTTTTGTGACGACTTTTGTGACGACTTTTGTGACGACTTTTGTGACGACTTTTGTGACGACTTTTGTGACGACTTTTGTGACGACTTTTGTGACGACTTTTGTGACGACTTTTGTGACGACTTTTGTGACGACTTTTGTGACGACTTTTGTGACGACTTTTGTGACGACTTTTGTGACGACTTTTGTGACGACTTTTGTGACGACTTTTGTGACGACTTTTGTGACGACTTTTGTGACGACTTTTGTGACGACTTTTGTGACGACTTTTGTGACGACTTTTGTGACGACTTTTGTGACGACTTTTGTGACGACTTTTGTGACGACTTTTGTGACGACTTTTGTGACGACTTTTGTGACGACTTTTGTGACGACTTTTGTGACGACTTTTGTGACGACTTTTGTGACGACTTTTGTGACGACTTTTGTGACGACTTTTGTGACGACTTTTGAGAGATAAATAGGTAAATATAGTCCTGAAAATGTTTTTTCGCGACGACATTTGGGACGACTTTGTCGTCGCCAAATGTTGGGCGGGAATTTGAATTGTTCGTGAAATTTTAAGCGGGAATTTAAATTTTTGGTGAAAATGATTTTTATTATTATTATTATTATTATTATTATTATTATTTGATATATATTATATTATTTATTTATATATATAATATATATATATATATATATATTATTTATTATATATACATTATTGTATTTACATTTATATATATTTTATTTATTTTTCTATTTATATATTGTTTTTAATGAATATATCAATACAATCTATTAACAAATTACACTCAATAAATCCCTTATACTTACAAAATCAATTAACAAAATAAACAAATACAATTAAACAAACAAATTACACCAACAAAAACTATATAAACTTTATAAATCTTCATACAAAATATACCCAAAATAAAATTCATACAAAATTAACAAAACTTAAAAGTCTAATAAATTAACTAACAAAATCACTTCAAATTAAAATTATACAAACTATAAAGTCAACAAATTACATACACAAACATTATACAAAACTAACAAAATTTCACTAACAAAACTATACAAACTTACAAAGTATACAAACTTATGATAACAAAAAATAAAAATAAAAACCTTAAAATCGAGAACTCATAATTGGTGGCTATTGAGGTGGTGGTGACGGTGACGACTGCTGCGGTGGAGGTGACTACTGCGGTAGTGATGGTCGGTTCTCAATCATCGAGCGATTATGATGTTGGTCTTGGTGGTGAAGACGTGATGACGAGGAAGTGGAGTTGCTGGTGGTAGAGTATTGAAAGTGGTGGTGATGGGTGGTGTTTGCTGCTGTTCCTGGTTTGGAATGTGTGTGTGTGTGTTTTGTGTTTTGTATTTGAGAGAATGAGAGATAAATAGGTAAATATAGTCCTGAAAATGTTTTTTCGCGACGACATTTGGGACGACTTTGTCGTCGCCAAATGTTGGGCGGGAATTTGAATTGTTCGTGAAATTTTAAGCGGGAATTTAAATTTTTGGTGAAAATGATTTTGCGACGACATTTGTGACGACATGTCGTCCCCAAATCTTTTCTTTGTCTTTTTCTGCACCACCTACCACACCAGTTGTATTATTATATATTTATATGTTTTATATATATAATAGTAATTATGATTATTTATTATATATAATAAATGATTTAATAGATATATACATATAATATATTAATTTAATTATATTATATTATTTATTATTATTATATATTATTATTATATTATTATATATATTATTTATTTAATTATATATTATATTATATTTATTATTCTTTATTATATATATATACATATACATGTAATATTTATTGATATATATATATATATTATATTATTTTTAATATATATATTATATTATTTATTATATATATTTATTATATATTATTATTATTATATTATTATTATATTATTAATTATATTATTATTATTATTATATATTTATTATTATTATTATTATTATATATTATTATTATATTTTTATTATTATTATTATTATATTATTATTATTATAAACATATGTTAGTGTTTTTATTAATATTAACTAGCACGGTACCCGCGTAATGCGGCGGTGTTCGTGGAGAAGACGGTGTGGTGGTGCGGAACGACTGTTGGCGGTAGAGGCGGCGTCGAGTGGTGTAGATAATTGATGTATGAATGTATGAATGTATAATAGGCTCAATATGATTTATCGATAAGTATGAATGTATGAATGTATATATGGATGTCTGTATGTCTTTCTTATATAATTCAAAAGCTTAATTTATAGTGTTCGTTTATATTGTTGGGCCCATATTTGGCCATGTGTGCTCGTCATTAGTTTGAATGGGCTTGTCGGTTCTTTAAACCTGTTTGTTATATGATGTGAGCTTATTGGGCCTTTACACTCGCTTGTTATCTCATATGGGCCCATATTGGGCCATGTGTGTTCTTCATTCGTTTGAATGGGCTTATCGGGTCTTTAAACCTGTTTGTTATATGATGTGAGCTTATTGGGCCTTTACACTCGTTTGTTATCTCATATGGGCCCATATTGGGCCATGTGTGTTCGTCATTCGTTTGAATTGGCTTATCGGGTCTTTAAACCTGTTTGTTATATGTATTGAGCTTATTGGGCCTTTACACTCGTTTGTTATACCATATGGGCCCATATTGGGCCATGTGTGTTCGTCATTCGTTTGAATGGGCTTGTCTGTTCTTTAAACCTGTTTGTTATATGATGTGAGCTTATTGGGCCTTTACACTCGTTTGTTATCTCATATGGGCCCATATTGGGCCATGTGTGTTCGTCATTCGTTTGAATGGGCTTGTCGGGTGTTTAAACCTGTTTGTTATATGATGTGAGCTTATTGGGCCTTTACACTCGTTTGTTATCTCATATGGGCCCATATTGGGCCATGTGTGTTCGTCATTCGTTTGAATTGGCTTATCGGGTCTTTAAACCTGTTTGTTATATGTATTGAGCTTATTGGGCCTTTACACTCGTTTGTTATACCATATGGGCCCATATTGGGCCATGTGTGTTCGTCATTCGTTTGAATGGGCTTGTCGGGTGTTTAAACCTGTTTGTTATATGATGTGAGCTTATTTGGGCCTATTGATCCCAATACGTTCATCAATGGGCCATATGTGTCGTCATTTACTTTAATGAGCCTAATGGGCCAATTCTGTGTTCGCTTGGACCTAACGGGCCAAGTAGGTACATAACTTGTGTATACGAGCCTGTTGTGCCCAATACGTTCATCAATTGTGTTAATGAGCCATACGTGTATGTCTTTCACTCGAATAGGCATATTGGGTCTTAAACCTCGTTTGTTATCTCATGTGGGCTTAATAGACCCAATATGTGGGTCTAATAAGCCTATCGGCCGACATAGCTTACTACTCTCTCCGTCCCAATTTAAATGTTCAAATTTGATTTGCTGAGTCTTTTTTCCTCTAATTTTGATTGTAAGTATGTGTGTTTGTATAATATAATATTTAATGAAAATTATATCAAAGAAAAATATATCGAAAAATCAATCTAGTCATATATTTTACATCAAATATTATATAACAGAAACAAAAACAAAAAAAAGAATTACGCTCAAAATTGCGAAAAATCAAAATAGGACATTTCAATTGGGAAGGAGGGAATACGTATTATGCATTTTTCTAAAGTTAGTAATTATTAAAAGAATTAACACTTTAAGAAATGATTAAACAAATTAATAGTTAATGTAATATATTAATAAATAATGAAAACACTAAAAAAAAATTGTGTTATACACTTAATAAAATTATATTTTACAATTAATACTTTTTTATACTTCAATATAATTTTTAAAGCGAAGAAAAAACATATTATAATTATATAATTGTTTTTGTGACGACTATGTCGTCCCAAAAGTCGTCCCTAAGCATTGGAGGGAAATATTTCGTTACGGAGGGAAGTGAAATTTTTAATTTTTTGGGAAATATATTTTGGGACGACTTTGTCGTCACAAAAGTCGTCCTTAAAAGTATGGCGGGAATTTTTTGTTTAGGCGGGAAAACGAAAAAATAAAAGAAAATACATTTGGGGACGACTTTTGTGACGACAAAGTCGTCCCCAAATTTTTTTTGACTTTTTTAGTCGAAGTCTTGAATTTTTTCGATTTCAATAAAAATTTAATTCAAAAAGAAATTCCAAAAATATTTAGGGACGACTTTTGTGACGACAATGTCGTCCCCAAATCTTTTTTTGACTTTTTTAGTCAAAGTCTTGAACTTTTTGTCGTTTAGCGGCTTTTTGGTGACGACATTTGTGTCGTCCCTAAAAGATTCGTCCCCAAAAACCAACTTTCTTGTAGTGAATAAGGGTGATCACCTCTACGGTCAAACGATTAACCATCTTTTGGACCAGATTGTAGGATGTATATCCTTCTCTCTCCAACCATATGAGAAATCCTACCACGAGCGTTGACTCGATCACCTCTTTTTGCAATATCATATACAGAAATGTGAATAATGCGCGCTCTTCTTGGTAAAACAGCAGATAATCGTCTTTGCTGATTCTGGGCCTGTTGGAACCACCTGTGATTGGAAAGAGTGAATGATGTTTATGTGAAGCAAATATGTTTGCCATTGCAATGAAATTAGTATATATGTATATTTTGAATGTAAATTTGGGAATTCGGTGATATATGTTTGTGTGTTGTTTTCAAAATGAATTTCTAGCTAGTGTTTTTACTTTGTGAAATGGTACCAATATTTATAGCGATTATGATTGTGTAGGGGTGATATATGTAAAAGACCAAAAACACCCTCTAGGAACGTCATATATGGTTGAAGATTTAAGATTTAAAATGATGATCATTGTATTCGTATAACGCGTAATAACGGAATGTGTGTTAAGCTGTTTTGTAAAAATAAAATGGCTAAAAGGTAAGGTTAGAACGACTCCAATGATTGTAACAGTACTGTAAGAGAGCGTTAAAAGGATTGTTTGATACGATAAAATGAAAAGCGAAGAAAGAAAATCGAAAAAATTTCTCTTTTATGGCTGCATTGAAAAATGAGAATGGAAATGCAAAAGTGGAAATGATTTCTATTATCCTCATTTTTTATAAATGGTAGAGATTGGATGAACATGAAAACAAAAAAAATACTTGTTCATTTTAAGTATTAATTATACGAGTATCTGTTTTATATTCGTTATCTATTTGTATCAAACTAAAGAAATTTATTTTTTTTCAAATGCTTATTTTCTTTTTCATTATTTTTATTCTTTATTATATTTCCATTATTCATAATTTCCTCCTATCAAGAACCTTTTAGTATTATTATATAATAGAAAGTTTATTTTTATGTTAGACTCTATATATTGCTATGTTGATTTTTCTTTTATAGTAACACATTAAATTTCATTGTTTTAATTAATTTGAATGCATTAAATTTTATCAAAGTATTCAATACAGTAATTATAAAATACTAAAATCTATGTACTTCAAATTCAAGTTCTAAGATATAATTCAAATCTGTTTTAATGTTGACTGCATTCCAACCGGCCGGATTGAAATAGTATAGATAATATTTATTCGACCAAAATTATTTGATATACATTTATGATGATACATTATAAAGTTTTTACAAATTTTTTAAACCATTAAAATTTTAAAATTGAATTTATAACTTACTTAAATTTAATCAATACTTAATTATATATATATATATATATATATATATATAGGGTAGAGATCCAGAGAGAAGGTAGTAAGGAGAGAAGGTTCATTTTTTTTTTTTTAGCTTGTTTTTTTAATATTTATTTTTTTTTAATTTTTATATTTTTTTTTAACATAAACCCATTCAAAAAAAATCAATTTTTTTTAAAAAACAAAAAAATTAAAAAAATTACAACTTACACATGTGTAGATAGATATCTACACATGTGTAAGGTATAAAAATCTACACATGTGTAGGGATTTATTTTTTATTTTTTATTATTTTTTTTTGAATGGGTTTTCACTAAAAAAAAAAATTTTAAAAATTAAAAATCAACCTTCTCTCCCTTCTCTCCTTAAGCAACCTTCTCATTTAATTTCTCTCCTATATATAACAACCAATATATATTCTTTTTAACATTAGTTACATTATTAATGAAAAATTATTACTTCCGTTATATTATGCTAACATTATATATCCTAGTTTTGTTATTGTGCTAGTTTTATTAAAATTTGACATTCGGCATAAAACTTTAATATAAAACTCGACATTTTTAATTTTAGAAGGTCCTTTAATTAGAACCTCGAGCTTCTAAGGTTACTCATTTTTTTCAAAAAAAAATAGCTCACATGTGAAAACCAACATCCACTTTAATTCATCGTTTTTTCTGTTACATTCAAAATAATAATAAATAAATAATATAACAAAAACATTTGCTATTAATAAAAACAATAAATTGCTTGATGAAAAAGTGACAATAGGTTATTCTTTATATTCAACTTATATTTGTCATTTTGTGAAATGTCAACTTAAGTTTATACTATATTTATGTACTTTTGTGAAACTTTTTTCTCTCATACATAAAGTTATTCAACTTTTCTAACATGTTTGTAACTACGACAAGCAATCTACAACAATGCATTCTTTATACAGTTGTATACTGTGCAATATAATATATATTTGTTGTAGATGACTAAAATTTGATATAGATTTATCACTTCCCTGTTTGTAACCTTATCCAAGCACTACAAGAAAAATAGTTCTTTAGTGACCATTTTCCTTAGTGACAACTAAAATTTGGTCACTAATAACCTTATTTAGTTACCATTAAAAAAAGGTGGTCACTGAATTTGGTCATTAAACAAAATTAGTGGCCAAAAAATAACTTTTTTTGGTCTCTAAACAAAATTAGTGACGGACCTTTAGTGACGAAAAGTGACCACTTAAAATTTGGGAACTAACCACAATAGTGACCAAATTTTGATTGTTAATGACGGAAATTTAGTCATTATGATAAATTAGTAACCAAATGCTTTTCGTCACTAATTCACATTTTTCTTGTAGTGTAAGCAATACGACAATATCAGTGTGATGGTAACAAAGATGGGTGACGGTGGTTGCGCAACCAACGAGTAATGTAAGTAATTGATATAAAGGGGGTAACGTATGTTTTATACGAGCTAAAGGATGAATAATGTAAATAGGTAAGAAAAACATATTGATCATTTCACATATCTAAAAAATATAATTTTTTAACATGATGGTTTATAGTGTTTATATAGTATTGTAGAAATATAGATATGTGCGTTTTACTAATTAATAATACTCTACAACCATCAAACAAAAAATCACAAGTAAATATATATAAGAAAATATCCTATTTATCATTATGAGTAATAATATTGCAATTTTTGAGTGTGATTGTGGTATCGTTCTTAAATACATATATATATTTGATGTAATTTTTTGTTGAGCAAATATATATTTACTATTGAGTAGTTTTCAATCAAGCGTGTGTAAATTCAACCCAAGTAAACCAACATACCAAAGTTATTAATAAACGTAATCGCAATAATAATTATAACTGTGTAACGTGAGGCCGAACCCATATAACTAACATACTTTTCATAAATTATGTATGTAGGGGTTGGGTATTGTAAAACAAGTATTAAAGTAAAACAAATAGGACAAGATCTTGACCTTTGGATCATGGTTAAATTGATGCACGAAGATTCACAAAGCAATTGATACACGATGATTTTCATGATGCACGGTGTTATTTAGTGAAGAGAAACCTATTGTTTTATTTGTTTTACTTTAATACTTGTTTTATTTTACCTAAAACCTATGTATGTAATGAGAACATATTACATTATTTTACATCTAATATATATAGAAATAAATATTTGTAAATTAGTTACTGTCTAATATATAATATGTTTTTGGTACATATCAAATATATTATATACTTTCGGTATGTTTGACACAAAAGCTTCGAGCTGGGATTGTGGCTAGGGGCTTGGAGCTCAAGCTTGGAAATGAGGTTAGGGGTTGGGGCTAGGGCTTTTAGTTCAACCCTTCTTACACAAGCTATTATTTTAAAGACTTTTCGGGGCTTTTAGAAGCTTCTTGGGGCTGAGGCTTTTGTTTTCAAACGAATATCGGCTGTAATTTTAAAATGGATTTATATTTAAAAGCTCGGGTTTTTAAGCCCCTAAAAACCCCCCAAAAGCACCTTGCTAAACAGACACTTTCAGTTGAGTTTTGTTTTGTTTCATTGATTATATATTTCTCTTTCGGTTATTATTTTAAAATAAAATTACCTCATTTTTTATTTTCATGTATTGACATACTTTTTGTATCATTTAAGTATCTTCTTTGTTAATTGTTTGATTCATCATTCATATGCTTAATTGTGTAAGTTGTTGAGAAAATAATTTGTAGTTCATTTCTATTACATTTTTAGTTGTTACTAATGGGCTGACAACCCTATTAGCGAGTGGCAGTGCACGTGTGTACTTGCTATGGATAGAGAAATAGCTTCATAATCCTTTGGCAGTGGACGGTCTGTAATGGACAATTCTGTTACATAATTATTCGTTTGCATGATGAATTTAATCTTTTAGAGCTGTGTAAATGTTTGTCATGATATACTTGTATACATTGTTTTCTATTCATTCATCTTTTAGTTGCTGGATCAGTGCTCGAATGCGAGTCCACTCTTCTATACAAAATAGAGCACATCTTGTAAACCATGCTATAGTGCCCACATTGACGGGCGATACTCGAACGCATCCTTGTGAAAAGCGATACTCTACGATAATCTCACCTTGTAATTTCACCCATTTTATCAACAGCATTGAACATCAAAATAACCAACTTGCCCTGCCTATTCCCAAATATATTCGTGTGTGCAATGAGGTCCCCAACTTTGGTTAAGAACAGCCATCACAAATTTCTACACTGTTTTACTTGCAATACCTCCATTGACTAAAAAAAACAAAAAAACAAATTTCCATTTCAACTCTTATGCAGTCAAATCGAATATTCCACACTCAACATGAAGCAAAACAAATTCAGTCCCTAAGGATTAAATTCACCCTTTTGCCATTAAATAAAAAAATTAAAATCAACTCATCTAAACAAGAAACTATATCCCGTGTCTTGCTCATATTTCTTCTATATAACTTACATTTTGGTCACTGCTCACTAGTATGTGTTTCTTACGAAAAATGATTTCACCTCCGACCTCTTCCTCTTCCACCCCCTCTGCCGCCACCGCCTCCTCTCCCTCGTCCGCCACCGCCTCCTCTCCCTCTGCCACGGCCGCCTCCCCTGCCTCTGCCGCCACCCCCCCTTCCCCGGCCCTGGAATGCTGATCGATCAGACTTCAGCCCTAGTGATTGTATGCCCCTTCTTTTACCACGAGGGTTGTCGTCATCAGAATCATCATCGTCCTCATACTTCCGCTTGCTTCTAGATATGAATGACATCTCTCGTGATCCTCCTGGTCCGGCTTTAACCTTGTTGAAACCATTTGAATTTCTACTACTACTTGCGAGAGCTTTGACCCTCTCCTCCAGGGGTAAAGCATCCTCTTTGGCAAGTGACCTGCGATTTCCAAATGCTTCTGCATGCCTCTCATCCTTCACTTCATACAATCTGCACATTCCAAAAAAAGATTATTTACGTAATGAAGCTAAAAGAGAGCATGAAGATAAAGTAGAAGGGGCAAAATGTATGGGTCAGGACTTGGGAAGTGAGTCAAACAAGTATTTTGTACCAGTCAAAGAGGATGGATCAGTACTTCTTGGCGAAATTATTCTATAAATAGTTAGTGTCTTGTATGATTGCGATAAATATACTGTTTTATAAGAGCAACACTTTCGTTAAGACTTCCCCAACTATCCAACTGAACCATTTAATTTGACTTTATCAAATGTAGCCAACCCATTAGTTGAAAACATTAACCCAATTTGACCCATTTTTATTTATAAGTATATGGGAACTAGTGTACTACAGTCTCTAAAATGATTGGATACAAGAATCAGTTAGATATGTTGAGACAGTAGGGATTGATCATCTTACTTTGGAGCTCGAGTTTTCTTGCCATCTTTACTTTTAGCATTTGTAGGTTCACCATCTGATGACTGATAATCTTCAGAAGCCTCGGAATCACTTTGATCATCATCTTCCATAAAAGGCTCAAAATGTTCCTTTACCAAAGACTGCTGCACCGGTGCAGCTAAAGGATGTAAAGCCCGATACTCTAGTGAGTTCTCATCAACTTCAAAGTCCTGAAACATTATCAGAAAACAAGAGTCACCAAGGGCTCGAAGATATAAAAAAAGGTGCAATTCGTGAATGTTTTAAGCAAATTATCAATCCAAACAGCTAAATTCCAATTACACTAGGTTTTCTTAAAATGTACACTTAGATGATAATGCTACAATATCTCTGATGTTATCATACCTCATCTTTGAAGAGTGATGTGAACCGCTCATCTTGAAGAACTTCAGAAGTCAGTCCTTTCTTTTTCTTAGATGGTTTCTTAGTATCAACAGAATCAGTATCCTTTTTAGTAGCTTCTAATTCCTCATCTTCAAAAATACGTTTTGCAAGACCCCGATTAACCTTAGGCAGTTTCCTCTTAATCTGCAAAAAGATCAAGAGATCACTACTTGTGAGCATAACCCTTGTCATTGGTCAATCACAGACAGTCAACCACAATAATGAACTGCAAACTCCTAAGATGAAAAAGTACGAACCGTAATCCGAGTGCTACGTTCCTCCTCCTCCTTCTCCCGCTTTCTTTTCTCTATATACTCTTCATATACTATCGGGTTAGCAGCTGCCTTTGCCTGCAAACACATTTTTAACACAACAAATTTCAAAACCTTAGCAATTATAAATGAACATCCTCATTATCCTGATAGCCAAACAATTGCTGGATAACATGATGAATATGATACATTTCTCTTTGATAATTATACAGAAAAAATGCAGATCCAAATAATAATATAAAACAAATGCATTAAAAAAAAAAGGAATTAAACAACACACAAATTTGTAGTTTCCATTATAATTACAAGAACAATCACCTTTTTATACAGGCGGAAGTCAATAAAGAAACCATGCATGTAGGCTCTTAGAAGATTAGTGCCAATTAAATTCGTCAAATTTAACTTCTCAAGTTCCTCTTTTGTCAAAAATTTGTAATCATCATAGATAGTTGTCTGTTCATCCTCCTCCATCTCTTCCTATATAAACAAAAGGTGACGTTACAATAAGCAACAAAAAACGTTAAAATGGGCACCTAAGGTGCAAATTATAATGGAAAATCAGCAAAAGTTATAAGACATACAGTTAAGTTTTCCATGTATGAGCACCACTTGGGAGCAGGTCCCAAGGCCGGTAAAAAATAAGATGGTATCTGGCTTGTGTCCAAGGCCAATAGCATCAGTCCACTTTCCTTGAACACACACAACTCATTTATTGCTCCAGCTGTTGGTTCAATACTGGTCATTCCTTCCCCCTATAATAACAGAAAACACCCTGAAATTATTAAACAAGAAAACATGCAATACAACATAGCGACCAAATTTGGTTTACTATATAAAACGATAGAGGTGGCAAAAAGAGCTGATCAGTGTATAAACTTATCTTATTTTAATGATACGATGATTTAAGAAGTTTGCATGTGTCGAATCACAATTTAAGACACTCTCTACTTCGACGCATTTGTCCCTTTTTCTTTTTAGTAAAATATAATTAATTTGCCCAATTGACCCATTAGAAAAGTAATATAATCGGTGACCTGAAAGGGCCCATTCAATGATAGATGGACTGGAACTGAAACCTCTGTAAATAGAATTGCAACTTCACATTTGCAAGATTTTACACACTAACATTATACACAAGCCTAAGTTATGACTTATGACACTAGATATTCTCTGACAGCTTGGACCACTATCAAAGTCAATCGTAATACAACTCCAGTTATAGTGTTTTATCTTGCATATGAATCGTAATAAAACTTCTTTTACCTGTTTGGTTTCAGATTTGTCCATATATATACACTTAGCATAGCTAAACAACTATGAAACACAACTTACCGTATCTGGATCCCAGATCCGAACAATATGCTTATCAGTAGTAATTAGCTTTGGCCGCTCGGAGTTGAGAGTTTGATGCCACTTGATGTTCAAAATAGGACTTCCGTACCTACAACATTTTGCAAGGTCATGAAAACAAACTCAACAGCAAAAAAGAATTTTCCACACTGCATAAAAACAAAGACTAAATTCAGTAACTTACATGTGATCTTTTACTCTAAGAGGAGATGATGACCGCAAATCATATACCATAACCTGTAAATTAGTAAAAATAAAGCCTTGTAGAATAAACAACCCATGCATTTAATTTGATAAACAAAGAGCTAAAACGCAAGAGTAGATAATGAGTTGATGACAAACAAAATTCGGGTTCAATTTTAAGCATACCTTCCCACCACTACTTCCAACAGCCATATGAAAGCCTCCATCACCATCAAACTCTAAAGCAGTAACCTCCTACATAATACAAGAGATTTGGTACACATTTAATTCAACTCCCAAACCTATGCAAAAATAAATGGGTCTTCTACTATAAAAGAGTGAAGAAAAATCATTTGGCATTTTGAATTTAAATGGCCGAAACTACAATCTACACATTTGCTGAATGTACCGAGCTGGCAAGACCCCAGTTGCTACCAACTTGAGACTTAGCAGGACTACTTTAATAGTACCTTATAGGAAAAACCATAATAATATGGTAATATATATCAAAGACTAATAACAGGTTTTAGAAAATACTCATTTAACTATGATACATAAATACGGAAAGACGGTTCTCAAAAAAAATCCAAGTATAGCCACATATACAAGTTCCTACAGAATATATCTAATAGAACATTTATTATCACTACCTTTACATAAAATAAAACGTGACTATTGCTTACAGGTTGAGAAAACCCATGATTTGACAAGCTTGTAAAACTTGGTATTGCAAAAATGTTTATTAAATTTGTTAAAGACCGGAGCATTAAGGTGTAAACAACGAGCTCCACCTCATCAAAGGATTTAACTGCATCAAGCCTGGCAACAGAAGATTTTGTTCGCATATCAAAGCATTCAACAACACCATCCTCACCACCACCAGCAATCAATCCATGATATTTGCTGAATTTAACAATAAACAATATTAAGCACATGAGAAAAAGCTAATGAATACAGAGTGCAAACCATAAAAGCAGGACCTTCATGAATGAAGTCAAACGAACCTTCTGGAGACTACATTTAGGGCTGGAGATTGTGTGTTAAGAGAAGATAGAAAGCGGCCCTGTGTAAAAATTACTCTATTAGCTACGACTATTGAAACTTACGAAACAACTTCATATTAGCTGACAACAGCGTGGGCAGTGAGGGTATATGACAATAAACCTGTTCTAAGTTTATTCTGTATAGATCTGGTGAAGAAGCTGCACATATCAAGTCACATGACCAGCTATCGTATATAATATCCCTTCCCATCCTGTTCATAAAAAAAGTGATCAGAGAGCAGTGTAGCATAGTAATGGTGTATCTTTGAGTTTGAACACAACTGCAACTTTTGACAATCCCATGGTTTAATCAAGTATAAGACAATTAGCCAATATATTATCCACTTAAGTAATGACAAAATCAGGAGCTGGACTACCAAAAGCTCATGTCAATATTCTGTCATAGAGGTAAAATCTGGATGCAAAATTTACCAAATTTTACATTTACTAAGATGTGCCTCAAAAAGAAAACTCTGGCATTCACTTAGAGAGTTTATACATAGATCAGATTAGTTCTTCCACATTGCAGACAAGTAAAAAAACATGATGCAGATTACAAAAAAATCCACCTTTTTGCATTTGCATATATGTCTTATAAGAGAGAAGGTGAAGGTTAAAAACCTTGGAATGCGTAGACTGTAATGACTTCCATATTTCGCATGTAGATTAACAGACCGGTCAGCACAAAGAAATGCAAGCTTTGAATAATCATCACTCAGCACCTGTTTAAGTACAAAAAAAGAAACTTTGAGCTAACTGTGGTAAGCTGTCTCTGCCTTTTGTAATGTGTCCATAAGTAATAAAACAAAACCACAAGTCACTCTCATTGTTCATGTGTGTTGTGCGGTAGTGGATTGTTAATCTAAGAGAGATACATATTACAAAACTTCAGTTTTGATATACAATTAGCCTTTACCATTAAACATAAGAGAGATACATATTTCAAAACTTCAATAAAAGATACCTGGAAATTGATAATCTCTGATATCAGATGCCTTTCAAACTTCAACGACAACTCCCTCAACTCATATACTTTGACTTGTGGAGGGTAAATACCTACAACTCATGACAGTCAGCAAAGTGGATAAAACAATTCCACCAAATACGCTATCATACATAGCTGAACGAAATACAAAAGTTGCATCAAAAGTTCCAACAAACCTGAAGCAATGAGAAACTCGCCATCTGGGGTCGCTTTAATTCTAGTTGTTGCAGTTTCAAATCTTAGATCTTGGATCAAATCCACCCGTTCCAAATAATCTACTCACGCAAAAACGACTTCATTTAAAATAACAGAGCGAACAATAGTTACCGACTTACTGCAATATTTTTCAAAATAAAATGCAGACGCCATTATAAGACTAACATATGCATATGAAAGTTCTCATATAAAACAGTATCCTCTTTGAATGTATATACTAGCTAGGGGGCGTTTGTGGTGGCACATTCTACGTACTTAAAAAGCGGAACCCCTACAACCCTCTAGCAACAATTACAAAAACAAAACAAAAAAGATAATGCACAAAGAATCATACTTTTATCTTTACGAAGAGCTTTAGCTTTCTTTGGGGGAAGCCAAGTAGCCAACGAGCGGTGTTGCCCGGCAACGGTATACATTTTCACCCCATTTATCGATGTCGATTTCAAGTTACCGCCTTGATACGCCATCTTGACTTACCTTCGCAAATTCCTAACTTTATCAACTGTAACACCGTATCAAATAAAACCAAAAATCAATAACAACTAAACTAACCTAAGTTGCAAAATTTCAATAATTTAACTCAACAAATATTAACAATTAATTTCAAACCCTGCAGCAAATAGATTATATTTTTCATATATATAAAATAAACAAATAAAGATAGATAATAATAAAAAAGAGATGAAGTTTACTTGGAGTTAAATTTCTGTAAAAAGAAATGTGCGGCGAATGCCAAAAAATCGGGGGAATGGAAAGCCTAGAATGGGCAAATTGCAAAAACCCCTGTGTTTTCTAAAACCCTAGCAGTCGCACACTTTAATAAATAAAAACGATACTATATGAATAAATTAAGTGATAGACATATTTTTTATCACTTAAGTAGTTATGTTGTAGCGTATTTATATAAGTTTACTTTGTAAGGTTTTTTTTTGTAACTTATAAATTTATTGTAATTTAAATATCTATAATCTATATCTATACTATATTATAAAAGAAATAGCTCCATGTTGAAAGTTACATGGAAAAATTGTCTAAAATACCCTTAATGCTTAAGTTAGACAATCAGTTCTTTATTTTTTAAAACTAGTACTAATACCCGTGCGTGATGCACGGATTGACTCATAATAATTTTATTTATATTTCATTTTATTATATTAAAGTTTATATCTCTATTTGATGCATAAACCATGCATAAAGGGCAAGTTTAAACATTTATAAACCATAAATTTAAAAAATTATATCATTTAATCAGGAAAAACAGAGCACAAAAGCTAAGTTGATCAACTATTTACATCAATTACTTTTACATCAATTATCTACAACACTCGACACCGTCTCCACCACCAATAGTCACCCCACCACCACAACGTCGCCGCCATGACTACCGTCGCATTGCGCGTGTACCGTGCTAGTATGAAAAAATAAGCTTATTAACTAAAAGAAAAGGCCAAAATTTGTAGCTTATTAAAAACGAAACAAAAGACAAAAATAAAATTTTGGCTGGGTCAATCAATATATATCCCATTACTGAAAAAATAGCTATTTTTTAATCTTGGGATACTATGCTTGACAATGCTTTACTCAGTTCAAGGGAATGGGCAGAGTCTATATGATATATATTTAACGTTTAAATTTTAACTTTTATTTTATATGTTTTTTACCGTGCGATATAAAGTTTGTTTAGAATCATTTTAAAAGGTTCCTACTCATGAAACTTGTCAGATTTTTTATTAAATTATTCATAAT
Source organism: Erigeron breviscapus (assembly GCA_034093135.1). Lineage (NCBI taxonomy): Eukaryota > Viridiplantae > Streptophyta > Magnoliopsida > Asterales > Asteraceae > Erigeron > Erigeron breviscapus. The sequence goes on along the minus strand of CM067167.1, from coordinate 207,469,581 downwards.
AATCACAAGATATAATTTGAGTTTTTTATAATGATTATATTCATTAATAAGCTGTAATTATTCATGTTTTAAAGATAATCACTAAAAGGTATGTAATTCTGAGGTTATGCGATGTGAATATTACTTAGAAAGATACGTTTTTCTTATGTGAAAAGCTTCTAAAAGTTATTAAAAGATAATCATAAATTATAAGATGCTTATACGATGTGACAGTGATATACAATTCATCATAAAATAATGCCAATAATCCAACACCCAAATGATTTATGACATATATTCATTTTATACGGACCCATATGACCTAACCGGAGCTTCATTACGATGTATGACACGTTTAAGTTTTGCTAACATAAAACAAAAGCAAAAAGTTAAAGAAAAATGTACTAATAAATTCAAGAACGAATTGCATTTTAGGTCCTGTGTTATCACACATTTTGCAAGTTTGATACAAAAGTGTGAAAAGTCGCGAAACTCATCCCTGTCATATCACACATGTTGCAATTTTGGTCCAAAACTAACGTGCCGTTAGAATTCAGCCGTTAATGCCCCCATGTGCTTGTCACATGGGGGTAGTTTCGTCCATTTATTGCTCATAGGACCATTTCTGCAAAAAAAAAAAAAATTGTATAAATCTAAAAAAAATTATTTTGTATAAATCTAAAAAATTATTTTTATATAAATCTAAAAAAATTATTTTGTATAAATCTAAAAAAATTATTTTGTATAAACACAATCGAAATAAACAATCTGATCTCATTCTCTTGTTCCTTTTTCAACTCCGATCCAAACCATGCCTAAAAAACCTAATCAAAATCGTGGAAAAAGTGCAAATAAATCTAAAAAAGTTGATGTTGAGTTCGACGGCCTTGATCCTAAATCTTTAGGGTTTAAATCCGATTCTGTTCAAGATAATGAAATCACTTGATCAAAATACAATCTGAGATCTAATTCCTCCAATTCTGAGTCATTTGTTGCAGATTCATTCGAATCTAATGTTGCTGCTACGCTATTTCCTTCAAAAATGGTGGAAAACCCTAAAATCACCACACAACTGCCGCTCGCCGCCGCTGGGGTGGCTGCCGGCCACCAAGGGGAAGCCATGGCAGCGAATATCGATGGTGACGGGATTACTTTGATTAATTCTGACTGGAGAAACGATCTGGGGGCTGGGGGATCGAACAAAAACCCTAAAAATCCAGAAAACCCTAGCCGCCCCATATTTTTTTTCCCACCACCCACGGCTGCCGCTGCTACTGTTCAGATTCCGGTCAGCCACCAGGAGGCTCCTGGTGGTGCGACTGATAGATCCCAAGTGGCTGCTGCTTCGGGTAGTGTTGGGTCTTTGGGTTCAAACTTGAATGAAACACAAACCGAAAACACTTCTTTTTCATAGACTCATAGATATACTCGTATACAAAATTTTTATTTTTTTTTTTTGCAGAAATGGTCCTATGAGCAATAAATGGACGAAACTACCCCCCATGTGACAAGCACATGGGGCATTAACGACTGAATTCTAACGGCACGTTAGTTTTGGACCAAAATTGCAACAGGTGTGATATGACAGGGATGGATTTCGCGACTTTTCACACTTTTGTATCAAACTTGCAAAATGTGTGATAACACAGGGACCAAAAATGCAATTCGTTCTAAATTCAACATAAGCTGGTTAGGGTCTAAATGAAAAGATGGTCGGTATAGTTTTTAATCCATCCTTTAATTAATTAAGGGAACTATATATTTATCAGTGCTTTCAAATCGGCCTAGTCTTTTTCCATGTTTTAACCGCCATATCGTCCTACCTTTCATAATCTCACCACCTCCAATGTCGAGTTGAAGCAGGTGTTGGCAATCATGATGGTCGTCATCAATTATTTCACCATTATCATCAGTTCCCATTACAAAAGTATGGGATTGCAGCACACTGCCCTTCCTACACTCTCGACAGTACTCCAAACTCATGCTAGCAACCTCATAGTTGTCCACGATCCTCTTTGGAACACTCTGCAATAATTAAGAACGACCTAATAATTAAGAGTCTTAAATCATTGTGGTATGATAAGCATATATGGATCATCCTATATACTGTTATATTGTATGATAAGCTAGTTACCTCAAGGATCCATCCAAAATATTTTGCATTGTTAACATGTTCGTTACTATCAAAATCACTCAGCCGTATCTATATATATATTTGAGTGTATATAGTTAATTAAAAAACTCATAATCGGGTAAGAAATCGATGTATAGATAATGTTTCACATTATAAGAAAGAGTAAATTACACTTTTCGTCCCTGAAGTTGGTACGTTTTTCACTTTTCGTCCCTAAACTTTAAAAATTACAATTTTGACCTTAAACTTGGCCAATTTTTTCAATAATCGTCCTTTGGCCATACGGTGTTAAAAAATGGCCGTTAACGAGCGCTCGTGCTAAACACGTGAGGGTAAAACTGTCTTTTCCCCTTTACACTCGAGGGACTGAAAGTGCAAAACATAACATGTTTAAGGACGAAAATTGCAATTTACTCTAACAATAACTTATATGTGTAATTTACAGAAAAAAATAAAATAAATATAAACCAAACATCACCACCAACCGTCCTATTCTTTTCCCCAAAATCAAAGTCTCACATTTTCCCCCAAATCTAACAAAACCACCAATTCCTCTCTCTCGAACTCACCAAAAACAATCACTTAAACCAAAACATATATAGTTAATCCTATTAATCATACACTCAAATATGATGGCTTTGGATCCAGGAGACCTGGGTTCGAATCCGGAGGGAGCATGGTTTTCCCCCAATTAATTTAATTGGGGGTTTCTCCCCCCATGTGGTGTATTGGAGGTATCGGAGTGGGTAGCATTCTGGCCTGGAAAACTCCTAGCTAAGGGCAACCCAACGATCGTTCAAAAAAAAAAAACAAAAAACATATATAGTTAATCCTATTAATCATATCAGTTCAAATTCAAAAAGATAATTCAAAGATCGAGGCAAGTCTGAAAAGAAAATCAAGAAACCCAAACCTTGATATTTTCGCTCCACAAGTATACAAGGCGGCGGTGGTGACTGCTATTATAGTACGGGTGGTGGCCGGCAGATGGCTGGGAGCCTGGGAGAGATAAGGGTGGTGGTCGGCTGATTTAAGGCGGCGGCGGTGGGTTTCTCATCCGACGGTAGTGGTGGGTTTGACTCGATCTTGACCGGCGGTTGTGAGGGAGGCAGTGGTGGTTCGAACTTGACCGGTGGAGGTGGGTTTACCTTTGATGTCTTTCATTTGTATGTGTTTCATTCTTGTATGTATGTCTGCATATGTGATGCTACAGGGACGATTTATTTCAAAATATATATAGATTTGTTTGGAACTTTCTTGATAGGTTAGGTTTTTTTGTTGGTGAATTATTTTTGTTGACTTACAAGAACTGCCAAAAAAATTTGATGGGTTAAGTTTTTTTGTTGATGGGTTAGGTTTTGTTTGTCAAATTCTGCTGCTTTCTGTTCTTCTCTTTCTATCTGTGTTTCTTCCTCTTTTCTATCTTTGTGTGATTGTGTATACGAGGGACCAGCAGCAGCAGCAGCATATATGTATACATACGTATTATATGAGTAAATTCGTTGGTAGTTAAATTCGTTGTGCTGGATTCCTTTCTCATTTTTCTTCTTTAGTCATGTTGGATTGTAAAAGTTTATGTGGTGGTGGGTTGAAAATCAATCAGATCTGGGTTTTTATGTTTAGATGGGGAAGAAGGATGTCTAAAGACGAAAATACCCTCGCATGTTTGTCACATGTGGCGTTTAACGGTCAAAAACTCACGGTGTTAGGCCAAAGGACGATTATTGAAAAAATTGGCAAAGTTTAAGATAAAAATTGTAATTTTTAAAGTTTAGAGACGAAAAGTGAAAAATATGCCAGGACGCAAAATGTAATTTACTCTATAAGAAAAGTAGTAAGCTACTAACCGCTAAACCATTGCAGAAATAATGGTCAACAATGTTCTTATCATCTCGTTTTGACCATTTTCTATTGTCCTGTTTAACTATAGGCGGTGTATTCATAAAGTATTGATCAAATTCAGTTCGAACTTCATTTGGAAATTTGGATAACTTTCTTGTCTTTTTATCCATCATCAACCAAACACTATAAAATACATATATGGATATACCACCATTAATATTATAACAAAAAAAGTTCTTCAATATCAAAGTTTTCATGATTTGATATAGCAAAATGATCTTACCATGAAGCTCTTATTAATGTCTCCCCTGTTTTGGAATTACTAAACATCCAATTGGAGCACATACCAAGTTTTCCAGATGCAGTTTTCCAAGTATCAATTTGAACTATATCGCCCCTGTAATAGATATCAAGTATATGAAAAGTACATTAAGGTCCAACTCAAAAGTATGGTTGCAATGGTTTATCATAAACAAAAATGTAACTACTGCTTTTCAAAGAGAACGGTTCTCGAAAAAAGTTTGGTCAAACTAAAAATTCAACACAATTAAGTTTTTTTTTATGTCATTTAGCGACTTTTAGTGGGACATTATCACAAAAACCTTTTGTCACTACAAATAATTTTTCTAGTAGTGTTTATAAAAGCTATTGAGAATGGTACGTGTTGTACCACATTGGATAACGGTCTATAACAACTTGCAACTTTGCCATCACCCATATCAGGTTCTTCTTGCACATCTCTGGTGATACACCTAAGCCATCACCCAACAGTCCAATTTCCTTTATATGGTTAACGGTTGTTTCCTGCGAATTCATCTTCAGATTGTTAATCAAGGGCATGTACTAACTAGTAGATAGACAAATGACAAGTTACGGCATTATATTGCTTCAAGCTAGAGATGTTTGGCATTCGTACCTGCAAAAGGTTCATGAGTGTTTCTATAGAAGCTTTACGATCTGGCCCAGTTTCATATGTTCTAATATAAAAGTTTTGTCGGAATACAAAATCGTCCACCATTCTCCCTAAACCAAGATCCGCAACCATGTTTGGACCCAATTTGTGGCGGTCAACCACCAACCCTGTTGAAAATAGCACCAACTCTTGTAGCATTTACCTTTGTATGATGTAAACAACAGGAATAAGCACATTTTGTTGATCTGTGCACATCTTTGGTCCATGGTACCGTATCACTACACCTCCTGTCCTGGTATGAAAAAGCATTCGAAAACAAAGGTGCAGTCATAATCAATCAATTATTGGTGCTAATAAAGCTGGTCGGTCTCAAAGTCGAATTGCAACATATATATACGCTGTCCTTATACTCTAACTATTTATATATAGGCGCCTTATTCGCCAAAATTAGTTCTTTAATTTATTCGATTCTCCTCGTGCACCAGGGGACCAGAATCACAATTTTTAATTTTTTAGCTTATATATGATATGGATGTTATTGTCTATGTGAAGCTAAAACTTGTGCATATTTTTATAGTCTATGCTAAACTAAACAAGGCCTATCGATCATTGTCTAATTAATTTGCGAAGCTAATTAAACACAACATGATCCGTGAACTTGACGTTAAACATGTGCATTTGTAATAGCTATAAATAATATCAATGATATATAACGAGTACTATACTAATTTGTAATGTTAATGTGTTTGAAATGTGTAAACTCGATCAATTCTTCATTTTTCGATTGGTTTTGGAACTTAATTTTATACATATCATATTTGATTGACTTCCATCGAGCTAGAACCATGACTTGAAAGCAAGTATCAAAAGTACGTACGTCCTTAAAAACAATATGCAACAACTATAAAATGACCTAAATAACATATGTAAAATATGTAAATAATTGATTACACACAAATTATACATATATTTTTTTTTCACCTTTAAAATTAATTAAAAAATATGTATAATTTTTTTTTTTTTTTTTTTTTTTTTTTTTTTTACGATTGTATATTTTTTTTTTTTTTTTTTTTTTTTTTTTTTTTTTTTTTTTTTTTTTTTTTTTTTTTTTTTTTTTTTTTTTAGATATATTGACATTTAAATATACGAGAGATAGTGCCCGCGCGTTGCGGCGGTGAAATGGTGGGGGTGATAGGTCAAGTCATAGAGTATGATAGCCAAATGCCTTAGCCGTACGGGCTCCGCCTTCGGATTTAAAAATTCGTCGAAAGTATATCGAATGACATCTCTAATGAAAGAGCATGAAATTTTAAGAACACCCATACAATTTTTATAATTTATCGATATACGGTTTTTGAGATAAAAGATTTTGAATGAATTAGAGGAATAAAATGATTTATGGATGAGAGAAAAAAAAATGAGTGGTTGAGATTTGAGGAGAGAGAAAAAAATGAGTGGTTGAGATTTAAGGTTATTATAGGTATATTAGGTAGAGATGTTTAAATTAGTGAATAAAAAATAGGGGTATTTTGGGTAGTAATCAATTATTTAGATCAGATAATACAACCAAATTAAGAAGGCCTATCATCTCTCTATATAACTAAGAGATGATAGTTTTTTCCTAGGTGACATTTCTCTTTTCGTGTCAACTAAGTTTTTTGCCTAGTTGACATTTTATGGTAATTTTAATATTTTTTTTAGATATATTGACATTTAAATATACGAGAGATAGTGCCCGCGCGTTGCGGCGGTGAAATGGTGGGGGTGATAGGTCAAGTCATAGAGTATGATAGCCAAATGCCTTAGCCGTACGGGCTCCGCCTTCGGATTTAAAAATTCGTCGAAAGTATATCGAATGACATCTCTAATGAAAGAGCATGAACTTTTAAGAACACCCATACAATTTTTATAATTTATCGATATACGGTTTTTGAGATAAAAGATTTTGAATGAATTAGAGGAATAAAATGATTTATGGATGAGAGAAAAAAAAATGAGTGGTTGAGATTTGAGGAGAGAGAAAAAAATGAGTGGTTGAGGTTTAAGGTTATTATAGGTATATTAGGTAGAGATGTTTAAATTAGTGAATAAAAAATATGGGTATTTTGGGTAGTTCAAATCATCTTTTCTTAAAAAAAGGGCAAAATGCTTTATAAGATAGTATTAGATATTTTCAGTGCTTATGTGACACTTCATTTGCCACGTCATTATTTGTCTACGTGGACATTTTTTTTTTTTTATCAATTTTAAATAACAAATAAAAAAGCCAAATACAAGATTAGAACTCATGACCTCTAACTTTTAATATTATGCACAAACCACTTGATCTAACTTAATATTGTTTATTTTTTGCAAACTACGGTAGATATTTAATGAATATTAAAACTAATTAAAAGACATTGATAATATAATTATCAATCTTTGTAACTTATCACTTTCTATTTTCCTTTTGTATTTAATTATCTTTGTACGTGGAATATAATTTACTTTAATATAATATAAACTGGTTCCCTGCCTAGCGCAATGGTTTCCACTTTCCTCATCTCCAAAGTCCTCCCATGAAGGGATTCAACCCCGGTTCGAATCCTGGAGGGTAGGCATGAGCTTTTGGCCCGGAAACCCGAAGCCCGACATTGACCCGCCAGAAACCGAACCTGTAACATCCGCGAATTTTGACTCGTTGACTTTACATGTAATATGACTAACAATATAGGTTAATGAAGTATTCGGGTCGTTTTGGTGATTAAATGACAATGTGGAAGCTATTTGGGGTCGTTTCGTGAATTAAATGGCAATGTGTCGTATTTGGGTCAAAAATGTGTTTTGAGCGGTGTTTAAATGTGTAACGATGGTAATTTGGCTAGAGAAGAGAACGGGTCGGTCCGTGGGTAGTCCATGACCCACCAGCCCCCCTTGACCCATCTTCCTCCCCTTATCTCTTCCTTCACCTCTCATTTCTTTCCCTTCTCTTTTCTCTCTAGCAAAAGCAAGAACTTCACATATCTCTCTTTCTCTTATTAATTCTTGCATCATTGAGGGTGTTGAATCAAAATCTATACAAGATCGTCATCATCTTCTTAGTATTAAAAGCTTGAATCTCATAGTGCAAGATTTTTACCCATTTTGACCTAATTTCGGGTTTGAGCTCAAGAAGGAGTTTTGGTAAGTCTAATTCATCCCATTTACTCCTACTTATGTTTGTTTATGCATTTCTAGTCATCTTGAACATTTACAAGTCCTAAATCGGCTTAAATCTCGTTTTGGTCAATTTAGGGTTTCAATTAGGGTTTGAGGGTTTTGGGTGTGATTTTGATGTTTTGGTCGAATTTGTGGATTGGGTTATGTTTATTTATGGTTAATGGTGTTTATTTATGCTTCAAAATGAGTTACAAGTCCCTGCAAGTCGTTTTGGATCGATTTGGGTCGAGTTTTAGGGTTTTGGTTCATGAAAAACTGCAGATGCTGAACTGATGGTTTGTAACGGCCGTTACATTGTGTAACGCCCGTTACACTTTGTAACGGCAGTTACACGGACGTTACAGGGACCAGGGTTAGATGAGATGTGACGGCCGTTAGTTTTGTAACGCCCGTTAGGGACTGGTTTTGTCAATATTTTCAAACGTTAATAACTTTTGATCCGTAAGTCCAAATAAGTCATATGACCTATCGTTGGAATCGTGAGAGAGTCTACTTTCTCATGGTAAGGTCCTTTGGATCTGAATCCTTTTCCATTTCTAAAAATGTCGGGTCAAAGTGTTATAGTTCATGCGGGAGAGTCATTTAAGGCGTTGTGGGACTTTGGCGCGACTCATACTTAATTAACCAACTTGTATAGGGTTATAGAGTTGATTTTGATGACACCATGATATATATTGATAGGTTGTGGGCTCGTGACGGTCGTTGGACATTTATAGCTCGATATTAACTTGTCGTTTTGCTTGGAAATCAAGGTGAGTTCCGTAGTTCCCTACTCGCTTGAGATTCGGGCTGAAAAGTGTAAACTTATGTGATTACTTGTTATTTGCGTTTGTAAATGATTGTTGGCGTTGTTTGATTTTACTCACGTACAAAATGTCTAGTTGGTGGCATTGGATGAATGATGGATAGTTTTGCTTTAGTGCTTGATGGGTTTGTATGAGATTGTGATATTGTTAAATAAATTAGGATAGTAGTGTATACATAGGGGTCGGTTTTACTTTCAAAAGGTTTTAGATGTGGTGGGAAGGCTGCGGGTGACCCTATATATAAGCATCTAGGATTCGAAGAAAGTAGAATCCTCCTAAGTGTATGTACGCGTTGTTTAGAGTGATTGATGGATATTGGGAATGTGTTGGGATGTTCATATACGCTTTGTTATACTTGACTTGTGCGGTGCACACTCAAACATACTTTTATTGTTGCATTGACGACGTTATTGATACGAATTTGATATACATCATGGTCTTACATACGTACGACACATGATCTGACGTTAATAATTCGCGTACTCATTTATTATGCGATGTTGCCTTACCCCATATGATCTTGTAGTGATTTGATATTGTGATTAGGATAGTGTTCATACAGGGAAGACGACGATACCTTTAGTGGATTATAGATGTGGTGGGAAGGCTGCGGGTGACCCTATATATAAACATCTATGATTCCTTAAAAGTAAAGTCGTATGAAATGTATGTGCAAGTAATTATGGTTGATTCTAGTAAAGGATTGAGATATATATATATATATTATTATGATTATTATTACTGCTAGGATAGACGTGCATACATGGAAGTCGGTTATGCCTTCATTGGATTCTAGATGTGGTGGGAAGGCTGCGGGTGACCCTATATATAAGCATCTAGGATTCGAAGAAAGTAGAATCCTCCTAAGTGTATGTACGTATAGTTTATTTTAGTTTGGTGTTTGATGATTGACGGACTTGTGATGTATGGATGTTGTTTGATGCATAAGTATCGTATACATCCCACTGAAGAGGATATGTTGTATATGAATCCCACTGAAGAGGATATGTTGTATATGAATCCCACTGAAGAGGATATGTTGTTTATATGAATCCCACTGAAGAGGATATGTTGTATATGAATCCCACTGAAGAGGATATGTTGTATATGAATCCCACTGAAGAGGATATGTTGTATATGAATCCCATTGAAGAGGATACGTTGTATATCAAGTCCACTGAAGAGGATATGATACCTGTTTTGGGTTGATGTTATGTACGTTACTTGAGTATAATGTTAATTCGCGTTTTACTTGTTTTGTGTACCTTGTTGTGAATATTGTTGTGTTGTTCTTAGAGGCTCACTGTAAGTCATGTTTGCCTCTACTCGTATATTATGATGATTGGCAATGGTTTCTAATGGACCATTACTACGAACTCACCAACCTTGTGTTGACTATGCTTAGTACACTTTTCAGGTAACCAGGTTATCCAGGACGTGAAGTTTGATTTGTTTGCTTGCTGTCGAACCCGGACTGGACTTATATGGATCAAGGATCCATTTACCTTCTGTTGCATTATACTTAGGATTGATAGCTTTCTTTTGATGTGGTTTTGTAAACTTTGACGATTACTTGCTTCTGCTATATTTTTGATACTTGTTTCTTTTATTGGTTGGATTCACTGAATCCTTTATTTGCATTTAGTCATGTTCTACATTAATTCCACCTCGTGCTATATGATTTCCGTGATATTCTGAGCCTTGGCTTGGGGTGTTACAGAACCGACCCGACCGGACAGACCACCCAACGGGCCGGGCTTTGGTCCAGCGAATATGGGCATATATATATATATATATATATATATATATATATATATATATATATATATATATATATATATATATATATATATATATATATATATATATATATATATATATATATATATATATATATATATATATATATATATATATATATATATATATATATATATATATATATATATATATATATATATATATATATATATATATATATATATATATATATATATATATATATATATATATATATATATATATATATATATATATATATATATATATATATATATATATATATATATATATATATATATATATATATATATATATATATATATATATATATATATATATATATATATATATATATATATATATATATATATATATATATATATATATATATATATATATATATATATATATATATATATATATATATATATATATATATATATATATATATATATATATATATATATATATATATATATATATATATATATATATATATATATATATATATATATATATATATATATATATATATATATATATATATATATATATATATATATATATATATATATATATATATATATATATATATATATATATATATATATATATATATATATATATATATATATATATATATATATATATATATATATATATATATATATATATATATATATATATATATATATATATATATATATATATATATATATATATATATATATATATATATATATATATATATATATATATATATATATATATATATATATATATATATATATATATATATATATATATATATATATATATATATATATATATATATATATATATATATATATATATATATATATATATATATATATATATATATATATATATATATATATATATATATATATATATATATATATATATATATATATATATATATATATATATATATATATATATATATATATATATATATATATATATATATATATATATATATATATATATATATATATATATATATATATATATATATATATATATATATATATATATATATATATATATATATATATATATATATATATATATATATATATATATATATATATATATATATATATATATATATATATATATATATATATATATATATATATATATATATATATATATATATATATATATATATATATATATATATATATATATATATATATATATATATATATATATATATATATATATATATATATATATATATATATATATATATATATATATATATATATATATATATATATATATATATATATATATATATATATATATATATATATATATATATATATATATATATATATATATATATATATATATATATATATATATATATATATATATATATATATATATATATATATATATATATATATATATATATATATATATATATATATATATATATATATATATATATATATATATATATATATATATATATATATATATATATATATATATATATATATATATATATATATATATATATATATATATATATATATATATATATATATATATATATACCTTCTTTATATTTATATCATCATTGGTATGGTATATTAGTATATAAGATCTTCCATCTTCCATATATTATATATATATATATTATATATTATTATTATTATTATTATTATTATTATTATTATTATTATTATTATTATTATTTTTTATTACAATCACTTTCATTATTATTATTATTATTATTATTATTATTATTATTATTATTATTATTATTATTATTATTATTATTATTATTATTATTATTATTATTATTATTATTGTTATTATTATTATTATTATTATTATTATTATTATTATTATTATTATTATTATTATTATTATTATTATTATTATTATTATTATTATTATTATTATTATTATTATTATTATTATTATTATTATTATTATTATTATTATTATTATTATTATTATTATTATTATTATTATTATTATTATTATTATTATTATTATTATTATTATTATTATTATTATTATTATTATTATTATTATTATTATTATTATTATTATTATTATTATTATTATTATTATTATTATTATTATTATTATTATTATTATTATTATTATTATTATTATTATTATTATTATTATTATTATTATTATTATTATTATTATTATTATTATTATTATTATTATTATTATTATTATTATTATTATTATTATTATTATTATTATTATTATTATTATTATTATTATTATTATTATTATTATTATTATTATTATTATTATTATTATTATTATTATTATTATTATTATTATTATTATTATTATTATTATTATTATTATTATTATTATTATTATTATTATTATTATTATTATTATTATTATTATTATTATTATTATTATTATTATTATTATTATTATTATTATTATTATTATTATTATTATTATTATTATTATTATTATTATTATTATTATTATTATTATTATTATTATTATTATTATTATTATTATTATTATTATTATTATTATTATTATTATTATTATTATTATTATTATTATTATTATTATTATTATTATTATTATTATTATTATTATTATTATTATTATTATTATTATTATTATTATATAACATTTATTAATACTTTTGACGTATATATGTTAATCATTGTTTTCAAGTAATATTACTTAAATTATTATATTTATAATCAATTTAATGTAATGTGTATATTACCATGCATCGCATGCATGGGGCATAACCTAGTTATTTTAATATGCGAAGCAAAACACGACATGATCTCTGAATGTGACGTTAAACATGTGCATTTTGTAATAGCTATATAAATCATTATTATTATTATTAATGATATATACTATACTAATTTTGTAATGTTATTGTGTTTGAATAATATTTAACAGATTACAAGAATTGGTGTTTCCAACAAATACAATTTAGGTATGACTTTGACGTTATCGGAAACGATACGTTATTTGTTTCATCCGGCCGCATGATGGTATATTATCTGTCATTACTTTAAGCACAGAATAATTTATATATTCTTTAAAAAAGAAAATATATATTGAAGCAACACCGGTGTGCACAACAAGAACTTGTTATAATCTATCGCACGTATTCTCGCAATGCACCAGAGGCAACACTCTATGCTCATGAAATTAATGGTCGTGAGTCGTGACTCATCTTGCTATGCTTTGTTTCATTATTTGCTCTGCGTAGTGATTCGATCGTTTTATCATAAGCTTAAATGCTAGTAAAACA
>CM067167.1:207098123-207450623 GCA_034093135.1 Erigeron breviscapus | reverse complement strand
GTACCTTTAAAATTTGGTGTTACTACTAGCATCATCAAAACAATAAAAGTAAATCCAAGCTTTGGCACCAACATAAATGCCACATTAATACAAGTCTTTAATCATAAATGAAATAGCCAAACAAGAGGCTAAAAGGAAGTCTAAGCGTTTAATGTCTTAGCTAAGCTTCTTTATTCGTCTACCCAAGTCTCACCAAGCTAATCCTCGCCTAGCTCAAACTTGATTATCCTGAAGGCACAACATTTTCAAAGAACAAGTGTTAGCTAATAAAATTAGCTAAGTAAGATAACATAACTTGAAAACGTTTGCCAATTTCATATATTAACAAAATCTGCATTTTAAGTTAATATCACACACATACATAACATCATAAGATACACATTAGGTTCAACATGTCCTAAAGTGTGCCTATACTTTCTTTCTTCATCTTTCTTTCTTTATTCTTTTGCCAAGACGTAGGCTAAGTGACTTATGCCACTTACATAGGGATGTGGGGTTGTGTGTAGGCGGTCATAGACCACATGGAGTCCTCACACCCGACATGATGGGTAAACCATAAGGTGGTCCATCGGCGTCGTTAAGGAATGACAAAGTCAATCCAACTGAATAAACCGTTTATGCCTTTACGCATTAGTGATTAGTTACTCCACCCGGAATACTCAAACGTAACTATGCCACAAGGAGCAACTCAAGTGACCACGTACGCACCAGCCCCGGAGAGCTAGCACGGGTTAAGCTTAACACAAGACTTTACATAATGCTCGAGACTTTAAGCGCTTAATTAGTTTAGGCATCATTTCATAAGCATATAATCATTTCATCATTTCATGCATTTATAATCATTTCATCATCATGCATATAATCATTTCATCATTTCATGCATATAATCATTTCATCATTTCATGCATTTATAATCATTTCATCATTTCATGCATATAATCATTTCATCATTTCATGCATATAATCATTTCATCATTTCATGCATATAATCATTTCATCATTTCATGCATTTATAATCATTTCATCATCTCATGCATATAATCATTTCATCATTTCATGCATTTATAATCATTTCATCATTTCATGCATTATAATCATTTCATCATTCATGCATATAATCATTTCATCATTTCATGCATTATAATCATTTCATCATTTCATGCATATAATCATTTCATCATTTCATGCATATAATCATTTCATCATTTCATGCATATAATCATTTCATCATTTCATGCATTTATAATCATTTCATCATTCATGCATTATAATCATTTCATCATTTCATGCATTATAATCATTTCATCATTTCATGCATTTATAATCATTTCATCATTTCATGCATTATAATCATTTCATCATTTCATGCATATAATCATTTCATCATTTCATGCATTTATAATCATTTCATCATCTTCATGCATATAATCATTTCATCATTTCATGCATTTATAATCATTTCATCATCTCATGCATATAATCATTTCATCATTTCATGCATTTATAATCATTTCATCATTTCATGCATATAATCATTTCATCATTTCATGCATTATAATCATTTCATCATTTCATGCATATAATCATTTCATCATTTCATGCATTATAATCATTTCATCATTTCATGCATTTATAATCATTTCATCATCTCATGCATATAATCATTTCATCATTTCATGCATTTATAATCATTTCATCATTTCATGCATTATAATCATTTCATCATTTCATGCATATAATCATTTCATCATTTCATGCATTTATAATCATTTCATCATTTCATGCATTTATAATCATTTCATCATTTCATGCATATAATCATTTCATCATTTCATGCATTTATAATCATTTCATCATTTCATGCATTTATAATCATTTCATCATTTCATGCATATAATCATTTCATCATTTCATGCATTATAATCATTTCATCATTTCATGCATTTATAATCATTTCATCATTTCATGCATATAATCATTTCATCATTTCATGCATTTATAATCATTTCATCATTTCATGCATTATAATCATTTCATCATTTCATGCATATAATCATTTCATCATTTCATGCATTATAATCATTTCATCATTTCATGCATTTATAATCATTTCATCATTTCATGCATTTATAATCATTTCATCATTTCATGCATTTATAATCATTTCATCATCTCATGCATATATACTTACCACATACCATTGCAACCTGCATATGAATGTTAATCATCATAAACGGTAAGTAATATATCCCTTTCAACCTCCCATAGTCACCCATGAACATAAAATGTACATACATATTCAATTGGAAGGTTTAACTTATGAAAACGAGATTTGTTGTACCAACAGGTGACAAAAGATGTTAACTTACCTCGGTACAGCTTACCAACAAGTTAAAAGTATCTTATAGTGCTTGCTAAGTGCTCCCGACAACCTAGAATGAGTATAAGATCGAGATATAAGCTAGACGAAATGTTTTGTGAAAACTGGACAAGAGGTGCGTCGCACCTCCCACGTGGTGCGTCGCATAAATCGATCAGAAGATTCTGAACATAAGCAGGTGCGCCGCACCTAATCTTTGGTGCGTCGCACAAATCCATCAGAAATTCTGAATAGATGCAAGTGCGCCGCACCTACCCATTGGTGCGCCGCATAACGGGCTTTTGGCTGAAAACCATTTTTCCAAATCTGGCTGTGGTGCGTCGCACCACCCTCCTGGTGCGTCGCACCTGGAGTGTCGACCAGAAACCTAATCTTTGTTCTATGATCAAACGAATTCCATACGAACCCATACCCCAAATCCAACCTGGGGACTTAAAATTAATCCTTTTAATTGCACTTTCATCAGCTTAAACCATCCTATTAATCCCTTAATCCTTTACATCAATAATCAATCTTTAAAACACCCGAATAACATGAATTCGATAAACGTTAGATCAAATAACCCAACCCAAACCCTATGGCCTGGATCGAAATCACTACAAAGACATACATGATCAGATTTAAGAGTAAGATCAGCCATAATACCTGTAGATGACTTTGAGGATTCGAAATCTTAATCAAACTTGATCGAAACGACACGAAACGATTGATTCTTAGAGAAAACTTGTCTTGAGAGGGAGGGGATCTGTTCCTAGGGCTTAATCACGAAAATTAGCAGCTATTGGGGTCTTACTAGACCTTAAACTCCTGACCATAAGTTTCCTTTAGTGCCCATAGGCCCCTCGACTTCCTAAACTTTACTTTCGTAGCTTAATTAACTTACCGGGAGACTTAACGATCTAACAAGCACTTAACTTTCATACTTTACTTTAAATTACTTTCATTTAATTCACTTTACCTCATTTCATATTAAACACA
This sequence comes from Erigeron breviscapus, assembly GCA_034093135.1. Classification (NCBI taxonomy): domain Eukaryota; kingdom Viridiplantae; phylum Streptophyta; class Magnoliopsida; order Asterales; family Asteraceae; genus Erigeron; species Erigeron breviscapus. Next base: position 207,447,265 of record CM067167.1, on the reverse strand, counting down.
TAAGCACTTAATCACATAATCCCTTATAAGGCACATAAACATAATAGACTTGACGTTAACTAACGGAAAGTCAAATAGTCAAACATAAAATGTTTGGGATGTTACAATTACCTCCCCCTTAAGAGGATTCCGTCCTCGGAATCGCCTCAGAAGTGAACAAATCTGGGTATTTCTCTTTCATCACCGACTCGGTCTCCCAAGTTAAACTTTCATCGTGGTTATGCTTCCATTTAATCAACACGAGATCAATCAACTTTCGGCGAAGTTTCTTTTGCTTTCTTTCGAGTATCGCTACTGGTTCATCCACTATTCTTTTCTGAGGATTAATGCTCACATCCTCAATTGGAATAACACTTGACTCATTGGCCAAACACTTCCTCAAATACGAAACATGAAATGTGTGGTGAATTCCATCCAATTCTGGGGGTAGTTCTAATTGATAAGCTACATCCTTGATACGTTTCAGAATTTGAAAGGTCCTATGAAACGTGGGCTTAGCTTTCCCTTCTTTCCGAAACGAATTACTCCTTTCCATGGGGAAACTTTCAGCATTACCAAATCACCAACTTGGAACTCAATTGGCTTCCTTTTCTTGTCGGCATAAGTCTTTTGTCGTTCTCTAGCCACACGAAGTGCTTCCTTTGCCACATTAACTTTTTCAGCTGAGATTTCAATGATTTCAGGACCCGTAAACTACTTTTCACCGGGTTCCATCCAACAACTCGGAGTCCTACATCTCCTACCATAAAGCATTTCAAATGGTGGCATTCCAATACTTGCATGGTGGCTGTTATTATAAGTGAATTCGATCAATTTCAAGTGTTCATCCCATGCTCCACCATACTCTAATACACAGCTCTCAACATGTCTTCCAACGTTTGTATGGTCCTTTCACTTTGCCCATCAGTTTGAGGGTGATAGGCGGTGCTCAAATTAATTCTAGTACCTAACTCTCGTTGAAGACCCTTCCAAAAGTTAGACACAAATCTCGTGTCTCGGTCTGAAACAATGGATAAAGGAACACCATGCTTTGCTACGATCTCATCCACATACATCTTTGCCATCTTAGTTAGTGGTACATCTTGTCTTGTTGCCAAGAAATGAGCACTCTTTGTCAATCTATCCATAATAACCCATACCATGTCATTTCCTTTCGGTGTTCTTGGTAGTTTGGTCACAAAATCCATAGTAATATGGTCCCATTTCCATTCCGAAATCTCCAATTGATGCAACATTCCATATGGCTTTTTGTGATCAGCTTTCACACGTGCACAAGTCAAACATCTTTCAACAAAATGAGCAACTCCTCCCTTAATGTTTGGCCACCAATAGATGGGCTTCAAATCTGCATACATCTTGGTAATACCTGGATGGACTGAATATCTTGACCTATGAGCTTCTTCAAGGATCAATTCTCGGTTACCACCAAGCAATGGTACCCATATTCGACCCTTATAAGTCTTAAATCCACGGCTGTTCGTCTCCATCACAAGTCTTTTCTTCTTTCCAATACTCTCATTATCGATATTATCCTTCAATAAAGCCTTAACTTGTGCTTCCTTGATGCGGTCGAGTAACCCCGACTTGGCTTGAACAACCATGCTCATCAATCTACAAGAAAAAATTCTGCACTTTCCTACTTAATGCATCCGCCACCACATTGGCTTTACCGGGATGATATTTAATCTCGCAATCATAATCTTTCAGAAGTTCCATCCATCTCCTTTTCCTTACATTCATTTCCTTTTGTGAGAACACATATTGCAAACTCTTATGATCCGTAAACAAGGTACATTTGGTGCCATACAAGTAATGCCTCCACAACTTCAAAGCAAACACTACTGCAGCCAATTCAAGATCATGGGTCGGGTAATTCTTTTCATGAGGCTTCAACTGACGTGAAGCATATGCAATAACTTTGTCCCTTTGCATAAGACACAACCCAAACCTGAAATAGAAGCATCACTATAAACAACAAGATCATCAGTACCTTCGGGTAAGGCTAGGACAGGAGCTTCACATAACTTTGTCTTAAGCGTTTGAAAGGCCTTTTTCTTGAGCTTCCGTCCATACAAACTTTACTCCTTTCTTTGTCAATTCCGTCATTGGCTTAGCTATTCGGGAGAAATCTTGAATAAACCTCCTATAATAGCCAGCTAAACCGAGAAAACTCTTAATCTCCGTGGGTGTCTTTGGCTGTTCCCATTTAGATACAGCTTCAATCTTGGCGGGATCAACTTTAATACCTTCAGAAGAGATAACATGCCCGAGAAATTGAACTTCTCGGAGCCAGAATTCACACTTGGAGAACTTTGCATATAACTTTTTCTCCCTAAGAACCTCAAGAACAGCTCTTAAGTGCTCACGGTGCTCGGCTTCGGACTTTGAATAAATTAGAATATCGTCAATGAAGACAATCACAAAATGATCTAAGAATAGGCGACATACCCGATTCATTAAATCCATAAAAGCGGCTGGAGCATTTGTCAACCCAAAAGGCATGACAAGAAACTCATAGTGCCCATAACGTGTACGAAAAGCTGTCTTGGCCACATCTTCCTTTTTGACTTTTAATTGATGATAGCCAGACCGCAAATCAATCTTAGAGAAGTAAGAAGCACCAAGGAGCTGATCAAAAAGATCATCAATACGCGGAGAGGATACTTATTCTTAACCGTTCGCTTATTCAGCTCACGGTAGTCTATGCACATGCGCATAGAACCGTCTTTCTTTTTGACAAAAAGAACCGGAGCTCCCCAAGGCGAGGAACTTGGTTGTATGAAACCTTTGTCAAGTAGCTCTTGAAGCTGGGACATTAACTCTTTCATTTCTGTAGGAGCCAAACGATATGGTGCTTTTGCAACAGGAGTAGCACCGGGTACGAGATCAATCTGAAAGATGACCTCTCGGTCGGGAGGAATACCGGGAAGATCATCCGGAAAGACATCAGAAAATTCAGAAACTACATCAACATTAGGGATCGGAGACTTCTCTTTTCGTGTATCGATAACATAGGCAAGAAAGTGATTCTTGTTATGCCGAATGCAATTGAGAGCCTTCATCAAATTAATAATCTTTATGCTCCCCTTCTTCTTATCTCCATAAACGGAAATGACCTCACCATCCGGAGTAGCGAATCGTATGACCTTTTGAGAACATATAATAGTAGCATCATTTTGAGACAACCAGTCCATACCTATCACTATATCAAAACCGGCTAGAGTGGTAGGCAATAATTGAACCGGAAAAGAGCGACCTTCAATCTCAATAGAACAATCATCATAACCTACTTGAATGTCACTAATGGTACCGTTAGCAATTTCAACCTCTATAGAGCAATCAAGAGGAGTAGTGACCCTATCAAGCTTAGGAGCAAATAAAGTGGACACAAAAGATCTATTTGCACCCGAATCAAAAAGTACAGACGCAGGTTTTGAGTTAACAAGAAATGTACCGCTTACTACCTCGTCGTTATCCTTGGCAGCTTCGACTGTCAGCTGAAAGGCTCGAGCTTTAGGCTTTTGGACAGCCGTCTTCTTCCCATCATCTCTTCCTTGTGGGCAATCCTTGATGAAATGACCGGTTTGTTGACACCGATAACACTTTGGCTTGTCCTTGCATCCTGAAGTAGGATGACCTGTACCACCACAAGTATCACACCTTCGGGTCTTATCGGAACATGGACCCGAGTGAGGCGCCTTACAAGTACCACACCAATTCTTTGGCTTTGCATAGCTGCTGCCCCCACCTCTTGAAGACGGACCTTTCTTGAACTTCCTATTAGATCCACTTGACCCATCATGCTTCCTTTTTAAACCTGATTGCTTATCATCATTAGCTTTCACTACAACCTTTTCACCCTTGAAATCATCATCCAACCTCTTGGACTCCTTAATCGCAGCAGACAATGTAATGTGTTGTCTACAAAGGCCACGATAGCTAGCGGGAAGACCATCACAGTAAGCTTCAACCTGATCCACATCTCTACGAACCAAATGACCAACAAACTTAAGCTTTTCCATAAATGAGTGGGCATACTCAGTTATGGCACCCGGCTTAGCTGTTAAAGCTCTGAATTCTTTCTCAATCAACCTCAGTTCACGAGTACCCACATATTCTTCCAAGAACTTCTCCTTAAAGGTACCCCAAGGCATATTAGCTAGCACCTCAGGGGTCAAAGAAATAGTAGCAACCCTCCACCAATTACGAGCATTCTTCTTCAACATACGGGAAGCACACAATACCTTCATATCCTCAGGGCAATAACATGAAGCAAACACAACCTCGATATCATCCAACCATTCCATGGCACCTACAGCATCTAGAGTACCATCAAATGCCTTTGCTCCACATTTCTGAAAGCTCTCATACTTAAAGTTACTAGTACGAGGAGCGACTACAACACGAGGCTCCACCACATTATTAACACCATTCACATTAGCAACAACATTTTCAGGAGCAACTTGTGACCTTACCATTGATGGCTCGGTACGGTTTGAGCGGTTGGAGTAATTCCCATCCGTATGCTCATCCCGTTGCAAGCTAGCTTCTCTTTCAGCCCTAAGTTGATTCAACTCCTCTTCATTTCTCAACAAAAGAGCTCGAATAGCCCTCAACTCTTCATGCATTTCAGCTTGAGTAGGAACTTGCTCAATCACGGGGTTAGCTCTATCAATTTCAGACCTTGTAGGTTGTGCACCCGAAAGTGATCTTCGAGGAGGCCTTAGGTTAACACCATTTCCAGTCCCGTTTGGATTAACCGGAGCATCGCTAGCATTAGCTCCATCTCTTTGACTACTAGCACGGGTATTAACCATCCTTCTACAATTTTAGTGACAAATGTTAGAGATGAATCGAATGAGAACAAAGTATGGTCAGGCCTACTAAATTACATAAGCATAACATAAACATATATAAGCCATAAACCTACCCTCACACTCATCCCAACCCATCCTAAAAGCATTTTCATCATAGAGCTAAAGCATTACTACTTAAGCCAATCATTTCTCGTACGGTTTAAGTCCAAAATCCTAAGGTCTTGGTCGAATTTTGGTTCACTTAAACCATTTCTCTGATACCAACTTGTAACACCCGTCGTTTAAAAACTTGGATTTTTCAAAACTTTGCCAAACGGCATTTAAAATAAGCGGAAAGGATCACTTTCAAAATCTGCCCCATCCGTAACGGATGGTACCTTTAAAATTTGGTGTTACTACTAGCATCATCAAAACAATAAAAGTAAATCCAAGCTTTGGCACCAACATAAATGCCACATTAATACAAGTCTTTAATCATAAATGAAATAGCCAAACAAGAGGCTAAAAGGAAGTCTAAGCGTTTAATGTCTTAGCTAAGCTTCTTTATTCGTCTACCCAAGTCTCACCAAGCTAATCCTCGCCTAGCTCAAACTTGATTATCCTGAAGGCACAACATTTTCAAAGAACAAGTGTTAGCTAATAAAATTAGCTAAGTAAGATAACATAACTTGAAAACGTTTGCCAATTTCATATATTAACAAAATCTGCATTTTAAGTTAATATCACACACATACATAACATCATAAGATACACATTAGGTTCAACATGTCCTAAAGTGTGCCTATACTTTCTTTCTTCATCTTTCTTTCTTTATTCTTTTGCCAAGACGTAGGCTAAGTGACTTATGCCACTTACATAGGGATGTGGGGTTGTGTGTAGGCGGTCATAGACCATACATGGAGTCCTCACACCCGACATGATGGGTAAACCATAAGGTGGTCCATCGGCGTCGTTAAGGAATGACAAAGTCAATCCAACTGAATAAACCGTTTATGCCTTTACGCATTAGTGATTAGTTACTCCACCCGGAATACTCAAACGTAACTATGCCACAAGGAGCAACTCAAGTGACCACGTACGCACCAGCCCCGGAGAGCTAGCACGGGTTAAGCTTAACACAAGACTTTACATAATGCTCGAGACTTTAAGCGCTTAATTAGTTTAGGCTACTCTTTCACCTAAGCTAATCACATATCATATTTTACTTTAGGGCCCTTAACGTGCACGTGAACATGGCAATCCTAATCAAGGACTAGTGACTAGGTGATCAAGCCACACATGCAAACATATATCATATCATTTCATCATTTCATACATACATAATCATTTCATCATTTCATGCATACATAATCATTTCATCATTTCATACATACATAATCATTTCATCATCTCATGCATATATACTTACCACATACCATTGCAACCTGCATATGAATGTTAATCATCATAAACGGTAAGTAATATATCCCTTTGCAGCCTCCCATAGTCACCCATGAACATAAAATGTACATACATATTCAATTGGAAGGTTTAACTTATGAAAACGAGATTTGTTGTACCAACAGGTGACAAAAGATGTTAACTTACCTCGGTACAGCTTACCAACAAGTTAAAAGTATCTTATAGTGCTTGCTAAGTGCTCCCGACAACCTAGAATGAGTATAAGATCGAGATATAAGCTAGACGAAATGTTTTGTGAAAACTGGACAAGAGGTGCGTCGCACCTCCCACGTGGTGCGTCGCATAAATCGATCAGAAGATTCTGAACATAAGCAGGTGCGCCGCACCTAATCTTTGGTGCGTCGCACAAATCCATCAGAAATTCTGAATAGATGCAAGTGCGCCGCACCTACCCATTGGTGCGCCGCATAACGGGCTTTTGGCTGAAAACCATTTTTCCAAATCTGGCTGTGGTGCGTCGCACCACCCTCCTGGTGCGTCGCACCTGGAGTGTCGACCAGAAACCTAATCTTTGTTCTATGATCAAACGAATTCCATACGAACCCATACCCCAAATCCAACCTGGGGACTTAAAATTAATCCTTTTAATTGCACTTTCATCAGCTTAAACCATCCTATTAATCCCTTAATCCTTTACATCAATAATCAATCTTTAAAACACCCGAATAACATGAATTCGATAAACGTTAGATCAAATAACCCAACCCAAACCCTATGGCCTGGATCGAAATCACTACAAAGACATACATGATCAGATTTAAGAGTAAGATCAGCCATAATACCTGTAGATGACTTTGAGGATTCGAAATCTTAATCAAACTTGATCGAAACGACACGAAATGATTGATTCTTGGAGAAAACTTGTCTTGAGAGGGAGGGGATCTGTTCCTAGGGCTTAATCACGAAAATTAGCAGCTATTGGGGTCTTACTAGACCTTAAACTCCTGACCATAAGTTTCCTTTAGTGCCCATAGGCCCCTCGACTTCCTAAACTTTACTTTCGTAGCTTAATTAACTTACCGGGAGACTTAACGATCTAACAAGCACTTAACTTTCATACTTTACTTTAAATTACTTTCATTTAATTCACTTTACCTCATTTCATATTAAACACATAAGCACTTAATCACATAATCCCTTATAAGGCACATAAACATAATAGACTTGACGTTAACTAACGGAAAGTCAAATAGTCAAACATAAAACGTTTGGGATGTTACAGTAATGTATATGTTTATAGGTGGTGAACGCTAAACGCTCGTTGGACGTTATAACTCGATTATAACTTGTACTTACCTCGCATATCCAATCAAGGTGAGTTTCGTATCTCCCTACTCGCTTGAGATTCGGGCTGAAAAGTGTAAACCTGGCGTGTTTACTTGCATTTATTGATTTATTGATTGGTTGACTTGATTGTTGGATTGATGTGACAGTTCGTTTTGTTTGATTGACTTTGGTTATGTTTTAGTTAATTATTATATATATATTAGGATAGACGTACATACATGGAAGTCGGTTATGCCTTCATTGGGTTTTAGATGTGGTGGGAAGGCTGCGGGCGACCCTATATATAAGCATCTGGGACTTGAAGAAAGTAGAATCCTCTGAAGTATATGTACGTATAGTTGGTTTAATTGGGATTAGTGGTTTATGATTGTTGAATATTGATTGTTGGACTATAGTTGTTGAATATTGATTGTTGGCTTACGGTTGTCGTATATGGATTTTGGCTTACGGTTGTTGAATATTGATTTTGGCTATAGTTGTTGAATATTGATTTTGGCTATAGTTGTTGAATATTGATTTTGGCTATACGGTTGTTGAATATTGATTTTGGCTATAGTTGTTGAATATTGATTTTGGCTATACGGTTGTTGAATATTGATTTTGGCTATAGTTGTTGAATATTGATTTTGGCTATAGTTGTTGAATATTGATTTTGGCTATACGGTTGTTGAATATTGATTTTGGCTATAGTTGTTGAATATTGATTTTGGCTATAGTGGTTTATGATTGTTGAATATTGATTGTTGGACTATAGTTGTTGAATATTGATTTTTGGCTTACGGTTGTCGTATATGGATTTTGGCATATGTTGGACGAATATTGACTGTTGGCACAGGTTCATCGTCTATATGGATTGTTGGTTCATGATTGATGCATTTACATTTGATTGTAAGCATTGCATACATTGTTGATGACCCTCGGCAGGGGATTGCCGACATCCTGGTGCATAGATGTATGCACCCATTTTGGATGTAGTTCCTGACTCCGAGTATATAGACATATATATCTCGATGATTTTGAGATACAGCCTTGTTCATTGTGATGACAGAAGGGTATCGTTGCATCGGTGACCTGAGTTCACGCATAGGATAGGCATGTTTGCTTATTCATGCATTTGGCACTTACATTGATTCGCATATCTTTTGTGCTTTCTCATTTCACATTTACTTGTCTTGTGTAATCTTGTTGTTGGACGTTATTGTGTTGCTTAGAGGCTCGCTGTAAGTCATGTCTGGCCTCTATTCTTATATTGTGATTATTGATGTTGGTTCCTTACGAACCATTACTACGAACTCACCAACCTTGTGTTGACTATGCTTAGTACACTTTTCAGGTAACCAGGTTCTCCCAGGGCGTGGAGTTTAGAGGCTTTACTTGCTGTAAACCCGGACTGTGGACTGTATGGATCAAGGATTCATTGGCCTTCTGTTTGCATTTTACTTATGATCGTTTGCCATCTTTGGACGTGGTTTTGTTAACTTTGATGACCATTTGCTCCTGTTGTATTATGTTACCTATTTTGTATTGTATTGGATTCACCGAATCTTTAATTGCATTTAGTTTGTTCTATCGTAATTCCACTTTGCGCTATATGATTTCCGTGATATTCCGAGCCTCGGCTTGGGGTGTTACAGAATGGTGGCCCATGCAGGTCGTAGAGAATTAGGCGGTTTGACCTAGACTACGGCTTAAGTTAAAACTCTTCATATAGCATGCATGGTTAGGAAATTTGTGTGCAATGTGAATTTTGTGAATCCCGTGTGAGTTCGTAGTTAAGACCACTTGTATGATAGCTTAAATTCAATGTGATGAATGTGGATTGTAGTTAATATGGGTTGTTGTTGTTAATTGTTGGAACTAATGTGATGATTTAGGGCAAAATGATGGGATGCCATTAACTTAGTATAATATTGTGGCAACCCTAAAAGAACCCGATCAACTCTTTTATGGTTACCCGATATTATAGCAAGTTCATGACATCGTGGATTGCGCACGTGTGGCTTAAAGTATAATAAGGAACCGATATGCGTAATGGAAGTTGATTAGGTGGAAGGTTAGCCGTTGGTACACCTTGTATACATACCCGGTCAATAACCAGGGAGCATATCGAATTCGGATTATACTTTGAATCATTCGTGTTAGTTGTTTAATGGCATGATGAAATGAACATGATTACTTGAATTAATGATGATGTATTGTAATAAATTCAACTTGATGTTATGATATGTAAAAATCTTTTATGATGCAAACACTGTTGCCTTAGCACAATGTCATGAAATGAGTATGTGGTATCGGTAGGAGAGCGTTGACTACTTGTGTGACTAACATGCGAGCATTTGAGACTAACTCTCGGGTCAACGTGTCACTTGTTTTATAGAAATGGTGAGACCAAGGAGAGTCGGAACAAACTATAGGGCTGAAGAGGAAGGACCTCAACCGGAAGTACAAAGAGGTAGGGGCCGTGGTAGAGGCAGTGGTAGGGGTCAAGGAAGGGGTCGTGGTGAGATCCCTGAACCAAATATGGCTGAGGTGATCGCTCAAACGATCGCCAATATCATGCCAACCATTATTGCTCAAGTCACGGCAAATCTTGGGCAAAATAATGTGGCTCAAAACAACGAAGCTCCAGAAAATGAAAATAATGAAAATGTCCAACCTCATGCCGAGGAAAATGAAGAAGAGGGACCGGTGGGAATTGGAAACGGTATGCCCATGAATAATCAATATGGCGGGTACCGTCAAGGGTGTATATTTAAAGATTTTAAAAGTTGCGGGGCACCGGAGTTTGATGGGAAAGGTGGCCCCACTGAATGTATAAGGTGGTTTGAAGCGATAGAGGCGGTGATTGAAAGGAGTCATTGCACCTATGATGACCGGATTTCCTATGCATCCGGCATGTTTAGGCATGACGCCTTGAGTTGGTGGAACCAAGAAATAACATTGGGGCGGACTCATAACTTGGAGTGGATCGACTTCAAGAACAAAGTAAAAGCAAAGTTTTGTCCTCCATATGAACTACAAAACTTAACCATTGAATTTGCAAATCTCAACATGGAGGGAGCCGACTACAAGGGCTATGTGCGACGATTTCAAGAGTTGTCCACCCTCATTCCTCACTTGGTGGGTACAGAGTCACAGGCCATCCAGAAGTTCGTATTGGGCTTGAATCCTCAAGTCCGATCATATGTAAACTCAAACATGCCTACTTCTTTGGCTAATGCGGTTAATCAAGCCGGGAGTGTGACAGAAGACTTGTTGAGGAGTGGTGTTTTGAGCAAATCCTCAACGAACAAGAGGAAAGAAGTGGGAGAGTCGAGTGGGGTAAAGAAGATGGGAAAGTTTGACCCTAGAAATGCTAATAGGGGTAGGGTGATGGCGGCGGTGGAACCGGCTAAGAAGGCTTATTCTGGGCCTCATCCTTTCTGTGGGAGATGCAACAGGCATCATCCCGCCAATAACCAATGTGAAGCATGCTTTAATTGTAACCGAATCGGGCACCTCTCCAGAGATTGTAGGGCTCCAAGAGCGGGCCCAATGAATGCGGCTCCTATTCGGGCCGTTCCTCCTCAAGGTAACCAAAGAAGGGGCGAGTGTTTTGAATGTGGTAGCCGTGACCACTACCGTAATAATTGTCCCCGATGGGTGGGGCAACAAGTGCAAGTGGCCGTCCACCCCAACCAACTGCAAATGGTCGGGCCTAATCAAAACCGGGGACAACAAGGCCATCAAGTGCAACCACGCGGCCGATCCTTTGCGGCCAATGTAAATGAAGCCCGCAATGACCCCAACGTTGTAGCAGGTACTTTTCTTCTTAATGGTCTCTATGCAACCGTTCTATTTGATTCCGGGGCCGATTATAGCCTAGTGTCCTCTAATTTTGTTCCTTTGATTGATGTAAATCCTTGTGCTTTAAACTATGTGCTTGACATTGAAATGGTAAACGGGTCACTAACTAAAATTAGTCAAATACTTCGCGATTGTGTTCTGACCTTGGAAGATGTCGATTTCTTCATAGACCTTATGCCTTTGGACATTGGTAGTTTTGATATTATAGTGGGTATGGATTGGTTAACGGCGGTGAATGCGACGATCGATTGTGGTGAGAGAGTTGTTAAAATACCTTTGGCTAACGGTAAAATTCTTAGGGTTCAAGGTGAAATCTCCGATTCCTCAAATTCTAAGGTCTTTAGTGCTACCGTCACAAGGGTAGAATTGAGGACTGTTCCTATTGTTTGTGAATTTCCCGATGTTTTTCCGGATGACTTGCCGGGATTACCTCCAACTCGTGAACTAGACTTTCGTATTAATCTTATCCCCGAAGCCGCGCCCGTAGCAAAAGCTCCTTATAGACTAGCTCTAACCGAAATGCAAGAGCTACAAACTCAACTCAAGGAACTCCAAGAGAAGGGTTTCATTCGCCCTAGTCAATCTCCTTGGGGTGCTCCTGTTCTCTTCGTCAAAAAGAAAGATGGGTCCTTCCGAATGTGTATCGACTACCGGGAATTAAACAAGCTCACAGTGAAGAACCGGTATCCCCTCCCAAGAATTGATGATTTATTTGATCAACTTCAAGGTGCTAAGCACTTTTCAAAAATCGATCTTCGCTCGGGTTATCATCAACTCCGGGTACATGAAGATGATATCCCCAAAACGGCTTTTCGCACAAGGTATGGTCATTTTGAATTCACCGTGATGCCTTTTGGGTTGACTAATGCACCGGCGGTGTTCATGGACTTGATGAACCGGGTGTGTCAACCATACTTAGACAAGTCTGTCATTGTGTTCATTGATGACATACTTGTATACTCGAAGACAAAGGAGGAGCATGTTGAGCACTTGCGTGAGGTGCTTGAACTACTAAGAAAAGAGAAGTTGTATGCCAAATTCTCCAAGTGCGAGTTTTGGTTGGAAGAAGTCCACTTCCTTGGTCACGTAGTGAGCAAGGATGGTATTCATGTGGATCCAAGCAAGATTGAAGCGGTCAAGAATTGGAGAAGACCCGAAACGCCATCCGAAATCCGTCAATTCCTTGGATTGGCGGGTTACTATAGAAGATTCATTGAAAATTTCTCCCGTATTGCACAACCACTCACCCTCTTGACTCAAAAAGATAGAAACTTTGAATGGGGCGAAAGACAAGAAAACGCCTTCCAAACTCTTAAAGATATGTTATGTGAAGCTCCAATTTTAACGCTACCGGATGGAATCGAAGACTTTGTTGTTTATTGTGATGCTTCGGGACAAGGGTTGGGTTGTGTTCTTATGCAAAGGGGTAAAGTCATTGCTTATGCCTCTCGCCAATTGAAGGTGCATGAGAAGAACTACCCGACACATGACTTGGAATTGGGAGCGGTTGTGTTTGCTTTGAAGTGTTGGAGACATTATCTCTATGGTACCAAATGTGTGATTTATACCGATCACAAAAGTCTTTAACACATCTTCAACCAAAGTGAATTGAATATGAGGCAAAGGCGTTGGCTTGAACTATTTAGTGATTATGATTGTGACATCCGATATCACCCGGGCAAGGCAAATGTTGTAGCCGATGCCTTGAGCCGAAAGGAGAGAGTGAAACCAAGACGGGCTAGAGCTATGAGCCTCACGGTAGGGCCAAGTATTCGTGATCGGATCATTGAAGCCCAAATTCAAGCCACCCTACCGGAAAACTTTGGAAACGAGAACCTAGATGGCATGGAACAACAATTCGACCGGAAGAATGATAATGGGCTATACATGGTTGAAAGACTTTGGGTTCCTATTTTCGGCGACTTAAGAACACTTATTATGAATGAAGCTCACCTATCGCCTTATTCGGTCCACCCCGGGTCGAATAAGATGTACTTTGACTTGAAAGATTTGTATTGGTGGCCGGGCATGAAGCGTGATGTGGCTAGGTATGTGAGTGAGTGTCTTACTTGCTTACAAGTCAAAGCCGATCACAAGAAGCCACCCGGATTGTTGGTACAACCAGTGATTCCCGAATGGAAGTGGGAACATATCTCAATGGACTTCATTACTAAATTACCGAAGACGAGAAGCGGTCGTGACACGATTTGGGTGATAGTAGATCGGTTAACGAAGTCGGCTCACTTTTTAGCCATTCGAGAAACCGATAAATTTGACACCTTGGCTCGTTTGTACATCAAAGAAGTAATATCTAAGCATGGAGTGCCGATTTCTATCATTTCCGATAGAGATGCCCGTTTCAAATCAAAATTTTGGGAAGCCTTTAAAAAAGCCATGGGTACTCGACTTGACATGAGCACGGCGTTTCACCCTCAAACGGATGGGCAAACCGAGAGAACCATTCAAACACTCGAAGACATGTTGAGGGCATGTGCAATTGATTTTGGTGGAAGTTGGGAAGACCATTTGCCGCTAGTCGAGTTTTCATACAACAATAGTTATCACGCTACCATTCAAATGGCGCCCTTTAAGGCATTGTACGGTAGGATATGTCGTTCTCCCCTAGCTTGGGCGGAAATTGGAGAGAGTCAACTAATCGGGCCCGAAATTGTGATTGAAACGACTAAGGTAATATCTCAAATTAAAGAGAGGTTGCAGCTGGCCCGTGAGCGTCAAAAGAAGTATGCCGATGTGAGGCGAAGACCATTGGAGTTTGAAGTTGGTGATTATGTACTTTTGAAGGTGTCACCTTGGAAAGGTGTTGTGCGTTTAGTGAAGCGGGGAAAACTTGCGCCAAGGTATATTGGTCCTTTCAAGATTCTTGAACGGGTTGGGAAAGTTGCTTATCGGCTAGAATTGCCTCAAGAGCTTAGCGGTGTGCATGATGTGTTTCATATTTGTAACTTGCGCAAGTGTTTGGCGGATCCTACACATCATGTGCCTATGGACGAAATTAGGGTTGATTCGAATTTGAACTTTGTTGAAGAGCCGGTAGAGATCTTGGATCGTCAAGAAAAGAAACTCAAGAGCAAATGCTACACGATTGTAAAGTTAGATGGAATGCTAGACGTGGAGCCGAGTTCACTTGGGAGCGAGAGGATCATATGAAGTCTAAGTATCCGCATCTATTTAGTAATTAGTGTTTTGTTGAATTTCGGGACGAAATTCTTTCAACGGGGGGATAATGTAACATCCGTGAATTTTGACCCGTTGACTTTTTGTGTAATTTGACTAACAAACTTGTTGAATGGAATTGGTTAATGCTTACGGAAATATTTTGGTGTTTAAATGGTTAACGTTTAGCTATTTGTCGGATTTAGCGGAGCGGGAGCCTACCCATTTGGACTATAGGCCGGCCTCCCCCCCCCCCATTTGACCAATCATTTCTCCTAAATCATTTTCTTTCTTTCTTTCCTTCCAATCTCTTTTCTTCACACAAAAGTCAACTATTTCATAATCAAATTCTGGAAAATCAAAGGTGTTTCAAACTAGATTAATTCAAGTTTTTGCATCATCTTCATCATCTACATATCATATCAAAAGATTAGAGTTCAAGCTCAAGAAAATCTCCATATATAGTCAAATTCGGATTTAAAGGCATTTGGGAGATTTGGTAAGTTAAAACTACCTCATATCAGTCATTTTATGTTGTTAAACATGTTTCTAGTAAAACCCAAACGTTTTGTGCCTTGAATCGAGTCAAAAATCGGATTAGAATCCCTTGAGTTTCAAGCCGCATGAACAGTAGCACGGGTTAGGGTTCAAACGCGTGTCTAGGGCTCATAAACGCGTGTCTAGGGCTCATAAACGCGTGTTAGGGTTTCTAAACGCGTGCTAGGGCTTCTAAACACGTTCTAGGGTTCCTAAACACGTGTTTAGGGTTAGTAAACGCGTGCTTGGGTTCATAAACCCGTGTTACTATTCATGTTTTGCGCGTCAGTTTTCAAACGTTAATAACTTTTGAACCGTAAGTCCGTTTTAGTCGTATGACCTATCGTTGGAATCGTATGAGAGTCTACTTTATCATGGTATAATCCTTATACCTTGAATCTTCTGTCATTTTCAAAAATGATATAATAAAGTGTCCTTGTTTACAGTCGATTGAACCAATAAGACAATCTAGGATTGTGACATAACCAAGTTGGGTCCCAATCGTACTCTAAGGCTGATTTACCCTTCTAAAACCAAATTAAGGTTTGACACGTGAATTGTAATGTATATGTTTATAGGTGGTGAACGCTAAACGCTCGTTGGACGTTATAACTCGATTATAACTTGTACTTACCTCGCATATCCAATCAAGGTGAGTTTCGTATCTCCCTACTCGCTTGAGATTCGGGCTGAAAAGTGTAAACCTGGCGTGTTTACTTGCATTTATTGATTTATTGATTGGTTGACTTGATTGTTGGATTGATGTGACAGTTCGTTTTGTTTGATTGACTTTGGTTATGTTTTAGTTAATTATTATATATATATTAGGATAGACGTACATACATGGAAGTCGGTTATGCCTTCATTGGGTTTTAGATGTGGTGGGAAGGCTGCGGGCGACCCTATATATAAGCATCTGGGACTTGAAGAAAGTAGAATCCTCTGAAGTATATGTACGTATAGTTGGTTTAATTGGGATTAGTGGTTTATGATTGTTGAATATTGATTGTTGGACTATAGTTGTTGAATATTGATTTTTGGCTTACGGTTGTCGTATATGGATTTTGGCATATGTTGGACGAATATTGACTGTTGGCACAGGTTCATCGTATATGGATTTTGGCATATGTTGGACGAATATTGACTGTTGGCACAGGTTCATCGTCTATATGGATTGTTGGTTCATGATTGATGCATTTACATTTGATTGTAAGCATTGCATACATTGTTGATGACCCTCGGCAGGGGATTGCCGACATCCTGGTGCATAGATGTATGCACCCATTTTGGATGTAGTTCCTGACTCCGAGTATATAGACATATATATCTCGATGATTTTGAGATACAGCCTTGTTCATTGTGATGACAGAAGGGTATCGTTGCATCGGTGACCTGAGTTCACGCATAGGATAGGCATGTTTGCTTATTCATGCATTTGGCACTTACATTGATTCACATATCTTTTGTGCTTTCTCATTTCACATTTTCTTGTCTTGTGTAATCTTGTTGTTGGACGTTATTGTGTTGCTTAGAGGCTCGCTGTAAGTCATGTCTGGCCTCTATTCTTATATTGTGATTATTGATGTTGGTTCCTTACGAACCATTACTACGAACTCACCAACCTTGTGTTGACTATGCTTAGTACACTTTTCAGGTAACCAGGTTCTCCCAGGGCGTGGAGTTTAGAGGCTTTACTTGCTGTAAACCCGGACTGTGGACTGTATGGATCAAGGATTCATTGGCCTTCTGTTTGCATTTTACTTATGATCGTTTGCCATCTTTGGACGTGGTTTTGTTAACTTTGATGACCATTTGCTCCTGTTGTATTATGTTACCTATTTTGTATTGTATTGGATTCACCGAATCTTTAATTGCATTTAGTTTGTTCTATCGTAATTCCACTTTGCGCTATATGATTTCCGTGATATTCCGAGCCTCGGCTTGGGGTGTTACAGCGCCGCAACCCAAAAGCAGAAGAATAAGTTGCGCCGCAACGCCAGTTGCGCCGCAACTGGGCCCGTTTCTGGCAGCTTTTGGGGATCGTATAAATAGCTTGCAAAATAAGCCCAAAACCCTCTTCTCTTTTTAGCAGCCGTTTTTGGAGCCCTAGTTTGAGATTTTCATCATATTTTGGGTTTTCAAACACGATTTGATCTATTGAGTTCGTAGCTTTCGATTATTATTATTAGGTAACAATGAATTCTTCTTATTTTAATTGTTATTTCAATAACCAAACCAATTGTTTGATTAGGGAAGTTATAAAAGATGTCTTGGGGTACCGGTCTTTGTAACGAAACTAGTTTAAGCAAGAGAGTCAAATGATGTCATTAACTTGACGGGTACGGGGTTGGTGATTTGTTTGAGTCTCGGTTATTTAATCAACTAATTTGGATTTGAACTTCATTTATGTGCAATCTTAACATGTTGTCGAGCGAAATCAAGATGGATGTCTTTTAAATTATTGTTTAAAACAAATTCTCTTTTCGATTAATCCTTTGGGATTACTAATTACTTACTAACTTTTGCAACGTGACAATTCGGTCACAACCCCCCCTATTTACTTGAATTACTTAATGTCAACAATTACTTAGTTTTAGTCTTGTGTTCGATCCTGGACTTACCTTTTAGCTATACTATATACGAACGGGTCTACTGCCCGAGAGTGTGTAGTAGTCAGTTTTGGGGTATTTCTTGTTTTAAATTATTAAACTCGATTTTACACATCATGCATCAATTGATTCGTGAATCTTCGTGCATCAATTTAATCTTGATCTAAGGGTGAAGATCTTGTCTTATTTGTTTTACTTTAATACTTGTTTTACAATACCCAACCCCTATATATATACAGTATATATTATGGACATGAATATGTAACGACTTATTTAACTATTGATGACAACAACTTGCATGAAACAATTGGATCAAGTGCCCTAGTTGAAGAGTTAATGTAAGCCCGACTGTTGATAACAATAATATCACCGGGGAATGAACTACCATGCATTAGAATTTAGCTATAATATATCTACTGATAACAACAACTTGCCAAAATAAAGATAAACAACTTTTAGTTTCATACTATTAAAGAACCATTAATTAACCAATCTTGAGCCAACTAGAAGATTATCAGTCTTAAGGCCATTGTTAAGTTGTGACATCGTTGAAAATGTTATTGTGTGCTATAGACTATAGAGAAAAATCCCTTTCTTTGAAGGTCGAAATAAATGAAGACAATAGCAGTACCTGAATTGAAATACAATGTGATATTGGTTTGACAAGAATGAAACTTAAGGGGTAAGTATAATTACTTATTAGTCCTAATTAATTAATAACTTGTTTCTAGTTAAAAACTTGTAAATAGAAGCTTTTTAATAAGTGCTTATTAATGTCTTTTTAAAAAAACATGAGACACTTGACACGAGCAAATACAAACAAATAATCTCAATCAAAATTTGATAACAGAAATGCGGTGCCATAAGAAATTAGGGAGTACAAATGGACACCCAATGAGATGGAGATCTTGATTTAGTAACCAAACGTTTTAATAAATTCTAGAAAAAGAAGAGAAATATTAGTTATTGCTTGAATCTTGTGGTATATATTTGACCGTTGACACATAAATTTATAAATTTTGGTTTCTAGTTCCATTGATAAACACACCTATCTATATCTACTAATCTATAAGCTCTTTAATTAAGTTCCACGTAAATAAACAAGGGCCTTTGGATAAGATTACATCATGAATCTTTAGCCTTAATTAGCTAAATAGCTATGGTGATATGATCTTTTTTGAATTCATAATCAGGAAAAAAAAAACCTTTTTCCTAACAATTTTTCAAACTTTTTCCTCCTCGTTATGGTATAAACTAATTTTATTAAAAATTCTTACCATTGTATGTTTCATCCATAGACGGAAAAAAAAAGGACAACCATAAGCTTTGATTTAGGGAAAAAAAGACAACCATAAAAATGTGAAGAGATGGTTTTTGAAAAAGGGGTAAGTATAATTACTTATTAGTCCTAATTAATTAATAACTTGTTTCTAGTTAAAAACTTGTAAATAGAAGCTTTTTAATAAGTGCTTATTAATGTCTTTTTAAAAAAACATGAGACACTTGACACGAGCAAATACAAACAAATAATCTCAATCAAAATTTGATAACAGAAATGCGGTGCCATAAGAAATTAGGGAGTACAAATGGACACCCAATGAGATGGAGATCTTGATTTAGTAACCAAACGTTTTAATAAATTCTAGAAAAAGAAGAGAAATATTAGTTATTGCTTGAATCTTGTGGTATATATTTGACCGTTGACACATAAATTTATAAATTTTGGTTTCTAGTTCCATTGATAAACACACCTATCTATATCTACTAATCTATAAGCTCTTTAATTAAGTTCCACGTAAATAAACAAGGGCCTTTGGATAAGATTACATCATGAATCTTTAGCCTTAATTAGCTAAATAGCTATGGTGATATGATCTTTTTTGAATTCATAATCAGGAAAAAAAAAGGACAACCATAAGCTTTGATTTAGGGAAAAAAAGACAACCATAAAAATGTGAAGAGATGGTTTTTGAAAAAGGCTAATTACTTGAAAAGTCCCTCAACTTGTCACTGAAACCTTTTCTGGGCTCCAACAAAAAAAAGTTCAATTTAGCCACTTCTTTATATTCTCTTGTATCATATCAACATCTAGCCACTTTTATTTCAAAACCACCGCTGCGGGCGTCGGAAACTTCATTGGACACGAAGTTACCATGTAACACCCCAAGCCGGAGCTCGAAATGTCACGGAAATCATACAGCACCCGGTGGAATTACAATAGAACAACTAAATGCAATTAACGATTCGGTGAATCCAAAACATAGCAAAACAAGTAACAAAATACAACAGGAGCAAATAGCCATCAACGTTACATAACACATCCAAAGATGGCAAACGATCCTAAGTATAATGCAAAGGAGGGTCAATGAATCCTTGATCCATGAGGTCCAAGTCCGGGTTAGACAGCAAGCAAGCAACTAAACACCACGTCCGGGGAGTACCTGATTACCTGAAAAGTGTACTAAGCATAGTCAACACAAGGTTGGTGAGTTCGTAGTAATGGTCCATAAAGAACCCACGTCAATAATCACAATAAACGAGTAGAGGCTAGGCATGACTTACAGCGAGCCTCTAAGCAATACAATATCGTCCATCAACAAGAGTACACAAGACAACAATGTGTAATGAGAATGCACAAATGATATATGAAACAATGCAAATACCAAATGCAGGAATAAGCCAACATGCCTATCCTATGCGTGAACGCCGGTCACCAATGCAACGATACCCTTCTGTCATCGCAATGAACAAGGCTGTATCTCAAAATCATCGAGTTATATATGTCTATATACTCGGGGTCATGACTACATCCAAAATGGGTGCATACATCTATGCACCAGGATGCCGGCAAATCCCCTGCCGAGGGTCCAACAATAATGTATGCAATGCTTACAATCAAATGTAAGGGCATAAATCATAAACCAACGATCGATATACGATGAATATGAATCAATAATCAATATTCGCCAATCCTGAGCCAACAATCAATATTCGTCAAACGTGAATCAATAGTCCATATACGACAAACATAAGCCAACAATCAATTTAAACCAACTATACGTACATATACTTCAGAGGATTCTACTCTCTTCAAGTCCTAGATGCTTATGTATAGGGTCACCCGCAGCCTTCCCACCACATCTAAAACTCAATGAAGGCATAACCGACTTCCATGTATGTACGTCTATCCTAATGTATAAGTAATACTTAACGAAAACACAACCCAAGTCAATCAAACGAAAAGATACGTCACGTCAATCTCACAATAATGTCAAACAATCAATACATCAATAGATACAAGTAAACACGCCAGGTTTACACTTTTCAGCCCGAATCTCAAGCGAGTAGGGAGATACGAAACTCACCTCGATTGGTTATGAAAGCTAAGATCGATATAAGGTTAAGTTATCGCCGTACAATGTTCGCTTCACGTCCAACACCTAATTATTGATCACATACATTCGCATCAACACACATAAACACAGTACGCAATTATTGAATAAACGGCAAAACCCTAATTAGGGTTCCAAGGTGTTTCTCGACGTCAAATGACCTCTACGACTCTTAATCAATGTTATATATGATAAGAAGTGAATTAGATTAAGACTCGGCGCGTAAAACGGTCTAGAAGGTCAAACTAGGTCAAACAAGGAACATTTCAGGAAACAACTGCCGTAACTTACGGCCAACAGGGGTGTAGGTTACGGCGGTCAGAAATTAACTGGCGTAATGTACGGTGTCATGGGGCGTAAGCTACGCTAGGCAAAGTCTGGATGGGCGTAAGGTACGGTCAACAGGGGCGTAACCTACGGTCCTCTAGAAAATACATTTTTGGCGTAAAAGTTGGCGTAGACAGAAGCATTTTGGCGTAAGGTCCAATTTAAAGATGGGGATAAGCGTAAGCTACGGCCCAACTGGGCGTAGCCTACGCCCAAGGAAAAACAACTAGCGTAACCTACGGCCCCAAGGGGCGTAGGTTACGCCCCATACTGGGCAGCAACTACACCAGCAGCATCAAGTGCAGAAAAACGAACCCAAAACCCCCAAATTCAACCCAACCACACCAAAACGATTTGTAACCCATTTTGAAGCATAACTAAACATCAATGACCATAAATACACATAACCCAACCCCCAAATTCAACCCAACCACACCAAAACGATTTGTAACCCATTTTGAAGCATAACTAAACATCAATGACCATAAATACACATAACCCAACCCACAATTTCGACCAAAACATCAAAATCACTCGAGAATCATTCAAACCCTAACCCTAAACCTAATTTCCATTTTTACCATAAACATGTCTTGAAATCCCATAAAAACGACTAGAAACATTTGAACAAGTATAAATAGAAGTAAATGGGATGAATTTGACTTACCAAAACGTCTCCTTGAGCTAGAACCCGAATTTAGGTCAAATGGATAAAATGGTAAGAACTTGACTTTGATTCTTCGATATGAAGCAAACGAGGTTAAGATGGCTAAGATTCTTGTGTTATAATCGACCCACTACTAATTTGATGCAAGAAATGGTGAAGAGATTAAATTGGTTCTTTTGCTAGATTTTGAGAGAAGAGAGAAAGAGATAAAGAGATAGAATGAGAAGGGGGAGGAAGGAAAGGATAAGGGGGGGGGAATGGGTCATTGGGGCTGGTGGGTCATGGACTACCCACGGGCCGACCCGTTTCTCCCACAAGCCATATAAACAATCATTTACACTACTAAACGCCAAACGACATAATAACGACTCGATTAACATACCACATAGCCATAAAATCATAAATGGCCCAATTATTTCATTCAACAAGTTTGTTAGCCAAATTTACACAAAAGTCAACGGGTCAAAATTCGCGGATGTTACATTATCCTCCCGTTAAAAGAATTTCGTCCCGAAATTCTACAAAAACCCTAATTATTAAATAAGTGTGGATACTTCGACCTCATATGATCCTCTCTCTCCCAAGTGAACTCGGCTCCACGTCTAGCACTCCATCTAACCTTGACAATTGTGTAGCGTTTCTTCTTGAGTTTCTTTTCTTGACGGTCCATGATCTCTACCGGTTCTTCAACAAAGTTTAGGCTCGAATCAACCCTAATTTCGTCCATAGGCACATGATGTGTAGGATCCACCAAACACTTGCGCAAATTACAAATATGAAATACATCGTGCACGCCGCTAAGCTCTTGAGGCAATTCTAGCCTATAAGCAACCTTCCCAACCCGTTCGAGAATCTTGAAAGGACCAATATACCTTGGTGCAAGTTTTCCCCGCTTCACGAATCGTACAACGCCTTTCCAAGGTGACACTTTCAATAGTACAAATTCACCCACTTCGAATTCCAACGGTCTCTGTCTCACATCGGCATACTTCTTTTGACGCTCACGGGCCAATTGCAACTTCTCCTTAATTTGAGATATTACCTTGGTAGTTTCAATCACAATTTCTGGCCCGATAAGTTGACTCTCTCCAATTTCCGCCCAAGCTAAAGGAGAACGGCACACCCTACCATACAAGGCCTTAAAGGGTGCCATTTGAATGGTAGCATGGTAACTATTGTTGTATGAAAACTCCACTAACGGCAAATGGTCTTCCCAACTTCCACCAAAATCAATCGCACACGCCCTCAACATGTCTTCAAGTGTTTGGATGGTTCTCTCGGTTTGCCCATCCGTTTGAGGGTGAAACGCCGTGCTCATGTCAAGTCGGGTACCCATGGCTTTTTGAAAGGCTTCCCAAAATTTCGATTTGAAACGGGCATCTCTATCCGAAATGATAGAAATCGGCACTCCATGCTTAGAGATTACTTCCTTGATGTACAAACGAGCTAAAGTGTCAAATTTATCGGTTTCACGAATGGCTAAAAAGTGAGCCGATTTCGTTAACCGATCTACTATCGCCCAAATTGTGTCACGGCCGCTTCTTGTCTTCGGTAGTTTAGTAATGAAGTCCATTGAAATGTGCTCCCACTTCCATTCGGGCATCACCGGTTGTACCAACAATCCGGGTGGCTTCTTGTGATCGGCCTTAACTTGTAAGCAAGTAAGGCACTCACTCACGTACTTAGCCACATCACGCTTCATGCCCGGCCACCAATACAATTCCTTCAAGTCAAAGTACATCTTATCCGACCCGGGATGGACCGAATAAGGTGATAGGTGGGCTTCATTCATAATAATCGTTCTTAAATCGCCGAATATAGGAATCCAAAGTCTTTCCACCATGTAAAGCCCGTTATCATTCTTTCGGTCAAATAGTTGCTCCATGCCATCTAGGTTTTCGTTTCCAAAGTTTTCCGGTAGGGTGGCTTGGATTTGGGCTTCAATAATCCGATCACGAATACTTGGCCCTACCGTGAGGCTCATAGCTCTAGCCCGTCTTGGCTTCACTCTCTCCTTTCGGCTCAAGGCATCGGCTACTACATTTGCCTTGCCCGGGTGATAACGGATGTCACAATCATAATCACTAAATAGTTCTAACCAACGCCTTTGCCTCATATTCAATTCGCTTTGAGTAAAGATGTGTTGAAGACTTTTGTAATCGGTATAAATCACACATTTGGTGCCGTAGAGATAATGTCTCCAACACTTCAAGGCAAACACAACCGCTCCCAATTCCAAATCATGTGTCGGGTAGTTCTTCTCATGCACCTTCAATTGACGAGAGGCATAAGCAATGACTTTACCCCTTTGCATAAGAACGCAACCCAACCCTTGCCCCGAAGCATCACAATAAACCACAAAATCTTCTATCCCATCCGGTAATGTCAAAATAGGAGCATCACATAGCATATCCTTAAGGGTTTGGAAGGCGTTCTCTTGTTTTTCGCCCCATTCAAAGTTTTTATCTTTTTGAGTCAAAAGGGTGAGGGGTTGTGCAATACGGGAGAAGTTTTCAATAAACCTTCTATAGTAACCCGCCAATCCAAGGAATTGGCGGATCTCGGATGGCGTTTCGGGTCTTCTCCAATTCTTAACCGCTTCGATCTTGCTTGGGTCCACATGAATACCATCCTTGCTCACTACGTGACCAAGGAAGTGGACCTCTTCCAACCAAAACTCACACTTGGAAAATTTTGCGTACAACTTCTCCTTCCTTAGTAATTCAAGCACTTCGCGCAAGTGCTTAACATGCTCCTCCTTTGTCTTCGAGTATACAAGTATGTCATCAATGAACACAATAATGGACTTGTCTAAATATGGTTGACACACCCGGTTCATCAAGTCCATGAACACCGCCGGTGCATTGGTCAACCCAAAAGGCATTACGGTGAATTCAAAATGGCCATACCTTGTGCGAAAAGCCGTCTTGGGAATATCATCTTCATGTACTCGGAGTTGATGATAACCTGAGCGAAGATCGATTTTTGAGAAGTGCTTAGCTCCTTGAAGTTGGTCAAATAAGTCATCAATTCGAGGGAGAGGATATCGGTTCTTCACGGTGAGCTTGTTTAATTCCCGGTAATCAATACACATTCTGAAGGATCCGTCTTTCTTTTTAACGAAGAGAACGGGAGCACCCCAAGGAGATTGACTAGGGCGAATGAAACCCTTCTCTTGGAGTTCATTGAGTTGAGTCTGTAGCTCCTGCATTTCGGTTAGAGCTAGTCTATAAGGAGCTTTTGCTACGGGCGCGGCTTCAGGAATAAGACTAATACGAAAATCAAGCGCACGAGTTGGAGGTAATCCCGGTAAATCATCCGGAAAAACATCGGGGAAATCACAAACAATAGGAACGGTCTTCAATTCTACCTTTGTGGTGGTAGCACTAAAGACTTTAGAATTTGGGGAATCGGAGATTTCGCCTTGAACCCTAAGAATTTTACCGTTGGCCAAAGGTATCTTAACAACTCTCTCTCCACAATCAATTGTCGCATTAACCGCCGCTAACCAATCCATACCCACTATAATATCAAAACTACCAATGTCTAAAGGCATAAGATCGATGAAGAAGTCGACGTCCTCTAAAGTCAGGACACAATCACGGAGTATTTGGCTAATTCTAGTTAGTGACCCGTTTACCATTTCAATGTCAAGCACATAGTTTAGAGCACAAGGATGCACATCAATCAAAGGCACAAAGTTAGAAGACACGAGGCTAAAATCGGCCCCGGAATCAAATAAGACGGTTGCATAGAGACCATTTAAGAGGAAAGTACCTGCTACTACATTGGGATCGTTGCGGGCTTCATTTACATTTACCGCAAAGGCTCGGCCGCGTGGTTGCACTTGGTGGCCTTGTTGTCCCCGGTTTTGATTAGGCCCTACCATTTGTAGTTGATTGGGGTGGACGGCTACTTGGACTTGTTGTCCCACCCATCGAGGACAATTATCACGGTAGTGGTCACGGCTACCACACACAAAACATTCACCTCTCCTTTGGTTACCTTGAGGAGGAACGGCCCGAATAGGAGCCGCATTCATTGGGCCCGCTCTTGGAGCTCTACAATTTCTGGATGCGTGCCCAACTTGGTTGCAATTATAGCATGCTTCACATGGAGTAGTGGCGGGATGGTGCCTGTTGCATCTTCCACAGAAAGGATGAGGCCCGACATAAGGCCTCCTAGCCGGTTCCACCGCCGCCATCACCCTACCCCTATAAGCATTCTTGGGGTCAAACCTTCCCGCTTTCTTTACCCCACTAGACTCTCCCAATTCTTTCCTCTTGTTTGATGAGGACTTGCTCAAAACACCACTCCTCAACCAGGCTCCACGCTCTACCACGGCCCCTACCACGGCCCCTACCACGACCTCTACCACGGCCTCTACCACGCCTCTACCACGGCCCCTACCACGGCCCCTACCACGACCTCTACCACGGCCCCTACCACGGCCCCTACCACGACCTCTACCCGGCCCCTACCACGACCTCTACCACGGCCCCTACCACGGCCCCTACCACGACCTCTACCACGGCCTCTACCACGACCTCTACCCGGCCCCTACCACGACCTCTACCACGGCCCCTACCACGACCCCTACCACGGCCCCTACCACGACCTCTACCACGGCCCCTACCACGACCTCTACCACGGCCCCTACCACGACCCTACCACGGCCCCTACCACGACCTCTACCACGGCCCCTACCACGACCCACCAACGGCCCCTACCACGACCTCTACCACGGCCCCTACCACGGCCCCTACCACGACCTCTACCACGGCCCCTACCACGACCTCTACCACGGCCCCTACCACGGCCCCTACCACGACCTCTACCACGGCCCCTACCACGGCCCCTACCACGACCTCTACCACGGCCTCTACCACGACCTCTACCAGGCCCCTACCACGACCTCTACCACGACCTCTCCCACGGCCCCTACCACGACCTCTACCACGGCCTCTACCACGGCCTCTACCAGGCTCCCTACCACGACCTCTACCACGGCCCCTACCACGACCTCTACCACGGCCCCTACCACGACCCTACCACGGCCCCTACCACGACCTCTACCACGGCCCCTACCACGGCCCCTACCACGACCTCTACCACGGCCCCTACCACGGCCCCTACCACGACCTCTACCACGGCCCTACCACGACCTCTACCACGGCCCCTACCACGACCTCTACCACGGCCCCTACCACGGCCCCTACCACGACCTCTACCACGGCCCCTACCACGGCCCCTACCACGACCTCTACCGCGGCCTCCTACCACGCCTCTACCAGCCCCTACCACGGCCCCTACCACGGCCCCTACCACGACCTCTACCACGGCCCCTACCACGGCCCCTACCACGGCCCCTACCACGGCCCCTACCACGACCTCTACCACGGCCCTACCACGGCCCCTACCACGGCCCCTACCACGACCTCTACCACGGCCCCTACCACGGCCCCTACCACGGCCCCTACCACGACCTCTACCACGGCCCTACCACGCCTCTACCACGGCCCCTACCACGGCCCCTACCACGACCTCTACCACGGCCTCTACCACGCCTCTACCACGGCCCCTACCACGACCTCTACCACGGCCCCTACCACGACCCCTACCACGGCCCCTACCACGACCTCTACCACGGCCCCTACCACGGCCCCTACCACGGCCCCTACCACGACCTCTACCACGGCCCTACCACGACCTCTACCTCGGCCCCTACCACGACCTCTACCACGGCCCCTACCACGGCCCCTACCACGGCCCCTACCACGACCTCTACCACGGCCCCTACCACGGCCCCTACCACGACCTCTACCACGGCCTCTACCACGACCTCTACCGGCTCCCTACCACGACTCTCCACGGCCCCTACCACGACCCCTACCACGGCCCCTACCACGACCTCTACCACGGCCCCTACCACGACCCACCACGGCCCCTACCACGACCTCTACCACGGCCCCTACCACGGCCCCTACCACGACCTCTACCACGGCCCCTACCACGGCCCCTACCACGACCTCTACCACGGCCTCTACCACGACCTCTACCAGGCTCCCTACCACGACCTCTACCACGGCCCCTACCACGACCTCTACCACGACCCCTACCACGGCCCCTACCACGACCTCTACCACGGCCCCTACCATGGCCCCTACCACGGCCCCTACCACGACCTCTACCACGGCCTCTACCACGGCCTCTACCGGCCCCTACCACGACCTTACCACGGCCCCTACCACGGCCCCTACCACGACCTCTACCGCGGCCTCTACCACGGCCTCTACCACGACCTCTCCCACGGCCCCTACCACGACCTCTACCACGGCCTCTACCACGGCCTCTACCACTCCCTACCACGACCTCTACCACGGCCCCTACCACGACCTCTACCACGGCCCCTACCACGGCCCCTACCACGACCTCTACCACGGCCCCTACCACGGCCCCTACCACGACCTCTACCACGGCCTCTACCACGCCTCTACCAGCTCCCTACCACGACCTCTACCACGGCCCTACCACGACCCCTACCACCGCCCCTACCACGACCTCTACCACGGCCCCTACCACGGCCCCTACCACGACCTCTACCACGGCCCCTACCACGGCCCCTACCACGACCTCTACCACGGCCCCTACCACGGCCCCTACCACGACCTCTACCACGGCCTACCACGCCTCTACCACGACCCCTACCACGGCCCCTACCACGACCTCTACCACGGCCCCTACCACGGCCCCTACCTCTATGTACTTCCGGTTGAGCTTCCGGTTGAGGTTCTTCCCCTTCAGCCCTATAGTTTGTTCGGACTCTTCTTGGTCTTTCCATTTCTATAAAACAAGTGACACGTTGACCCGAGAGTTAGTCTCAAATGCTCGCATGTTAGTCACACAAGTAGTCAATGCCCTCATATTGGTACCACATACACATTACATAATGTTATGATAAGGCAGTAGTGTTAGGATCATAAGGGGTTTTCACATATCATATCATCACGTTGCATTTATTGCCATATTTTATCATTAAATTAAGTACTCATGTTCATTTCATCATGTAATTAAACAACTAACACGAATGACTCACAGTATAATCCGAATTCGATATGCTCTCTAGTTATCAACCGGGTATGTATACAAGGTGTACCAACGGCTAACCTTCCACCCAATCAACTTCCATTAAGCATATCGGTTCCTTATTATACTTTAAGCCACACGTGCGCAATCCACGATGTCATGAACTTGCTATAGTATCGGGTAACCATAA
The DNA here is from genome assembly GCA_034093135.1 of Erigeron breviscapus. Taxonomy (NCBI): domain Eukaryota; kingdom Viridiplantae; phylum Streptophyta; class Magnoliopsida; order Asterales; family Asteraceae; genus Erigeron; species Erigeron breviscapus. The sequence goes on along the minus strand of CM067167.1, from coordinate 207,417,872 downwards.
AAGAGTTGATCGGGTTCTTTTAGGGTTGCCACAATATTATACTAAGTTAATGGCATCCCTTCATTTTGCCCTAACTCGTCACATTAGCTTCAACAAATAACAACAACAAATCATAGTAACCATATTCATCACGTTGAATTCAAGCTATCACACAAATGGTCTTAACTACGAACTCACACGGGGATTCACAAAATTCATATTGCACACAAATTCCTAACCATGCATGCTATATGAAGAGTTTTAACTTAAGCCGTAGTCTAGGTCAAACCGCCTAATTCTCTACGACCACGCATGGGCCACCATTCTGTAACACCCCAAGCCGGAGCTCGAAATGTCACGGAAATCATACAGCACCCGGTGGAATTACAATAGAACAACTAAATGCAATTAACGATTCGGTGAATCCAAAACATAGCAAAACAAGTAACAAAATACAACAGGAGCAAATAGCCATCAACGTTACATAACACATCCAAAGATGGCAAACGATCCTAAGTATAATGCAAAGGAGGGTCAATGAATCCTTGATCCATGAGGTCCAAGTCCGGGTTAGACAGCAAGCAAGCAACTAAACACCACGTCCGGGGAGTACCTGATTACCTGAAAAGTGTACTAAGCATAGTCAACACAAGGTTGGTGAGTTCGTAGTCAATAATCACAATAAACGAGTAGAGGCTAGGCATGACTTACAGCGAGCCTCTAAGCAATACAATATCGTCCATCAACAAGAGTACACAAGACAACAATGTGTAATGAGAATGCACAAATGATATATGAAACAATGCAAATACCAAATGCAGGAATAAGCCAACATGCCTATCCTATGCGTGAACGCCGGTCACCAATGCAACGATACCCTTCTGTCATCGCAATGAACAAGGCTGTATCTCAAAATCATCGAGTTATATATGTCTATATACTCGGGGTCATGACTACATCCAAAATGGGTGCATACATCTATGCACCAGGATGCCGGCAAATCCCCTGCCGAGGGTCCAACAATAATGTATGCAATGCTTACAATCAAATGTAAGGGCATAAATCATAAACCAACGATCGATATACGATGAATATGAATCAATAATCAATATTCGCCAATCCTGAGCCAACAATCAATATTCGTCAAACGTGAATCAATAGTCCATATACGACAAACATAAGCCAACAATCAATTTAAACCAACTATACGTACATATACTTCAGAGGATTCTACTCTCTTCAAGTCCTAGATGCTTATGTATAGGGTCACCCGCAGCCTTCCCACCACATCTAAAACTCAATGAAGGCATAACCGACTTCCATGTATGTACGTCTATCCTAATGTATAAGTAATACTTAACGAAAACACAACCCAAGTCAATCAAACGAAAAGATACGTCACGTCAATCTCACAATAATGTCAAACAATCAATACATCAATAGATACAAGTAAACACGCCAGGTTTACACTTTTCAGCCCGAATCTCAAGCGAGTAGGGAGATACGAAACTCACCTCGATTGGTTATGAAAGCTAAGATCGATATAAGGTTAAGTTATCGCCGTACAATGTTCGCTTCACGTCCAACACCTAATTATTGATCACATACATTCGCATCAACACACATAAACACAGTACGCAATTATTGAATAAACGGCAAAACCCTAATTAGGGTTCCAAGGTGTTTCTCGACGTCAAATGACCTCTACGACTCTTAATCAATGTTATATATGATAAGAAGTGAATTAGATTAAGACTCGGCGCGTAAAACGGTCTAGAAGGTCAAACTAGGTCAAACAAGGAACATTTCAGGAAACAACTGCCGTAACTTACGGCCAACAGGGGCGTAGGTTACGGCGGTCAGAAATTAACTGGCGTAATGTACGGTGTCATGGGGCGTAAGCTACGCTAGGCAAAGTCTGGATGGGCGTAAGGTACGGTCAACAGGGGCGTAACCTACGGTCCTCTAGAAAATACATTTTTGGCGTAAAAGTTGGCGTAGACAGAAGCATTTTGGCGTAAGGTCCAATTTAAAGATGGGGATAAGCGTAAGCTACGGCCCAACTGGGCGTAGCCTACGCCCAAGGAAAAACAACTAGCGTAACCTACGGCCCCAAGGGGCGTAGGTTACGCCCCATACTGGGCAGCAACTACACCAGCAGCATCAAGTGCAGAAAAACGAACCCAAAACCCCCAAATTCAACCCAACCACACCAAAACGATTTGTAACCCATTTTGAAGCATAACTAAACATCAATGACCATAAATACACATAACCCAACCCACAATTTCGACCAAAACATCAAAATCACTCGAGAATCATTCAAACCCTAACCCTAAACCTAATTTCCAATTTTACCATAAACATGTCTTGAAATCCCATAAAAACGACTAGAAACATTTGAACAAGTATAAATAGAAGTAAATGGGATGAATTTGACTTACCAAAACGTCTCCTTGAGCTAGAACCCGAATTAGGTCAAATGGATAAAATGGTAAGAACTTGACTTTGATTCTTCGATATGAAGCAAACGAGGTTAAGATGGCTAAGATTCTTGTGTTATAATCGACCCACTACTAGTTTGATGCAAGAAATGGTGAAGAGATTAAATTGGTTCTTTTGCTACGGTTCGGTTCGGTTCGGTTCGGTTCGGTTCGGCTCGGTCGGTCGGTTCGGTCGGCTCGGCTCGGTCGGTTTCGGTTCGGTTCGGTTCGGTTCGGTTCGGTTCGGCTCGGTTCGGTCGGTTCGGTTCGGTTCGGTTCGGTTCGGTTCGGTTCGGCTCGGTCGGTCGGTTCGGTTCGGTCGGTTCGGTTCGGTTCGGTTCGGCTCGGTTCGGTTTCGGTTCGGTTCGGTTCGGTTCGGTTCGGTTCGGTTCGGCTCGGTTCGGTTTCGGTTCGGTTCGGTTCGGTTCGGTTCGGTTCGGTTCGGTCGGTTCGGTTCGGTTCGGTTCGGTCGGTTCGGTCGGTTCGGTTCGGCTCGGTTCGGTTCGGTTCGGTTCGGTCGGTTCGGTCGGTTCGGTTCGGTCGGTTCGGTTTCGGTTCGGTTCGGCTCGGTTCGGTCGGTTCGGTTCGGTCGGTTCGGTTCGGTTCGGTTCGGCTCGGTTCGGTTTCGGTTCGGTTCGGTTCGGTTCGGTTCGGTTCGGTTCGGCTCGGTTCGGTTTCGGTTCGGTTCGGTTCGGTTCGGTTCGGTTCGGTTCGGCTCGGTTCGGTTTCGGTTCGGTTCGGTTCGGTTCGGTTCGGTTCGGTTCGGTCGGTTCGGTTCGGTTCGGTTCGGTCGGTCGGTCGGTTCGGTTCGGTCGGTTCGGTTCGGTTCGGTTCGGTCGGTTCGGTTCGGTTCGGTTCGGTCGGTTCGGTTCGGTTCGGTTCGGTCGGTCGGTTCGGTTCGGTTCGGCTCGGTTCGGTTCGGTTCGGTTCGGTTCGGTCGGTTCGGTCGGTTCGGTTCGGTCGGTTCGGTTCGGTTCGGTTCGGTCGGTCGGTTCGGTTCGGTTCGGCTCGGTTCGGTTCGGTTCGGTTCGGTTCGGTCGGTTCGGTCGGTTCGGTTCGGTCGGTTCGGTTCGGTTCGGTTCGGTCGGTTCGGTCGGTTCGGTTCGGCTCGGTTCGGTCGGTTCGGTTCGGTCGGTTCGGTTCGGTTCGGTTCGGTCGGTTCGGTTCGGTTCGGTTCGGTCGGTTCGGTCGGTTCGGTTCGGTCGGTTCGGTTCGGTTCGGTTCGGTCGGTTCGGTTCGGTTCGGTTCGGCTCGGTTCGGTCGGTCGGTTCGGTTCGGTTCGGTTCGGTTCGGTTCGGCTCGGTTCGGTCGGTCGGTTCGGTTCGGTTCGGTTCGGTTCGGTTCGGCTCGGTTCGGTCGGTCGGTTCGGTTCGGTTCGGTTCGGTTCGGTTCGGCTCGGTTCGGTCGGTTCGGTTCGGTCGGTTCGGTTCGGTTCGGTTCGGTCGGTTCGGTTTCGGTTCGGTTCGGTCGGTTCGGTTCGGTTCGGTTCGGTCGGTCGGTCGGTTCGGTTCGGCTCGGTTCGGTTTCGGTTCGGTTCGGTTCGGTTCGGTTCGGTTCGGTTCGGCTCGGTTCGGTCGGTTCGGTTCGGTCGGTTCGGTCGGTTCGGTTCGGCTCGGTTCGGTTCGGTTCGGTTCGGTCGGTTCGGTCGGTTCGGTTCGGCTCGGTTCGGTTCGGTTCGGTTCGGTCGGTTCGGTCGGTTCGGTTCGGCTCGGTTCGGTTCGGTTCGGTTCGGTCGGTTCGGTCGGTTCGGTTCGGCTCGGTTCGGTCGGTCGGTTCGGTTCGGTTCGGTTCGGTTCGGTTCGGCTCGGTTCGGTCGGTTTCGGTTCGGTTCGGTTCGGTTCGGTTCGGTTCGGCTCGGTTCGGTCGGTCGGTTCGGTTCGGTTCGGTTCGGTTCGGTTCGGCTCGGTTCGGTCGGTCGGTTCGGTTCGGTTCGGTTCGGTTCGGTTCGGCTCGGTTCGGTCGGTCGGTTCGGTTCGGTTCGGTTCGGTTCGGTTCGGCTCGGCTCGGCTCGGTCGGTTCGGTTCGGTTCGGTTCGGTTCGGCTCGGCTCGGTTGTGTTCGACCCACTACTAATTTGATGCAAGAAATGGTGAAGAGATTAAATTGGTTCTTTTGCTAGATTTTGAGAGAAGAGAGAAAGAGATAAAGAGATAGAATGAGAAGGGGGAGGAAGGAAAGGATAAGGGGGGGGAAAAATGGGTCATTGGGGCTGGTGGTATGGTGTGTGGCAGGGAAAAGGAAGAAAGAAGGAAGGAAAGGAGGGAGAAGGGAAAGGGGGGGGGGGGGAAATGGGTCATTGGGGCTGGTGGGTCATGGACTACCCACGGGCCGACCCGTTTCTCCCACAAGCCATATAAACAATCATTTACACTACTAAACGCCAAACGACATAATAACGACTCGATTAACATACCACATAGCCATAAAATCATAAATGGCCCAATTATTTCATTCAACAAGTTTGTTAGCCAAATTTACACAAAAGTCAACGGGTCAAAATTCGCGGATGTTACATACCAAAATCTGAACTATGGTTTCATTCCAAATCACTGGATCTGCAAAACCCATCTACCAATTTCACAACACACACACACAACTATCAAGAAATACCACCACACACCTTCGATTTCCCGGCATCCCAATTGTCCCTTGTTCCGCCTTTCCGACAGCCACCACCGGTAGCTTCGCTACCCTTTGATTCCAGATCTAATTTTGGCTTCCTCACAACTGATTAGGTTTCCCCTGAAGAACTTTTTTGGGTGAAAAACAAATAAGATTGATTAATTTAAAAGTGTCAGATTTGGGTATTAAGGTTCGTTGTCGGAATAGTAACGGTGTTTATGGTGGCGGCTATGGAGACTTCACGGTGGTGTTAAGTAAAAACTTCACATCTTTAACTTGGGTTGTTTAATAAGAGTTGAACATGAGAATGGTTAGATGGGGACAAAGATACAATCAGGATTATTCAAATTGTTAGGGCTGTAAACGGTTCGGTTCGGTTCGGTTAGTTAGAAATTTTGAACCGTTTTTCGGGTTTCGGTTCGGTTCGGTTAGTTAGAAATTTTGAACCGTTTTCGGGTTTCGGTTCGGTTCGGTTAGTTAGAAATTTTGAACCGTTAATTTCGGTTACCTGCAAATCGGTTACCCGAAAAAGTCGGTTAATATCGGTTTTATTTTCGGTTAACCATTTATTAAAGTTATGCTAATATAAAGTTTAAGTTTTCAATTATAATAGTCAATTTACATTGTATTAATTAATTTTTCTATGTATAATAGTTATTTAACAACATTAATATTTTGTTTTATAAATAAATATACATTACAACTAACTTTGAATTACTTTTTTCTAACGTTATATTTATGCAATGCAAGTTTCTATTTAAGAGTATCATGATTTACTAATTAAAATGTCTTCTATATGATATTACTAATATTTTTGATAAATATTTTAAACAAAGTTAACAACTTTTCTTAAAAAGAGTATATATATAAGAAAATTACTTAGAATATCCAAAACTAATCATTGATTGTGAAAGAAAGTTAGTAAAATTTACAGGGGTATACTCATTAACCAAAAAAAAAGAGAATAAAATTGTTAATATTTTAGGCAACAAATACAAAAAATTAGCTAAAAAGATATGTAAATGATGTATTCATGTAATACATATATGTGTAAATATACATATATATGATTATATGTAGTCATATATCAAAATTCGGTTCGGTTAACCGCGGGTAATAAATATTGAAAACCGTAACCGAACCGTTACACATCGGTTTTTTTGTTTTCGGTTTTTTCGGGTTTCGGTTTTGGTTTTTTTGGTTTCGGATCACACGGTTCGGACCAGTTTTTCGGTTTTCCGGTTCATTTCTTACACCCCTACAAATTGTTTCATGAGTTTTGTGGCCGGATCTTTGTGGTGGTGGTGTTGGGGTGGCCGGAAAAATTGTATGTTGTTTTTGATTTTCCGGTGGGTGGCCAGAAATATATATATTATATTTGGTGTTTTGTATAGAGATATGACTTGGAATTTCCATGTAATCCATAAATGAAATAAAATAAAAGAGAAATTACATTCAAATTTTTTTTTGACCGGCTACTTACACGAGACCCCACAAAAGTAGTTTTAGCCGTTTTCATACCCTCAAATAGAACTTTTTTTTGTTGGAGCCCCAGAAAAGGTTTCAGTAACAAGTTGAGGACTTTCCAAGTAATTAACCCTTAAAAAACAAAAGGATGTCATTACACCCACTATCTCCAAATATATATAAAAGAGAAACCTTAATTCATAATTGGAGAAGTATGGACCCTTAGATGAAGTTTAACTTTTAATTAGAGCCATTAGATCAAATGATGATGTCATATACCTTATTTAACTTTTTTAGATTTAATTTTATATTATTATTTCCTTATTTAAATTTGTTAACAATTAATGTTTTTAATGATATAACTATGGAAACTAATGTTTTTATATTTTACATCATTTTTCATCTTTAAAATCAAATTTTGATTTCTTTACGATAAATTTTTCTTTTTCATCTTTAAAGTTACATTAGGACTAATGTAACTTCATGTTTTTTGTGGTTTAAATCTTACCTGTTTTTTTTAAATATTTGTCAAACTTATGATATTATAAAAATTTAACATGTCATTAATTATATATGTTTCTCGCTTACTATTAGCAAAGTCAATACTTTTGTTTGAACGGTAAATTTGAGACCCAACTTCAATTTCAGACTTTCAGTATTATTAATGAATTCATGTTTATATTTGAAGTAGTGAACTACGAATAATTAGTAAAATTGTTAGCGGGAGAAGTACCGGGTCAAGTAGCTAGTCAAGGTTTTTATTTTGCATCTCGTCTTAATCTTGAATAAGTCTTTTATCAATGGTGCACTTAGCTTGTTCAGGATTATATATTACGATCAAAATATATAGACAATGGAAACATGTCAAAAAGATGCATGATATATATCTACGTACGAGAATTGATCAAGACACCTGAGAGGTACATACTATCATGCATGTAGCAAGCTGGAAAGAAGATTGCGATATATAGTTGATGACTTAATAATAATAATAATAATAATAATAATAATAATAATAATAATAATAATAATAATAATAATAATAATAATATAATAATAACAACAACAATAATAACAATAATAATAATTATTATAATAAATAGTACGATTAAAGAAAAGTAATAATAATAATAATAATAATAATAATAATAATAATAATAATAATAATAATAATAATAATAATAATAATAATAATAATAATAATAATAATAATAATAATAATAATAATAATAATAATAATAATAATAATAATAATAATAATAATAATAATAATAATAATAATAATAATAATAATAATAATAATAATAATAATAATAATAATAATAATAATAATAATAATAATAATAATAATAATAATAATAATAATAATAATAATAATAATAATAATAATAATAATAATAATAATAATAATAATAATAATAATAATAATAATAATAATAATAATAATAATAATAATAATAATAATAATAATAATAATAATAATAATAATAATAATAATAATAATAATAATAATAATAATAATAATAATAATAATAATAATAATAATAATAATAATAATAATAATAATAATAATAATAATAATAATAATAATAATAATAATAATAATAATAATAATAATAATAATAATAATAATAATAATAATAATAATAATAATAATAATAATAATAATAATAATAATAATAATAATAATAATAATAATAATAATAATAATAATAATAATAATAATAATAATAATAATAATAATAATAATAATAATAATAATAATAATAATAATAATAATAATAATAATAATAATAATAATAATAATAATAATAATAATAATAATAATAATAATAATAATAATAATAATAATAATAATAATAATAATAATAATAATAATAATAATAATAATAATAATAATAATAATAATAATAATAATAATAATAATAATAATAATAATAATAATAATAATAATAATAATAATAATAATAATAATAATAATAATAATAATAATAATAATAATAATAATAATAATAATAATAATAATAATAATAATAATAATAATAATAATAATAATAATAATAATAATAATAATAATAATAATAATAATAATAATAATAATAATAATAATAATAATAATAATAATAATAATAATAATAATAATAATAATAATAATAATAATAATAATAATAATAATAATAATAATAATAATAATAATAATAATAATAATAATAATAATAATAATAATAATAATAATAATAATAATAATAATAATAATAATAATAATAATAATAATAATAATAATAATAATAATAATAATAATAATAATAATAATAATAATAATAATAATAATAATAATAATAATAATAATAATAATAATAATAATAATAATAATAATAATAATAATAATAATAATAATAATAATAATAATAATAATAATAATAATAATAATAATAATAATAATAATAATAATAATAATAATAATAATAATAATAATAATAATAATAATAATAATAATAATAATAATAATAATAATAATAATAATAATTTAATGGATGTCTAAAATAAAATAATAATAATAATAATAATAATAATAATAATAATAATAATAATAATAATTTCTAATGAATAATAATAATAATAATAATAATAATAATAATAATAATAATAATAATAATAATAATAATCTAATAATAATATATAAACTAAAAGTATCTATTTGATGTGTTTTACCTTCTATTTCACGAGTCGAACACATCTAATTAAAGACTTCGCCAATTTTCATGCTATAAATGGAGAAATACTTGTATCTAGATTGGTTAATCGTTGTAAACTTATCTACCAATAAACTAAAACAGGATTGATATGTTTTTGAAACGACACGTGGCGTAATCTTTGATCGACACGTGTCCTTTTAATTTATTATTTTATTAAATTAGTTTTTTTAATTGTATATAGATTCAATTTTCTTATTAGACTTAGAATTAAACTCTAACTCTTGGCTTTATTAATACAAAAGACATTATAACCTTATTTGATTGATCGTTTTCTCATTAATAAATTGTCTCTTTTTCTTTCTCAATTCTTCAACTCCTATTACTTATATTACTTATAATAAGTTATTAACATGAAGACTCAAAAATTTGAGTTTACGATCCGAAATCAAAAGGTTATTTGCCGTCATCCACTATGCTTACAAGTTCCAATTTTGATGTGATTATAAAAATTTAAGGTAAATCTAAAACTCTAACTAAACATATATTATATTTATCATTACTGTTTATTATAATTGAGTTTCAATCATCGGTTTGTAACAATTGTGACTTTGACCATTTGACCGCATATACAATTTGAATAATTATTGAGTTGACCAATATAGTTCAAGTGCAATTTGGAGTTCATTTAAGTGCAATGTGTTCATATAGAGCAATTTATCGTTTAATTTGAGCCTCATGTATTAGTCGGGACCATTATTAGTGCTAAATGATTTCTTTTACATTTTTGATGACATCTAAATTAACTAGGAGATTTGAAATGGATCCTCCATGGGTTATGCCCATGACCCATGACCCATCAAGATTTCCCAACCCTATCCACTCCCAATTCTTACCCTATCTCCATCCATCCATTCATTTCTCTCTCACACACTCTCTATCTAACTAAATGTAAGAACATTTACTCCTCCCTCTCTCTAAATTCTAGTTCATTTAATGATTCAAGAAAATTAATAACAAAATCATCATTTATATCATCATTCTTACAACATATCAAAAACTTAGAACTTAAGGTGCAAGAAATCTACCCATCTAGCTCAAATTCGGATTTGGTCAATTAAGGAAGTTGTGGTAAGTGATTCTTAGCTCAAATTCTTCATTTTTGGTTGTTAAATATGTCTTTCAACTAAATCTAAACATTCTTGGTCATTTGAGTTCCAAAAAAACCCCGAAATTTGGGTTTCAAGGTTTCTAGAAATGGGTCAAAACAATTTGGGTCAAAGAATGATGTTATGAAATGAAATTCTTGAGTGGGTTATGTTCAAACATGTTAGTTATACTTAAAAACAGGTCTTGGAACTTTCTAAAACGATTCTAAAGTCGAAAATCGAGTGATGGGTCAATTTAGGGTTCATTAGGGTTCTAAATGGGTCAAAAACAGTTTGAAGCTTGCAAATGATGTTAAGGGTCAGTTTTTGAAGGTGTAACAAGCTTATTTATGATTAATTATGTTTGATTATACTTAAAAATGGGTCTTGGAGCTGTGCAAATCGAATTCAAGATCTAGAAGTCAAGAAATTAGGGTTTTAGTTCGTGTTTGGCTCGAATGGGGGCTGTTTGGCTCGTGCAGGTCGTTCAGGTCCATTCCACCGTCCCACACGCCTAGACCACCGTCCCAGACGGTGGCCTGGAAGGCTCTTTTCGATCAGACGGTGATAACTTCTGTTTTACGCCCATAAACAGTGACCAAGACGCTAAAATACCCAATTGCAAGCCACCGTGTGAGACGCCACATCCACCGTCTCTTACGCCCCTTATTGTTTGAACCACCATTCCAGACGCTAAGCCCCACCGTCCTAGACGGTGGGCCACTGTTGGCTGAGCGTGCAAGACGCCCGGCTGACCGTACTTTACGCTAGGCCATTTTATGGCAGGGTTTGGGGGCGTATGTGGTGGTATGTTTATGTTGTTTTGAGATGTCAATGGACTATAGTAATGTTCCAGCCTTGCTTCCAAGTGTCTAGGGTCGAGTCAAACACTCTATTGAGCCCAACCACGTCTTCCAAAGTGTCGTACTCGAGTCATAATATACGGGCAAACTCATGATATAAGACCATGTGAGGTCAAATGAAATTGTACAAACAAATAATGATAAATGTGTGCATATTATGATAGGTTGCGATCGTTTGGCAAATAATTGACGATTCTAGCTCTTTCTAATTCGATAACTCAAGAAAAAGGTGTGTTTCGTAGCTTCCCTTCTTCTTTTAAGAGTCGGGCTGAAAAGTGTACATACATGCATGATGACATTATTGATTGAATGATCGGTTGATTGAATTGTTTGACATGTGACTATTTGTTCGTGTTATGTTTATTGTTGTGGTTGTTTAAGTGATTATTAGGATAGTTGTGTTTACATGGATGACGTTAATGCCTTTGTGAGGTTGTAGATGTGGTGGGAAGGCTGCGGGTGACCCTATATATAAGCATCTACGATTTATCAAAAGTAGTAACGTAGGAAGTGTATGCACATGGTGTTTTGGTAACGTGTGGACATTGTTGGTCATTTATGGACAATTTGTGATGTGTTGAAAACAATGATGGACATGATGGACGTGACGACAATATAAACGGGCACTTTATGTGCTTGATGACATTTTACGGGTACCTTAAGTACTTGATGACATTATGGATGACATGAGGACATTCGAGGGACATTGTGTACATGCGTGAGATCATAGAACTTGCTAGATACTTGTTGATATCAAATTTCGCGTTCTTATTGCTTGCTTATATTATGGATGACATTGTTATGTGTTCTAGTCAATTCTTTCCTACGAACTCACCAACCTAGTGTTGACATTGTTTAGTACACTTTTTAGGTAACCAAGAGAACCCAAGAGCTTGATGTGCATTGATAGAAGTTGGACTTAGACCATGGATCCGTGATTCATTACCCGATGATGGGATTTGCTTAGGATCATGAGCCATCTTTTGATATTATTTTGTAAACTCTTGATGGTTGTATGCTCCTTATGCTTTTGTGACATTATGTATTAACTATTGGGTTCACGGAATCCTTTTAAATTCATATAGTCCGTTCTACGATAATTTCATCTTGTGTCATGCTTTTCGGTGCATTTCGAGCCTAGCTCGGGGTGTTACAGAATGGTGGCCCAATGCATGGTCGTAGAGAATTAGGTGGATAGACCTAAACTACGACTTAAGTAAAACTTTTCATATAGCATGCATGATTAGGAATCTTGTATGCAACGTGAACTATATGAGCATTATAAGTGTATGCTTGGAATTCATAGGGAGGTGCATTATATGTGATAACATGATTACATATGGCTTGGTGTGATCAATGTGTTGGTTGTGTAGTGTTCAAGTACATGAGATCAATGTGGTTAATTGAGGTCAATGAGGTCATGTGCATATTGTTGGATTGAGATGATTTGAATTGATGTTGTTTGATGATTTAGGGAAAAATGAAGTTATGGCATTAACATGGTATAATATTGTGGCAACCCTAAAAGAGCCTGATCAAATATTTTATGGTCACCCGGTATTATAACAAGTTAATGACAGCACGGATTGCACATGTTTGGCTTAGAGTATAATAAGGAACCAATATGCTTAATGAGAGTTGCTTGGGTAGAGGGTTAGCCGATGATACACCCTGTATACATACCCGGTCAATAACTAGAGGGCATATCGGATTTGGATTATACTTTAAACCGCTTGTTTAGTTGCTTGGTTGTGTGATGCATGGAACATGAGTATATGGTTGATGATGAACAATTATTGTGAACTTAGTATAATGGCATGATACATAACAATTCCCCTAGAATATTAGTACTTTTGCCTTAGTGTAAAGATATGATTGATGTATGATATGTCGGAATGAGAGCATTAACTACTTGTGTGACTAACATGTGAGCATTTCGAGGCTAACTTTTCGAGTCGACGTGTTCCTTGTTTTATAGTAATGGTGAGGCCAAGAAGAGCCGGGACTACTTATAGAGAGAATACTCCAGAGCCACAACCGGAAGTGCTAGGAAGAGGTCATGGTGGTGGTAGAGGTAGAGGTGGTGGTAGAGGGAGGTGGTGGTAGAGGCCGAGGTAGGGGCCGTGGAAGAGGTCAAGAGAGAGTTCAAGGTGGTGGTGAAGCACCAACATCCGACTTGGCAACCGTGATCGCTCAAGCGGTCACAAACATCATGCCTACCATAGTTGCCCAAGTCACGACATCTCTCCAAGCACTCAATAATACGGTGCCAAATGGTGAAGCTCAAGTGAATGTGAACAATGAACGTGTGCAACCCGTGGTGGTAGAAGAAGATGAGGCACCGGTGGTGCAAGACAACTATGTTCCAATGTTCAATCAACACGGAGTGTATCGTCAAGGGTGCACTTTCAAAGACTTCAAGAGTTATGAAGCCCCGGAGTTTGATGGGAGTGGGGGTCCCATGGTATGTATAAGGTGGTTTGAGGAGATTGAGGCGGTAATTGCTAGAAGCCATTGTACCTATGATGATCAAGTTACTTATTCAACCAGAACGTTCAAGGGTGATGCCTTGAGTTGGTGGAATAAAGAAACGAGTGCAAACAATGCTATACCTTGGGATCAATTCAAGATTTTGGTGAAGGAGAGATTTTGTCCTCCCTATGAGCTTCAAACTCTAACATTGGAGTTCATTCAACTCCAAATGAATGGAGCCGATTATAACTTCGTGTCCCATAGTTTTGTTCCTTTGATAGATGTTCATCCTTGTGCCTTAAATTATGTGCTTGATATTGAGATGGTCAATGGTGCTTTAACTAGACTTAGTCAAGTACTTCGTGAATGTACCTTGACTTTAAACGACGTCGAATTTTTCATTGATCTTATGCCCTTCGATATTGGAAGCTTTGATATCATAGTGGGTATGGATTGGATGACGACGGTAAATGCGGTCATTGATTGTGGTGAAAGAGTGGTCAAAATACCGTTATCTAACGGTAAGATTCTTAGGGTTCAAGGTGAAACATCCGGTTCCTCTAGTTCCAAGGTTTTTAGTGCTACCGTCACAAAGGTAGAATTGAAAACCGTTCCTATTGTTCGTGACTTTTCCGATGTCTTTCCGGATGACCTACCGGGTTTACCCCCGTCTCGTCAACTTGACTTTCGTATCAATTGATTCCGGAGCCGATTATAACTTCGTGTCCCATAGTTTTGTTCCTTTGATAGATGTTCATCCTTGTGCCTTAAATTATGTGCTTGATATTGAGATGGTCAATGGTGCTTTAACTAGACTTAGTCAAGTACTTCGTGAATGTACCTTGACTTTAAACGACGTCGAATTTTTCATTGATCTTATGCCCTTCGATATTGGAAGCTTTGATATCATAGTGGGTATGGATTGGATGACGACGGTAAATGCGGTCATTGATTGTGGTGAAAGAGTGGTCAAAATACCGTTATCTAACGGTAAGATTCTTAGGGTTCAAGGTGAAACATCCGGTTCCTCTAGTTCCAAGGTTTTTAGTGCTACCGTCACAAAGGTAGAATTGAAAACCGTTCCTATTGTTCGTGACTTTTCCGATGTCTTTCCGGATGACCTACCGGGTTTACCCCCGTCTCGTCAACTTGACTTTCGTATCAACTTGATTCCGGAGCCGATTATAACTTCGTGTCCCATAGTTTTGTTCCTTTGATAGATGTTCATCCTTGTGCCTTAAATTATGTGCTTGATATTGAGATGGTCAATGGTGCTTTAACTAGACTTAGTCAAGTACTTCGTGAATGTACCTTGACTTTAAACGACGTCGAATTTTTCATTGATCTTATGCCCTTCGATATTGGAAGCTTTGATATCATAGTGGGTATGGATTGGATGACGACGGTAAATGCGGTCATTGATTGTGGTGAAAGAGTGGTCAAAATACCGTTATCTAACGGTAAGATTCTTAGGGTTCAAGGTGAAACATCCGGTTCCTCTAGTTCCAAGGTTTTTAGTGCTACCGTCACAAAGGTAGAATTGAAAACCGTTCCTATTGTTCGTGACTTTTCCGATGTCTTTCCGGATGACCTACCGGGTTTACCCCCGTCTCGTCAACTTGACTTTCGTATCAATTGATTCCGGAGCCGATTATAACTTCGTGTCCCATAGTTTTGTTCCTTTGATAGATGTTCATCCTTGTGCCTTAAATTATGTGCTTGATATTGAGATGGTCAATGGTGCTTTAACTAGACTTAGTCAAGTACTTCGTGAATGTACCTTGACTTTAAACGACGTCGAATTTTTCATTGATCTTATGCCCTTCGATATTGGAAGCTTTGATATCATAGTGGGTATGGATTGGATGACGACGGTAAATGCGGTCATTGATTGTGGTGAAAGAGTGGTCAAAATACCGTTATCTAACGGTAAGATTCTTAGGGTTCAAGGTGAAACATCCGATTCCTCTAGTTCCAAGGTTTTTAGTGCTACCGTCACAAAGGTAGAATTGAAAACCGTTCCTATTGTTCGTGACTTTTCCGATGTCTTTCCGGATGACCTACCGGGTTTACCCCCGTCTCGTCAACTTGACTTTCGTATCAACTTGATTTCCGGAGCCGCGCCCGTGGCTAAAGCTCCATATAGACTTGCCTTGACGGAAATGCAAGAATTAGAATCTCAACTCAAGGAACTTCAAGAGAAAGGGTTCATTCGTCCTAGTCAATCGCCTTGGGGAGCTCCTATTTTGTTTGTGAAGAAGAAATATGGGTCTTTTAGGATGTGCATCGACTACCGGGAATTGAACAAGCTCACGGTGAAGAACTGGTATCCACTTCCTAGAATCGACGACCTATTTGATCAATTGCAAGGTGCCAAATATTTCTCAAAGATCGATCTCCGTTCGGGTTATCATCAACTTAGAGTTCATGAAGACGACATACCAAAGACGGCGCTCCGTACAAGGTATGGTCACTTCGAGTTTACCGTTATGCCGTTTGGGTTGACTAATACATCGGCGGTGTTCATGGATTTGATGAACCGGGTGTGTCGACCATACTTGGACAAGTCGGTCATTGTCTTTATTGATGACATACTTGTTTACTCAAAAACAAAGGAAGATCATGCCGAACATTTGCGTGAAGTGCTAGAATTTCTTAGAAAATAGAAGTTGTACGCGAAATTCTCTAAATGTGAGTTTTGGTTGGAAGAAGTTCATTTCCTTGGTCATGTGGTTAGCAAAGATGGGATTCATGTAGATCCTAGCAAGATTGAAGCGGTCAAGAATTGGAGGCGACCCGAGACGCCATCTGAGATTCGCCAATTTCTTGGATTGGCGGGCTATTATCGAAGGTTCATTTAAAATTTCTACAAGATTGCACAACCACTTACTCTTCTAACTCAAAAGGAGAGGAAGTTTGAATGGGGTGAGAAGCAAGAAATTGCCTTTCAAACTCTCAAAGACATGTTGTGTGATGCTCCTATCTTGAGTCTTCCGGATGGAATTGAAGATTTTGTGGTATATTGTGACGCTTCGGGTCAAGGATTGGGGTGTGTGCTTATGCAACGGGGCAAGGTCATCGCTTATGCCTCCCGTCAACTTAAAGTGCATGAGAAAAACTACCCCACTCACGATTTGGAATTGGGAGCGGTCGTTTTCGCCTTAAAGTGTTGGAGACATTATCTTTATGGCACCAAATGTGTAATTTACACCGATCATAAAAGTCTTCAACACATTATTAATCAGAGTGAGTTGAATATGAGACAAAGAAGATGGCTCGCACTTTTTAGCGACTATGATTGTAATATTCGTTACCATCCAGGCAAAGCTAATGTCGTAGCCGATGCATTGAGTAGAATAGAAAGGGTCAAGCCGAGAAGGGTAAGAGCCATGAGTCTCACGGTAGGGCAAAGTATTCGTGATCGGATCATAGAAGCTCAAGCACAAGCAACTTTACCGGAGAACTTTGGTCATGAAGGATTAGATGGCATAGAGCAACAATTTGATAGGAAGGAAGACAATGGGCTATGCCTAGTTGAAAGGCTTTGGGTTCCCATTTTTGGCAATTTGAGAACATTTCTTATGAATGAAGCCCACAAGTCGGCTTATTCGGTCCATCCGGGCTCGGATAAGATGTACTTTGATTTGAAAGATTTCTATTGGTGGCCGGGCATGAAACGTGATGTGGCTAAATATGTGAGTGAGTGCCTTACTTGCTTACAAGTGAAAGCCGATCATAAAAAGCCACCCGGTTTGTTGGTGCAACCGGTGACACCGGAATGGAAATGGGAACGGATTGCAATGGACTTCATTACGAAGTTACCAAAGACAAGAAGTGGTCGTGATACTATATGGGTGATTGTGGATCGGTTGACAAAGTCGGCTCACTTCTTAGCCATACGTGAGACCGATAAGTTTGACACCATGGCACGCTTGTATATTAAAGAAGTGGTGTCTAAGCATGGAGTTCCGGTTTCTATCATCTCCGATAGAGATACCCGGTATAACTCAAATTTTTGGAAAGCCTTTCAACGAGCAATGGGTACTCAACTTCACATGAGTACGACGTTTCATCCTCAAACGGATGGACAAACCGAGAGAACCATTCAAACGCTTGAAGACATGTTGAGGGCTTGTGCTATTGATTTTGGTGGAAGTTGGGAAGATCATTTACCATTGGTTGAATTCTCGTATAATAATAGTTATCATGCGAGTATTCAAATGACTCCATTTAGGGCACTTTATGGTAGAAAGTGTCGTTCTCCACTCGCTTGGGCGGAGATTGGTGAAAGCCAACTCATTGGGCCGAAAATAGTGGTTGAGACAACAAAAGTGATTTCTCAAATTAAGGAGAAATTACAATTGGCCCGTGAAAGACAAAAGAAATATGCCGATGTGAGGCGTAGACCATTGGAGTTCAATGTTGGTGATCATGTGCTTTTGAAAGTCTCCCCGTGGAAAGGTGTTGTTCGTTTTGTAAAGGGAGGCAAGCTTGGACCAAGATACATTGGACCTTTTGAGATCATTGAACGAGTGGGCAAAGTGGCATACCGATTAAAGCTACCTCAAGAACTTAGTGGTGTGCATGACGTGTTCTGTTATGTCCAGATTTACTGGACCCACTCCAGACTTGAAGACTGGAGCGACACTGAAGATTTGTCCAGAAATAATAGAAGACCAGTGAGCTGTTTACTTGTACAGGAATCTGGATTCCACCAGATTAGCTCACTGGACTTCACTCCAGTCAAGATCGTTTCTACTGAAGACATTCTCACTGAAGTCAAAGACTGAAATTTGAAGAAAGAAGACTGACAAGCAGTGGAGCCCACTGACAGTCTTACCAGATCTCCTGACTGGAGCTTTATCAGTGTTCTAGACCTTACAAGTTTGAACACTGATTACGAGGAATTGACTTTATGCCTTTACACGCTTTTACCCGGACAACCCATTTGTCTATTGATAAAAGTACAATACGTGTGTAAAGGTGGTTGGTTAAAAGGATAACAAGTCACATCAATATGACTTTATCCTTTTACTTTAACCAATGCATTTAAGGAATTAAAGTAGTTGCCTTAAATGCATGCAACCATATTTGTACGGCATAATAAATTCACTGTTGAATTTATTTGCATATAAATACAAAGTCACATACCTCGTACAAATTACTTTTTTGCAATTTGGCGAACTTGCTAAAATACTCTCGATCAAAATAGTTATACTTCACAACTTTAAGTATATCGATCCAAGGAGATTATTTAGCAAGTATAGATCACTTGTAATTCAAAAGATTGTTTAGATAGTTACATACTTGTAATATCTAGGTTCAGCAACAATCTTGTATTTTGTTTAACATCAATAAATAAAATACACTTGAAAATTACATTTGTGTTCCACCATTTATTTACTTATTTAAATATTGCTTTAAGTCTTTATTACTTTACTTATACTCTTGCATTTGTATTTAAAGTAATACTAGTCCAATCTAGTTCATACTTGACTTGTTATTTTACACTCGTGGGTTAAACCATCGTGTGAGGGACTTTACATGTTCCATATTTGTAACTTAAGAAAATGTTTGGCGGATCCGACACTACATGTGCCTATGAACGAGATTCAAGTAGACAAGAAGCTCAATTTCGTCGAAGAGCCGGTAGAAATTTTGGGTCGTGAAGTCAAGAATTTGAAGAACAAACGTTATACGATAGTCAAAGTCCGATGGCATGCTAGACGTGGAGCCGAGTTCACTTGGGAGCGGGAAGACTTTATGAAGTCTAAATACCCGCATTTGTTTAGTGATTAGGGTTCTATCGAATTTCGGGACGAAATTCCCTTAACGGGGGAATGATGTAACAATTGTGACTTTGACCATTTGACCGCATATACAATTTGAATAATTATTGAGTTGGCCAATATAGTTCAAGTGCAATTTGGAGTTCATTTAAGTGCAATGTGTTCATATAGAGCAATTTATCGTTTAATTTGAGCCTCATGTATTAGTCGGGACCATTATTAGTGCTAAATGATTTCTTTTACATTTTTGATGACATCTAAATTAACTAGGAGATTTGAAATGGATCCTCCATGGGTTATGCCCATGACCCATGACCCATCAAGATTTCCCAACCCTAGCCACTCCCAACTCTTACCCAATCCCCATCCATCCATTCATTTCTCACACACACACTCTCTATCGAACTAAATGTAAGAACATTTACTCCTCTCTCTCTCTAAATTCTAGTTCATTTAATGATTCAAGAAAATTAATAACAAAATCATCATTTATATCATCATTCTTACAACATATCAAAAACTTAGAACTTAAGGTGCAAGAAATCTACCCATCTAGCTCAAATTCGGATTTGGTCAATTAAGGAAGTTGTGGTAAGTGATTCTTAGCTCAAATTCTTCATTTTTGGTTGTTAAATATGTCTTTCAACTAAATCTAAACATTCTTGGTCATTTGAGTTCCAAAAATGAAATTCTTGAGTGGGTTATGTTCAAACATGTTAGTTATACTTAAAAACAGGTCTTGGAACTTTCTAAAACGATTCTAAAGTCGAAAATCGAGTGATGGGTCAATTTAGGGTTCATTAGGGTTCTAAATGGGTCAAAAACAGTTTGAAGCTTGCAAATGATGTTAAGGATCGGTTTTGGAAGGTGAAACAAGCTTATTTATGATTAATTATGTTTGATTATACTTAAAAATGGGTCTTGGAGCTGTGCAAATCGAATTCAAGATCTAGAAGTCAAGAAATTAGGGTTTTAGTTCGTGTTTGGCTCGAATGGGGGCTGTTTGGCTCGTGCAGGTCCATTCCACCGTCCCACACGCCTAGACCACCGTCCCAGACGGTGGCCTGGAAGGCTCTTTTCGATCAGACGGTGATAACTTCTGTTTTACGCCCATAAACAGTGACCAAGACGCTAAAATACCCAATTGCAAGCCACCGTGTGAGACGCCACATCCACCGTCTCTTACGCCCCTTATTGTTTGAACCACCATTCCAGACGCTAAGCCCCACCGTCCCAGACGGTGGGCCACTGTTGGCTGAGCGTGCAAGACGCCCGGCTGACCGTACTTTACGCTAGGCCATTTTATGGCAGGGTTTGGGGGCGTATGTGGTGGTATGTTTTATGTTGTTTTGAGATGTCAATGGACTCTAGTAATGTTCCAGCCTTGCTTCCAAGTCTCTAGGGTCGAGTCAAACACTCAATTGAGCCCAACCACGTCTTCCAAAGTGTCGTACTCTAGTCATAATATACGGGCAAAGACTAGGACTCATGATATAAGACCATGTGAGGTCAAATGAAATTGTACAAACAAATAATGATAAATGTGTGCATATTATGATAGGTTGCGATCGTTTGGCAAATAATTGACGATTCTAGCTCTTTCTAATTCGATAACTCAAGACAAAGGTGAGTTTCGTAGCTTCCCTTCTTCTTTTAAGAGTCGGGCTGAAAAGTGTACATTCGTGCATGATGACATTATTGATTGAATGATCGATTGATTGAATTGTTTGACATGTGACTATTTGTTCGTGTTATGTTTATTGTTGTGGTTGTTTAAGTGATTATTAGGATAGTTGTGTTTACATGGATGGCGTTAATGCCTTTGAGAGGTTGTAGATGTGGTGGGAAGGCTGCGGGTGACCCTATATATAAGCATCTACGATTTATCAAAAGTAGTAACGTAGGAAGTGTATGCACATGGTGTTTTGGTAACGTATGGACATTGTTGGTCATTTATGGACAGTTTGTGATGTGTTGAAAACAATGATGGACATGATGGACGTGACGACAATAAAAACAGGCACTTTATGTGCTTGATGACATTTTACGGGTACCTTAAGTACTTGATGACATTATGGATGACATGAGGACATTCGAGGGACATTGTGTACATGCGTGAGATCATAGAACTTGCTAGATACTTGTTGATATCAAATTTCGCGTTCTTATTGCTTGCTTATAATATGGATGACATTGGTATGTGTTCTAGTCAATTCTTTCCTACGAACTCACCAACCTAGTGTTGACATTGTTTAGTACACTTTTCAGGTAATCAAGAGAACCCAAGAGCTTGATGTGCATTGATAGAAGTTGGACTTAGACCATGGATCCGTGATTCATTACCCGATGATGGGATTTGCTTAGGATCATGAGCCATCTTTTGATATTATTTTGTAAACTCTTGATGGTTGTATGCTCCTTATGCTTTTGTGACATTATGTATTAACTGTTGGGTTCACGGAATCCTTTTAATTTTATATAGTCCGTTCTACGATAATTCCATTCTGTTTCATGCTTTTCGGTGCATTTCGAGCCTAGCTCGGGGTGTTACATGTTTACTTTAACAACAGTTTATTTCATACTCATGAATCATGTATGAGGCATAATCGAATTTCTTTATGATACAATCTATATAGCTACCGTACATCGTACGGGTATTAGAACTAGTATACCATATATACCATCAATCTAATTGCTTACATAGACTTGCACCTTCTCAAGATTTCATCATCACCTATTTACACCATTTATTTCTTAATTCTTAAAATCCATACACTACTCCTCTTACATCAATTACATAAACTACTCGTCGTCATCGTCACCACTACACCGTTGGTGCCACCACCAACACCGCAATACTGCGTGTGTACGAAGCTAGTAAATAGCTAGTAACATAGGCCACCATTATTTTTTGATTCCAAATCCGAAGTATGTTCAAATTTTATCTCTGTACATATATAAAAAATCAATCATATGATATATAATTAATTCATAAAAAAACACAAACAAAATACTATACAAATAAATAACTCTCATTTTAAAATAAAGATCATCAATTATATATACCAACCATCTATTGATATTTAAAGGATTTGAGATTTATAGGTCTTGACTTCAAAATCTGATTTGAAAAAATGCTTTTAAGATTAAAGATATGATTTTTTCAAAATAAGTTTCTAAAGAAATTAAAGTTGATGTATATAAGAAGATAATGCGGCTAAACCCCAAATGACTGTTTTAAAAACAAAAACAATTATTATACTTCTTATTAAAATTAAAAATTATTTACAGTTGAAAGTTACAAAATTTATATATGTGAAATGATAATATTTCCTTTTTATATATTTACCCCATCCATCGATCTATTAAATTCTAATATACATATACATATTTACCCTTCTTGCCGGCGTAACCACTTGTCGTCGTCACCACAACGCCACCATCACAGCATCACCATCATCGTCGTTGTAATGCACGACATAACCACCTGTCGTCACCACCACAACGCCACCATCATGGCATCACCATCACCGTCGTTGTAATGCACGGATACCCCTCTATACACAATAAAAATAATATACTCCTTATTAACCAATAACCATAGTCCATAGATCCTAAGGAGCAGCCTTACGCCACTCGTCCCTCGTTCGTCCTCCTCTCAGGTCAACACCGTTGGGTTGGACTCGTCCTGACTCGTCCATGCCCCATTCGTCCGTCCACGCACGAGTGTTTACGGTTAATTTCTTTTTTTTTTTAAAAATGCAACGGTTAGTTTTTAGAAAGTTTCAGGTTGACACTTTTGGCCCTTAAAACGGATAGTAGTTCAAATTTGAACTTTCAGAAATTGGCAGGTTTGGTCCCTAACGGATCTTTTTCTTCAACAACAATATATACACCACCATTTACCTATATTTCTTCAACACCACACATATTACTCTATAATCATTCATAAAACATTTCCAAATCAACCATGTCAAACTTCAACAACCAAAGAGCCGACGACTTCTTCAACGCGACTCTAAACTATGCACCCGCAAACTCAAGTTCGACACCACAAATATCGAACAACTCACCGCCAACACCACAATATCCAACGTTTTCATCACCCGTGCCTCCAATGCAACCGATGATGCCACATCCGAATGACCCCCGTTTTCATCAATTCATGCAAAGTTACTTCAATCAATTCTCGCAACAACAACAACCGATGTTTTACCATGGCGGCTCATCATCATCGACCCCCGTACCCGACCTCACTGCCACACCCCAAGCCGCTCCAACTCCCGTACCCGACCCCATACCCGAACCAACCCGCCGCAGAGGAGGGAAAACAAAGACGATGGCTAGGCGCAAGAAGAATAAGGAACCAATGGAAAGCACGATGGATAAAGCGAATTGGTCTGAGTTAGAAATGAAAATTCTAATCGAATGTTGGATCGACGCTTCTGAGGATCTGATCGTTGGGAACGACCAAACCGGCGACTGTTTTTGGAGAAAAATCATTAAGAACTACAATGCCCGAGCACCCATTCAACGAAGGCGAATCAATTGTCGGGAAAATGGAGAAAGATCAAGGAAAAAGTGGCAAAGTTCAACTCCATTTGGTCGGGTTATGATTCGCATCGAGAGAGTGGTGAGGACGACAATTAAGTCATGGAGCAAGCTCGTTCAGAGTTCTTCAATCAAACCAATACTCAGTTTAACATGTATGAATGTTGGAAGCTTTTGAAAGATAGGCCGAAGTTTTTTCATGTTTCGGGTGTTGATGTGATGGGTCGAACGATGGAGAAAAGGCGACAACACGTGGATATAGTTGATAGTGATGATGAGCCGCTCGACCCTATCGACCTTTCAGAGCCGGACATTTTTGGCCGTGATCCGTTTGTGGCCCCGAATAGGTCAAAGACGCGACGAACCTCAGACACATCTGATGCGGGGTCGTCTCGGTCATCGGCTTCGGACCTAGCCGCTCGGCTCGACAGGATTGGGAGCACCAAAGAAGCGCTTATGGAAGAGGAACGACAATCTCTTGCCATCATTCGTGAGGAGGAAAAAAAAACGCACCATGTACTCGGCTCTAGCTTTTATGGGTCAAACCGAGTGTGACGAGCAAGAAAAGGAATTCATCACACTTGCGAAAAAGAAATTGATGGCCGAGTATGCCCCGTTCCTTCACGGTCCCGACAACTAGTTTGTTTTACCTTTTTAATAACAATGTCGTATTTTGGAATTTTTTTTTTTAAGTATTTAGGAACGTTGTTTTTTTTAAGTATTTAGAAATGTTTTTATTTTATTTTATTGTATTTTCGGTTTTTTTTTATGTTGTAATGTATTTTATTTTTATTTTTAATGAATTGTGTGTTTTATTTGGTTTTTGTTAAATTTTGGGGATTAAAAGTGTAAAGTTGGATAAAGTGTAGAATTAATCAAACCTGTTATAAGGTTGGATTTAGGGGATTAGTCATTGAATGGTTTTTTGACGCTGATTAGGACTAGTCCTCCCGAGGACGAATCAACACATAAGGCTGCTCCTAAGCTTACCAAAATCTTTTTTTTTTGGCTTTTAATTACAACCACGTAATAGATAAATGGAAAGTTAAAAAAAGTTAATTTTTCTTTTCTAAAAAAATTACAGTAGGAGAAAAATTGTTATAGTTAGTTGTTGACTATTCAAATTCAAACAAGTGTGCGTGTGAATCGGGTTCCTGTTAATGATCTTCCACAACTATTTAACTCCTTCTTTCCTTGACTTTGCCGGCTCTCTTTTTCTTTTATATACTTTTGTATATTGTATTGTGTATGTATACACACACACATATGGAATCATCAGTACCGTCATCATCATCAATGGCAACAGCAGATAGACCCATTATGCATATTGATGATGATCAACAAGATGTTTGCAGTATATGTCTTGATTCTTTTGATTCTCATCATAACCCCCCCACTGTATGTATATATATCTATATCTATATTTACTCTTTATTTTGTAGGTTTGTTTACTGTTATTTGGACTGTGTGAAATTCTTAAATGTTCATCTTATTTTTTGTTGTCTGAAATCTGATCACTTGGAAATTAATAGTGAAAATAAAAATAAAAATGTCTGACTATATGCTGATCTGTGATAATTGTGTATGATCTGCTATGTAAAGAGTTCATTGGGGATAACTATATGTGGTCACTATGATATATATTTATATAAACATATACATGTATTTGGTAAAAAGGTTTGATTGTGTTTGGATGTTAGTATCCCCGGTAGTCGGGTACTTGTTAATTTTTCATCCCAATGGCCAAAGGTTAAAACTTTTGTCTTAAAACGATAGATATCGGTAGATTTAACTGGAACAGTTTGTAGATACTAACCTTTGTGTAAATGTAAAGTGTGCCCCCCTCAGGTGGTAATTGGACTTTCGAATTACTTTTGATAATATATCTGTATGTTTTTTTGCCCAAACCCAGGTGACAACTTGCAAGCATGAGTTTCATCTTCAGTGTATCCTTGAGTGGTATGATACGTTCTTACACTTCGATTTTTTTTGAAAAATATATTACTATTTCTTCAAATAATCACATTGCTTGCTTGATGACCCTTATACTATTACTTTCTGGTTGTTGGTGGAAATTCATTCACTTCAGGTCACAAAGAAGCCAAGAATGCCCAATATGTTGGCAGGTGATTGTGTTAAAAGATCCAGCCAGGTACATACATACTAGTGAAATAGAGTAGTACTACATTAGTTATTTGATCTTTTTATTTTAGCTTATTGCAGTACAACTGTTGATTGGGTAACATACAGCCCTATATATTTGTACATTGAACTTGAACCCGATACTATTTTAGAAGAATCCACTTTAACTTCCAGTATCAATAGGATGAATTACATTAAAAACATTCGATATCCTAGAAACCATGAGGATGCAATATTCTTCTTTTCCCTGGTCTTAAGTTTTAGAATCTCCTTTACTGTACAAAAGTCAGCAAGTATATTAATCTGAGTTACATATTTTTTATCCGTCAAAATTTAGTCAAGAGCTCCTATCTATGGTTGAGGATGAAAGAAACGGGAGGTCTGTGCTTAAGGTTCATGATGTATACGTGGATCGCCAAGCTGATCCTGTATGTTCTATACTTCTATGGCTCTTCTGTTCCCTTTAACTTTTTTTTAACTTGTTTTTTGAAGTAAAAGTGTTATTTCAGGTTGTTGAATATGATGATTCTGATACAGGCGAGCAAGTTATTAGAACTTTTGAGTCAGCTAGCCGTATGCGCTATGGTAAGAGGAGGAACATGGGAAGACTTTCACGAGTTCGTCCTTCTACAGTAGATGTGCCAATTCGGCAGGAAATATATACCCCACTTGAAGATTTTCACAGTTTAGGCTATGCTTCATCCCACGATACTTTAGCGAGTTCTAGCTCGATGTCCACTTCCATTGATCAAACTTCACCTTCCGCTGGTTCATCCACCACTACTGTGACTCCTGACACTAGAGATTTCACAATCAAATCTAGGTATCCCATCAATGTGTGCTTCATAAT
The DNA here is from genome assembly GCA_034093135.1 of Erigeron breviscapus. Taxonomy (NCBI): domain Eukaryota; kingdom Viridiplantae; phylum Streptophyta; class Magnoliopsida; order Asterales; family Asteraceae; genus Erigeron; species Erigeron breviscapus. Next base: position 207,390,814 of record CM067167.1, on the reverse strand, counting down.
AGTATACTGGTTTGTTTATTACTTTGTTTCATATGTAAATATATGTCATCATCTCACTATCTATATTTTATCTCCTATGGGCCAAATTGGAATTTTAAAATAAACTAAAGGTTAGCTAAAAAGGAAACGAGGAAATGGGTCAAACAGATCGAAAGTTGTTCAAAGTGCATGCAGAAGACTTCCCATGTCTGTATAATCAGACATAAAATTTTTATCGATACAATGTGGCTTCTGTAATAACATTTGAAACACTAAATATTTATTAAGAGTTTTAGAAAATTGAACGAAGTGTTCCGAGTCATCGCAACTGAATCAAACCTGTACACGGTAACCCATTTTGACCTATTTTCTAACCCCTCAATCATGAATCCTTTAGTTCCTTTTAACTTGATGCTGAATTGTAATATCAGATCACGGTAACCTTACTTCTAATAGCGAGCAAGTATTAATCTTGGGAAGATAGTTATGCTTGTTCTTGCTAAACTGGGAACTAATATCGGTGGTGCTCTTTTGCCGCATTTTCCAATAATTATTTCTGTAACTTATGTGGACCATAATGCAGAGTTCTCAATAGCCAGTCACCAAATGGTAGCCCAGGAAGACCCATAGCCGCTGATATGCATGCATTCTCCGAGTCTGTTAAATCTAAGTTTTCTGCTGCTTCAGCCAGGTATACAAATATTAAACTTTTTTTTATCTGAACAGGATCCAATTTGATGTTGTTTATCCTTTTTTGTTGGAGCCCTGAGATCTTTTTGCACCCCTCGCAGGTATAAGGAATCAATCTCAAAAAGCACCCAAAGTTTAAAAGAGAAATTACTGGCTACAAATAGTCCAGTTAAAGAATTAAGCAGAGGAGTTCAGCGAGAAATGAGTGCAGGAATTGCTGGAGTTGCTAGAATCTTTGAACGGTTGGACCCTACTTTAAAAAGAAGCAGTGATGGAGTGAACTCGAACTTTTTTAAAGGGAAATGTACACAGGATAATGTAATAGCTTCACCTGTTCATGGAAACTCTGCTGATGCTATTGGAAATGTGAGTTCGAATTTAGGAACTATGCATCTCTAAGTCGTTTCAGGGAGTCTGGTCTGCGCAGGTTAGACACATCATGCTCTCAATAATTACCATTGTGTTATTTCTTTCAAATTGAAGTATTCAAATATTATAATATCATAGAATGCAATAGTTTCCATGTAAATACTGCTTTAAACTTCAAGTTACTGGTGATCTCTTTACCCAAAACATACAGTCTTGGACTGTTGTAAATGGTCCTTTGATTGTCTCTAATATTTGAGTTCTTCAGTTATATACATGGAGTCAGAGATGGATATTCTTGACCCATTTACAATGAATGGGCTGATTTGGGTAATGTACCATCTCTTATGGTCAAATGAATAATTTAGAAAGGAAGAGTAAATGGAAACCTACCAAATGGGCCAAAAGGTCAGAATTTAGCCCAAGTGCATTTATAATGCTAAAATCTTCTCAAAGCATCTTACTAATAAAAATAAAGATGATTATTGTAATAATCTTTGTTATTTAAAGAAATTTGAAATAACTAAGAAAGTAGTGGCTTTAAGGAAATTCGAACACGCGTCTGCAATTCTTTTTACCTGTTTTGACCCTAACCCGTTACGATCTGCCTGACCCATTATGCCACCTCCAGGTGAACGTGTAGGTCTTTACTTGCAGTTTTCATCGCTTAAAATTTTCTTTTTTTTAGCAGCTTTGAACATCAGGCAATGAACAGTCGGGCTGACATTTTTTTTGGATTTTTTATTACGAACAGGATCTGATGACCGTTGCACTTGCGAAAGAAAGGTTACTGTCGAGTTCCTTCTACATGGGAGATATAGCAAAGTGACGTACACTAATGTGTGAATCTACCATCATATCGATGGGTGAGATTTGTCAGCGTCCTACAATAACAATTTTCGACGATGTTCCAAGCTTGCTTATGTTTTTAAAAGCATTGGCTTTTATGTCAAGACTATATAACTTTTCTTTCTTGTTATGAGAACTAAAACAGGATGGGCAAAGAGATGGAAAGAGATTTGTTGAAGAGATCCTTCTCTCTTTGCCGAATTGTAATTTTTTTACATGAATGTGCTATCTATCTGATGATATCGTGGCACATACTGTGTGCGCAATACTACAGTTATACAATCATGGGGATGCTCTATGAATGTGCATTGGCAAAATCAAGAGGTAAACTATAAATAGGAAGAGAACATAATCCCGCGTTCTCCCTGATTGATTGGAAATAGTACTGGAACCCTTGTACCAAATATAGTCATGCATATAGTATTGTCATCTCCCTGATTGAAGTCTAGGATGGACTCGAGACACACCACAACCTCTCCCGTCTTCAGTCATTGCCATGGATGGCTATGTAAACATCGTTTTTCTAGATATTTGTAGATTTTATACTTCTATGGATGATTTTCTTTAGCTTACTGTCTCTAATAGAGTCTTGAGCCCATGTTGCCAAGCATCGCTCCTCATCAAAACTACTATCAACAGCTTGTTTCCCACAAAAGACTTCAAATAGAACCACTGCCAATGCTTACACAGCAGATTTTTAGGTTGCCGGCCCTGTTGAATAGTCGTCCGGGTCTAGATATCCGAATGTGCCATTTAGTGAAGTGTCAACTTAAGTGGATGACGGATGTATCGGGCTTGATTTGAATTGGTACATCTATGTACCAGCATGAAGATAATCCAAATCACTAGCAGCCCCAATGCATATTTTAAGTCTTTTCACCCACTATATATGTAAGGATGTGGCCTTTCTGGAGATGATCTGCAAGCGTTCCATGGATCATACATTCATAAACAATGATTGTTTGGCCATCATTATTGGAAATCGTAAGTTGAGTGCAAGGTTGTCGTGACTCACTACGATTAACAAATGAATCACGAGAATTGAATCAGCCTTCCAACTACATCAGTACTTTGGTAAAAGGCACATTTGGATTAGGCCAGAGCAGAACTGTCTATAATAGTTGGTCAGAAATAGCTGGCTTCTTCATAAAAGTGTTGGCAATGCCATATCTACACGCCAGCCACAAACAATTAACACAATTCATGCCATGAGCTTTTGCCATGCATGGTCTAAGGGGCTTAAAGGGCTACATGCCTACATACATCTATATCTATACCATCTTATAAATCATTTTGCCCTTTTTTAAAATCTTAAAAGATGATTTGAACTACCTAAATTACCCCTCTCCTTTTTTCACTAATTTAAACATCTTTACCTATAATACCCTTAAATCTTGAAGAGGCTTGAAGAGGCTCTAGCCTAAATATTCTCTGTTAGAATAATAAAATTTATGTTTAATGATTGTCACAATCACATGCAACTAATGTGTATTTATAATCGAGTATAAATACACATTCGTTCCATGTAATTGTGACAATTTCCAAAAATTCAACCATATGCTCAATTGACAAATCCATGTCCCTAATATATTATCTGTCTAACTTCTATCCCTAGAATACCTAAACACACACTACATCCAAATCCTCCATTGTTACGCCTATTCAAGCTGAACACTCTCACATGGACATATCCCACAGGCCACAGACCACAGCAGAACTCACATATGATCAAGAGGAACTGACACAACTTGTAACAAGTATAAACTAACAAGCAGTTATAATGCCCAATTGCACAGTTATGCACACTTCTCACTTCCTCCAGAATTGGACATATAATCCTACTTCTAAAAAGCCTATGAAAACCCAAGGCCCCCACACATAGCTACAGTGAAGCCTCAACAAGAAAAACAAAGAACCATTCTAAGCATACCATGCTTCACCACACACATGATAAGGTTAAATATCATTACTCGATCAGGAGTAGCTCACCAAATATCAGATAAAAAAAGCCTCGCTGAACAGAAAAAATTAAGCATAGAAGGGGGGTATCAGCTAATGCAACATACTATCTAACAAGAGTAGAGAAATTTCTGAACAATAGTGCTTCTTTAACTAAACAAAGATCCAGTAAGTTTTACTTCCATAGGTGCTTAAACAAAAAGAAACTGACTGAACAACAATGCACATGTTCTAAGATAAACTAGTCAAATTCCTCTTCCAACATGCAATACAAACATACGTCTACAGTCTTCACGGCTTGCCAATATATTGGAATGGAAGATTCTTCTTCTTCAGCTGCAACAAAGAATAAAGAAACGACCGATCAATGAATATTTCAGGTATATATATAAGAAACCTGATTAGGTACAGCAAAGGATAATTCTATAGTAGCATTTATTGTATGGAAAAGATAATTACTTGGTTGTTGTGGCCACACTTCTTCTTCCTGCAGTTGACAGCCTTTGGGTGGAGACGAGCATAGCACCTAATAACGAAAAATAAGCTCAAGTCATGAACTAATTATTTACTCAACAATCGAGCTACAAACTATGTCAATACTTGCAAGAGGCCAAAAACAGTAGCCATTTTTTTCAATCAATACTATCAAAGAAAGCGGTAAAACAAATATATAATAACTATATGCAAGTACATATACATATAAGCAAACACACTAATGAAAATTATAAAAAAAAAGGGCATATATGAAAGTGAACAGAAAAAACTCTTTACTTGCGGCAAATGTTCTTGTAATGGCGATACTTCTTAGCCAATTCAAGCAAAGAAGGTTCAATCGATTTCCACTCACTCTTGAACATTCCTCCCCTAAGCCTCAACACCAAATGAAGAGTCGACTCTAGACAAACATCGACAAGTTAAAACAATGGAAAAAAAAAAGCAAAACTAAATCAGATAAATAAGGATTGAATTCCAACAAATCATAGAATCTAACATATATTGCATAACAACACTTCTAATATTCAAACATTTTTGAACGCACATAAAAGCAAAAGTAAGATAAAAGCCTAGAAGAAAATCAAACATTTTTTCCCAAATTAAACAAACTCTAAAATGTATATTTTATTTCAATAAATTGACTAGTTATTTTGATTTACAATAATTTAGTATGTGTTATTCATGGCCCTAAATAGCAAAATTCTGAATAAATATGTATATATGTAAGCTTTCTAACCATCACAGTAATTTAAAAAGTACGTAAATGAAATAAAACCTTTCTGTATCTTGTAATCAGCAAGAGTACGGCCATCTTCAAGTTGCTTTCCGGCGAAGATCAAACGTTGCTGGTCCGGTGGGATACCTATATATACATATACTAGTCTTCAGACCCGTCCGATGGACGGGTAGTTTCAAAAAATAGTTTTTAACTTTCGCTTTAATACGTATATTTAGATTAGATTGTAGAATACATCGAACACATAATTTTAAGAATTAAGCGCAAAGGCTTATACGTTAACCAAATAAAAAAAACTAAATGGAAATAGATATGGACTTGAAGTGTACCCGTAAAAGATGAAGGTAAGACAACACGTTTACCAACAGATGAGCTATCTGTGGTACCACTATTAACCGCATTTTTTACAGTAGAGAGTGGAGCACTGCGAAATTTCTTTTGTTGATTTCGAATGTATGAAAGTCTTTCAGCCTCAATCATTGTATAAGCATCGACCAAATACTGTTGAAAGAGTTTTCTGGAATTGAGTAAACAGTGAAAATCCAACATCTCTTTCCTGAATTTTATATGCAAAATACTGGCGCATTGTTACTCGTGATCTGACTTTTTTGGAGGAACCATGTTCCTGGACCTCTCTATGAGGTATATATATCCTGTAACCGTCCTCGGCATATGGTAGCAATAGCGGGTACTGCAAAGCCATATATGAAGGATGCAACTCGCTTATTCTCTTGAGCTGACCAGATTGTTTTTGAACAATGATATCTCTTTTATCAAAGGTTGTGCCGATATCACCAACAATCAAAGCAGCAACCTCGTTAGCCGTAGGCAAATCATATTGTCTCCCATCTTTATTCCGCCGACCAATCAAACGTAATGTAAAGTTCTATTGATTGTCATGTTCAAACCTGTCACAGGCCATTCTATACTGCTTCACCAGTTGATTTTCTTCATCAAGAAGGCGTTGAATTTGGGCTGCAAGCGAGTTATCCAATTTAGAGTTCTTTGTTGTTAGTGTGGAGGAACCATGTTTGGAACTAAAAAAGAGCCAAGAAAATATATATTAGTGAAAACATTATAAAAAAAAGCGTTTTATGTTATATAAATAATAGACCAAAAAAAGGTTAATAGATGTAAAAAAAAAGATACCTCAAAGCTGTTTTACGATTGGCTAACTCATTAGCTGTATCAAAAATATACAACTGACCAAACTAAAGTTATAGTTGATAAAGTAAGTTCATCGAGTGATAGTAAAATTCATCGAGTGATAGTAAAGTTCGTAGCCTATAATATAGTGTTGTAGGAATACACTAAAGTTATCAACAACATAAATGATAGTAAAGAAAAAATTGCATTATCAACAACATAAATGATAAATAATTTAAGATCTAAATCTATAACTTCTTATGTTTGAAGATTACCTATACGTAGCAAATTTTTGCAGTCATTACAAACTTTATTCAATACAACAACATAAGTCATTTACAAAAGTTTTGGCAACGAACACTTGTTTGACAAATCTCTTTACATACGTCCATTCCTCAAAAAAAAAATCCTTTTTAACTGCAGAGTAATTTCTAAAATGCAATGATGCCAAACCTATATACATAATATACAGAGCATACTGCATATTCAGAAACAACAAAATAGAATGTGAGAAATCATGTAAGAAGATAAGGATGCACATACATGGAGAAAAATATATCCAGTTCTATTTCTATCTCCAAATTATGATTTTTTCCTAATACACATAACTTGAATTGAAATTCAGCCATAAACATCCAAAGCATAAACTAAGAAACGAAAATATAGTTAACGGGTAAAAAAACCTGCTAATGAACTCATTGTTTCTCATTCAGGCATTATAGCAAACACTTTGTGGGCATTCAACCCTTTAGCATAAAATTCATCCATATAGCAAGTGAATTCAACCAAATATTGTTCACCTAAGTATTTACTCCAACAACATCTCGCGAGCATCATCTCCATCAACAACAATAACGATTTAGGGTTTTTTATGGTTTATAGTTTACTATATGCATAATCAAACATAAACAAAATTGGATGGAGAACAAAGAATAATACGTGGCTGAATATTCTGAAGAGGATTTCAATAAAGGAATAGGTTGAATTGTGAAAAGAGGTTGAGGAAGAAAGATTGAAAGAGGTTTTTTTTCTATTCGTTTTTTGGAGCTATTAGGTCAGAGAAGTGCAGTTTTAATTTTAATTCTTTAGAGTAAACAGAAACGGGTAAGGTAAAATAGAGGGATGGGCGGGAATGTAGGGGTTGTGGTGGTTCCAAATGCTTCAGCTTTTAGTATAATATATTAGATACATTACATTACATTATAGTTTAGTTATGGATATATATAACGGTGAAAAATAGATATACAAAATAATAAATAAATATATAACTATTATCAGATATATGAAAAAGTACTATCAAGAAACAAACTAGCCATTATACCCGTGTGCAAACACGGGTGTCGATAAGAAAATTATTAAATAAATATTGACAAAACTAAACGCAAATTCAAGTTTCACCATTGTTTTGAATCATCATAATGCAAACTATCAAATTTAATTAAACTACCAAAACATACCAATATCAAAGTTTCTTTTTTGCTTTACCAGATGTAAAACAACATCAAATAAATCAAATTTGATTGTAAAGGAATTATGCTAAAAACTTGAAACATAAAACCATTTGCCACCAAAAAACACCCATATCCATCTCAATCATCCACATTCTACAATAATCAAAATCCATATAAAATGCCAAATGCATATGCCCATCAACATAACTATCAGCCAAAAGTGATTTACCAAAAAAATTTGATATCACTTTACGATATTATTAGTGAACAAACTACAAAAGTAAATAGTACTAAAATAATCATCAAAAAATTTTCTTTCATATTACAATCACTGTAACATGAACTAACAAAACATAATAAAATGTAAATCTTGTAGCTTCAACAAATTGCACATTTGGACTATTTTCTTGCCTTGTAAATCTACTCCCAAAACGATGAAAACCATTCACTTGAGCCCACTTCTTTAGTCCAGTCCTCTTTTCATATCATCAAAATTGCACCAGTTTTGTTGCCAACAACTTAACTAAAACATTCTTTCCTTATTACTTAATCTTCTAAGGAAAAGTCCAATCTGACTTTGACTTAACAAAGTCAAACCTGCACTATAAAACCCATTTCCATAAAAAATATCATCACATTCTTCCATGCCAATTGGAATAAACAGTTTTACTCCATATATAATCCAATCTATCCCCCACCAGCAAACCATCACATTTTACAAAATCTGTTACCCACTATTTTGCTCATCACATAAAACAAATTTTGGACATACATGCCAACAGCTTACTATACTTATAATTTTAATGCTCTCAGCTAAAGCTAACCAGTTTCATTTCCAATTCTTACAAATGACCATAAGTAAAATAAGCACGATAAGTTGTTTGGCAGCAACAACTTATCATAGCCTGCAACAACCATAAGTAAAATTGACCATAAGTTTGCCAAGTTTGTATTCAAGAAAATGCAAGTATAAAGTAAGAATCACCTACACCAATCACAAAAGCTTGAATATGACTCTCTGCAGCATGAGCCAGCTCTAGAGTGTTGGATATTATGATCAAAGTTTCTTTCGCACCAGGTTTTGGGTCCGTTATAGTGATTTTGGAAGTTGAAAAGGGAACTAACAAATGACTCTCATCCACATAAACTACATCAAACATAGCCCATAATAGAAAATTGGTTTCAGAATCTTTGCATAATTCAATTAAAAATAGAACTTAAAACTGTAAACAATTTGTTCACAAGTACACGTACCTGCTTGCGTGCTCGTGTTGTGTAAAGCTTCATCAAACTTAAGCTCATGCTCAAGTTGTGTAAGCTTGAGCCTACTATTTTCCAACTGCTGAACATTTTCCTACATTAAGAAATTAGAAATTGTTCAAGACATTATAGTAAACACTTTAAAAAGTGGGTGTAGAGATAATAAATTAGATAAAGGGATGTTCCTTTGACACATTAAGGACCTCAATAGCCTTTTAGGTAAGTATCGGGTGCTGGCTTGGCAATCCAAAAGTGATTTCTGCACTAATAACTGATATAGTACTAATCCAAATATTAATATAGAAAGAAAAAAAAAGTCCAATTGTAATAGCATAGCAAATGATTCCTTACATTATCTACAATAATCCATCAAGAACTTCAAACTGAATATTCTCGATGAAAGTATTTGGTGGTGGGGTGTGTGTGTGTGTGGTTGGGGGGGCATATATTATTTGTACGTTTACCATAAAATTCAGGGGGGGTGTGGTATGGAAGGTATAAGTTTCTTGCACGCTAAAGACACCTCCCAGTTGGCATAGGCTCAGACATGCTCAAGTAAATCAAATGTAATGCTTTAACATGGCTGCATCAAAAAAGGTTTGCATGTGACACCAAGGTTACATACACAACATACCTCAAATGCCATGCCAAGAAACACATAACTTCAACTTTTTTCAATGTAAACTCATCATCATAGCCTTTCAAAAAGGGACAACCTTCATACTAACCTATTCAAAGGTCGTATAAAACACATTATCATACCCAATCTACACACAAAACTTGTAGCAGGAAGGCTCAGATATGCTCAAGTAAGAGTAATGGTTTAGTATGGCTGCATCAACAAAGGTTGGCATGTGACGGCAAGGTCACATACGCCTCAACTTTTTTTTAATGTAAACACATCATCATAGCCAATCTAAACAAACCAATGTAGTAAAAAGGCTCAGACATGCTCAAGCAAGACTAATAATTAAGGATGGTGTTCATCAAGCTACCATCCACCAACATAATCAAGATCTGCACACATTGATACGAAAAAAATAAACCAATTAGCAAAAACACAATCCAACGATATACACACTTGCATTAATAATGATAAGTAGCTATAGACACCAAGATGTTAAGCTATACACACCAAGATTTTAAGATATTTCTTATACATTATATCCATAATTATAAAAAGGTCAGCACCTTCTTTACATTCTAACTATATGGCATTGAAACATACCATTAAAATGCAATTGGAACAAAGAAAATGAAGTTCACCCTATTCTAACAAAAAAAAAAAAAAAAAAAAAAAAAAAAAAAAAAAAAAAAAAAAAAAAAAAAAAAAAAAAAAAAAAAAAAAAAAAAAAAAAAAAAAAAAAAAAAAAAAAAAAAAAAAAAAAAAAAAAAAAAAAAAAAAAAAAAAAAAAAAAAAAAAAAAAAAAAAAAAAAAAAAAAAAAAAAAAAAAAAAAAAAAAAAAAAAAAAAAAAAAAAAAAAAAAAAAAAAAAAAAAAAAAAAAAAAAAAAAAAAAAAAAAAAAAAAAAAAAAAAAAAAAAAAAAAAAAAAAAAAAAAAAAAAAAAAAAAAAAAAAAAAAAAAAAAAAAAAAAAAAAAAAAAAAAAAAAAAAAAAAAAAAAAAAAAAAAAAAAAAAAAAAAAAAAAAAAAAAAAAAAAAAAAAAAAAAAAAAAAAAAAAAAAAAAAAAAAAAAAAAAAAAAAAAAAAAAAAAAAAAAAAAAAAAAAAAAAAAAAAAAAAAAAAAAAAAAAAAAAAAAAAAAAAAAAAAAAAAAAAAAAAAAAAAAAAAAAAAAAAAAAAAAAAAAAAAAAAAAAAAAAAAAAAAAAAAAAAAAAAAAAAAAAAAAAAAAAAAAAAAAAAAAAAAAAAAAAAAAAAAAAAAAAAAAAAAAAAAAAAAAAAAAAAAAAAAAAAAAAAAAAAAAAAAAAAAAAAAAAAAAAAAAAAAAAAAAAAAAAAAAAAAAAAAAAAAAAAAAAAAAAAAAAAAAAAAAAAAAAAAAAAAAAAAAAAAAAAAAAAAAAAAAAAAAAAAAAAAAAAAAAAAAAAAAAAAAAAAAAAAAAAAAAAAAAAAAAAAAAAAAAAAAAAAAAAAAAAAAAAAAAAAAAAAAAAAAAAAAAAAAAAAAAAAAAAAAAAAAAAAAAAAAAAAAAAAAAAAAAAAAAAAAAAAAAAAAAAAAAAAAAAAAAAAAAAAAAAAAAAAAAAAAAAAAAAAAAAAAAAAAAAAAAAAAAAAAAAAAAAAAAAAAAAAAAAAAAAAAAAAAAAAAAAAAAAAAAAAAAAAAAAAAAAAAAAAAAAAAAAAAAAAAAAAAAAAAAAAAAAAAAAAAAAAAAAAAAAAAAAAAAAAAAAAAAAAAAAAAAAAAAAAAAAAAAAAAAAAAAAAAAAAAAAAAAAAAAAAAAAAAAAAAAAAAAAAAAAAAAAAAAAAAAAAAAAAAAAAAAAAAAAAAAAAAAAAAAAAAAAAAAAAAAAAAAAAAAAAAAAAAAAAAAAAAAAAAAAAAAAAAAAAAAAAAAAAAAAAAAAAAAAAAAAAAAAAAAAAAAAAAAAAAAAAAAAAAAAAAAAAAAAAAAAAAAAAAAAAAAAAAAAAAAAAAAAAAAAAAAAAAAAAAAAAAAAAAAAAAAAAAAAAAAAAAAAAAAAAAAAAAAAAAAAAAAAAAAAAAAAAAAAAAAAAAAAAAAAAAAAAAAAAAAAAAAAAAAAAAAAAAAAAAAAAAAAAAAAAAAAAAAAAAAAAAAAAAAAAAAAAAAAAAAAAAAAAAAAAAAAAAAAAAAAAAAAAAAAAAAAAAAAAAAAAAAAAAAAAAAAAAAAAAAAAAAAAAAAAAAAAAAAAAAAAAAAAAAAAAAAAAAAAAAAAAAAAAAAAAAAAAAAAAAAAAAAAAAAAAAAAAAAAAAAAAAAAAAAAAAAAAAAAAAAAAAAAAAAAAAAAAAAAAAAAAAAAAAAAAAAAAAAAAAAAAAAAAAAAAAAAAAAAAAAAAAAAAAAAAAAAAAAAAAAAAAAAAAAAAAAAAAAAAAAAAAAAAAAAAAAAAAAAAAAAAAGATTTGAATCTGATGAAAAAAAATTGATTTTTTTCATCAACAAATAAAGCTTAAGCTTCTTTGAGAAGCTATTGCCACACACACTTAAACACCATCAAATACATACAAATTTCATCACTTATGACATCAGAAATCTCATGTGGCTTAAGTCTTCTTCCTCCACGTCAGCTTTTCTGATGTCATGGCAAAAGCTCCTCTAGTAGGAGAGGGTGATACATGGTTGTGTAACATGTTTAAAAGACAAACATATAAATACATGAATTAAGAATAATACCTTCTTTGTCCTGAATTTTGGCCTTGACGTTGTTAATAGTGTCGCTGCTTTCAACATCAAGGGTTATGGTTTTCCCTGTTAGGGTTTTCACGAATATCTGCATCGATCGTCTAGGCTAATTGAATTGAATTTTGAAGTTTATGTTATACTCGTATAGTAATTGTTAAAGTATTACTGTGTCCTTTTCGTTTATCAGTTTAGGGCACCCTACACGGCCATACTTTTATAACTTAATTACTATCTGTCCTTGAGTTTTAGCTCAATGGTTGAAAGGTCATCCTCTTGCATGAGGTCTTGTGTTCAAGCCTTGAGGACATAGGAATTAAGTCCCTTTATGAGGGCTTGACTTGGGTATACCCAGGTTCAAGTCTGAGGGGGCAGGGTTTACCCCTATTAATCCCTCAATTACAAATATTCCCTAATCCCTATTTCTCTCTTTCCAACTAGCGATCTTAAGGAAAACTTCTCCACCCAGGACACCTAAACACACATTACATCCAAATCATCCATTGTAAACCTATTCATATAAGCTTAAACTTCTAATAAAATACTTGCTAACACACTCTCACATGGACATATCCCACAGCAATACTCAATGTTAATTGTACGAGAGGCCACACAACTTCTAACAACTACCATAAACTAAAACCATTAATTTAAGAATAATGTTAGTATATGATCACGTAGAAATGAACGTATGTCCAGAAATGATTTAAGCCTACGGGGTCACACGTCTCGACACAAATGTATGTTAGTATATGATCACGTAGAAATGAACGTATGTCCAGAAATGATTTAAGCCTACGGGGTCACACGTCTCGACACAAATGTATTTAATATTAATTAATATATTTAATGTATTTAATTAATATGATCACGATTTATTATGTTAATGACTATTTTGATTTTGTATTTAGTTTATGATCACGTAGAAATGAACGTATGTCCAGAAATGATTTAAGCCTACGGGGTCACACGTCTCGACACAAATGTATTTAATATTAATTAATATATTTAATGTATTTAATTAATATGATCACGTAGAAATGAACGTATGTCCAGAAATGATTTAAGCCTACGGGGTCACACGTCTCGACACAAATGTATTTAATATTAATTAATATATTTAATGTATTTAATTAATATGATCACGTAGAAATGAACGTATGTCCAGAAATGATTTAAGCCTACGGGGTCACACGTCTCGACACAAATGTATTTAATATTAATTAATATATTTAATGTATTTAATTAATATGATCACGTAGAAATGAACGTATGTCCAGAAATGATTTAAGCCTACGGGGTCACACGTCTCGACACAAATGTATTTAATATTAATTAATATATTTAATGTATTTAATTAATATGATCACGATTTCAATTAACGAGTTTAATATAATTATAATTGTTGCACCTATCCTTCCGGGCTTTTTTTTCCCCCTCGGCCGAGGTCCATAAATCTCAGAGACGGCACTGCTAACAATGATTGAATAAGTTTGAGGAAGTTGTTTAGTATTTCTAGGTAATATGTAGATATCTATGTTAGTATATGATCACGTAGAAATGAACGTATGTCCAGAAATGATTTAAGCCTACGGGGTCACACGTCTCGACACAAATGTATTTAATATTAATTAATATATTTAATGTATTTAATATTAATATGATCAACGTTTTATTATGTTAATGACATCAAATGTATTTAATATTAATTAATATATTTAATGTATTTAATTAATATGATCACGATTTCAATTAACGAGTGGTCGTTAAAAACTAACGGTTACTAGCTAACGGCGTTAGTTAAGGAAGGCTTAATTTGTAATTAGGAGATTCTAGAAGTTTCCTAATTATATAATAAAGGGGGCCGGTTTTAACTAATGAGTTTTTAACTCATTGAGTTTAACTTGGTTTCTTATAGACTATGAAGACTTAATTACCAATTTGCTATGAAGAATGCTAGGAGAACTACACGAATCATCGGCTAGCTATTACCAATTTGTTCTAAAAAAACGAATGTTATTTCAATAGTATGATTATGCATTGTTTTCTTAATTTTTTGAACAATAACTTATGCTAAGTTTATTGATATAACACTTATCGTCATTTTTATATCTTAGTTTATATAATTATAATCGTTGCACCTATCCTCCGGACCTTTTTTTTTCCTCGGCCGAGGTCCATAAATTCTCAAAGACGGCACTGCTAACAATATATATAGTATTTGCTGAATTAGTTTAGTAATAATCTAGGTAAATGTAGATAAATGTTAGTATATGATCACGTAGAAATGAACGTATGTCCAGAAATGATTTAAGCCTACGGGGTCACACGTCTCGACACAAATGTATTTAATATTAATTAATATATTTAATGTATTTAATTAATATGATCACGATTTCAATTAACGAGTGGTCGTTAAAAACTAACGGTTACTAGCTAACGGCGTTAGTTAAGGAAGGCTTAATTTGTAATTAGGAGATTCTAGAAGTTTCCTAATTATATAATAAAGGGGGCCGGTTTTAACTAATGAGTTTTTAACTCATTGAGTTTAACTTGGTTTCTTATAGACTAATCCTAGTATATATCTAATAACGAATCCTAATCTATGTCAAATACGAAAAGGGTTTTGGATATAAATAGGAAAAAGAAAAAGCCCTCATTACTTCCTCTCCTTCCTCCTCTCTTGGCTTCGGCCGATCTCTCCACAAAAGAAAAGGGTTTTCGCTTTTGGTGTTTAACAAATCAAGGAGACAAAGCAAACGTTGCGGTTCGTGATCAAGTACTAGCATACGTGCATTCACGTGTCGTGTGTGCAATCGTAGAGAAGTTTATTTTAAACTTTCATAAAGTTTCTTGATTTATTCTCATCAATTTAAGGTACACGTTTTCTATCTTGGTTAATTAATTAACTACATAGGTTTTATCTTCCGCTGCGTGCTTTGTGATTTGATTTGATAAATTGTTATATAACCCAACAGTGGTATCACGAGCCTACTATGTATGTTTTTTAATTACCAATTAAATCAAAACTTGAAGGGGGGTTAGGGTTTTGATCTTCAAATTTTCGGATATATATATATATATATTTAAATTGTTTTGTAATTTAAATTACATTATTTAAATAAGAAACAAATAATATATATATATATATATATATATATATATATATATATATATATATATATATATATATATATATATATATATATATATATATATATATATATATATATATATATATATATATATATATATATATATATATATATATATATATATATATATATATATATATATATATATATATATATATATATATATATATATATATATATATATATATATATATATATATATATATATATATATATATATATATATATATATATATATATATATATATATATATATATATATATATATATATATATATATATATATATATATATATATATATATATATATATATATATATATATATATATATATATATATATATATATATATATATATATATATATATATATATATATATATATATATATATATATATATATATATATATATATATATATATATATATATATATATATATATATATATATATATATATATATATATATATATATATATATATATATATATATATATATATATATATATATATATATATATATATATATATATATATATATATATATATATATATATATATATATATATATATATAATTAAATCAAAACTTGAAGGGGGGTTAGGGTCTTGATCTTCAAATTTTCGGATATATATATATATATATTTAAATTGTTTTTGTAATTTAATTACATTATTTAAATAAGAAACAAATAATATCTATATTATTAATATATATATGGTTCGAAATTTTCCAGAAAATAAAATAAAAAGCAAAAATTGTTTTTGGAAAAATAAACTTGACTAAATATATTGAAATAAGATTTTGTTTATAAAATTGGTGCCCTAAAATCAAAAGATACACCGGCTCACCCATTTGAACAAACTCTAAGAGAGGTATAAGTCGGAGTGCGCTAGCCTCCTAAAAGGGCGGGTTTTTAAATCGCGTTTATCGCATACCTTTGCCCTTGCGCTTCTTTGTGCGTTCGAATGGAGCTACCGAGCTCTTTTGTATTTAAAGGCAATAAAAATGAGTTTTATAAACATATTATGTTTAGAAGATATGCATGAATCTTCAAACATAACTTTTTGATCACACATCAAATTGATTGACCCAATAAACTTAAGTCATTGCCACCCAACTCGTAAAGGACACTTGTGGCTGTTGTTTTACTCACTGGTACACAGTGGTGAAATGGCAGTTGCATGGCAAATCCCACTCACTGGTACACAGTGGTGGACAAATGGCAGTTGCATGGCAAATCCCACTCACTGGTACACAGTGGTGAAATGGCAGTTGCATGGCAAATCCCACTCACTGGTACACAGTGGTGAAATGGCAGTTGCATGGCAAATCCCACTCACTGGTACACAGTGGTGGACAAATTTGCGCGTTCTTGGTTGGACGACTTAAAGCGAGTTAAGCGGTGAGACCTTGACCCGTGGCAAAAGATGGGACAAAACATGACTACAAATCACTTGATGAATCAAGTGTGATTTGTAGGTCCCATTCTTACTAGGAATTGCACATGAAATGCAATTACTGCTCGTCACTTACCTTTTGAGTGCAATCATTTCTAGCAGATCAACTGATGAAATGATTGTATGTCAATTGGATCCTAGCCTTAATGAAATTAATTGTTTATTTGATAAACATTGGGTAATTGATTTCTTAAGGATTTATTATCGAAAATACTGATTTTTGAACTTAATCTGTTTTGTAGATGGCAATGAATCCTTCCACAAACACCAATGCTTTTCGGCAAATGTTTGAAAGAGAAAAGCTTAATGGATCAAATTTCAATGACTGGTATCGTCAACTGAGAATTGTTCTAAGAGTTGAGGAACGCATGGATGTCATTGAAAGGCAATGGCCAACCGAACCAAGTGCTGAATCCACAGCAGCTGAAAAAGCTGAATATAGGATTCAGTACACTAGATTCAATGAAGTTTGTTGTTTGATGCTTGCGAGCATGTCTCCCGAGCTTCAAAAACAATTCGAACTCTACACTCCATATGATATGATCACAGAACTTAAATCCTTGTATGAAAAACAAGCTGGAGTGGAACTGTTCGACTTAGTCGTGGAACTTCATGACATGAAACTTGAATCTGGCAAATCGGTTAGCAGTCATGTGCTCAAGATGAAGAGCATTTTTGACAAATTGGATTCGATGGAGTACGCTTATCATAAAGAGGTAAAAGTTGGCATGATTCTCAAATCCCTTACGAAGGAATATGAGGGTTTTGTGCAAAACTATACCATGCACTCTATGAAAAAAAGCGTCAATGAACTTCATGCTATGCTCATTGAATATGAGAAGACGATTCCAAAGAAGGCCAATGACCCAAATGTCCTTATGATTAAGGGGGGTCGGATCCAGAAAGCTAAGAAATCGCACCAAGCTAAAGGCAAGTTTGATGGTAAAGGCAAGGGTAAGCAAGCTGCTTATTCCCCCAAACCAAAGAAAACCCCTCCGGCTAAGAAAGAGCATCCGGCTAAAGACCAGACCTGTCATCATTGTAATGAAGTCGGGCACTGGAAGAGGAACTGTCCCAAGTATCTTGCCGAGTTGAATGTGAAGAAGAAGCAAGCAAGCGTTGCTAGTACTTCAGGTATCTTCACCATTGAATTATTTTCCTTTACTAAGCGTAAATCATGGGTTTATGACACTGGCTGTGGAACTCATATCTGTAATGAATTACAGGCTCTTAGGAAAAGGAGGAAGCTGAAGCCCGGAGCTTTGCAGCTGTTCGTGGGCAATGGTCTACCAGCACCTGTTGAAGCTATTGGAGAATATCATTTAGTTCTTCCTTCCGGTTTAATTATTGTTTTAGACAATTGTCATTATGCACCTTCTATCACTAGAGGTGTAGTTTCAGTTTCTTTGTTGAAAGACAACGGATTCATTAATGTTTTTAATGATTATGGCATTTCAGTTTCTAAAAATAATGTTCATTATTTTGATGCTATTGCTTGTGATGGTATTTATGAAATTGATATGCGTGGTTGTGATTCAAATAATTCAATGTATAATGTTAGCAAAAGAGCCAAGACTAACTTGGACTCTACTTATCTGTGGCACTGTCGTCTTGGACACATTGGCAAAAATCGCATTGAAAGACTTCAACGTGAAGGGATTTTACAATTAAATGATGAATCATTTGATAAATGCGAGTCATGTGTTTCCGGCAAAATGACGAGAAAACCTTTTTCGCATAAACCGGAGAGGGCTAAAGATCTTCTTGGACTCATTCATACCGATGTTTGCGGCCCATTTAGACATGTGTCAAGAAAAGGAGCTAGCTACTTCATAACTTTTACGGATGATTTCAGTCGTTATGGTTATGTTTACTTGCTTAAACATAAACATGAAGTGTTTGAAACATTCAAAGAGTTTAAAAATGAAGTAGAAAATCAACTCGGAAAGACCATCAAGATTCTTCGTTCGGATCGAGGTGGTGAATACTTAAGCCAAGAGTTTAAGGATTATCTGAAAGCGTGTGGAATTGTCCAACAGCTTACTCCTCCATACACTCCTCAACATAATGGAGTGTCTGAAAGGAGAAATCGAACCTTGCTAGACATGGTGAGATCTATGATGAGCCTTACGACTCTCCCATTTTCGTTTTGGGATTATGCTCTTGAGACTGCTGTACGCATTCTCAATATGGTTCCAACCAAGAAGGTTGACAAGACACCATATGAATTATGGCATGGAAATGTTCCTAATCTGTCTTACTTAAGAGTCTGGGGATGTGAGGCACTTGTGAAGCGCGATACGCCTGACAAACTTGAACCCAGAACTACTAAGTGCATCTTTGTCGGATACCCTAAGGAAACGATGGGTTACGACTTCTATGATCCCGTCAAAAACACTGTTCGCGTTGCTCGATATGCTGAATTCTTTGAAAAGAAATTAGTTCCAGAGAACAGTGGGAGATTTGTAGAACTTGATGAGATTCAAGAGGAAGATGTGTCACCTTCTGAAGCTCCTAGCAATCATCAACTTGGGGGGGAAAATGTTCAAAGTGATGAACCTCAAGTCGATGATGATGAAGCGATTCTACTTCGTAGGTCCGAAAGGACAAGACGTCCTTCTGAAGCTCCTAGCAATCATCAACTTGGGGGGGAAAATGTTCAAAGTGATGAACCTCAAGTCGATGATGATGAAGCGATTCTACTTCGTAGGTCCGAAAGGACAAGACGTCCTACTGACAGATTATGTCTGATGGTAGAAGAAAACGTTTTAGGAGATCTCGATGAGCCTCCGAATTTCAAAGCTGCATTATCAGATCCGGAATCTGAAAAATGGCTTGAAGCTACGAAGGTGGAAATGAAATCCATGAAAGACAATCAAGTCTGGAGCTTGGTTGATCTTCCACAAAATGCTCAAACTGTTGGGTGTAAGTGGATCTTCAAGAAGAAGACGGACATGGATGGACATGTACACACCTATAAAGCTCGTCTCGTGGCGAAAGGTTATACTCAACGTTTCGGTGTTGACTATGATGAGACCTTTTCTCCAGTTGCGGACATTAGAGCTATTAGGATTCTCTTAGCCATAGCTGCGTACTATGACTTTGAGATATGGCAAATGGATGTTAAGACTGCTTTCTTAAATGGTTACTTGGATGAAGAAGTCTATATGGATCAACCTGAAGGTTTTATTGATCCAAAACATCCCAACAAAGTATGCAAGCTTCAAAGGTCCATTTATGGA
Source organism: Erigeron breviscapus (assembly GCA_034093135.1). Classification (NCBI taxonomy): domain Eukaryota; kingdom Viridiplantae; phylum Streptophyta; class Magnoliopsida; order Asterales; family Asteraceae; genus Erigeron; species Erigeron breviscapus. Next base: position 207,370,719 of record CM067167.1, on the reverse strand, counting down.
CTAAAGCAAGCATCAAGAAGTTGGAACAAGAGGTTTGATGAAGAAATCAAAAAGTTTGGTTTCGTTCAAAACCCCGATGAGCCATGTGTATATCGCAAAGCTAGTGGGAGTAATGTTACTTTCCTTGTCTTGTATGTTGATGACATATTGATCATAGGAAAACACATTCCGATGTTGCAAGATGTAAAATCCCATCTTGGAAAGTGTTTTGCCATGAAAGATTTAGGAGAAGCGACATTTATTCTTGGAATCAAGATCTACCGAGATAGATCAAAGCGATTAATTGGACTAAGTCAAAGTGCTTATATTGATAAGGTCTTGAAGCGATTCAAGATGGAGAATTCTAAGCGTGGGTTTACACCTATGCAAGAAGGACTTAGTTTATCTGTCAAACAGGGTGCTACTACACCTAATGAGGTGGAGCGTATGCGAAGAGTCCCTTATGCTTCGGCTGTGGGATCTATTATGTATGCGGTTAGATGCACTAGACCCGATGTGGCGTTCGCGCAAAACATCGTTAGCCGATATCAACAGAATCCAGGTGAAAGTCACTGGACTGCTGTTAAGAGCATTCTGAAGTACCTACGGGCTACTAAAGATATGTTTTTGGTGTATGGAGGAAATCCAGACTTAGAGCTCAAAGTGACCGGATACTGTGATGCTGGATTTCAAACTGATAAAGATGACACGAAGTCTCAGTCAGGATTCGTCTTCGTTCTTAACGGAGGTGCTGTGGATTGGAAAAGCAGCAAGCAAAAAACAGTTGCCATGTCTGCAACAGAGTCTGAGTACATTGCCGCCTCAGAAGCCGCAATGGAAGCAGTCTGGATAAGGAAGTTCATTAGCGGGCTTGACGTGATCCCCTCAAGTGACTTACCCACTGATATGTACTGTGATAATACTGGTGCATTATCAGATCCGGAATCTGAAAAATGGCTTGAAGCTACGAAGGTGGAAATGAAATCCATGAAAGACAATCAAGTCTGGAGCTTGGTTGATCTTCCACAAAATGCTCAAACTGTTGGGTGTAAGTGGATCTTCAAGAAGAAGACGGACATGGATGGACATGTACACACCTATAAAGCTCGTCTCGTGGCGAAAGGTTATACTCAACGTTTCGGTGTTGACTATGATGAGACCTTTTCTCCAGTTGCGGACATTAGAGCTATTAGGATTCTCTTAGCCATAGCTGCGTACTATGACTTTGAGATATGGCAAATGGATGTTAAGACTGCTTTCTTAAATGGTTACTTTATTGATCCTTTGACTTGAGATACAAGCAGGTCAGCATGTATGGATTGCACTTACTTGATATAGTTCTAACTCTCCTGAATAAGGGAGTACATAAAGGGCTATTTTCAGAAAGTGTATTGAAGTATGATGACTGACACGTGTAGTCAATACAGGATTTGTTCCTTCAACTTGAAAGTTGAAGTATGATACCATTGGCGCCCTCATTAGGACTAATTAAGATGTTTGCATGGCCGTGCCCAAATAAATCCAGATGGTTCTCGATTATATTTGGTAATCTCTAATTAGTTATGGAATGAGAAACAGAATCGTTAAATCATGAAATGACATTGATCCGTATTCATGTTTAACACGGTATTTGAACAAAGGGATAATAAATGCCTCAACCATTTAAATATACTTTAAGAAACTATACTTAAATATTTCTATATATATATATATATATATATATATATATATATATATATATATATATATATATATATATATATATATATATATATATATATATATATATATATATATATATATATATATATATATATATATATATATATATATATATATATATATATATATATATATATATATATATATATATATATATATATATATATATATATATATATATATATATATATATATATATATATATATATATATATATATATATATATATATATATATATATATATATATATATATATATATATATATATATATATATATATATATATATATATATATATATATATATATATATATATATATATATATATATATATATATATATATATATATATATATATATATATATATATATATATATATATATATATATATATATATATATATATATATATATATATATATATATATATATATATATATATATATATATATATATATATATATATATATATATATATATATATATATATATATATATATATATATATATATATATATATATATATATATATATATATATATATATATATATATATATATATATATATATATATATATATATATATATATATATATATATATATATATATATATATATATATATATATATATATATATATATATATATATATATATATATATATATATATATATATATATATATATATATATATATATATATATATATATATATATATATATATATATATATATATATATATATATATATATATATATATATATATATATATATATATATATATATATATATATATATATATATATATATATATATATATATATATATATATATATATATATATATATATATATATATATATATATATATATATATATATATATATATATATATATATATATATATATATATATATATATATATATATATATATATATATATATATATATATATATATATATATATATATATATATATATATATATATATATATATATATATATATATATATATATATATATATATATATATATATATATATATATATATATATATATATATATATATATATATATATATATATATATATATATATATATATATATATATATATATATATATATATATATATATATATATATATATATATATATATATATATATATATATATATATATATATATATATATATATATATATATATATATATATATATATATATATATATATATATATATATATATATATATATATATATATATATATATATATATATATATATATATATATATATATATATATATATATATATATATATATATATATATATATATATATATATATATATATATATATATATATATATATATATATATATATATATATATATATATATATATATATATATATATATATATATATATATATATATATATATATATATATATATATATATATATATATATATATATATATATATATATATATATATATATATATATATATATATATATATATATATATATATATATATATATATATATATATATATATATATATATATATATATATATATATATATATATATATATATATATATATATATATATATATATATATATATATATATATATATATATATATATATATATATATATATATATATATATATATATATATATATATATATATATATATATATATATATATATATATATATATATATATATATATATATATATATATATATATATATATATATATATATATATATATATATATATATATATATATATATATATATATATATATATATATATATATATATATATATATATATATATATATATATATATATATATATATATATATATATATATATATATATATATATATATATATATATATATATATATATATATATATATATATATATATATATATATATATATATATATATATATATATATATATATATATATATATATATATATATATATATATATATATATATATATATATATATATATATATATATATATATATATATATATATATATATATATATATATATATATAGTTCGAAATAAAAAAAAAAAAAAAAAAAAAAAAAAAAAAAAAAAAAAAAAAAAAAAAAAAAAAAAAAAAAAAAAAAAAAAAAAAAAAAAAAAAAAAAAAAAAAAAAAAAAAAAAAAAAAAAAAAAAAAAAAAAAAAAAAAAAAAAAAAAAAAAAAAAAAAAAAAAAAAAAAAAAAAAAAAAAAAAAAAAAAAAAAAAAAAAAAAAAAAAAAAAAAAAAAAAAAAAAAAAAAAAAAAAAAAAAAAAAAAAAAAAAAAAAAAAAAAAAAAAAAAAAAAAAAAAAAAAAAAAAAAAAAAAAAAAAAAAAAAAAAAAAAAAAAAAAAAAAAAAAAAAAAAAAAAAAAAAAAAAAAAAAAAAAAAAAAAAAAAAAAAAAAAAAAAAAAAAAAAAAAAAAAAAAAAAAAAAAAAAAAAAAAAAAAAAAAAAAAAAAAAAAAAAAAAAAAAAAAAAAAAAAAAAAAAAAAAAAAAAAAAAAAAAAAAAAAAAAAAAAAAAAAAAAAAAAAAAAAAAAAAAAAAAAAAAAAAAAAAAAAAAAAAAAAAAAAAAAAAAAAAAAAAAAAAAAAAAAAAAAAAAAAAAAAAAAAAAAAAAAAAAAAAAAAAAAAAAAAAAAAAAAAAAAAAAAAAAAAAAAAAAAAAAAAAAAAAAAAAAAAAAAAAAAAAAAAAAAAAAAAAAAAAAAAAAAAAAAAAAAAAAAAAAAAAAAAAAAAAAAAAAAAAAAAAAAAAAAAAAAAAAAAAAAAAAAAAAAAAAAAAAAAAAAAAAAAAAAAAAAAAAAAAAAAAAAAAAAAAAAAAAAAAAAAAAAAAAAAAAAAAAAAAAAAAAAAAAAAAAAAAAAAAAAAAAAAAAAAAAAAAAAAAAAAAAAAAAAAAAAAAAAAAAAAAAAAAAAAAAAAAAAAAAAAAAAAAAAAAAAAAAAAAAAAAAAAAAAAAAAAAAAAAAAAAAAAAAAAAAAAAAAAAAAAAAAAAAAAAAAAAAAAAAAAAAAAAAAAAAAAAAAAAAAAAATAAAAAAAAAAAAAAAAAAAAAAAAAAAAATTGTTTTTTTTAGGGTTCCTAATCCAAGTTTTGATTAATTACATGTTTATGTGATAAATTGCATGTATATATGGTGTACTTTTAATTATTTAATTGTTAAATAGAAGTAAAAATCATGAATTTTTCATGCAAATTATTCATGATTATTACTTAGATATATTGATATGAAATCTTGATCATTAGGGTTAATTATGCTAGATAATTGAATAATTAATTGTGTGACAATGTGATTATGTTTTGTGAAAGTTTCTGTTTGACACCAGTTCACTAAAAAAATCATAACTAATTAACCGTAAGGAGTTGGAAGCTGAAATCTTTACAGTAGATGCTTGACTCATAGGGCTACAACTTTTATGTTTTGTGCTAAGCCCAGTTCGGCCTTCTTCAGGGCCAGATTTGGTCGTGAAGCTGCTGGATTTTCCAGATCAGCATCCTGTTTTATGGTAGATAAATTTGTTATAGATATTTTGGCTTACGCAATCAAGGCAACTTGATGTATGTGGTCTCTTTCCATGTGAAAGAGGAGCCAATCTTATACCATAGTGACCAAAATAGGTTAATTACCTTAATTGTTAAGTTGTGAATTTAGTAAGTTTAATTTTGCCTTTTTATGAAAATTGTGTGCAAAATTGTTTTTGGAAAAATAAACTTGACTAAATATATTGAAATAAGATTTTGTTTATAAAATTGGTGCCCTAAAATCAAAAGATACACCGGCTCACCCATTTGAACAAACTCTAAGAGAGGTATAAGTCGGAGTGCGCTAGCCTCCTAAAAGGGCGGGTTTTTAAATCGCGTTTATCGCATACCTTTGCCCTTGCGCTTCTTTGTGCGTTCGAATGGAGCTACCGAGCTCTTTTGTATTTAAAGGCAATAAAAATGAGTTTTATAAACATATTATGTTTAGAAGATATGCATGAATCTTCAAACATAACTTTTTGATCACACATCAAATTGATTGACCCAATAAACTTAAGTCATTGCCACCCAACTCGTAAAGGACACTTGTGGCTGTTGTTTTACTCACTGGTACACAGTGGTGAAATGGCAGTTGCATGGCAAATCCCACTCACTGGTACACAGTGGTGGACAAATGGCAGTTGCATGGCAAATCCCACTCACTGGTACACAGTGGTGAAATGGCAGTTGCATGGCAAATCCCACTCACTGGTACACAGTGGTGAAATGGCAGTTGCATGGCAAATCCCACTCACTGGTACACAGTGGTGGACAAATTTGCGCGTTCTTGGTTGGACGACTTAAAGCGAGTTAAGCGGTGAGACCTTGACCCGTGGCAAAAGATGGGACAAAACATGACTACAAATCACTTGATGAATCAAGTGTGATTTGTAGGTCCCATTCTTACTAGGAATTGCACATGAAATGCAATTACTGCTCGTCACTTACCTTTTGAGTGCAATCATTTCTAGCAGATCAACTGATGAAATGATTGTATGTCAATTGGATCCTAGCCTTAATGAAATTAATTGTTTATTTGATAAACATTGGGTAATTGATTTCTTAAGGATTTATTATCGAAAATACTGATTTTTGAACTTAATCTGTTTTGTAGATGGCAATGAATCCTTCCACAAACACCAATGCTTTTCGGCAAATGTTTGAAAGAGAAAAGCTTAATGGATCAAATTTCAATGACTGGTATCGTCAACTGAGAATTGTTCTAAGAGTTGAGGAACGCATGGATGTCATTGAAAGGCAATGGCCAACCGAACCAAGTGCTGAATCCACAGCAGCTGAAAAAGCTGAATATAGGATTCAGTACACTAGATTCAATGAAGTTTGTTGTTTGATGCTTGCGAGCATGTCTCCCGAGCTTCAAAAACAATTCGAACTCTACACTCCATATGATATGATCACAGAACTTAAATCCTTGTATGAAAAACAAGCTGGAGTGGAACTGTTCGACTTAGTCGTGGAACTTCATGACATGAAACTTGAATCTGGCAAATCGGTTAGCAGTCATGTGCTCAAGATGAAGAGCATTTTTGACAAATTGGATTCGATGGAGTACGCTTATCATAAAGAGGTAAAAGTTGGCATGATTCTCAAATCCCTTACGAAGGAATATGAGGGTTTTGTGCAAAACTATACCATGCACTCTATGAAAAAAAGCGTCAATGAACTTCATGCTATGCTCATTGAATATGAGAAGACGATTCCAAAGAAGGCCAATGACCCAAATGTCCTTATGATTAAGGGGGGTCGGATCCAGAAAGCTAAGAAATCGCACCAAGCTAAAGGCAAGTTTGATGGTAAAGGCAAGGGTAAGCAAGCTGCTTATTCCCCCAAACCAAAGAAAACCCCTCCGGCTAAGAAAGAGCATCCGGCTAAAGACCAGACCTGTCATCATTGTAATGAAGTCGGGCACTGGAAGAGGAACTGTCCCAAGTATCTTGCCGAGTTGAATGTGAAGAAGAAGCAAGCAAGCGTTGCTAGTACTTCAGGTATCTTCACCATTGAATTATTTTCCTTTACTAAGCGTAAATCATGGGTTTATGACACTGGCTGTGGAACTCATATCTGTAATGAATTACAGGCTCTTAGGAAAAGGAGGAAGCTGAAGCCCGGAGCTTTGCAGCTGTTCGTGGGCAATGGTCTACCAGCACCTGTTGAAGCTATTGGAGAATATCATTTAGTTCTTCCTTCCGGTTTAATTATTGTTTTAGACAATTGTCATTATGCACCTTCTATCACTAGAGGTGTAGTTTCAGTTTCTTTGTTGAAAGACAACGGATTCATTAATGTTTTTAATGATTATGGTATTTCAGTTTCTAAAAATAATGTTCATTATTTTGATGCTATTGCTTGTGATGGTATTTATGAAATTGATATGCGTGGTTGTGATTCAAATAATTCAATGTATAATGTTAGCAAAAGAGCCAAGACTAACTTGGACTCTACTTATCTGTGGCACTGTCGTCTTGGACACATTGGCAAAAATCGCATTGAAAGACTTCAACGTGAAGGGATTTTACAATTAAATGATGAATCATTTGATAAATGCGAGTCATGTGTTTCCGGCAAAATGACGAGAAAACCTTTTTCGCATAAACCGGAGAGGGCTAAAGATCTTCTTGGACTCATTCATACCGATGTTTGCGGCCCATTTAGACATGTGTCAAGAAAAGGAGCTAGCTACTTCATAACTTTTACGGATGATTTCAGTCGTTATGGTTATGTTTACTTGCTTAAACATAAACATGAAGTGTTTGAAACATTCAAAGAGTTTAAAAATGAAGTAGAAAATCAACTCGGAAAGACCATCAAGATTCTTCGTTCGGATCGAGGTGGTGAATACTTAAGCCAAGAGTTTAAGGATTATCTGAAAGCGTGTGGAATTGTCCAACAGCTTACTCCTCCATACACTCCTCAACATAATGGAGTGTCTGAAAGGAGAAATCGAACCTTGCTAGACATGGTGAGATCTATGATGAGCCTTACGACTCTCCCATTTTCGTTTTGGGATTATGCTCTTGAGACTGCTGTACGCATTCTCAATATGGTTCCAACCAAGAAGGTTGACAAGACACCATATGAATTATGGCATGGAAATGTTCCTAATCTGTCTTACTTAAGAGTCTGGGGATGTGAGGCACTTGTGAAGCGCGATACGCCTGACAAACTTGAACCCAGAACTACTAAGTGCATCTTTGTCGGATACCCTAAGGAAACGATGGGTTACGACTTCTATGATCCCGTCAAAAACACTGTTCGCGTTGCTCGATATGCTGAATTCTTTGAAAAGAAATTAGTTCCAGAGAACAGTGGGAGATTTGTAGAACTTGATGAGATTCAAGAGGAAGATGTGTCACCTTCTGAAGCTCCTAGCAATCATCAACTTGGGGGGGAAAATGTTCAAAGTGATGAACCTCAAGTCGATGATGATGAAGCGATTCTACTTCGTAGGTCCGAAAGGACAAGACGTCCTACTGACAGATTATGTCTGATGGTAGAAGAAAACGTTTTAGGAGATCTCGATGAGCCTCCGAATTTCAAAGCTGCATTATCAGATCCGGAATCTGAAAAATGGCTTGAAGCTACGAAGGTGGAAATGAAATCCATGAAAGACAATCAAGTCTGGAGCTTGGTTGATCTTCCACAAAATGCTCAAACTGTTGGGTGTAAGTGGATCTTCAAGAAGAAGACGGACATGGATGGAAATGTACACACCTATAAAGCTCGTCTCGTGGCGAAAGGTTATACTCAACGTTTCGGTGTTGACTATGATGAGACCTTTTCTCCAGTTGCGGACATTAGAGCTATTAGGATTCTCTTAGCCATAGCTGCGTACTATGACTTTGAGATATGGCAAATGGATGTTAAGACTGCTTCTTAAATGGTTACTTGGATGAAGAAGTCTATATGGATCAACCTGAAGGTTTTATTGATCCAAAACATCCCAACAAAGTATGCAAGCTTCAAAGGTCCATTTATGGACTAAAGCAAGCATCAAGAAGTTGGAACAAGAGGTTTGATGAAGAAATCAAAAAGTTTGGTTTCGTTCAAAACCCCGATGAGCCATGTGTATATCGCAAAGCTAGTGGGAGTAATGTTACTTTCCTTGTCTTGTATGTTGATGACATATTGATCATAGGAAAACACATTCCGATGTTGCAAGATGTAAAATCCCATCTTGGAAAGTGTTTTGCCATGAAAGATTTAGGAGAAGCGACATTTATTCTTGGAATCAAGATCTACCGAGATAGATCAAAGCGATTAATTGGACTAAGTCAAAGTGCTTATATTGATAAGGTCTTGAAGCGATTCAAGATGGAGAATTCTAAGCGTGGGTTTACACCTATGCAAGAAGGACTTAGTTTATCTGTCAAACAGGGTGCTACTACACCTAATGAGGTGGAGCGTATGCGAAGAGTCCCTTATGCTTCGGCTGTGGGATCTATTATGTATGCGGTTAGATGCACTAGACCCGATGTGGCGTTCGCGCAAAACATCGTTAGCCGATATCAACAGAATCCAGGTGAAAGTCACTGGACTGCTGTTAAGAGCATTCTGAAGTACCTACGGGCTACTAAAGATATGTTTTTGGTGTATGGAGGAAATCCAGACTTAGAGCTCAAAGTGACCGGATACTGTGATGCTGGATTTCAAACTGATAAAGATGACACGAAGTCTCAGTCAGGATTCGTCTTCGTTCTTAACGGAGGTGCTGTGGATTGGAAAAGCAGCAAGCAAAAAACAGTTGCCATGTCTGCAACAGAGTCTGAGTACATTGCCGCCTCAGAAGCCGCAATGGAAGCAGTCTGGATAAGGAAGTTCATTAGCGGGCTTGACGTGATCCCCTCAAGTGACTTACCCACTGATATGTACTGTGATAATACTGGTGCATTAATCATTGCCAACGAACCCGGAGTTCAGAAAGGTGCCAGACATTATGCTAGACGATATCACTATGTTCGTGAACGGATCGAACTAGGTGAAATCAAATTACTCAAAGTTCACACAGATTTTAACTTAGCTGATCCTTTCACAAAAGCTTTGTCTAGGCCCAAGCTTGAAAGGCATGCCGAGGGCATAGGACTTAAATTAGCTAGTTATTTCATGTAAATCTGTTGTTTCGGTATTTGGATAAGGGATGTTAAACAATTTATATTTTTGATAATGAAATAAAGTACTTGATATGTTTGATTTCATTTAATATTAATTGTATCCTATATTTGCATGTTTAATCCTTGAATATTTTAATAAATATTCTAAATTGTCCATTGTCGATTAATTATATGGGAATATAATTAAATTAAGACAAATCTGAGCGATTGGTTATATTCTTGGAATATATAATGGATGGTCCCACCAAACTCACATGATATCCATAGTTGATGCATATCGGACTACCCCACTAACGAATTCATCACTTTATGGATCAGCGTCATTAAGTGAAATTCGTAAATGGTTACTTTATTGATCCTTTGACTTGAGATACAAGCAGGTCAGCATGTATGGATTGCACTTACTTGATATAGTTCTAACTCTCCTGAATAAGGGAGTACATAAAGGGCTATTTTCAGAAAGTGTATTGAAGTATGATGACTGACACGTGTAGTCAATACAGGATTTGTTCCTTCAACTTGAAAGTTGAAGTATGATACCATTGGCGCCCTCATTAGGACTAATTAAGATGTTTGCATGGCCGTGCCCAAATAAATCCAGATGGTTCTCGATTATATTTGGTAATCTCTAATTAGTTATGGAATGAGAAACAGAATCGTTAAATCATGAAATGACATTGATCCGTATTCATGTTTAACACGGTATTTGAACAAAGGGATAATAAATGCCTCAACCATTTAAATATACTTTAAGAAACTATACTTAAATATTTCTGGGAGCATTGGCGTGTTGCTAGACGCTAACCAATGTTATTACCTTCATTTGTTACGAGCTCAAGTGGGAGCTGTTAGTATATGATCACGTAGAAATGAACGTATGTCCAGAAATGATTTAAGCCTACGGGGTCACACGTCTCGACACAAATGTATTTAATATAATTAAATTAAGACAAATCTGAGCGATTGGTTATATTCTTGGAATATATAATGGATGGTCCCACCAAACTCACATGATATCCATAGTTGATGCATATCGGACTACCCCACTAACGAATTCATCACTTTATGGATCAGCGTCATTAAGTGAAATTCGTAAATGGTTACTTTATTGATCCTTTGACTTGAGATACAAGCAGGTCAGCATGTATGGATTGCACTTACTTGATATAGTTCTAACTCTCCTGAATAAGGGAGTACATAAAGGGCTATTTTCAGAAAGTGTATTGAAGTATGATGACTGACACGTGTAGTCAATACAGGATTTGTTCCTTCAACTTGAAAGTTGAAGTATGATACCATTGGCGCCCTCATTAGGACTAATTAAGATGTTTGCATGGCCGTGCCCAAATAAATCCAGATGGTTCTCGATTATATTTGGTAATCTCTAATTAGTTATGGAATGAGAAACAGAATCGTTAAATCATGAAATGACATTGATCCGTATTCATGTTTAACACGGTATTTGAACAAAGGGATAATAAATGCCTCAACCATTTAAATATACTTTAAGAAACTATACTTAAATATTTCTGGGAGCATTGGCGTGTTGCTAGACGCTAACCAATGTTATTACCTTCATTTGTTACGAGCTCAAGTGGGAGCTGTTAGTATATGATCACGTAGAAATGAACGTATGTCCAGAAATGATTTAAGCCTACGGGGTCACACGTCTCGACACAAATGTATTTAATATTAATTAATATTTTAATAAATATTCTAAATTGTCCATTGTCGATTAATTATATGGGAATATAATTAAATTAAGACAAATCTGAGCGATTGGTTATATTCTTGGAATATATAATGGATGGTCCCACCAAACTCACATGATATCCATAGTTGATGCATATCGGACTACCCCACTAACGAATTCATCACTTTATGGATCAGCGTCATTAAGTGAAATTCGTAAATGGTTACTTTATTGATCCTTTGACTTGAGATACAAGCAGGTCAGCATGTATGGATTGCACTTACTTGATATAGTTCTAACTCTCCTGAATAAGGGAGTACATAAAGGGCTATTTTCAGAAAGTGTATTGAAGTATGATGACTGACACGTGTAGTCAATACAGGATTTGTTCCTTCAACTTGAAAGTTGAAGTATGATACCATTGGCGCCCTCATTAGGACTAATTAAGATGTTTGCATGGCCGTGCCCAAATAAATCCAGATGGTTCTCGATTATATTTGGTAATCTCTAATTAGTTATGGAATGAGAAACAGAATCGTTAAATCATGAAATGACATTGATCCGTATTCATGTTTAACACGGTATTTGAACAAAGGGATAATAAATGCCTCAACCATTTAAATATACTTTAAGAAACTATACTTAAATATTTCTGGGAGCATTGGCGTGTTGCTAGACGCTAACCAATGTTATTACCTTCATTTGTTACGAGCTCAAGTGGGAGCTGTTAGTATATGATCACGTAGAAATGAACGTATGTCCAGAAATGATTTAAGCCTACGGGGTCACACGTCTCGACACAAATGTATTTAATTAATATGATCACGATTTCAATTAACGAGTGGTCGTTAAAAACTAACGGTTACTAGCTAACGGCGTTAGTTAAGGAAGGCTTAATTTGTAATTAGGAGATTCTAGAAGTTTCCTAATTATATAATAAAGGGGGCCGGTTTTATCTTCCGCTGCGTGCTTTGTGATTTGATTTGATAAATTGTTATATAACCCAACACTTTATATATATGCAAAAATAACTTCCGTTTTCAATAACATAAGATTCAAGACACAACGTCAGGAGTGGCTCACCAAATATATCAGCTAAAAAAAAAAAAAAAAAAAAAAAAAAAAAAAAAAAAAAAAAAAAAAAAAAAAAAAAAAAAAAAAAAAAAAAAAAAAAAAAAAAAAAAAAAAAAAAAAAAAAAAAAAAAAAAAAAAAAAAAAAAAAAAAAAAAAAAAAAAAAAAAAAAAAAAAAAAAAAAAAAAAAAAAAAAAAAAAAAAAAGGCCACTAACGATCCATATGTTCTAAGATAAAGTAGACAAATTCCTCTTCCAACATGCAAAACAAACATACGTCTTCAAATTCCATATTGGTATGGAACGTTCTTCCGCCTCAGCTGCAACAAAGAATAAAGAACGGCGAATCAATGAAAAAATGCAGTATAAAGAACCTGATTAGGTACAGCAAAGAATAATCCTACAGTAGCATTTATTTATTGTATAGAAAGAAAAAAGGGGATAATTACTTGGTTGTTGTGGCCACACTTCTTCTTCCTGCAGTTGACAGCCTTTGGGTGGAGACGAGCATAGCACCTAATAACGAAAAATAAGCTCAAGTCATGAACTAATTATTTACTCAACAATCGAGCTACAAACTATGTCAATACTTGCAAGAGGCCAAAAACAGTAGCCATTTTTTTCAATCAATACTATCAAAGAAAGCGGTAAAACAAATATATAATAACTATATGCAAGTACATATACATATAAGCATAAACACTATTGGGAAAAAAATAATGACGGGGCATAACAAGAGTGGAAAAAAAAATCTCTACTTGCGGCAAATTTTCTTGTTTTGGATATACTTCTGAGCCAAATCCCTCAAAGATGGGTCAATAGTGTGACACATCTTGGCTCCTCCCCTAAGCCTCAACACCAAATGAAGAGTCGATTCTGGACAAACATCGACACAATGAAAAATACAAAACTAAATAAGAAAAATAAAAGATTACATTCCAACAAATCATAGAATCTAACATATATGCATTTTTATAGAGATCACAGTAGCAACTAAATTACGATAATTATTCAAACATTTTTGAACGCACATAAAAGCAAAAGTAAGATAAAAGCCTAGAAGAAAATCAAACATTTTTTCCCAAATTAAACAAACTCTAAAATGTATATTTTATTTCAATAAATTGACTAGTTATTTTGATTTACAATAATTTAGTATGTGTTATTCATGGCCCTAAATAGCAAAATTCTGAATAAATATGTATATATGTAAGCTTTCTAACCATCACAGTAATTTAAAAAGTACGTAAATGAAATAAAACCTTTCTGTATCTTGTAATCAGCAAGAGTACGGCCATCTTCAAGTTGCTTTCCGGCGAAGATCAAACGTTGCTGGTCTGGTGGAATACCTATACATATACATAATATAGTACTTCAGATGATGCAACACTGTTTAAAAGACAAACATATAAATACATGAATTAAGAATAATACCTTCTTTGTCCTGAATTTTGGCCTTGACGTTGTTAATAGTGTCGCTGCTTTCAACATCAAGGGTTATGGTTTTCCCTGTTAGGGTTTTCACGAATATCTGCATCGTCTAGGCATGATTAATTGAATTGAATTTTGAAGGTTTTTATGAAAATACATTATGCGTTTATATAATAATAAGTGAGAGTTTATATGTTACATATCAAACTATATATATTACGTGTGTTTTATGTTTAGGGTTGGGCTTTTGGCCCCATTAACAATCTTTCAGGCCTATATATTTGGGGCGCCAGATTACATTATATTATATTATTATATAATTCTTTTTAATATTAGTTTGTTTGATAACTATTCATTATATATTAATTATTTAAAAATATGTTTCAGAATATATATATTTAAATATATGTTCTGGGATCCATAAGGTAAATCTGATACTACAGGATTAGTCATATCGTTTCTTACTAAGAGTTCATACTGATTGAAATTCTTCCTTTAATTCCAACTTCTTTGAGCAGCATATTGAAGACTTGACACAAGAAAAATTCTCTTTGCAAAGAGCTCTTGAGGCGTCTCGAGTTCTTGCGGAGTCTTTAGCCACTGAGAACTCAGCACTTACAGATACTTATAACCAACAGGTAGGAAAATATCGCCTTGACATGGTTTTTCTGATTCCAATCAATTTTTCATCTTTTTTATCTCTTGATCTTTTGCAGGGAGGTATTGTCAACCAATTAAAGGCTGATATGGAGAGATTGCAGGATGAAATTAAGGCTCAGCTGGTTAGTATTTTATACCAGATTCTGTACCAGTTGTGATTTTGTGACATTAATCCTCCAAGCTGAATATATATAATTTATTTTATGTATCATCTAAGATTCTGGTACCAGTTGTAATTGTGTGACATTCTGTTTAGGCTCAGTTGGTTTATATATGTATTTTTCATGCTTTTTTCGTCATTTGTGTAATGTGACTAGATGGAACTAGAGGCTGTAAGAACCGAGTGTGGCAATGCGCAATTAGAATGTGATGCAACTGATTAACGTGCCAAGTTGTTAGGCTTCTGAGGGTTGTTACTACAAAGCCAAGGTCTATCATGAACATATACTTTTTAAGAGGTTAGGTAACAGGTCAAAACGGGTTTGAATAAAAACGAGTAACTTTTTGGTACGCGGCAAATGAGTTGGGCTTGGTTGACCATGAACACTTGTCCAGATGGATTTACTAAGTAATGATTACATATGTTATATCATTTCCACAGTAGTCTATTTTGAAATGATTCATTGGTTTTAGAAGTTCTCTGCATGAAAAGTGTGCCTAGGGTGACTTTAGATTTGTTCCCCTGCAAGTTATTTTTTATCTGACCCATGAACATAATTTGAGTGAACCATTTATAAGTAAATAAGTTAATTGGCATATCTTTCTTTGGCCTGTCTATGCTATTTCTTTAATATGGGTCTTTCTTTTGTAGGCACTCGGACTGAATTTCTTTAGCAAATGTCTTTCTTTTGTAGGCACTCAGACTGAGGTCTAATGAGCTTAAACTACAGAGACAATTGGAAAACTTGGAAGCTGAAATGTCCTCACAGAAGTACGGTCTGAGCTTAAGACTTTAAAGTACTATTCTGTTATTGTTATTTTGGTAATATATATTTTCTAAGTAGGATTTACATGAGTAATATAATACTATTTGAAGAATCAGAAATAAAGCAATATCATCTTTTTTATTCATGCCTTATAAGCAAACAGATCTTTTTGTCTCTAGTCTGAACCTCCATGGCTCCATGTTGTTTTCTTGCTATTCCGTTAGATGAGCATGGGATTGGAAATGTCTACAAGTCCCGATACCGTTTTGGGGTATCAACAAAACTGATGTTACTTCTAATTAATGTTATAAATACAGCCTTCTAAATTTGAGAAAAATATGAGATATAACTGATATAACAAAATTAATGAATAAAATAATACAGAGCCTTCTAAGCTCTAATGTTACTTCCAAAAGGCTTCTCTACTAATTATTTAAGTTGCTTATGGTACACCCTATCTATGCTCTCTCAGCTTTTTTCCCCCTTCCCTTTTTTTTAAAGGGCCAAGCTAATTGCTTGATCGAACATGCATGTGCATAAAGGATATACATTGTTTGATTTGAACTTCATATACACTAGTTTTTTAAGTAGAAAACGACATACATAAACGACTCCAAATCACACTACAAACAAAATGCCATTTAGTGACATATATTTTTAGTGGCATATATGTTATGTGCCACTATAGCTAAGTTTTTAATGGCATAACCTTTTGTGACACAAATAGTATTAGATATTTAGTGGCATTTTAAACATAATGCCATTATTTTAACTCACTATTAATGGCACAATAGATAATGTACCACTATAAATCAGTACATATATAACACTTTTATTGGAAAATGCCAATAAATGTACTTTTGCATAAGTTAAAAAACTGAAAAGTTTTCAAAATTCATCTACAAATTAGGCGGGCTCTTTTCTTTTTCTTTCCCTCCTATATCATACACTGTGTTCTCTAGTTTCTTTTTAAAAGGAAAAGAAAAGAGTTGAAGAGATGAGAATGGAAGAGAAGGGGTATAATTTATCCTTTCAAATCATCCCATATTTGGGAAGAAGATTTGTTGAACAAAATCAACTAAAAAATCCATTCATTTCATTTCTTTTCATTTCTCTTCTTCCCTTAAAAAAAACTCAAGAACACAATTTATCTTAAAATCTTTTGTATTCCTTTCCTTTCTTCCCATAAAAAAACTCAAGAACACAGTGTTACTTTTCCTCTTATATTTCTTTGTATTCCCCTTTCCTCCTTAGGAATTTCATTTTCATCTCTGGCCTTAAACATTGGGAATTCACAATAAATATAAATTAATGACAGATCCACAATATAATCTTGAAAAATTTTCAGTGGTACACGATTGTTAAGGTTCGGTATATCTTTTATTTTTACTTTTTTACTTTTTGTTATTTTTCATTGTTAGTATCATGTTGTTTAGTTTTTTTTGAGGTGTGAAAAATGTTGTTTATTATAGGGTAAATTACACAAATGATACCTGAGGTTTGTTCGAAACTACACTGGTCATACCTATAATTTAAAAATTACGCGAGACATACCCATCGTTGTCAAAAACTTACACTGACCATACCTATCGCTGACAGTCGTCTATTTGGCCGTTAAGTCAAGTCACGTGCCGTGCATGTGAGGTATCAAAACCGTAATTTCGTGTAAACTTCAGGTATCATCCGTGTAATTTACCCTAATAATTTTTTTTAAAGATATTTATATTTATATTTCATTTATTAAAATGGGTAGATATTCTATATTAAAATTCACATATATATATATTTATTTTTTAAAAAACCTATTTCAAAATAAAAAAATAAAAAATTTATGAAAAAACGTGATCAAATGATACAGGTTAAGGCTTAGAAATTCTAAGCTCAGACTAACGACTAACCCTGGAACTTCAAATCCAAAATGCTACAGATTGCTAATCTGAGGTGAAATTATATTTTAAAACCGTGACGAGTCTTCGACTTTGCTTTACCCCTCTAATCTGAGGGGGATGTCATCAAACCATACGAAAAAATTATATTGTTTTTTTAATTTTTTTTTTTGTATTTTATCAAATAGGTTTCTATTAACAAGAATAAATTATTAAATAAATAAAATAAAACAATAATAAAATAATAATTAAAGTAAAAATTATAGTGGTTTTCATGGTTCTAATCCTTGTTTAATTCACTATACACATATAACAAAATAATAATAATATATATTATTATAAATGCATTCTTGTATCAACCATTTTTCTTGATATAATTTTCATTGAAAAAAAGAAAACTATTTCCCATAATAAATTTCATATCTATCCAACTTAATAACTCAAGTATAAATAAAACTTTAAATTGTTAATAATTATTTTTAGGGTGAATTACAAGAATAATACCTGAAGTATGCACGAAATTACGGTTTTGATACCTCACATGCACGGCACGTGACTTGAATTAACGGCCAAATAGACGACCGTCAGCGATAGGTATGGTCAATGTAAGTTTTTGACAACGATGGGTATGTCTCGCGTAATTTTTAAATTGTAGGTATGACCAGTGTAGTTTCGAACAAACCTCAGGTATCATTTGTGTAATTTACCCTTTATTATATGGAAGTCTACGACATCTTAATTATTTTTGAGGAATTTATGTATTGAATTTATATAAGTTAAAGTATAATGTGATGTTAGTTCTTAAAAGCAAATCTGGGATGTACTCTAGTAAAGTCGAGTTGACATAATCCATATTATTTTTAATTGGCTCTATTTATTTGAGTAAATCTCTCCTTGCCGATTGGGTCTAGTTTACCTTGCTTTTGTGGTTGAATGAATTTGGTTTTTACTCTCTTTTTCGGTACTGGCCTTGTTTATAATTTTGTAAAATTTTCTCAATCACCAGGTATATGAAAAATGGGTTGAATTAGCAAGCATAATATTGGTTCTTCTAATAGCCCACATGATTGAGAATGGTTTAATTGAGTGGAGTTGCCAGTTGCCAGCCAATTTGTAAGTATCTAACTTTTATCTGATGACTATTAGCAAACTTATGAGTTATTGAGTTATGAGTTTTATTTAAATTGCAATAGTTAGTGGTAGTTGTAATGATAATAATGGTGCATTCTTGTGTTGCAGAAAAAGGGCTAACAAACAGCGTATTTACTATGAATTGGCCATGCTTAAGCAACTTCGGTAAGAACATTAAATTAATTGAAAGTCCTAATTGTAGATAGATAATGCCATTTTACTTGATAGAAATAAACTTTGTCATTTGGATACTCTTTATTTTCTTTGACAGGGAATTAATATAAGTATTTTCATTTGGATACAGATTGAGCAACATCTCTTGAATGAAGTTGAGCTTTTCCCAATCAAGTCTTCTTTGCTAGTTAGATTATGTGTACAAGACATAATTGTTGAAAGATGATTGAATTTTTCATTTCAAAGTTGTGCTATTGTATAATTCATACTATAAGGTGATGTAATTTTAGTTTTTAAAAATGTTGTATAATCTGATTGTAATCTTGTGATTTTGTTAATGTGTATCTTCAAATTGTTTGTATTGGTTAAAGATGAGATGATGGATTTGTATAATTTTTTTAAATATCATGATTAATATTTTATTTTGATGTGGATAAGAAATTAGTTTAGTCAAACTAAAATAATTAAAAAAATATATATTTTTTTTAATGTGACTGTTAGTTTTAGTGGCACAAACTAGATGCCACATAAGTGTCTTTTGTCAACAATGGCACAATCGAAAGTGCTACAATAACAACATAAGGTTGCAGCGGCACAAGCAAAAAGTGCCACAAAAAGGCTTTAGTGGCACCGCTTGTAGTGGCACTTTTTTTTTGTGCCACTGCATCCCTAAATGACTTATAGTGGCACTTTTTTTGTACATTTTGTGGCATTTTTCGTATGCCACTAAATGTTATTTTATTTGTAGTGAATCTTGCAACTTTACAAGATGCACAAAAGGGGCAATTTCATTACAAGCTACTCAACTCCTTCATATATCATAGATCTTCTTGATGCATATTCAAAAACTACGTAAAGTAGCGCGAGCATACAAATAAAAAGTCAAAAATGTTTCCGCTTACACATATTTTGTTGTCGTTTAGCCTTCTTTTATCTAATGTATCAAGTCATGAAAGTCGGTGAAGACATCGTTGATGCTGTTGGAATAAACATGATTCGATTCGAGTGATAAAACTTCCCAGATCGTCTGTGGAACCTGTAAGAGCATAAAGCATGATTGCTATTGATGTCGGGTTCCCAAAACAAGATGATTGAGTAATAATGGGATGGGAAATTCGGCTGTAACGTAATGCACGAATTTAGAGAGGAGAGACACACGAAAATTAGGGTGTATTATGTGTAGGGATTAACCTTAACTTAGGGTTAATGACTCTCTATATATAAGGAGAGTATTTACACTTTAAACCCCTTTGGTGTTTAATGTGTGCACCATTAGTCCTCTTAGTTACAATCACCTATGTCTTTAAGAGTAAATAAGTCCATTATATATTTACTAGACATAGGGATTTCAGTTATCGTCAATTATCATATCAGGAATGATACATGATCAGTGACGGTCACACTATCGTGGTTCCAACATTCTCCCACTTGACCAAGCGATCATTTATCTATGAGTATTTGTTTAGTGTTCGTTCCCCATCACATGATTTCATGGAGAATGAATCCTCAGCTCAATTTTTCTTATTGACATCGACGCTCCATTAGTTTTTCACGACTGCACTGCGAATTGGAAACCATATCCGGTTCCATGTGACGAATATCAATGTGAAGATGTGCAAGCTACTTACTCATCCAAGAATTCGCAATGTCGTCCCTTATCAAAAAATCCAATTCTGCCCGGTTGGGGATATTGCGGATGCCCAGTCAATGTGATCAATCCCGTTACAGGTACTTATTTGTTTAATTATTCTATATTTTTAGCATAATATATATCAATCGTAGATATACCAAAAGAGCGTTTAGTTTAGTAGCGGGAGTGATCTGTGAAACCTACAACTTATGGATTCAAGTCTGAGGCTGGTATTAGTATTTTTTTTCCTTTTAGAAAAACAAAGAGTATAATGAATTCCACATACGGTTGTCTATTATATATACTTCAAGTACAGTCTGTAAACTTGGGCAGCTTTAATACGGACTACTTCAAATTCGTCAATGACCAGGGTAGGAATCCTACAACTAGTATATATCATTCTAACCCTACCGGAGTGTGTGCTCCTTCTGCATCATTTCAATCGTACCCAAAAGATGTTACTGGTGTCATGACTCTTTCATCTTCACCTTACGCGTTACCCGCTGATTTATCTTCATATATTCGGTGCGCTAAAAGAATAGTAGCTCTATGTTTGCCTAGCAACTCATCGAGTCCTGGGGCTCTATTCTATGGAAGTGGTCCTTATTACTTTTCTCCCTATACAAGTGTCCGATATACGAAGTTATCTTGCTTATACTCCGTTATTAAAGCGTCCAGGTTCGTTTGGATACTTTATCAGCGTCAGTTCCATTGTCATTAAAAAAAGATCTATTGACGTTCCTGCCAATGCCACTGCCAAGCTTACTACAACTGAGCCTTACACGACTCTTAGAACCGACATTTATAATCCTTTGGTTCGACGGTTTTCAATGGTTACAAAACGGCTCCAACCTGCAAAGCCAATCGCACCATTCAGTCTTTGTTTTAACGCCGCCTCCACCAATAATACTACCAAATCTGGTTTAAAAGTTCCCGATATTGAGTTGAATCTCCAGGGTGGGAAGAAGTGGACTATATCGACTGCCAACTCGATGAAGCAAGTAACGAAAGACGTGGCGTGTCTAGCATTTGTTGATGGTGGCGCAACGAGTGATCCGGCAATCGTGATTGGAACATTTCAATTTGAGGATAACTTTGTGGTGTTTGATTTAGAGAATTCGACTTTTGGGTTCAGCTCCTCCTTGTTAAGTAAGAAGACTTCTTGTTCAAACTTCAACTTTACGAATTCCGATTATCCTTACTGAAGCTGGATCGTACGTAATTTAACTATAATAATGAGATACATAATTCAAGTAATGCAAAACAAACCCATTCTGCCAATTTTGTGATTAAGAAATTCAGCAAATAGAACCCCTAAGAGCTTTACACGTGTGCAGGAGTATATAACAGATTCAGTTATATAGTTGTTAGAAGTTAGTTAGATAAGAGATAGATACAATTTATGTATGTAAAGGTCAAAGACCTATTTAAGCATTATTGCTTCTATTTTGTAATTAGATTTTGATACACAAAATGAATAAAGAAAATATCCCCAAATCTCTCTCAATTTCTAATAATTGGATGCATCATGCATGTGTATGTAGCATAGATATACATAATGCCATTAAAACCACATAAATTCATCTTCAATATCACAAATTCACTGATCTCCGACCAAAATCTATCAACTGAAACCCTAATCCACCACCGATTCCAATCAAATTTCACTTCCTGATCAAATCAAACCCTAATTTCATCATTTCTCAATCAATTTCTATAAAATCAAGAAAATACAAGAAGTTAACAAATAATCAAATAAAATAATCAAATCATTCAAGGATTCTGAAAATAACAAGATGTCGGAAGTGATTACAGAACAGATCAACAACAATGGAGCAGGACAAGTCAACAACAATGAAGATGACGTCAGCTCAACAAATCATCCACTCTACTTCCATCCAAATGATCATCCAGGCCTGGTATTGATTTCTAAGAAACTTCTAGGATCTGAAAATTTTAGTTCTTGGAAGAGATCTTTATCATTTGCTCTTAGTGCTAAAAATAAATTGAAAATTGTTAATGGAGAGTACAAAACACCTGAAATGAATTCTGTGCTAAAATCACATTGGGAGAGAGCTAATGATATGCTTATTTCATGGATTCTAAACACTGTTTCTGAAGAGATTGCAAACAATGTGAGTTTTGTGAATAATGTCACTGAGTTGTGGAAGGAATTAAAAGAACATTATGAGCAGCTTGATGGACATAGAATATATCAATTGTGTAATGAAATTGTTGAAATGAAACAAGGAAATTCAACTAAAAGGATTGTGGGATGAGATGGATGCACTAGAGGCACCACATGCTTGTACTTGTAAATGTGTATGTGAAAATGGCAAGAATAATGTTGAAAGAGATCAAAGGAAAAGGCTCATACAGTTCTTAATGGGTTTGGATGAGAGCTACACTAATGTGAGGGGACAGATATTACTTATGCAACCACTGCCACAAACTGCAAAGGCATATTCTATGCTAAGACAAGAAGAGAAGCAAAGGTTGGCACACAAACCTCCACATCTTGCAATGCCAATGGATAGATGCCGTGGAAAAGGAGATCCAAGCTCTTGAACAGAACAACACTTGGATCCTTGTATCACCGCCACATGGCAAAACCCCTATAGGTAGTAAATGGGTCTATAGGATCAAGTACAAGTCTGATGGCTCAGTAGAGAGATTCAAAGCCAGACTTGTGGCAAAGGGTTATCACCAACAAGCTGGCATTGACTACAATTCAGCAAATAGAACCCCTAAGAGCTTTACACGTGTGCAGGAGTATATAACAGATTCAGTTATATAGTTGTTAGAAGTTAGTTAGATAAGAGATAGATACAATTTATGTATGTAAAGGTCAAAGACCTATTTAAGCATTATTGCTTCTATTTTGTAATTAGATTTTGATACACAAAATGAATAAAGAAAATATCCCCAAATCTCTCTCAATTTCTAATAATTGGATGCATCATGCATGTGTATGTAGCATAGATATACATATGAATGAATGTAAAGAACGTGAGGAATCTTGTTCATGTAAAATAAGTAACAAAGTTAAAAGTTTCAATATTTTCCTGATCGTTCCTTCATTTTCATTTGATACGTACTATACGTAAAACCGTGCCAAAATTAATAAAATTTGGATGGATAATGAGTTGTATGTTATGTACGTACTAATGTTAATTTGAAAATGATTTTCTCATCATTCTTAGAGGTCTTACAGTGCCAATTCCCACTATTAGTCCCACACTCCCACCACATTGGAAAAACTCGCAAGTACCCACCTTAACCCGGCCACCACTAACCCTTAATTTTAACATCCTCAGCATTTTGGACCAACTTATTTTCCATTTAATATATATTGAATCTGCAGAGATACTCACAACACACTTAATTTGTGTAAACTTTCTAATTGCATCAAACTAATGCATGCTTACAACTTACATAAATAGGAAATAAAAGAAACGTGCATTTACCACCACTAGTCCTAAAATATTTGGTCAACATAATGACCAAGTCAAAAGAAAACTACAATGAAACACTATCACATGTAGATGTGGTATTTTAATTTTAAGGGTTAAGTGCGCCGAAATGCAATTAGCTAATGCAGAAAAGTTATTGTGTGCACAAACTCTTGTCCAACTTTATTTTATGCAAGAAACCTGCTAAAAAGTCTTAAATATTCAAAAGTGACTTGTTGAAAGGGTAGCAGGTCATTTTTTTTTTTATTAATTAAAAAACTTACAAAAATAAACATATATATACATAGAAAACGATCTGCAATCCATCTCAAAATTTATATGCAAGTATTATTTCATATGTATATTATAATGACCTACACAGAAAGTTGTAAAATAATGTGGCCGGAAAACCATCCCTCTACCGCCACAACATCCTCTGCCACCACCTGGACCACCGACACTGGTTCTCGTTCTCGTTAGATCTAGGGCTTTCTTTCTTTCTTTTCTTGTTGGCCGGAAAACGATAGTGGCGGCGGATCTCGTTCATTAATGGCGGCAGCCCATATATCTTCGGTCACTCAATCGCTGTCGTCACTTTCTGGAATCAAAAAGTGACCGGAGATGGTGGTGTCCGTCACTTTCTGGAATCAAAAAGTGACCGGAGATGGTGGTGTTGTGATGATGACCGGAAAAACGATAGTGGCCAGAAAAATGATGATCGCCGGAAAATCAAAAGCTAGCCAGATATTATTTTTTAAACAAATCATCACCGTAATCAATAATTTAAGATAGATCGATAGATGTGGAGAGCAGATTCCGACCATCCCATCACCACCACTACTTCCGGCCACCCATCACCACCACCACTTTCGGCAACCCATAAGTAAATGAGCAACATCATCATCATCATTATCCCATTTTTTTCTTTGGCAAATAACATACAACTAATAAATCGATTAAAAACAGTTGCTAATAAATTAAGAATAAGGAAAAAAAAAGAAAGAAAAAAGGTTTTGGTATGGTCAGCGAGAGAGAGAGACGAGCAGATGAGAGAAATTTTGATATTCATGTATCTAACATACTTTTATATCTCACATGGTAATTAACCGGTTCCACCTAGACCATTAGCCACTTACATGTTACTATAACCATTTTAGCAGGTTTCTTGCATAAAATAAATCTGGACAAGAGTTCGTACACACAATAACTTTTTGGCATTAGTTAATTGCATTTCGGCACACTTAACCCTAATTTTAACAACATATTCTTTGTGTGAGGAGAAAAAAAAAGACGTCAACTTTTCACCCTCTTTACAACATTTATCGTTAAACTTTTAAATAACTAAACTAACATATTTTAAATTAAACATTTACACCAATAACTTACACTACTCGTTGTCGTCACCACCACCGCCGCCACCATCACCCACAGCTACCACCGTCACCGCCGCGTACATGAATTTATTAATTAAGATGCATCGAAGATTTAAAAGAATAATGCATACTCGATCATAATATTCCTTCTCTCCTAGAATTGAAGTCAGTCAAGTCACTCATTCAAGTTGTACGTTATACGTATACGAGTATTTGTCTTTAGTCAAATATGGAATGATGCAGTCATATATGCACCTGCCGGATGAGATGCATGCATGACTCTTGCTTCTGGTGTACACCTTAATTATGCTTTCTTCTTTGTCCTTTCACTCTTTTCATGGGCCAAACTTGCTTAAAATGTCCATAAAGGTTTCGTTGTTTGTTTGTTTTGAACTTAATATACAACGTAAGCAATCGGTGCATTTTCAGTAAAAAGAATATCAAATCAGCTTATCTAATCTCCCAGACTTTATTGAGCCAGTTCCACCCATTCTAAGCTCTTCAATTGCTAATGCCGTACTTGGGGTTTTAGAAGGAGTGGAAATTCTAGATTGAGTTCTCTTTGTCTCGCCCTTCCAGTCCATCTATCAGTCTTCTTTCCTCCAGCTTCAGCTATTGTAGCAGCTCCGGCCTTTGCCGGGTTTAGAAAGAGTAAAGTTATGCCCAGCAGTGAAAAAACAATCGATCGTACAAAACTGAAACAACCCTTAACTATTTGCATTTGACATTCACATAAGTTGAAAAGAAAGGCACGTGTACGTACACACTACTCAAACCTATTCATATCTATCTATCTATATCTGCTAAATTACAACAATATAGTCAAAAACTAAAGTTGTGAGCTTACAAATTATATAGGCAAAGATGTTTTCGCTTACACAAATATTCGTTATCGTATTAGCCTTCAATATTTACTATCAACATGATCAAGTCATAGCACAAGGCCCTTCCGTTGTTGCTCCAATTACCAAACACATTGATACTGCTAAGCCTTTGTTTAGCGTTCAGATTACGAGTACCGATTTTATGGAGAATGAATCCTCGGACTCAATTTTTCTTATTGACATCGACGCTCCATTAGTTTTTCACGACTGCACTGCGAATTGGAAACCATATCCGGTTCCATGTGACGAATATCAATGTGAAGATGTGCAAGCTACTTACTCATCCAAGAATTCGCAATGTCGTCCCTTATCAAAAAATCCAATTCTGCCCGGTTGGGGATATTGCGGATGCCCAGTCAATGTGATCAATCCCGTTACAGGTACTTATTTGTTTAATTATTCTATATTTTTAGCATAATATATATATCAATACAATACTATATTTCTACAATAAATACTTATATTTATTATAAATATATATATATATATATATATATATATATATATATATATATATATATATATATATATATATATATATATATATATATATATATATATATATATATATATATATATATATATATATATATATATATATATATATATATATAGAGAGAAATGCATATATATATAGTCAAAAACTAAAGTTGTGAGCTTACAAATTATATAGGCAAAGATGTTTTCGCTTACACAAATATTCGTTATCGTATTAGCCTTCAATATTTACTATCAACATGATCAAGTCATAGCACAAGGCCCTTCCGTTGTTGCTCCAATTACCAAACACATTGATACTGCTAAGCCTTTGTTTAGCGTTCAGATTACGAGTACCGATTTTATGGAGAATGAATCCTCGGACTCAATTTTTCTTATTGACATCGACGCTCCATTAGTTTTTCACGACTGCACTGCGAATTGGAAACCATATCCGGTTCCATGTGACGAATATCAATGTGAAGATGTGCAAGCTACTTACTCATCCAAGAATTCGCAATGTCGTCCCTTATCAAAAAATCCAATTCTGCCCGGTTGGGGATATTGCGGATGCCCAGTCAATGTGATCAATCCCGTTACAGGTACTTATTTGTTTAATTATTCTATATTTTTAGCATAATATATATTCAATCACATATATATATATATATATAGATAGATATATATATAGGGTAAGGTTCATATGAAAATCATTCGCATATGAACATAGCTAATACTGATTTGTTCACATGTGAATGAATTAGTTCACGTATTATAACTTAAAGGTTCTAATGTTTCTTCCAGCTCAAATCATCCTAACATGCACCTTTTTCAATTAACCGGGTGATCTGTTAACCTAAAGGTTATGGATTCAAGTCTCGTTAAAGACAATTGGCCGGTATTACTATATTATAGGCGGTTGTCGGTGTAAATATTTGTCTTTCAAAAAATAAGGAGTATATCATTTAAACATACTAGCTATACGTGTTTGTCTAATTATATACATTATCACCGTACAGGATCTTGTGACCGTGGGCAGCTTAACTACGACTACTTCCTACTCACCGCCAGTGACCAGGGTAGGAATCCTACAACTAGTATATATCATTCTAACCCTACCGGAGTGTGTGCTCCTTCTGCATCATTTCAATCGTACCCAAAAGATGTTACTGGTGTCATGACTCTTTCATCTTCACCTTACGCGTTACCCGCTGATTTATCTTCATATAATATGTTTAAAAAAATAACAGCTTTATGTTTGCCTAGCAACTCATCTGCACCAGGGGTTTTTTTATATGGAGCTGGTCCTTATTACCTTCTTCCCAATTCTAGTGCCGATATACGAAGTTATCTTGCTTATACTCCGTTATTAAAGCGTCCAGGTTCGTTTGGATACTTTATCAGCGTCAGTTCCATTGTCATTAAAAAAAGATCTATTGACGTTCCTGCCAATGCCACTGCCAAGCTTACTACAACTGAGCCTTACACGACTCTTAGAACCGACATTTATAATCCTTTGGTTCGACGGTTTTCAATGGTTACAAAACGGCTCCAACCTGCAAAGCCAATCGCACCATTCAGTCTTTGTTTTAACGCCGCCTCCACCAATAATACTACCAAATCTGGTTTAAAAGTTCCCGATATTGAGTTGAATCTCCAGGGTGGGAAGAAGTGGACTATATCGACTGCCAACTCGATGAAGCAAGTAACGAAAGACGTGGCGTGTCTAGCATTTGTTGATGGTGGCGCAACGAGTGATCCGGCAATCGTGATTGGAACATTTCAATTTGAGGATAACTTTCTGGTGTTTGATTTAGAGAATTCGACTTTTGGGTTCAGTTCTTCGTTGTTGCATAAGCAAACCTCTTGTGCAAACTTCAACTTTACGAATTCCGATTATCCTTACTGAAGCTGGATCGTACGTAATTTAACTGTGGAATGTTGTTATATATATATGAATAAAGAACTTGTGGAATGTTGTTCTTGCGAATTAGTAACAAAAAAGGTTTTAATATTTCTCGATCGTGCTTTGACTTTCATCTAAATACTATATGTAAATCGTGCCAAAATTAATAAAACTTGGATGGATAATGAGTTGTATGTGATGTTAATTTGAAGATTATTATCTGATTATTTTAGAGGGCTCATAGCACCCCGGGCTCCCACTATTAGCACCACCGCCTCTGGGTCAGTAGCGAATCAGAAAAACCCACTGTTAACTTTTCACTCGTTTCCCAACCACAAATGGCATCACCACGAGCTAACCACGATTCAACCCTAGTGGTGTGTGCACTCATGGTCAGGGCCATCACTAGTGTACCACAAAGCAACCACATGGGCATTGGGAAGTTCATGATATATATATATATATATATGGAA
This sequence comes from Erigeron breviscapus, assembly GCA_034093135.1. Taxonomy (NCBI): domain Eukaryota; kingdom Viridiplantae; phylum Streptophyta; class Magnoliopsida; order Asterales; family Asteraceae; genus Erigeron; species Erigeron breviscapus. The sequence goes on along the minus strand of CM067167.1, from coordinate 207,341,151 downwards.
ATGTTATTTTAAGAACCAAAAAAAGACAAGAACTTTTAAGAACCCTTTTATTAAATTATATCCATTCAATTCCAGCAATCCACGGTCCACATAGTCAGTGGCATGATTGTAAATAATGTGAATAAAATTAAGAACGAAATGTGTGCTCAAGGGTAAAAAGGGCAACAGACTCTATATTCAATACGGCTAATTAATAAAAGAAAATAAATCACAAAAAGAAATTACCTTCTTTCTCTCACCTAATTTTCCTCCAAGCACAGGTATTCTAATCAATCAAATCCCCAAAAAAAATCCTAATCAAATCAATTAATCCAAATATGATCACGTTTGATCAGCTGAAAAAATTCAAAAAAAATTCATTCATGATCTATTATAAATAGCGCGGTGACCATATGTGATTCCGTATTCCCTTTTGAAAAAATTCGATTATTTCTTTCTTACTGAATAGGATGACTAGGGTTTTCTTCATGCAAAATAGGAATGAAGGGCGGAGGTAAATTTTTGTAACTCTATCCATGTTTTTATTTTTATCTAACTTAAGTGGTGCACTGATTTTAATATATATGGGTTGAATCAAAAAAATTTGATTTTATATGTTTTTGCTCGTATTATGTCTTTGTTTCTATCTGTTACTATATAGTTTGATATAATATAATGATTTGTATGAGTATGAGATAAAATTTATAGATTATGGCATTAAGCTGATAATGTATCTGCTTAGTTTTTAATCACATGTGATTGAGATTTGTATTTTAATTTTGTTGTTTTGATTTTGATAATGTAGAAGTGAGAAGTACATGGAACGAAAATAAACCTTATGAAAGTACCTGGAACAAAAATAAACCTTAAATATAATTAACTTGATCACACATAATCATGCTTGTTCGTCTGTTCGATATACGATTATTTGTGATCTATTTAAAGAAACAGCCATAAAATTTGAGAAATTATGAAGAGTTGGTTTTGGGTGTAGCAAGTTGATTACTTGTGGTTATCTAGGGTTAAATAGCATATGTGAACCATGATTATTTGTGATCAGATCGATTATATGTGATCAAGGGTTAAATAGCATGCTAGGAACCATGATTATGTGTGATCAAGTTGATTATATTTATGCAGAGTTGTTTTTGGGTGTAACAAGTTGATTACTTGTGGTTATCTAGGGTTAAATAGCATATGTGAACCATGATTATTTGTGATCAGATCGATTATATGTGATCAAGGGTTAAATAGCATGCTAGGAACCATGATTATGTGTGATCAAGTTGATTATATTTATGCAGAGTTGTTTTTGGGTGTAGCATGTGTGAACCATGGTTAAATGTGTGACAGTGTGACAGTTAAAAAGTAATAATTATATGATTATTTGTGATCAAGTTGTTTACATGTGGTTGTGAAGGGTTAAATAGCATGTGTGAACCATGATTATTTGTGATCAGATTGATTATATGAGATCAAGGGTTAAATGGTATGCTAGAAACCATGATCATGTGTGATCAAGTTGATTATATGTATGCAGGGTTGTTTTTGGGTGTAGCATGTGTGAACCATGATTATATGTGTTAACCATTATTAAGTAGCACATGCGAACCATGATTATGTGTGATCAAGTTGATTATATTTATGCAGAGTTGTTTTTGGGTGTAGCAGGTGTGAACCATGATTATATAGGGTGAAGTTATAAGATTATATACAAGCCAAAGCCGAGTGCTGAAACAATGACGGCAATAGATTTAACAAATGATTTTGTATATGAGCATATATGCATGTTAATTTATACATGAGCATATATGCATGATTTTGAGTTCGCAGTTTGTTGGATTCCCATGAGAGAAATGTTGTGAGTTTCTCACCACCCGGACTTGCTGCAACACCGAAAGATCTTCTTTACTCGGGAAGGGATGAAAACCCCGAAGAAACAGTGGCGCGGAATGTTGAAGTAGATAGGTGACGTCGTGTTTTTGGTCATTTATTATGACTAGTCATGAGATTTATAATGTACAATCTAGAACATCTAATGACAATGGATGGAGAAAAAAATAGATAGCTTCAAGGTCTCATGTGGTCTTAGAGGGCTTATTTTATATCATCTTTTGACACTTGATAATTTGAGATTTACTGCACTCTTGTTCTATGGCAAGTTCAATTTTGAACTGATTTACTTACTACTTGTTGCTATTCGTTTCAAGTGATTTACTTATTACGAAGTGATTATAGACTATCATTAATACCAAGTTATCATCTGTGAACCATTATTGATCACAATGGAATAACAACTTACATTTTGGAACAAAAAATAGATGATGATCAAACTGGAAAAATATATTCTTTACCGTTAAAAATTCACCGTTCATAAAAAGAAAATAGATTATCACAATGGAGACACAAATAATCCTTTACAGGTAAAAAAAATTGAAAGATGAAGAAAATAATGGTGAAAAAGAAGAGCACGAATTTTTGGCCTTTGTTGTCACCTCTTTTCCAGCCTATGATGAAATGAGGGAGAAAAAATAGCATGATATGTGACAGATGGTGAGGCAATATTTCTCTTTTCCAATGTCCAGTGATGTATTGTTTTAGGTATTTTGTTGATGTACTTTGCTTTGAAGATAAAAAAAATACGCCTACATACGTAGCTCGTACGATCAAACTGGTTACACTTGCTATGTATCGTGTCGTCTTCCAAGTTAAGGGTAACCTGATACAAAAAAATTTGGCATGAAACTTGGTTGTAGACTCATACACTTGCAACTATTTCAAGTAATCCGTTATTCCATTCACATGTTTAAGTGCATAGTAAACCAAATTATTATGAACCAGATTCTGAAATTAGAAAACTTGCATACGTATGACCCACTAATCGCATGAAACATGCATATACACATCCCTATACGTTGCCTACATGTGCTCATATCACTATTTGTTAAATTGGGTTTTTTTTTCCTAAATATGATCATCAAACACAATTACACACATGATTGCGAAAACATATATGCTCATATAATTCTGAAATTTACAATCATCAAACTTACACGGTTAAAAAAACGATATACTCATATAAATGTTTGTGAAACAGGGGGCTGATTGCATACTTACGATCATCAAACACAGGTTAAAAAGGGAAAGAAACGCATACACATAAGTCTAACTTAAAAATTGGAAGATTTTGTTATACATATATACAAAAATTCTCGTATATACCTTCCACATTGCAAAATTTCGAATTGAAAAACAATATTATAAATTGAAATTGCTAATCATATCTTCAAATACATCAAAATGCATAATATCACTCACATCCAAAACAATTGAATTGTAAACAACTATATACACACATATGCAGTAATATACCTTCGAATTCTTCAAACGGCGTAAATTGAAAACTTTATTGATTATGATGTTTGGAAGAATATAATTATTGATGGGTTTTTAAAGAGATAACGGACCGATTATAAGTACGTAACTGCTATTATAAAGGGATAACCATCTATTTAGTTTTATATTAATTAAAATAATTATTTACAAAATTACAATGTTACCCTTAATTATATTGGTGGAAAAGAGTTCTTAGGAGTTCTTGCCTTTTTTTGGGTTCTTAAAATAACTTTTCAATATATATATATAGGGTAGGGTTAACGTGAGAACAACAAATATGGAGAGAACCGTGAGAACCACTAGTTTCCCTCTCTCTTTCTTCTTTTTTGTGTGGTTTTTAATTTTTTTAATTTTTATTTTTCATTTTTTGAAACTTTTTTTTGTTTTTTATTTTCTTTTAACAAAAACCCATTCCAAAAAAAAAATTAATTTTTTTTTTTTTTTTGTAAAAAATCATATGGGTTACGTGTTAAGAAAACGTATGGATACGGTACGGGCGTTGCCCTCATCCGTTCTAAAGGGGTTGTCACCGGACGCATATGAGAATGGTATGGATTTGATGGGCGGCGATCCAAGAGATGGTGACGGTTGTTACGGTACGGGCACCCTTAAAGATGATTTTTCAATGGTTCTCACCATATATGTTGGTTCTCACTTGATCCCTTCACTATATATATATATACGAAAAATGAAATAACTTAGCATAAAGATAAATTTATGTTATTATCATTTTATATATATATATATACGAAAAATGAAATAACTTAGCATAAAGATAAATTTATGTTATATACGAAAAATGAAATAACTTAGCATAAAGATAAATTTATGTTATTATCATTTTATTAACTTGGGTTAACAACTAAAATCTTTATTTAGATAGTTCTAAAGCTACACTATAACTACTAAAAAAAAATCTTTACCCAATGGTTTTAATTGACATCTCTGAGCCATATATGGAGCCCCTCCTATTTGCGGGCCCAATATGAATCAATTAATATGTGTCAGTGTGTCACATATCAGGAAAGATATCATCTGTTCATTCTTTGATGATATACAGGCACTAAAGAAGCAATAAAGAGGTTGAGTTTTTTATATTTCTCTACTTTGCCTTTTTCCTCTTATTATCAAAGACAGTTGTAACATATATTAATTAGAAGAAGATTAACCTAATATATTGTTACAGACAGAGTAATAGGTTTAAGAAGATGTTGACGAAGACTAGAGCACAACATAGAGGCTTGTACATTATAAATACATAAAATTATCAAGGACTGTATGCAAATAGTGTTACCATCATCAAAACGTACTAGTTTTGAGTCGTCGTCTCTACAACTTGTAGGCTATTGGTGTCGGGACCTGGAGTCCCGAGTTCAGTAGTAGATAACCCTTGTATTGTATCAGGAACTGGAGTCCCAGGCTCAGTAGAGGACGTACCTTCACCAGGAGAGAAAACTCTAACTTCTGGATGGTCACTTATCGGACTACTGCTGATATTGTCTTCACTAACTGGTTCATCCACTGCTTCCGCTGCGCTTGTGTTTTGGGATTTACTGTCTTTAAACTCATTGAATGTTTTTGCAATAACCACCATCTTTTGGGCTATTGAATCATTGGAAACCAACATTTCTCTGTTTTGATACAAGACCATGAAGAAGAAAAACACGAGAGCAGAGGTTGATGATAACACAGAGATGAAGAACAGACCCTTGAAACTATCCAACGTTAGCTTATTAGGTTCTACTGAGGTTTCATTCTTCTGATCACATCCGCCTGATTCTCCAAACCATTGTATGGAAATGTTCGCACTTTCATGTTTTCTCACTTGCAGGACTGCTGCAGAAAAATCTTCGACCAGCGGTGACCCGTTTGGAAATGCCTGTAAGTTTACAAGCATATAGTTTTAACTTTAATGAAACTTTCAAAAGGGTATCACGTATGTCTAATGGAATGGAACTTACAAAACCAAAGCCTGCGGTATTGTTGGTGTAACCAGTCATGGTATATTTGGTACAATATTTAGCCATGAAAGCCCTGAGATACGGAAGCTCATCAAAAATTGCCGAAACTCCTCCGTTTTGGAGCGCCTCATCATATTGCTCAAAGCTGCCGTAGCTTTTCAACTTGCTATCGTCGAAACCTATTGTCTTAAGCATATTTCTAGTAAATGACCCATGTTGGTATCCTACTGATTCTCCTTTTCTCATGATCTGAAAGATATCAGTAGGCTGAAGCTGTTGCACGGTTAACATCGATGTCAAGCTTGCTGTGTAGCTGGAGGTCAAAACTAGAACCACAGTGACAACTCGTAATTAATTAACAACGAGTTAGTCTTAATCTTGTTTAAGATTAGTCATTATCATAATCTCGTCGAATTTAGACAGTCATTTGACGTGGAACTTATAAGACTTTTGGACTTTTGACTTAGTCAAAATAGACGTATCTTGATGACGTAGACTATTAGCTATCTAGACGAATGCCGAGTCTTTACAATAACTTTAAATTAATATTTAAAGGTTATGTCTTGAACAAAATAATTAGACTGTCTAGACTTAATATTATAAAAGTTCACTTTGACGAAACTTTAAGGGCTTGACTTAACTAAAATGAGACGAGGGAAAATAACTTTACTTTAAATTTTGGCCTTTCAGTCAAATGGTATTTACTCGTAAGCATTTTACCAAATTAAGGGTAATAATATACAAAATTGAGCCACATGGGCTGGAAACTAAAATGAAAGGCAGGGAGGAGAACACCCCTCCCCTTTCCCTCCTTTCTTTCCTTTTGTTCTAGTCGACACACACACACACACCACACAAACACAACACAAATCACTCAAACATTTTCCAAATACTCTCAATCTCCCTATCATTCTTCTAAATCAGATTTTTGCAAAGGAAAGATTGAAGGATTTTAAAGCTATTATTTGGTATTTGCATCATTATCACCATCTTCATCCTTTTAATTCAAGAACAAATTTTGGTAAGTCTAAATCATCCCTTTTACGCCTATTTATGTTTACTTACTCTTTTCTAGTCATTTCGAGCTTTTACATGGCCTAAAACAATTTAAATTGTATTTAGGGTTTAAATAGGGTTTTGGGTTTGATTTGGTCGTTTCGAAGATTAAATGATGTTATGGATGAAATTATGGGTTGGGTTATGTGTGATTATGGTTAGTGATGTTTAGTTTTGCTTCAAATTGAGTTACAAACTCTTACAAGTCGTTTTGGGTTGATTTGGGTCAAGTTTGAAGGGTTTTGGGTTGGTTTTCTGCACTTAGAACTGCTGGTGCTGGCTGCAGAACCTGGCCACTGTGGCGCAGTGGTATGGGTTAGCCCCACTGCGGCGCAGTGTCCATAATCTGGTCTGGTCTCGACTTAAGCCACTGCGGCGCAGTGAGCATGTTCTGGCTCACTGCGGCGCAGTGGGGTGAAACTTTTCCCACTGCGGCGCAGTGGTATGTTGCTGAAATATTTGACATTTCTAGTTTTTGACAACTTGAACGTTTGGACTTGGTAAATATCGAATGGTACTTTAGACTACCTTATAATGACAATTTCATTGATATTGCCAACAAAAGTTAAATAAAATGAAAGATTAAATCACACTTGGTCGTGGCATTCTAGGATTGATAGCTAAGTAGTTGTACGTAGGATACTTGTCGTCGTGAGATTTGATCCTCACCATTGGTACTCTTATCCTAGGTTTTGGATAGACGTGGAGACTAGACTGCTCATATTCTTGGACTACTCATTCTTTAGCTCGTAGACTGCTAAGGTGAGTTTATGGCGCCCTTTTTCCTTTTACTTTGGGCCTGAAAAGCATGTACTGTATACACGAATACTTTATAAATGATTTGTCTTTGTCTATGCCATGTGATTTGGCTACTTAAATCATTTGTCTTATGTCTTGCCATGTTGACGGTTGTCTGAAAAGGTGTATACATGTCTTATGAAATTTTGATATATATGTCTTGACTTGCCATGTTGTCGGCAGACTAAACTGTTCTTTGTGTTTGACGAACTAAAATGATCCCCCTTTATGTAGTTTTACCATTATGAGATTTTAATGGTAGTCTTGTCAGCTTTCGTACCTGACAGTCTTGGTTCTGGTCCGTACCCCACTGTAGACGGGAAATCCTGTACGAGGCATATTATCTTTGTCAGACTTCGGTCTGTACAGTCATATATTATCTTTGTCAGACTTCGGTCTGTACAGTCATATATTATCTTTGTCAGACTTCGGTCTGTACAGTCATATATTATCTTTGTCAGACTTCGGTCTGTACAGTCATATATTATCTTTGTCAGACTTCGGTCTGTACAGTCTTAATATCTTTGTCGGACTTCGGTCTGTACAGTCATATATATTTGTCGGACTTCGGTCTGTACAGTCATGTCTTATAATTACGTGTAATGGTATTATCACAATGGCGACAAAACTATTGTCAACATGCCGTAAGCGTGGTGGGTACGCCGATGGTACACCCTATATATAAGCGTTGAAAGTATGTTGGAAGTAGAAGCCTAAGTGTTTTAGTCTCATTGCCGGATATCCTAAGTGTTTTGGTTAAATTGTCGGATGTTGTATTCTGACTGTCTTGGTTAAGGTCCGCACCCACATGGATCGGAAACCTGTGCGAGGCATATTGGCTGATACTGTCGGATGTTGTATTCTGACTGTCATATGCTGTCATCAGATCTAGATATACTGATTGACGTGATATAAGATGAGTTCAGATTTGATATACTGACTATCTTGTTATAAATTGTGATATAAGAGTTGTCAGATCTAGATATACTGACAGTCTTGTATAAAAGGTCGATCTAGATATACCGACTGTTTTTGAAATAAAAGTATTGTTAGATGTTGTATTCTAACTGCCTGGTCTTTTATAACTATAGGTCATTGTGTTGTATCAATGACGAATAAATATTTGGTCAAACACACTGTAAACTCACCAACTATTTCGATAGTTGATCCTCTCAAATTTCATGCTTTTCAGGTGACCATCAGTAAGTCTTGGAATCGTCTTTGGCATTATAGGGCCAATCTTTTGACTTTGGACATACAATTAGCATCAGACATGGAGGGCTCTCATGCTTTTGGCTTTGATTGTATTTGACTGTCCAGACTTTGAACTTGTATTCTGTGGGCCCAGTTCCAAATGAGGATGACTTGTATCCGTATTTTGGGGTCCACATTTTGAACGATTGTACTTGTATTGACTTGTATTGGTATAAATGGATGTAATCTCTATTAACCTTCTGATTAGTATGCAATTCTTTGTTAACCCTGTATTTCCGCTACAACGGGGTGTGACACCACAAACACCCATACGATCACCACAAATCTTGACAAGTTGCTCATTAACTTCTCCCCTGCAAAAATCACCTATTTGTTATTAACCATACTAGGGTTAGAGATGACGTGTATAAGTAATAAAACAGGTATTTACTGTGGGCATAAACAAGTGTGGAGAAGGAAAACCAGAAGATCATTCCAACTTGATCACGAGACGAGCCTCGGAATTCTTCGTTGACACGACGCTCCAAAACCCATACCACTATCCCTGTGTATATAAATAATGCTCCAGTTGCTATCCAAAGCTCTTTTTCAAGTGGTCTCATGAAGATCCATGTGCTCTTATCCTCATCCTTAATCCGAACGATCATTGCAGTACCAGCCTCTGTGTATGGGAATGTGAAGTCAACATATTCTGATCGGCTCGCACTTACTGTAATATCTCCAACCACCGCATCATATTTCTGTACATTATTGAAGATAAACATCAGAAATTAACCTTTTTCCTACCAGTTTCTCAAAATATATGTAAATCAATGCAATTATATATATATATATATATATATATATATATACACACATATATACACACATATATACATATTACTCAAGTTATGGCGAGGTAGACCATGTTTAGGTGACTTGTGGTAGCCATGTTCAGATAGCTAGGTAGCCACATATATGTACTTTTCAAATCTGATCCAAGGGCTAAAAGTTACGCGGTGGAAATTTCTAAACATAAGTCAAACTTATGCCACCAGTGTGAAATCTTCACTGAAGTATAGACATCTTCATTTCTTCTTTGAAATGAAAAAATTTTCATTTCTTTACTGAAGATGAATCTTTATATCTGAAGTTAATGAGAGTGATGAAATCTTCAGTGAAATTTTTTTTCGGTAAGTTCTCTTCAGTGAAGTTATCCTCATTTCTTTACTCGATTTCCAGTGAGGAATTATGTAAATGAAGAAATCTTTGATGAACAATTATCTCATCTACCTCACCTGAACATGGCTACCCTCATTGTCACCCGACCATATATATATACCCCGTTGGCTAGGCTGCGAAGAAGATCATCATAGGTTCCAGCCATCTTGCCGTCTGACGCAACGAAAGGTATGAATTCATATTTGAGACTGTAAGGTAGAGTACCAACGACTGCTGTAAAAATGTCCACACAGAAGCCAGTCACGACATATTGTTGGGTTTGAGGGTCGATTTTAGAATCCAGAAACTCTTGAAACCCTCTTTTAAATGGAACCCCGACTCTTAAAATGTTGATGGTTGGGATCTTAAGACCTTTAGGGATGACATGACTATCACCGGGCCATATGATAGCCCTAAGACCCTTGGTTTGATTGTCTAGCTTCTTTAAGATGCCATTTTTGGGAGTCCAAAACCCGATAGGGTTCTCCCGCATTCCTATTATGTTCACTATCTGGTACGCAGACCATTGTAATTGTCCTTTAACAACATGGAACTTGCCGCTCAGCCCTTTATAGCTTGCGTTTCGGATCCATGGAACAAGGCTTGACCCCATTCCCGAGCTTCCAATGGCATCAAAATCTGTCGAGGGTTCATTTTTTCGTTGGAAAGCAACATTAGCTTCACTTGAAACCTTCTCCAATGCCATTGCTAGTGCAAAAACAGTATCGTATGCCCATATCCCAAACATGTCTAATTCTGTCACTTCATCTTGTGGGTTCCTCCTCTGGAATTCCCGTTTCCATCTTTTCTCGAAGCTGATTAGCTCATTGGACCTAGGGATATACGACTTCACACCTAGTACTCCTTGCATCAGCTCTATGTCTGTGGGATCCAAAGAATGCAAACGACTAGTAAGCACTTCCGTGATGATCCAGGCATACCCTTCTTCCATCATTCCCGCTTCATGTACTTTTCTGAAAAAACGTGAAGCCAAATCCGGCAAGGCATGTACCACGAAGACCCTGGTCTGCATCGTCTTTAGTTTGTAAAGCGTTTCAAGGATTCGATCATCTGTAGCCGAAGGACTTATGACAGTACGTAACATGATTTTGGTACCAATCTTGAACATGGCATCTGCTAAGTAAGGGACAAGGCCTCTTCCGTATTCATCGTGTTCATAAATAAGCACCACTTCCCTCCAACTAAAGTGTTTGATCAAATCAGCTATCGGTTTGAGTTGAGACGAAGCATCAGGCGCAGTACGGATGAAGTAATGGTTTTCATCTGGGGAAAGTGCAGGACTTGTTGCTGATGAGAGTATAGGAACTTTTGCCTTCTTACCAATATTGATGATGAAATCTGCTTGTGAGGAATCCATGGGCCCAAGAATCGCCTTTACTTGAACGTTTTTCATGAGATCGATAGCTGCAGAAGTGGCTTCAACGATATCTCGTTTGGAATCACGGAAATGAGGGCGAATCATGGTGCTATAGTTGTCGTGTTTCTCATAGAAATCGCGTATGGCCATTGAAATGCAACTGCTGCTCATCTTGCCAATGCTGGTTCCCATATCAAGAATCACACCAACTTCTACATTTGTTTTTGCATTCATTCCCCATATCAAACTTATCATAACAACAACATACAGCACCATATGAGTCTCCATGCATATGTTGTGTTTTTTTGAAATTTGCTGAAGGGGGCTATTTTTCTTTTCTTTGATTTTTTGAACTTTGAAGCTTGGCAGAATCTAAGATAGATACACCAGTGAATGTAAAACCTCTTATATATACCACACGGCCCACTCCTGACCCCACCCCACAGCTAAGGATTTAATTGGTAATGAAATGTTGATTGGGTCAACCCTTTTCGATCACTTGTTGTTTGTTTGGTTTTGTATCTACAGACAGGCATTCAAGCAACTTGCGTAAACGACCAATTTCCAACTTTTTATATACGCCAATATGTAATGTACGTATGTCACTAGGAACCTTACACTAGTAGTAGAATATTCTGTTTTAAGTTTTATTATTCAACAAATTAATTAAGAACATGTCCGATTATGAAAGGTGAAACATGCGATAATTTTTAAGTAAGTTAGAAAAGAGACTCTTTTGTTCAACATACTATTACGAGTATTATTTTTCACTTAACGTACTGTTGCGCGCATTTGTACTTTTGTAGCCTAGTGATCTCACCCCATGTCCATCTAATCATAATGTTAGGTGTTCTCTTATTGTTGTCATGGATATATTGATGATAATGAATCGGTATCCATTAGAATACTTTCTTTCGGCCTTCTTTAATCTTTTTAGCATATGTATGAATCAAGTCAATGTCTAATGAATGGGACATAAGCCATGAACTTTCCTAGAAAAGAGGAGGGACTACTTGAATATTGACGAACCCAACCTATCGTTCTGCATAAGACAAGATGCATGGTTAAGGAATCTAATATCACCATATATTCATTCCAGTTGGCTTATTAGAATCTCAATCCTATTTGACAATTAATGGGTTGAAAATAACATTTATCAATATATAGTTTACTTTTAAATTTCGTTATGTTTTTTTTTTATACTCGTATAGTGTTCGGTAATTAATTTGGTAACGACAAATATCTATATTGTGATGATTTTTGGTTTTATATTATGATTGTCGGCTATTTTCGATGGTCTTGAATCTATTGTGTAACATGGTATTAGTGATCTGTGGTTAATTACTTGGAGTTGATGTAGGGTACATTAAAGGACGACATCTGAGAACATAATTCATACAAACAATAATGAGGATGTATGATGAATATTGATGTGCAAGTATGTTATTAGTTGTCCCTTAGATAATACTGTAATTATACTATTATAGTATGAAAACAAATGCAGTTACCATCATGAGGGTAACAATAATGGTATACATAGTCTAACTTAATTCATAGCAAGAATAATACTAAGACAACTTGTTACAATTTAAACTATACGAGAGAAAGTACCAGCGCGTTGCGGCGGTGATAGAGGTGATGGCGGGGTGGTGATGTAATGGCGGTGGCGGTGATGGGGTGATCTACCTGACGGGCTCCGCCCTTAGCCGTACGGGCTCCGCCCTCGGATTTAAAAATTCGTCGAAAGTATATCGAATGACCTCTCTAATGAAAGAGCATGAAATTTTAAGAACACCCATATAATTTTTATAATTTATCGATGTAGGTTTTTGAGATAAATTTTTTTTGAATGAATTAGAGGAATAAAATGATTTATGTAGGTGAGTGAAAAAAATGAGTGCTTTAGATTTAATGAGAGAGAAAGGGTATTATAGTTATTTTAGGTAAATATAGAATAGATAAGAGGGGCATTTTGGAAAAGTAAATGTTGAAACTTAAAATTTAGACATGGGCTATTTGCTTTATAATATAGTATAGATAATAGAAATAGATATTGCTCCGTTGGTGTTTTTGATACAAAAACTTTTTTACCATTACCTGTGTTAACTAAGCTAAATCGTGAATAGTGATTATGTGTGTGTGAGAGAAAGCTAGAGAGAGAAAGGGAGAAAGGAAATCTATATTCAAAAGGTTAGAAGTGTTAACCTTACAATGGTTGTGGAGAGGGGTTTATATAGGCATATTATTTGCACTAAACCCCCTCCTTAATAACAAATAAGTCCTTGTCTAATTACAACACAAACCTTCCATACTTAATACATTTAAACAAGGACTATTCTATTACATAATTACAAAACACGCACTAACTAAATAATTAAAGCTAACAATCTCCCCCTTTAGTGCGGTTTTGTGAAGGTTCATCGTCTAGTCCTTTTCTTCTTTCTTTGTCTTCTGTTTCTTTTCTTGGTTGACGATTCGGGTTTGTCTTGATGAGTCCTTTGATCATTGAAGGCCCTTTTCTTGTATTCACTGAACTTCTCTTTCCAGAGGCGCTTGGGAATGAAATGAAATTTCGGATCAGATGTTTGGTTGGGGGTTCTATGATATGGATCTTTTAAATAAACGTGATGAGCCAATTTGTTGACAATCTTCAATGTTGAGTAGACTTTGTAGCTTTCTCTTTGAAGACGAAGACTTGGGTTTCTTGTAGAATGCGGAAGCTTGGTATGAAGTGGGAAGCATGTCTTGGTTCTTACTTTACAGTCTTTTATCATTTGTCTTTTGCTCCCCCTCAAACACACAATTTTCTCAACAACAAACAATTAATCCAAAAATTGAATTTTCCTTTAAGCTCCCCCTCAAATTGAGCATAATCTACGGAGCAAATAATCAAACTATGCATTGTGCTCCCCCTCAAAAAGATAATCAATCTTTAGACTCTTCTCCCCCTCATGATGAACATGTGTACCGTGTTCATCATGCAGAATGATTGATGACAATAACGGTAATGAAAGGTATAACTATGAAGTAACGTCTCAATTACACATGTTTTGAACGGGTTGTACACTGAAATGTGTACAAGCCAAATCACAACCACCTACTTGGATCCAGACGTTGAAACCCATGTAAGGGTGGGTCCAACTGGATATTTGAAGAGAGAAGTAGAAGGTTGTGCATAGTAAAACACTTTTTGCACACGAGGGTGAATGACTCGTGGTGCTAACTTAAACAGCTCAGAGAGAGAGTATTTAATGGGAGTGCTTTTAGGTTTTGGTTTGGGTTTAGTATGAGAGAACCAGCCATATTGATCTCTATAACGAATGATTCCGGTGGTGGAATCCTTGAATATCTGGCAATGGCTATTTATAGGCTTGAAGGGAGACCCGGTCTTGCGAGGTGTGTAATATGGGTTCATTTGTTTGAGGGTTTGATGAGGTTTAGGTAGAAGGATTTTGGTTTTGGTGGAATGAGGGTCTTTGGAGAATTTGGGAGTGGTATGAGCTGGTTTGAAAGATGGTTGTGGGTGTTTATTGTTTTGGTGAGATGGTTTGGTGTTGTGAGGATTTGTTTTGGTTTTGAAGGAAGGGTGTTGCTTGGTATTGGTTGATAATGTTGGGTGATTGTGGTTTGGTTGGGCATTTGAAGGAATGGTTTTTGTTTTAGTTGGAGATGGAGTGGTTTGGTTGAGAAGAGGTGATTTTGGAGCACGAGTTAAAGGAGGATTCACTTGATTTGACTTGGTTGCAAGTTGAGTCTCCAATGACAAGGAATGAACTTGAAGTTGTTGGATTAACTTCAAACATGTTTGCTCATTATTCTTCGAAGAAGTGGACTTGTTTTGCAAATCACGATTGAGCTTAGAAAGTTGTTGTTGCAAAACAGGGTTTCAGAAATTTAGTACTAAAACAGGGTTTCAGAAATTTAGTACTAAAACAGGGTTTCAGAAATTTAGTACTAAAACAGGGTTTCAGAAATTTAGTACTAAAACAGGGTTTCAGAAATTTAGTACTAAAACAGGGTTTCAGAAATTTAGTACTAAAACAGGGTTTCAGAAATTTAGTACTAAAACAGGGTTTCAGAAATTTAGTACTAAAACAGGGTTTCAGAAATTTAGTACTAAAACAGGGTTTCAGAAATTTAGTACTAAAACAGGGTTTCAGAAATTTAGTACTAAAACAGGGTTTCAGAAATTTAGTACTAAAACAGGGTTTCAGAAATTTAGTACTAAAACAGGGTTTCAGAAATTTAGTACTAAAACAGGGTTTCAGAAATTTAGTACTAAAACAGGGTTTCAGAAATTTAGTACTAAAACAGGGTTTCAGAAATTTAGTACTAAAACAGGGTTTCAGAAATTTAGTACTAAAACAGGGTTTCAGAAATTTAGTACTAAAACAGGGTTTCAGAAATTTAGTACTAAAACAGGGTTTCAGAAATTTAGTACTAAAACAGGGTTTCAGAAATTTAGTACTAAAACAGGGTTTCAGAAATTTAGTACTAAAACAGGGTTTCAGAAATTTAGTACTAAAACAGGGTTTCAGAAATTTAGTACTAAAACAGGGTTTCAGAAATTTAGTACTAAAACAGGGTTTCAGAAATTTAGTACTAAAACAGGGTTTCAGAAATTTAGTACTAAAACAGGGTTTCAGAAATTTAGTACTAAAACAGGGTTTCAGAAATTTAGTACTAAAACAGGGTTTCAGAAATTTAGTACTAAAACAGGGTTTCAGAAATTTAGTACTAAAACAGGGTTTCAGAAATTTAGTACTAAAACAGGGTTTCAGAAATTTAGTACTAAAACAGGGTTTCAGAAATTTAGTACTAAAACAGGGTTTCAGAAATTTAGTACTAAAACAGGGTTTCAGAAATTTAGTACTAAAACAGGGTTTCAGAAATTTAGTACTAAAACAGGGTTTCAGAAATTTAGTACTAAAACAGGGTTTCAGAAATTTAGTACTAAAACAGGGTTTCAGAAATTTAGTACTAAAACAGGGTTTCAGAAATTTAGTACTAAAACAGGGTTTCAGAAATTTAGTACTAAAACAGGGTTTCAGAAATTTAGTACTAAAACAGGGTTTCAGAAATTTAGTACTAAAACAGGGTTTCAGAAATTTAGTACTAAAACAGGGTTTCAGAAATTTAGTACTAAAACAGGGTTTCAGAAATTTAGTACTAAAACAGGGTTTCAGAAATTTAGTACTAAAACAGGGTTTCAGAAATTTAGTACTAAAACAGGGTTTCAGAAATTTAGTACTAAAACAGGGTTTCAGAAATTTAGTACTAAAACAGGGTTTCAGAAATTTAGTACTAAAACAGGGTTTCAGAAATTTAGTACTAAAACAGGGTTTCAGAAATTTAGTACTAAAACAGGGTTTCAGAAATTTAGTACTAAAACAGGGTTTCAGAAATTTAGTACTAAAACAGGGTTTCAGAAATTTAGTACTAAAACAGGGTTTCAGAAATTTAGTACTAAAACAGGGTTTCAGAAATTTAGTACTAAAACAGGGTTTCAGAAATTTAGTACTAAAACAGGGTTTCAGAAATTTAGTACTAAAACAGGGTTTCAGAAATTTAGTACTAAAACAGGGTTTCAGAAATTTAGTACTAAAACAGGGTTTCAGAAATTTAGTACTAAAACAGGGTTTCAGAAATTTAGTACTAAAACAGGGTTTCAGAAATTTAGTACTAAAACAGGGTTTCAGAAATTTAGTACTAAAACAGGGTTTCAGAAATTTAGTACTAAAACAGGGTTTCAGAAATTTAGTACTAAAACAGGGTTTCAGAAATTTAGTACTAAAACAGGGTTTCAGAAATTTAGTACTAAAACAGGGTTTCAGAAATTTAGTACTAAAACAGGGTTTCAGAAATTTAGTACTAAAACAGGGTTTCAGAAATTTAGTACTAAAACAGGGTTTCAGAAATTTAGTACTAAAACAGGGTTTCAGAAATTTAGTACTAAAACAGGGTTTCAGAAATTTAGTACTAAAACAGGGTTTCAGAAATTTAGTACTAAAACAGGGTTTCAGAAATTTAGTACTAAAACAGGGTTTCAGAAATTTAGTACTAAAACAGGGTTTCAGAAATTTAGTACTAAAACAGGGTTTCAGAAATTTAGTACTAAAACAGGGTTTCAGAAATTTAGTACTAAAACAGGGTTTCAGAAATTTAGTACTAAAACAGGGTTTCAGAAATTTAGTACTAAAACAGGGTTTCAGAAATTTAGTACTAAAACAGGGTTTCAGAAATTTAGTACTAAAACAGGGTTTCAGAAATTTAGTACTAAAACAGGGTTTCAGAAATTTAGTACTAAAACAGGGTTTCAGAAATTTAGTACTAAAACAGGGTTTCAGAAATTTAGTACTAAAACAGGGTTTCAGAAATTTAGTACTAAAACAGGGTTTCAGAAATTTAGTACTAAAACAGGGTTTCAGAAATTTAGTACTAAAACAGGGTTTCAGAAATTTAGTACTAAAACAGGGTTTCAGAAATTTAGTACTAAAACAGGGTTTCAGAAATTTAGTACTAAAACAGGGTTTCAGAAATTTAGTACTAAAACAGGGTTTCAGAAATTTAGTACTAAAACAGGGTTTCAGAAATTTAGTACTAAAACAGGGTTTCAGAAATTTAGTACTAAAACAGGGTTTCAGAAATTTAGTACTAAAACAGGGTTTCAGAAATTTAGTACTAAAACAGGGTTTCAGAAATTTAGTACTAAAACAGGGTTTCAGAAATTTAGTACTAAAACAGGGTTTCAGAAATTTAGTACTAAAACAGGGTTTCAGAAATTTAGTACTAAAACAGGGTTTCAGAAATTTAGTACTAAAACAGGGTTTCAGAAATTTAGTACTAAAACAGGGTTTCAGAAATTTAGTACTAAAACAGGGTTTCAGAAATTTAGTACTAAAACAGGGTTTCAGAAATTTAGTACTAAAACAGGGTTTCAGAAATTTAGTACTAAAACAGGGTTTCAGAAATTTAGTACTAAAACAGGGTTTCAGAAATTTAGTACTAAAACAGGGTTTCAGAAATTTAGTACTAAAACAGGGTTTCAGAAATTTAGTACTAAAACAGGGTTTCAGAAATTTAGTACTAAAACAGGGTTTCAGAAATTTAGTACTAAAACAGGGTTTCAGAAATTTAGTACTAAAACAGGGTTTCAGAAATTTAGTACTAAAACAGGGTTTCAGAAATTTAGTACTAAAACAGGGTTTCAGAAATTTAGTACTAAAACAGGGTTTCAGAAATTTAGTACTAAAACAGGGTTTCAGAAATTTAGTACTAAAACAGGGTTTCAGAAATTTAGTACTAAAACAGGGTTTCAGAAATTTAGTACTAAAACAGGGTTTCAGAAATTTAGTACTAAAACAGGGTTTCAGAAATTTAGTACTAAAACAGGGTTTCAGAAATTTAGTACTAAAACAGGGTTTCAGAAATTTAGTACTAAAACAGGGTTTCAGAAATTTAGTACTAAAACAGGGTTTCAGAAATTTAGTACTAAAACAGGGTTTCAGAAATTTAGTACTAAAACAGGGTTTCAGAAATTTAGTACTAAAACAGGGTTTCAGAAATTTAGTACTAAAACAGGGTTTCAGAAATTTAGTACTAAAACAGGGTTTCAGAAATTTAGTACTAAAACAGGGTTTCAGAAATTTAGTACTAAAACAGGGTTTCAGAAATTTAGTACTAAAACAGGGTTTCAGAAATTTAGTACAAATATCGGTTTTGGTGTAAACCAGATATGTTAGAATATAACAATGAAAATTCAAAATTTTGTGAATTTGAAAACCGGAAGGAATACCGGTAGGAAAACCGGAAGGAAAACCGGAAGGAAACCGGAAAGAAAAGGAAATGAAAACCGGAAATGAAAACCGGATTTCAGATCAGAAAGCTAAAATTTCAATTTTAAGCTATTTGGTTTTGAATTGGGATTTGAAACTTCTTGAGGATGATTATAGCAAGGTAATGAGAAGAATAAAACTAGAAAGGAGGAAACTTTAACATGTTAAGAGGGTAAAGATTGGATTTTTCGGTAAAGAGGGAAAAACACAATTTAGCCTAAAATTGAACAAAATCAAGCAATGGATCTAACACAAGTAGTGATTTTGCTCTGATACCAATTGTTAACTAAGCTAAATCGTGAATAGTGATTATGTGTGTGTGAGAGAAAGCTAGAGAGAGAAAGGGAGAAAGGAAATCTATATTCAAAAGGTTAGAAGTGTTAACCTTACAATGGTTGTGGAGAGGGGTTTATATAGGCATATTATTTGCACTAAACCCCCTCCTTAATAACAAATAAGTCCTTGTCTAATTACAACACAAACCTTCCATACTTAATACATTTAAACAAGGACTATTCTATTACATAATTACAAAACACGCACTAACTAAATAATTAAAGCTAACAATCTCCCCCTTTAGTGCGGTTTTGTGAAGGTTCATCGTCTAGTCCTTTTCTTCTTCTTTGTCTTCTGTTTCTTTTCTTGGTTGACGATTCGGGTTTGTCTTGATGAGTCCTTTGATCATTGAAGGCCTTTTCTTGTATTCACTGAACTTCTCTTTCCAGAGGCGCTTGGGAATGAAATGAAATTTCGGATCAGATGTTTGGTTGGGGGTTCTATGATATGGATCTTTTAAATAAACGTGATGAGCCAATTTGTTGACAATCTTCAATGTTGAGTAGACTTTGTAGCTTTCTCTTTGAAGACGAAGACTTGGGTTTCTTGTAGAATGCGGAAGCTTGGTATGAAGTGGGAAGCATGTCTTGGTTCTTACTTTACAGTCTTTTATCATTTGTCTTTTGCTCCCCCTCAAACACACAATTTTCTCAACAACAAACAATTAATCCAAAAATTGAATTTTCCTTTAAGCTCCCCCTCAAATTGAGCATAATCTACGGAGCAAATAATCAAACTATGCATTGTGCTCCCCCTCAAAAAGATAATCAATCTTTAGACTCTTCTCCCCCTCATGATGAACATGTGTACCGTGTTCATCATGCAGAATGATTGATGACAATAACGGTAATGAAAGGTATAACTATGAAGTAACGTCTCAATTACACATGTTTTGAACGGGTTGTACACTGAAATGTGTACAAGCCAAATCACAACCACCTACTTGGATCCAGACGTTGAAACCCATGTAAGGGTGGGTCCAACTGGATATTTGAAGAGAGAAGTAGAAGGTTGTGCATAGTAAAACACTTTTTGCACACGAGGGTGAATGACTCGTGGTGCTAACTTAAACAGCTCAGAGAGAGAGTATTTAATGGGAGTGCTTTTAGGTTTTGGTTTGGGTTTAGTATGAGAGAACCAGCCATATTGATCTCTATAACGAATGATTCCGGTGGTGGAATCCTTGAATATCTGGCAATGGCTATTTATAGGCTTGAAGGGAGACCCGGTCTTGCGAGGTGTGTAATATGGGTTCATTTGTTTGAGGGTTTGATGAGGTTTAGGTAGAAGGATTTTGGTTTTGGTGGAATGAGGGTCTTTGGGGAATTTGGGAGTGGTATGAGCTGGTTTGAAAGATGGTTGTGGGTGTTTATTGTTTTGGTGAGATGGTTTGGTGTTGTGAGGATTTGTTTTGGTTTTGAAGGAAGGGTGTTGCTTGGTATTGGTTGATAAATTTAGTACTAAAACAGGGTTTCAGAAATGTAGTACTAAAACAGGGTTTCAGAAATGTAGTACTAAAACAGGGTTTCAGAAATGTAGTACTAAAACAGGGTTTCAGAAATGTAGTACTAAAACAGGGTTTCAGAAATGTAGTACTAAAACAGGGTTTCAGAAATGTAGTACTAAAACAGGGTTTCAGTAAATTTAGTACTAAAACAGGGTTTCAGAAATGTAGTACTAAAACAGGGTTTCAGAAATGTAGTACTAAAACAGGGTTTCAGAAATGTAGTACTAAAACAGGGTTTCAGAAATGTAGTACTAAAACAGGGTTTCAGAAATGTAGTACTAAAACAGGGTTTCAGAAATGTAGTACTAAAACAGGGTTTCAGAAATGTAGTACTAAAACAGGGTTTCAGAAATGTAGTACTAAAACAGGGTTTCAGAAATGTAGTACTAAAACAGGGTTTCAGAAATGTAGTACTAAAACAGGGTTTCAGAAATGTAGTACTAAAACAGGGTTTCAGAAATGTAGTACTAAAACAGGGTTTCAGAAATGTAGTACTAAAACAGGGTTTCAGAAATGTAGTACTAAAACAGGGTTTCAGAAATGTAGTACTAAAACAGGGTTTCAGAAATGTAGTACTAAAACAGGGTTTCAGAAATGTAGTACTAAAACAGGGTTTCAGAAATGTAGTACTAAAACAGGGTTTCAGAAATGTAGTACTAAAACAGGGTTTCAGAAATGTAGTACTAAAACAGGGTTTCAGAAATGTAGTACTAAAACAGGGTTTCAGAAATGTAGTACTAAAACAGGGTTTCAGAAATGTAGTACTAAAACAGGGTTTCAGAAATGTAGTACTAAAACAGGGTTTCAGAAATGTAGTACTAAAACAGGGTTTCAGAAATGTAGTACTAAAACAGGGTTTCAGAAATGTAGTACTAAAACAGGGTTTCAGAAATGTAGTACTAAAACAGGGTTTCAGAAATGTAGTACTAAAACAGGGTTTCAGAAATGTAGTACTAAAACAGGGTTTCAGAAATGTAGTACTAAAACAGGGTTTCAGAAATGTAGTACTAAAACAGGGTTTCAGAAATGTAGTACTAAAACAGGGTTTCAGAAATGTAGTACTAAAACAGGGTTTCAGAAATGTAGTACTAAAACAGGGTTTCAGAAATGTAGTACTAAAACAGGGTTTCAGAAATGTAGTACTAAAACAGGGTTTCAGAAATGTAGTACTAAAACAGGGTTTCAGAAATGTAGTACTAAAACAGGGTTTCAGAAATGTAGTACTAAAACAGGGTTTCAGAAATGTAGTACTAAAACAGGGTTTCAGAAATGTAGTACTAAAACAGGGTTTCAGAAATGTAGTACTAAAACAGGGTTTCAGAAATGTAGTACTAAAACAGGGTTTCAGTAAATTTAGTACTAAAACAGGGTTTCAGAAATGTAGTACTAAAACAGGGTTTCAGAAATGTAGTACTAAAACAGGGTTTCAGAAATGTAGTACTAAAACAGGGTTTCAGAAATGTAGTACTAAAACAGGGTTTCAGAAATGTAGTACTAAAACAGGGTTTCAGAAATGTAGTACTAAAACAGGGTTTCAGAAATGTAGTACTAAAACAGGGTTTCAGAAATGTAGTACTAAAACAGGGTTTCAGAAATGTAGTACTAAAACAGGGTTTCAGAAATGTAGTACTAAAACAGGGTTTCAGAAATGTAGTACTAAAACAGGGTTTCAGTAAATTTAGTACTAAAACAGGGTTTCAGAAATGTAGTACTAAAACAGGGTTTCAGAAATGTAGTACTAAAACAGGGTTTCAGAAATGTAGTACTAAAACAGGGTTTCAGAAATGTAGTACTAAAACAGGGTTTCAGAAATGTAGTACTAAAACAGGGTTTCAGAAATGTAGTACTAAAACAGGGTTTCAGAAATGTAGTACTAAAACAGGGTTTCAGAAATGTAGTACTAAAACAGGGTTTCAGAAATGTAGTACTAAAACAGGGTTTCAGAAATGTAGTACTAAAACAGGGTTTCAGAAATGTAGTACTAAAACAGGGTTTCAGAAATGTAGTACTAAAACAGGGTTTCAGAAATGTAGTACTAAAACAGGGTTTCAGAAATGTAGTACTAAAACAGGGTTTCAGAAATGTAGTACTAAAACAGGGTTTCAGAAATGTAGTACTAAAACAGGGTTTCAGAAATGTAGTACTAAAACAGGGTTTCAGAAATGTAGTACTAAAACAGGGTTTCAGAAATGTAGTACTAAAACAGGGTTTCAGAAATTTAGTACTAAAACAGGGTTTCAGAAATGTAGTACTAAAACAGGGTTTCAGAAATGTAGTACTAAAACAGGGTTTCAGAAATGTAGTACTAAAACAGGGTTTCAGAAATGTAGTACTAAAACAGGGTTTCAGAAATGTAGTACTAAAACAGGGTTTCAGAAATGTAGTACTAAAACAGGGTTTCAGAAATGTAGTACTAAAACAGGGTTTCAGAAATGTAGTACTAAAACAGGGTTTCAGAAATGTAGTACTAAAACAGGGTTTCAGAAATGTAGTACTAAAACAGGGTTTCAGAAATGTAGTACTAAAACAGGGTTTCAGAAATGTAGTACTAAAACAGGGTTTCAGAAATGTAGTACTAAAACAGGGTTTCAGAAATGTAGTACTAAAACAGGGTTTCAGAAATGTAGTACTAAAACAGGGTTTCAGAAATGTAGTACTAAAACAGGGTTTCAGAAATGTAGTACTAAAACAGGGTTTCAGAAATGTAGTACTAAAACAGGGTTTCAGAAATGTAGTACTAAAACAGGGTTTCAGAAATGTAGTACTAAAACAGGGTTTCAGAAATGTAGTACTAAAACAGGGTTTCAGAAATGTAGTACTAAAACAGGGTTTCAGAAATGTAGTACTAAAACAGGGTTTCAGAAATGTAGTACTAAAACAGGGTTTCAGAAATGTAGTACTAAAACAGGGTTTCAGAAATGTAGTACTAAAACAGGGTTTCAGAAATGTAGTACTAAAACAGGGTTTCAGAAATGTAGTACTAAAACAGGGTTTCAGAAATGTAGTACTAAAACAGGGTTTCAGAAATGTAGTACTAAAACAGGGTTTCAGAAATGTAGTACTAAAACAGGGTTTCAGAAATGTAGTACTAAAACAGGGTTTCAGAAATGTAGTACTAAAACAGGGTTTCAGAAATGTAGTACTAAAACAGGGTTTCAGAAATGTAGTACTAAAACAGGGTTTCAGAAATGTAGTACTAAAACAGGGTTTCAGAAATGTAGTACTAAAACAGGGTTTCAGAAATGTAGTACTAAAACAGGGTTTCAGAAATGTAGTACTAAAACAGGGTTTCAGAAATGTAGTACTAAAACAGGGTTTCAGAAATGTAGTACTAAAACAGGGTTTCAGAAATGTAGTACTAAAACAGGGTTTCAGAAATGTAGTACTAAAACAGGGTTTCAGAAATGTAGTACTAAAACAGGGTTTCAGAAATGTAGTACTAAAACAGGGTTTCAGAAATGTAGTACTAAAACAGGGTTTCAGAAATGTAGTACTAAAACAGGGTTTCAGAAATGTAGTACTAAAACAGGGTTTCAGAAATGTAGTACTAAAACAGGGTTTCAGAAATGTAGTACTAAAACAGGGTTTCAGAAATGTAGTACTAAAACAGGGTTTCAGAAATGTAGTACTAAAACAGGGTTTCAGAAATGTAGTACTAAAACAGGGTTTCAGAAATGTAGTACTAAAACAGGGTTTCAGAAATGTAGTACTAAAACAGGTTTTGGTAAATTTAGTACTAAAACCGGTTTTCAGAAATTGTGTACTAAATCCGGTTTTCAGAAAATGTATACAAAACCGGTTTTCAGAAATTATGTACTAAATCCGGTTTTCAGAAATTGTGTACTAAACCGGTTTTCAGAAATTGTGTACTAAACCGGTTTTCAGAAATTGTGTACTAAATCGGTTTTCAGAAATTGTGTACTAAAACGGTTTTCAGAAATTGTGTACTAAACCGGTTTTCAGAAATTGTGTACTAAATCCGGTTTTCAGAAATTGTGTACTAAATCCGGTTTTCAGAAATTTGTACTAAACCGGTTTCAGAAATTTTAATAAATCCGGTTTTCGATGAAAAGATTGAAGATTATGACGAGTTGGAAAAAGATGAAATTTAGTACAAATATCGGTTTTGGTGTAAACCAGATATGTTCACACACAATATAACTTTAAGTCACAAAACTTCACAAATCCGGTTTTCAGAAATTGTGTACTAAATCCGGTTTTCAGAAATTGTTACTAAACCGGGATTTCAGAAAATTCTTTAATAAATCCGGTTTTCGATGAAAAGATTGAAGATTATGACGAGTTGGAAAAAGATGAAATTTAGTACAAATATCGGTTTTGGTGTAAACCAGATATGTTAGAATATAACAATGAAAATTCAAAATTTTGTGAATTTGAAAACCGGAAGGAATACCGGTAGGAAAACCGGAAGGAAAACCGGTTTTTCAACAGAAATTCAAAGGAAATGAAAACCGGAAATGAAAACCGGATTTCAGATCAGAAAGCTAAAATTTCAATTTTAAGCTATTTGGTTTTGAATTGGGATTTGAAACTTCTTGAGGATGATTATAGCAAGGTAATGAGAAGAATAAAACTAGAAAGGAGGAAACTTTAACATGTTAAGAGGGTAAAGATTGGATTTTTCGGTAAAGAGGGAAAAACACAATTTAGCCTAAAATTGAACAAAATCAAGCAATGGATCTAACACAAGTAGTGATTTTGCTCTGATACCAATTGTTAACTAAGCTAAATCATGAATAGTGATTATGTGTGTGTGAGAGAAAGCTAGAGAGAGAAAGGGAGAAAGGAAATCTATATTCAAAAGGTTAGAAGTGTTAACCTTACAATGGTTGTGGAGAGGGGTTTATATAGGCACATTATTTGCACTAAACCCCCTCCTTAATAACAAATAAGTCCTTGTCTAATTACAACACAAACCTTCCATACTTAATACATTTAAACAAGGACTATTCTATTACATAATTACAAAACACGCACTAACTAAATAATTAAAGCTAACAACCTGTATTTTAATCAATTGTTTGTTTTGTGTAATGGAAGTTTGTTCATCTGTATATATGTATCTTACTTGGACAATTCACAACTTACGCTCAGGAGCATTGTCCAAATTCAACTTGCTATAAACGCCCAACGGGTGAGCAAATGACTCGTATATACACCACATTCAGCATTCATATCTGATTAGTAGATCAATAATGTGGTATATTAAAAATATTCATAAATTATCTATATCTGTTTTTTTACTCTGTAAAATGATTATATGACTTTAGGACTGAGGCATCCCTAAACCATAAATCGGCTCAGCTCTAATGGGTGACACCGTTGCAGTTAATGTTGCAGTTAGCTATGTCATTTTTAGTGTATGCTTCATTTGAAATCTTCTACATGAAAAACTTATTGATGTTACGTTATTAAATTATTAAAATGGAGTTGATGAATATATTTTGTGGAATCAATAGATATGACTGTGCACATTCTTTGCTTTGCAGTATGTAGTGATTTTCACTAGTTTTATACAATAAGTGATCCATTATTTGTTTAATGCATATTCTTCTCAAGATTTCCAGCCACGTTGTGGCTCATTGTGTCGGTGACTTGGCACACCATCAACCAACCAACAGGCCATAGAAGGAATTCTGGGAGGGGCTTCATGAAAATTTAGAAAGCCTGACACTTCAATAGAGTAAAAGATACTTTGTGGAATGGATCAAGTCAAAGTTGATGGCACCAAAGATCAAGAAGAAGTTAAAACTTGTTAAGGATACCATCATATATGGGCCTTGTCGGGAGATTCTCATGTCCACGTACATGACCGAAATTAACATAAAATTGAACAAGAATATGATTCTGTAATATCCAACAATATTGTTTACACTGTGAGTAATAGAAACATACTTTTCAAATAAAATAAAAACTGATAGTATTATACGTTTTTATTTTATCGTTGTATAAATTTTATACCTGGCAATCCAAGCCCATATTAATTGAATTGGGTTTAATTGGATAAGTCATTTCGTTTATTGGATACGAGAGAAAGTATCCGCGCGTTGCGGCGGTGAGATGGTGGAGGTGATAGGTCATAGATAGTGATAGGTCATAGGAGGTGATAGATCATAAAGTGTGATAGCCAAATGCCTTAGCCGTACGGGCTCCGCCCTCAAATTTAAAAATTCGTCGAAAGTATATCGAATGACATCTCTAATGAAAGAGCATGAAATTTTAAGAACACCCATATAATTTTTATAATTTATCGATGTACGGTTTTTGAGATAAAAGATTTTGAATGATTTAGAGGAATAAAATGATTTATGAAAAAGAGGAAAAAAAATGAGTGGTTGAGATTTGAGGAGAGAGATGGAAATGAAAGTTGAAAGTTGTGGGACATTGATGTATGGTACATCATGCATTATCATGTGTACATTGTTGAAATTGAAAGTTGAAAGTTGAAATCTTATTTGCTTTATAATTTAGTATAGATAAACGGGCTACTGAAAAAACATGGAAGCGGGTCTCACTTTTGCCATCTAAGTTTATTACTAATTTTGAGCGGGTCAAGCGGGTCTTTGATTTTGAGTGATTGGGTCTTTAAGATTTGGAGCTTTACTCCTTACTGTGATATAGACACAGACACTCCCACCATTACTCATGTACGTATGTTACAGTGTTAGTCAGATTCATTTTTATTTAGCCTTTCCATTTCCACATAAGCAAGCATCATATCTTTTTTCTATAAGCAGTTTTTTTTACTTTTTTGATAATCTAATTGACCTTTAATTTTTCAATACATTATTTTCCTTAAATTTTATTTGTCGTATGATAATGTGTTTGGCAATTTAATTGACTTTTAAATTTTTAACACATTTGGGGTTTATAATGATATATAATACAAACACTTTGAAAATAAGAACAAATAAGAACACTTTTAGGCCTTAGGATTTTTTGATCTACGGTTACAATAATTTCTTAATTTTTTGAATTTTAAAATATGAAAAAAGGGTAAGATTGGAAACTATAATTAATAACCACGTTAATTTTCAAATATTTTTCTTTTCAGAAACTAACCGCTATTCTTATTTCTTCTAACCACCCCTTTTGACTTTCCTTTGCATCCAATTATTATTTTATGATTTAATTCAAGGTCAAAGCTTTATGGATGAACGTATGTACTTAGTTTCAGATTAAGTCTTATTGTTCATTGTATACTTACAACAAAATTATAGTTAATCTAATAGTTGGATGCATTTTATTTACGAATTGGATGCACCTTATATATTATGAATTGAATTGGATGCATCATATATATGAATTTAATTGTGCATCCATCTTTGCGTATATGTAAAAATTGATGCATCCATGATTTATATCAGAAAAAATTGTATATGTAAAATTGCTAGCCTTAAGATTTTTATGTATATATATAATTTGGTGCATCCACCATTGTTTATGTGTATGTTAAACCTTATGCATCCATTATTTATAATTATAATTTTGTGCATAACTTTATCATTTATAATTTTGTGCATCCATAAATTTGGTGCATCCACCATTGTTTGTGTATGTAAAACCTTATGCATCCATAATTTATAGTTTATAATTTTGTGCATCCATTATTTATAATTTATAATTTTGTGCATCCATAAATTTATTTTATAAAATTAAAGAGAATGAAACAACTAATGATATAAATCTTGTTATTTAAAAATTTGATGTGTTTAAATTAATTGCAATCAAATAGATTGAGATGGAAGTTACGTACAAAGAATTAAGAATAATAAGTGGTTACATTTTCAAATTAATAGAAAAATAAAAAGTTTTAAAAAAAATTCCATCCCATGTTAAAATTCCTCTTTTACCCTATGTTTTCACCGTTCTTATTTTAAACTTGTTCTCACTGGATAGTTACCCTATATATATCTACCAATAAACTAAAACATGATTGACATGTTCTTGAAACGACACGTGGCGTAATCCTTGATCGACACGTGTCATTTTAATTTATTTATTTTGTTAAATTAGCTTTTTTTAGTTGTATATAAATTCAATTTCCTTATTAGACTTAGAATTAAACTCTAACTCTTGGCTTATTAATACAAAAGATATTATAACCTTATTTGATTGATCGTTTTCTTATTAATAAATTGTCTCTTTTTCTTTCTCAATTCTTCAACTCCTATTACTTATATTAATTATAATAAGTTATTAACATGAAGACTTCAAAAATTTGAGTTTACGATCCGAAATCACAAGGCTATATGTCATCATCCACTATGCTTACAAGTTCCGATTTTGATGTGATTCTAAAAATTTAAGGTAAATCCAAAACTCTAACTAAACATATATTATATTTATCATTACTGTTTATTATAATTTAGAATTTCGTGCATCCATTATTTATAATTTATAATTTTGTGCATCCATTATTTATAATTTATAATTTTGTGCATAATTTATCATTTATAATTTTGTGCATCCATTATTTATAATTTATAATTTTGTGCATCCATTATTTATAATTTATAATTTGTGCATCCATTTTCGTATATGTAAAATTGCTAGCCTTAAGATTTTTATGTATATATATAATTTGGTGCATCCACCATTGTTTATGTGTATGTTAAACCTTATGCATCCATTATTTATAATTATAATTTTGTGCATCCATTATTTATAATTTATAATTTTGTGCATCCATAAATTATAATTTATAATTTTGTGCATCCATAAATTTATATTTATAACCTTGTGCATCCATTATTTATAATTATAATTTTGTGCATCCATAACTTCATAATTTATAATTTTGTGCATCCATAAATTTGGTGCATCCACCATTGTTTGTGTATGTAAAACCTTATGCATCCATAATTTATAGTTTATAATTTTGTGCATCCATTATTTATAATTTTTTTTTAATTTTATTTATTATTTTGATGTGATTCTAAAAATTTAAGGTAAATCCAAAACTCTAACTAAACATATATTATATTTATCATTACTGTTTATTATAATTTAGCTTCGATCATCGATTTACTTTAACCACAATTTATTTCATACTCATGAATCATGTATGAGACATATTCGAATTTATTTATGATACAATCTATATAGCTACCGTACATCGTACGGGTATTAGGACTAGTATAGATATATAGGAGAGAGATCAAATGAGAAGGTTGCTTAAGGAGAGAAGGGGGAGAAGATTGATTTTTAATTTTTTCTTCTTTATTTTTCATTTTTAATTTTTTTTTAATTTTATTTTTAATTTTATTTTTAATTTTATTTTTAATTTTATTTTTAATTTTATTTATTAATTTTTTAAAAAAAATTCCATCCCATGTTAAAATTCCTCTTTTACCCTATGTTTTCACCGTTCTTATTTTAAACTTGTTCTCACTGGATAGTTACCCTATATTATACTGGATTTTCAAAAACTTTTGCCTAACGGCGTTTAGAAATGCGGAATACAGAATCCTTAAAACATAACTACCCCTTTAAGGATAGTTCATTTATAAAAGTGGTGTTACAGCATTCATATCATCAAAATAGTGTAAGATAATCCAGAATCGGCACCAACATAAATGCCAACATAAACAATACATAAGTCATATTAAGAGTAGCCAATCATCATAAGGCTAACATAAATGACTAAGCGGGAAACTAGATGTCTTCTTCATAGAAACTACCCACCTCACCAAGCTAAGTCTTTCACTAGCTCAACCTGCTTAACCTGAGGGAACAACGTTTTTCAAAAGAGCAAGTGTTAGCTTTAAAAGCTAAGTAAGATAACATGAGTTTAAGAAAACGTTGCCAATTCTTTATATATTAACATCGTATCATCATGTAATATTAGCATCATTTCATCTTAACATGAGAGCAACGCTTTATCATATCGTTTCATAATCATTTCGTCATATCACCATAGTAATGCGTCATCATGTCATCAATTGCATTATAGCATCATATCATTATAGTAACATCGTATCATCATGTAATATTAGCATCATTTCATCTTAACATGAGAGCAACGCTTTATCATATCGTTTCATAATCATTTCGTCATATCACCATAGTAATGCGTCATCATGTCATCAATTGCATTATAGCATCATATCATTATAGTAACATCGTATCATCATGTAATATTAGCATCATTTCATCTTAACATGAGAGCAACGCTTTATCATATCGTTTCATAATCATTTCGTCATATCACCATAGTAATGCGTCATCATGTCATCAATTGCATTATAGCATCATATCATTATAGTAACATCGTATCATCATGTAATATTAGCATCATTTCATCTTAACATGAGAGCAACGCTTTATCATATCGTTTCATAATCATTTCGTCATATCACCATAGTAATGCGTCATCATGTCATCAATTGCATTATAGCATCATATCATTATAGTAACATCGTATCATCATGTAATATTAGCATCATTTCATCTTAACATGAGAGCAACGCTTTATCATATCGTTTCATAATCATTTCGTCATATCACCATAGTAATGCGTCATCATGTCATCAATTGCATTATAGCATCATATCATTATAGTAACATCGTATCATCATGTAATATTAGCATCATTTCATCTTAACATGAGAGCAACGCTTTATCATATCGTTTCATAATCATTTCGTCATATCACCATAGTAATGCGTCATCATGTCATCAATTGCATTATAGCATCATATCATTATAGTAACATCGTATCATCATGTAATATTAGCATCATTTCATCTTAACATGAGAGCAACGCTTTATCATATCGTTTCATAATCATTTCGTCATATCACCATAGTAATGCGTCATCATGTCATCAATTGCATTATAGCATCATATCATTATAGTAACATCGTATCATCATGTAATATTAGCATCATTTCATCTTAACATGAGAGCAACGCTTTATCATATCGTTTCATAATCATTTCGTCATATCACCATAGTAATGCGTCATCATGTCATCAATTGCATTATAGCATCATATCATTATAGTAACATCGTATCATCATGTAATATTAGCATCATTTCATCTTAACATGAGAGCAACGCTTTATCATATCGTTTCATAATCATTTCGTCATATCACCATAGTAATGCGTCATCATGTCATCAATTGCATTATAGCATCATATCATTTTGTTAACATAATATCTTATCATATCAATATCATGTCAATTTATGTTTACATCATAGACATTTCATGTCATCACATACTTTATTCCATCATATCGACATATCATAGCATAACATAACATAACATAACATCATCTTTACGTATTTCATTTCATCATAGCATGCATAAGATTACCATTCATCATCAATGGCAACCATAATCAATCCCATAGTAACCTCCCATTCATTCCCGAATACATATAAACATACAAACATTCATTTGGGGAAGTTAGCATATGAAAACTTATATTTTGTTGTCCCTCATGTGGTAAAAGATGTTATCTTACCTCGTGACGAATACAACGAGCAATACGCAAGGTTAACTTGACTTGTTTGTGTTTCCATCTAACAAAAGCACCATACAACCAATAGGTAACATAAACGCGGCTTCAAAAGACCTCTCTAAGTTCCCTACACTTAACGAATTTTCATTTTATGGATCAGCGTCATTAAGTGAAATTCGTGAAATGGTTACTTTATTTATCCTTAGACTTGAGATACAAGCAGGTTATGCATGTATGGATTGCATTTTCTAGATATAGTTCTAACTGTCATGAACAAGGTAATAATAAAGGACTGTTTTCAGAAATGTAGTGAAACGACATGACTAACACGTGTAGTCAATATAGGATTTGTTCCTTCAATTTGCAACTGAAGTATGATACCATTTGGCGCCCTTATTAATTAATTAAGATGTTTGTATGCGCATACCCAAATGAACTCAAGAGGCGGTCTTGACTAATTTGGTAATCTTGATTAATTGTAGAAATGAGAAACATAATCGTTAAATTATGAAATGACATTGATCCATATTCATAATTAACAAGGGTATCTGCAACAAAGGGATATTAATGACTAAATCATTTCAAAAGATAATTTAAGAAACTATCCTTAAATTTTTCCGGGAGCATTGGCGTGTTGCTAGACGCTAACCAATGTTATTGCCTTTATGATAACATGCTCAAGTGGGAGCTGTTGGTATGTGATCACGTTATAATAAACGCATATCCGGAAGTAATTTAAGCCTACGGGGTCACACGAAATGACATGGTAACTCTATACTATTAATTATTATATTAAAGTAATATATTAATTAATTTGATCACGAAATGATTAATTTAAATAAATTAAAGGGTTAATTATATTTAATTAATTAAAAGGAGGTTAAATGTGAAATTAGGAAATTAGAGTTGGGCTCTAATTCCTAATGGGGTGGGCCGAAATTTTAAAGGGCTTGGAAAGCCTTGAAGTTGCTTGCCCACCAAGTTATTAAACCCTAGATATATCCCTATATATAGAGGGTTTATATCAAAGGGTTTTATACATTCTTTCACACACAAAATCTCCTCTCTCTCTCTCTCTCTTTTGGGGTTCGGCCGAAACATAGGCAAAGAAAAAAGGGTTTTGGTTTTTGCAAGGGTTTCGACACT
This sequence comes from Erigeron breviscapus, assembly GCA_034093135.1. Lineage (NCBI taxonomy): Eukaryota > Viridiplantae > Streptophyta > Magnoliopsida > Asterales > Asteraceae > Erigeron > Erigeron breviscapus. The sequence continues at coordinate 207,307,852 of CM067167.1, read as the reverse complement.
TAGGGTATAAACAAAGGGGTTTGTTGTTCGTGATCGGGGTACTAGCATACGGTATAAGGGGTGTCTAGTGTGCGATCGTAGAGGGTTTTTCTTTAAACCCTATAATAATAATAATCTTATTATTATTGTTTTTATTGGAAGCTTTGCATAAGGTACACGTTTCGATTCTCTCTTTGTTAATTAATGTGATTACATATTCGATTATTCCGTTGCGCTTATGTGAATATTTATATGATTTATGTTCTCATATTCTAACAGAAGTGTCATGTTTTTAATTTTTAAAGTCTAATATTTGTAACTTTGACCTTAGATAATTTTATTTGTGTTAGATAATACTTGATGAAAATTATATGAATTGATTGTGTTTTAGATGTGTTTTTTAATGGTATAACTTTTATCAAGTTTTATATAACACAAAAAAATATATTTAAGGTCAAAGTTTAAAAATAAAGACTTTGAATATTCAAAGTATGACACTTGTAATGGGACGGAAGGAGTATAATTTTACGTCACAAGGACCCTTACACTACTACTAGAATTGATAATTTGTTTTAAGTTTTTTTATTAAACAAATTAATAACATGTCTTGTTGGATATTTTAGTGTAACTGTATTAACTTGACTAATACTATCATAATAAGATATAATGTAGGTTTAGTATCATCAGTTAGTTGTGCATTTCTATTAATTTGAAAATCCCTGATGATTTGTTGATTTATAATTCTAAATATATGTACAACTGATACTTATATTTTGCTGAATTTTATGTTTTACTTGATTTATCTGTAATTGGTTAACCAGTTTTTTTTGAACAGTTAGTCGGTATTCGACATCAGGGAACACCTCACCGTATAATGGTGAAGCCCTGCACGTTCATTTGCTATTTTGGTTAACCAGTTAACTGTGAAAATTGCTAAGTTTGGAAGGTGGTTGAGAAGTAGAGGCACTTGGTGATATTCAAGCCGATTTTAGGTAGTTTGTTTTATGTGGATGGAAAGGGTTTTTGGTGGTTCGTATGGTATTCATAATGATGATAACCATCTCTCTGATTTTTATTATTATTATCTCATAAAAGTTGAATCTCTCTGATTTATTGATTAAATATATACAACAACAACAACAACAAGGTACTCAATCCCGACATAAGTCGGGCTATGAGGGAGGTATGATGTAGACAGACCTTACCCCTACACAAAGGTAGGGAGACTGCTTCCAGATCCACCGAGGTGGAAGGGACCTCCGGCCCGGGTGAAAAAAATAGGGTTAGATCCACCGGAGTGGAAGCCTTAACCGGATGGTGATAATCTCGATCTCGAACTCTCAATCTCTAGCTCGATCCCAATCTCCGGTGCACAAGTTCCGATCTCAGATCTGGAAAATGTGACCGTTAGAGAGGGAGAGGTAGAGAGAGAGGGCAGAGAGAGAAACAACTCTCTCTTTACCTCTCCCTCTCTAACGGTCACATTTTCCAGATCTGAGATCGGAACTTGTGCACCGGAGATTGGGATCGAGCTAGAGATTGAGAGTTCGAGATCGAGATTATCACCATCCGGTGGAAGCCTTAACCGGATGGTGATAATCTCGATCTCGAACTCTCAATCTCTAGCTCGATCCCAATCTCCGGTGCACAAGTTCCGATCTCAGATCTGGAAAATGTGACCGTTAGAGAGGGAGAGGTAGAGAGTTAACCGGATGGTGATAATCTCGATCTCGAACTCTCAATCTCTAGCTCGATCCCAATCTCCGGTGCACAAGTTCCGATCTCAGATCTGGAAAATGTGACCGTTAGAGAGGGAGAGGTAGAGAGAGGGGCAGAGAGAGAAACCACTTTTTTGATTAAATATATAGTATATATCATATATATATAGCTTGGTTCCTTTGTTTTTCTCTTCCTTCATTCTTAATGATGGGTTTAGTTAAGTTCTCAAGGAGGGTGTTTTCATTGATTGTGGCTTTTTGTCTTCTCATTAATTTGATTAAGGGTAACTGCATATAATTAATGCAGTTTTCATTGATATCATTCAACACAGCCACCAGCCCACCTCCAGAGTTCGTCACTCCGGTCAGCGACCATTATTCCGGCCAGTCACCAAATGGTTCCACCAGGTTTGTTGTTTACTTTTACCCTAAATCCTTAAATTTGTTGTTATTAATTTGACTTCCTATCAATTAAATTAGTGTTAAAGCACCTATATGGAAAAGAATTTAAAAATTCTGCTCATGATTATTATAGTTTACTTTAGTTTAATATATAATATGTATAGGCCCTGGTTCGCGGTTGTTTGATTACCAATGTTCATAGTGCGGGTTTCCATTGTGTAATACTTTTGATTAATCGAGCAAAGATATATCTTCGGTTCCTGCCTTTCGACATTAGCTCTTTGTGTCTTCTCTATTGTTTGTCGTTCATATATATGCATTTTTGCCTAACACTAATAAAGTAATAGTTATTTAATGAGCAGATTGTTGTAAAGAATACATAGCACAAGCACCTGAAGAAGAGGTTAAGGCACATGATAGGCACCCTTTTGATCTGATGGTATGTGAATTTAACTTTAAGAAGTGAAGAGTCCCGGTTCTTACAATGTGAAAGTGTCATAAACGGTTTCTAGAAAATGTAGGTTATTTTGAACCCGAAACTTAGAAAGACGAGCAAAAAGTCGGCATTGTTTTTTGAAGGCTGTTTATGGTGAGTTTACTTGCCCTTTTTTTTAACTATCCTTAATGGATTAATAAATAATGAAGTTTATGTTCAAATTCTTGTATTTGATTTAGCATTCAACGTTTTCACAGGATAATTTGTATTGTATGTGGCATATGGAATGTGGATTCATGTAAGTGAAGAAAATTAGAAATAGGGCTCACAACGTAAAGATTGCGAATCGGTGAGTTGATTTGGGTAATGTTTTATCTCTAACTCGCCAAACGTTTAACATTGAAACATAAGTCAAATTTAGTCAAAAAGGAATGGGTGAAGCATGTCAAAACTCAGAAGTAGCCAATCTATTATGATAATTCAAAATTCTCTCTTCCTATTTTCAGGTACGATTCCACTTTTCTGAAATGGCTCCAGTGTACCACATACCGCCTCCATGTTCGGTTGTGACTTGTGATTCAGGTCAGTGTTACTTGAAGTTATATATCCGATGCATTGGTAACCTATTAGTTTTCTTGCTTTCGTAACAGTCATATTAAGTTACCAGGCCATGAAAACAAAGAGATCCAGTGAGGATGAGTGCCCAATTATGGATCATTTCACCAACTCCCTTATGATTTTTGTTTTTTTATATCTATTTTCCTGGTTTTTTTATTATCTATTTTCCTGGGTTTTTTTTTTGGGTGAATCCTGAATGTTACCGAGCTTAGGTAATGTGTGTATGTATCGTAAGCATGTGTGGAAGTTGCGCCACATATCCTAATTTACAAAGTGGTACTGGATAGTGATTTATTTTTTTAATATCCATGTTCGTTGTAAGATTTACTAAAACACAACATTTTTTCCCTGTAGGGATTGGTTGTTCACGGAGGTAACTGAGTTTAAGCTCCTTTTTCAGAAAGGCAAATTCACACATCCACACCTATTTCATATTGTTGCATCACCTTAATTTGAAATATATGAGTTGCTGACATTTCCAGTTTTACTATGTTAGGATGAATGCCAACGTCTTCGACAGAGTATAAAGTGTGGACTTATAATCAGGCTGACCTTGGTATGTTCGCTTTTCGTTGTGTAAAAGGATTACTCCTTCAAAACATGTTCCATTCATCTAAAATTTTTAATTTGTAAGGAGACATTCTGGATAAAGCCATTGAGCTATAAGCAACCAGAGTGAATGATGTAAATTCATTTGATAATTATATAACTTACAATGATATTAGATTATGAATGCATATGAGAATTGAGAATTTGATACCCGCACATTTTGTGTACCTAATATTATGTTTATCGTGTAGTGGCTTGGAGGGGAGCTTCTTCGACTTAGTGGTCTCCATGATCGAGCAAGTGATTTAGGGAGTCAGAAGGAATATCCCCTTTTTGTTTATATATTTCCCTATGAATTTGTTAATGAAATTTAGCACATATCCTGATACGTTTTACCTGTCTGCCTCGCTCATTTTAGTATCTCCACTTTTGGGTCTGGCCTCTACGACCACGCCTGTCAGGTATGTTTATAAGTTACAAGTGGCGACTTACTTTCTTTACGATTTTTATAAATTTCATGGTTTGCTGAGTTTGATAGGAAGAAGCAGCAATGTCGCAGGCATCTTTCTGATCACAATGCTTGACACCATAAGCCAATGCAAGAAACAACTCAGTTTAACTCAAGATGCGTGTCTTCGTCATATAATGGTACTCAAATGATATGCTATTAACAATTGGATCCAGTTTTTGCCTCTTATTATCAAAGCCTACTAAATTTACCACAAGAGTGTTATATATCTTTAATTTAGTTGATTCCCGTCAACTTATTATGCCCACATAGGTTTTTCATGTTTTGCTGATGGGCAACAACGATTGAGTACAATGTTCCACAGGTAACAACTAAACCCGCCTTCTATTTCGGAAGCCACTGTCAACTCCAACCAGGCCCTTATTAGGCGTAATCAATGTACAACAGATATATATGTACCAACTCAGTATCTTTGTTGCTAATGAGATGTATGCATACTTTTTGTCTTTTAACTAAACCATGCTCTAATGGAATTAAAGAGATGTTTCGATTCGATCTTAATTTCAATTTACATGATTTTGCAACTTAGGTCTATCCAATTTCGAGGTGTGATGGGACTAAGGAGATGCTCTTATATCTATTGTTGGCATGGGAGAGCACCATCGGTTTAACCGGGGTATAAAAATGTTATTGATGAATCTGTTTTGGCTGGTAAGACGTAGCATAGGACAACCTTTTATTTTACATTATTTAGAATCCTTTTAAGTTAGATTATTTGTGGGTCAGAATATTGTTTGGAATTTTGTTTGGAGGGTGCTGATTCCAATACTGAGGATGCCTCAGAGTTATGGTCGTGAGATAGCTGACAAGGTACATGGTGGAGTTAGGACACTTATAAATAAGACCCCACTTAGAAATAGAAAAATGAGTAGGTCTTGCCGGTTTTGGCAACATCTTAAAATGGGTAATTGATGCGTAACAAGACAATTGATAGATAATCTGGATTAATGCCCCAGTAGCCCTAAGTTCCTAAGAACAATAATAATAATCTCCATACCTAAAACACGATGGCCTAATGCCCTTATTTAAATAACATAGACTCCTAACCTAACTTGTTCATCAAGTCACTAATAATAATAATAATAACTAAAAATAATATCCGGCCCTTAAAAACCTTGACCCATTAGGCCCATCTTCTCTTTTCAGCTTGATTCGTATCAGTAATATTATTTTTTGACTATGGGAATGCTTCTAAATAAATTCATTGTTTATCCTCTTTACGTCACAATATTATTTTTTATAATGCTATGTATCTGGTTTCACATGAAAATGATTCACGCTTTTATGAATTTTTTTCACTCTCTCCATTTAGAGGTGAGATCAAGATATGCATCCACATATTATCCGACTTTATGAGGTTAGATACACCATCGGATATATATGTTCCGACAGGCCGTTCAAGTATGGTTTCCTGACTATTGTAGTAGCTTGTAGCTTGCATGCTACAATTGCTCAAAACGAAGGCTGATTTGGGGTGACGCCTGTCGTACTGCCAGAAGGAATTGAGTTGAAGGACACTTTGCTTTTGCCGCGCTGGGTTCCCTTGAGTGTGAAGGGGCTGCTACTGCAAAGTCCCCATGGAATGCACCTGGTTAGTTTGCTTCTTTCTGCTCCCATCCTTGCTAATATAGTAATGTACCCTATTTACTTATGATTTTCAAAGCTACGTTTTCTATTTAACGAATCATACAATTGATTTATCAATACCAAATTATACAGTTCACTTATTATTATTAAACTAAATGATTTGTTATTATATCTGACACATTTATTGTATTATTTATCAAAGAGTTTAGATATTTATACAATAAGTGTCATGGTTCAGCCCAGTTCCTTTTTACCTGATTAATAGTTACCTGGTTCGAGGCGTATATTAGAGATTTTATGCATTATTAAGGTTTGTCCATATTAGATACACATTTTAGCGTGGTTGGCCAGTTTAATCATATGGCCTCTATGGATCGTCTTCTAATGACTTTTGCATGTTGTGTGTAGAGGTTTTCTCATCAGTGATGTTGCAGTTAAGCTTGCTTGCATTGGTTGCCACACTATTCCATGGCATGTATATACCGAGGGAATGGGTTAAACATATACTAAAAATCATGAATCCTGCATTCCATGTCGAGAAGCTCAAGGTTGTTTTTCCTTTGTCTTTTATCTTGCAGATTGGTTGTAAAGTATATACATATTTATTGATCCTTATCTTGCAGGTGTTATTTGTTATGTTGTATAAAGGGACTGGCTTATGTGTGTTGTGTTTTGCGTTGAATATAGTCACCCGCTGAAAGGCTCGAAGTGATGACAACATAGCTGATTATTTCATTATTTTGCTAACTCTTACCAACATGGTAAAGACATTGTGGGACTTAGTTTAAATTGGTATCCTTTGCTTGAGGTAATTCTTCATTTTTATTACATAAATAAATAAGTTATATGTTGCACTTAGCATTAAAAGTTACTTGATTTGCATTTTAGAATCTTTGAATCCTTTTTAAGAGGTATTTGGTGCATGAGTAGAGTTCAGTTGTACTTAACTACCTTGGGCTATTTAGATATACGTTAAAACAAATTGGTCAAACGTGCTAAACGGGTCTAAATGCACCAAAAGTGTATGCAAATGCTTACAAAATACACCAACTTACTGCAAAAATGTATTAGTGTGATGGTTAAATTTTCGTGTGACGTTTAAAACCACTTATAGTGTCTTTACCTTAGATTTGGGCCAATTTTTTGGTCGATGCGCTCTTAGACTGTTAAGGGGGAGTTGTAGGTGTGTCGAGCTGATTCAGTTTATGGGGCTGGCTAACAGAACTTGAAAAGTGAAATATAGTTGGGCACAATGGGTTTTTGATAGGAGCTATGCATTATTAAGTCCTTAGCAGGTGGCTTGGTGTTTTGATTGTACTGTATTATATGCTTTATGCTTTGCTTCGTGGTTTTTGTTTATCTTAGGACCCTTTCTTTGCACCTCACTCTTTCCTCTCCCCCACTTGGCATTTAGCCGTTGATCATACTGCTGTTCAAAAATAAATGCCTAATATTGAGCAAAAGTGGACAAAGAAATAATGTTGGTATATTGTTACAAAAGTAATACTTTGGCCAAAAAGAAATTTTGTCCATCATACATTGCAATTGTGTCCATATAAGCTCTTTCAAATATAAAATGAATGCTAACATAGGAGGTTTGATTTTTCAGGTGGAACAAAAACTTCCAGAGATGGATTTCTAGATTGCCGACAAAGAGATATACTGTGGTGTGGCTAGGAACATAGATAATCCGTGCTTCAGTCATGGATGAGTCAGGAATCAGATGTATTTTCCTTATGGTGAGATCCATATGACCATGACTAATGAGCAATATCAATAGAGATTGGGTACTGCTATTAGAACAACATTCCCGGAGCATGGGGGAGCCAAAGATCCCTCATTATTGCTAAATGATCTTGCTCGAAATGGGATTACAAGGCATCAAAATGGAGTGGCAAGATTGTACTAAGAGGGGTTGTGTTGGCATGTAAGGACCATACTCACTTGCTCAGTAACACAGCCGAGAAATCTGTACGTAGAATAATCCTCAATTAAGCATCTTAAATACCATCATCTCCTTTAACAACCAAGTGCAAAACATGCTAATAGATATTTCCTTCACTGCCAACATCGTTGACAACACAACAGAAGTCTAGACTGTTTTTCAATGACGCTGCAAAGTCACTACTCCAAGCTGATTGTGAAACAATGATCAACTAAAACGGCTTCAATGATTCACGTGTGGTTATGAATGTCAAGCATAAAAGTTAATTGTGCTAAAATGAGTATCCTGTAATGAAATTAGGCGCATTGAAAATTCTGATTTTAAGTTAGCATATGGGCGCTACATGCTGATGTCTTCTTTATTGTTTTCATGTTTTTTGGTCACACCGACATTTTTATACTTTTATTTTGTTAAGAAAGTTATGGAATGGAGTTTTTATCTCTCTATTTTTGTTATGTTTGACTGTTAATACTGCACCAACCCCATTTGTTGTGACACCCAATCTGACATAATTTTATTAACATTTTACCCGGGAATGAAATGGGTGGGTCAAGACATGTACTATGGGTAATGGGGGGAACCCTAGCCCGGTACCACAATTGGATACCCATCGACCCACCCCGTATGAGCCATATGATGCCGGTAAAATACCTCTATCCTAATCTCCACATGATCTGGGCACCCCGAAAGATCGAACCCGCGTATTTAAACTTTACATATGGGTCTAGGCTTAATTGGTAACGGGTACCTTAAAGGAATTATTTTTTGTCCCCAGCGGGGAGACCTTAAGGTCACCAAGTGCTTGTCTTACCATTAGGCTAATTCCTTGTTGGTAAAGACATGTACTATTTAATGCAAGTCAAAACAGCTTCTATTACTCTGACTCAAACACTGCTTCATCCTTTATATTTTTTAGTAAAGAAAAAATACACAAACAATACTGTTAAAATAATAATCTGGCTTTGTACATAAAAAAAAGAGGCAATCAAGGAGGTTGTAAGCATTTCACCCTATTGACCCATTGGACACACTTGAATGTTATAACCCACCTCGACTCATTTGTGTAACTGGGTTGATTGTGAGCTGTATAGGCTGCTATATTTTATGCCCATCCTCTTGCATCTACTAAATGTACCCTTTAATGATTTTGAACCTGGATGACCAGCAGCGAGAAGAATCTAAAGTATGACTTGAACAATAGCTATAGCAGCCTGAGTAGTCCGCCCAAAGGATAACCTACAAAGTGACCCAAAAGAAAAACAAGTGGAACATTAGCAAATTTAAACCATTTTCCATGTAGTCTAAACAATAAAATCAAAGTTTATAGTTAGAGTAAGAATACAAAGTATCTCGATTTTTGACTGCCATGTTCACCACTCGATTGAATAATATTCCTACGTATTCCTCTATCAACATGATGGTGGATAAGTCCCAAAGTTTTTTGCTTAGTTTTTGTTTCTTGGATTGTGATTGTTTCTGGTCATCGAGGAGTTGAAGTAGTCTTATACAGTGTTGGGTCATTCATCACATAGTTTATGGTGTTATCTGATCCATTTGTATTTTAAGATTATTATTTGGACACTCATAACACATACAAGAGCAAAAACGGCTCATTCACATATTTGGAGATTATGTTTTTTTCTTTGGGAATAACAAATTTTGTAAGGAACTCCTTTTTTTGTCACACATCACGTCCTTTAACATTTAGGCTGCATTCTACTACGACTAATGTCATTTTTTTCTTCCTTTCTTCTTTGTCTTGGCATATGAATGAAAAAGGCATCAGACGGGAGAGAGTGGAGTCGGGTAAGGGGGGCGGATTGGATTGGGTACTTAGGGTACACCGATGCCACCTATTTGGGTTCACTCAGGTACATAGATTTGGGTAAGGAATCTAAACGATGATTCGCCTGCACCAAATGGGTTGAAAGTTGCCTGAAATGCGTATTTAGTAAACATTATCTCCTAAATCATTTTATCCAAAACTAATTTTCATAGGAGCGTAAAGAAAACAATGGTATGAATTATGAATGCTTTATTTTGTATTTCATTGATTGAAACTGTTCTTGCACACACCCAAGGAGAAAACAATCTCCTATATAAATACATAAATGAAAACCGTAAAAAAATAAGGAAGGAACTAATCTTGGGGCATAAAACAAGGAGGAAAAACAGAAAAGATATGGACCAATCAATAATGGATATGGACCAAAAATAAAGGTGTCCAATACTCCCCCTCAAGTTGGAGCGTGAAGGTTACAAACGCCTAACTTGCCAAGTAGGAACGTTAGTTGTTGCGAGCCCAAAGCTTTGGTGAACAAGTCAGCAATTTGCATTTTAGTGTCAATGCCTCTCGGCTGAATCTCTTTTGATTCCACCCGTTCTCGAACAAAGAAACAGTCCATTTCTACGTGCTTCGTACGCTCATGATAGACCGGATTATTAGCGATGTGTCTAGCGGATTGGTTGTCACAAAACAGAGGTGTCGGGTGATTTTGGTGTAGGTCTAGCTCACTTAATAACCACCGCATCCACAAAACTTCACTTACCGTTGTTGCCATGGCACGGTATTCTGCTTCAGCCGAGGAGCGGGAAACTACAGATTGCTTTTTGGATTTCCAGGAGACGGGTGCTCCTCCAAGAAGAAGCACATAACCTGTTCTTGATCTTCTTGAGTCGGGACATCCAAGCCAGTCTGAATCACTATATGCCATGAGTTCAGAACCACCTTCCTTTGGTAACAAGATTCCTTGTCCTGGAGTAGTTTTTAAATACCTTAGAATTCTTGTGACTGCATCCATGTGGCTTTGTCTCGGGTCTGAAACAAATTGACTTAAAATATTCACGGAGTAAGCTATGTCAGGCCTTGTAGCCTGCAAGTAGAGCAACCTTCCAACAAGTCGTCTGTACTGGTTGGCATCTACCCTTGATTCTTCTTCATCCTTTCCAATCTTTAAGTTTTGCTCCATCGGAAACGAACTAGGCCGACAGCCTGTTAGCCCGCAATCCTTGAGAATATCCAGGGTGTACTTTCTTTGGCTCAAGACAAGCCCTTCGGAAGTACGGGCTACTTCGATGCCAAGAAAGTATTTGAGGTTCCCTAGATCCTTGATGCTAAATTGTTTGTGCAGTTCATCTTTCATGAGTTGTATCCTAACATGGTCATTTCCAACAACAATAACATCGTCCACATATATTAAGGCTGCCACAAAATTGTTCCCTTGCTTGTGAATGAAAAGAGAGTAGTCAGCTTTGCATTGCTTGAAGCCAAGATCAAGAAGAGATGTTGTGAACTTTTGATACCAATTTCGAGAAGCTTGTTTCAACCCGTAAAGAGATTTCTTCAGCTTACAGACTCTGGTTTCACCCTCCTTAGAGAAACCTTGTGGTATCTTCATATAGACATCTTCGTTTAAATCGCCATGAAGAAAAGCGTTGTTCACGTCAAGTTGATTGATGATCCAGTTTTTCTTGGTTGCTACGGCTAGAAGAGTTCTAACCGTAACGAGTTTGGCAACTGGAGCAAATGTGTCGTGGTAATCCACTCCTTCCTGTTGTGTGAAACCTTTTGCCACCAGTCGGGCCTTATATCGCTCAACCTCCCCATTTGGCTTGTATTTTATCTTGTATACCCATTTAGAGTCTATGGTACGTTTCCCTTCTGGCAAGTTTTCGAGATTCCACGTGCCGTTTTCTTCAAGAGCTCGGATCTCCTGTTTCATGGCTTCTTTCCATCTTTCGTCCTGCATGGCTTGTTTGAAGGTCTTTGGCTCATCGTGGGAATCGATGGCCGCAAGAAAGGCCTTATGAGAGCTAGAAATTTTTTCATAAGAGACAAAATTAGATGAAGGGTGTACCGTCGAGGATTCTTGACTGAGTGCGGGATGCGTGGTATCTATAGATGGTGGGAGATCTACAACGAAATCGCCAAGTCGTTTTGGTTGAGTTCTGACTCTTTTCGGTCTGATCGGTTGCGGATCTATATGGCTTATTTCATCTTCCATTTGGTTTTCAGTATGATGATTTGATTGAGCATTGGCTTCAACCCGATCGTCCACTATTAGGTCACTTTGTTGGATCTGGGCTTCATCAGAAACAATCGACCCATCATCATTTGTTTCATTTATACTTTCAACTTGGGTTGTGTTATCCGGGTCCAGTAATTCAGGCTGACTCACATGTGTAGTCTGGCCCCAGGTTTCTTGATTGGCTTCATCGGCTTCCTTGTAATACCAAGGGGGAAAATCAAAAAGCCTCTTACTTTTCTCTTTGTCAATGCGATCTAAGCTCCTGAAAGGAAAAACTTCTTCGACAAATTTCACATCCCTTGATACCACCATTTTGTTATGGGTAATGTCATATATTTTGTACCCTTTTGTTCCCGGTGGGTAACCCAGAAACACACCAGGTTTCCCTCTCCATTCAAATTTGTCTCCCTTTGTGTCAGTATTTCGAAAATAGGCGAGGCAACCGAAAACCTTCATATGTTCATACTCAGGTGTTTGCTCAAACAAAATTTCATATGGGGTTTTGTTGTCAATGGCTTTCGATGGGAGGCGGTTGATTATGTAGGCGGCCGTCATGACACATTCGCCCCAAAATTTTGTTGGCAGATTAGCCTCAAATCTAAGGGCTCGTGCAGTCTCAAGTAAGTGTCTGTGCTTGCGTTCCACAATACCATTTTGTTGTGGTGTGTGTGGGCAAGTGGTTTCGAGAATTATGCCTTGTTCGACATAAAAGTTATGCATTCGATTTGAAACAAATTCTCCCCCGTTGTCACAACGGATTCTTTTAATCAATTTTCCAAACTGTGTTTTGACCATTTTGTGGAAAAACATTAGACGGTCACCCGCCTCAAATTTGTGCTTTAGTAGGAAAACCCAAACGGATCGACTATAGTCATCCACGACCGTTAAAAAATAGTTTGCCCCCGAGAGCGAGGGGGTTCTATATCTACCCCAAATATCACAATGTAACAATTCAAAACATTCTTTGCTTTTGATACAACTTACTGGAAAAGGCAGTCGGGTATGCTTGGCCTTAGCACATGAATCACAATCAATAGTTTTAAAGGAAGCATTCTTGACAAAATCAAAATGAGAAAGCTTACTACTAGAGGTATGACCAAGTCTTTTATGCCATATCCCTACCGAAGCCATCATAGCCTTTCTTTTATTTTCCATCATTTTCATCCGGTATAGTCCACGTTCACATTTACCCATTCCAATTATTTCCCTCGATCGCAAGTCTTGCATGAAACAAAACTCGGGAAAAAAAAAAAAAAAAAAAAAAAAAAAAAAAAAAAAAAAAAAAAAAAAAAAAAAAAAAAAAAAAAAAAAAAAAAAAAAAAAAAAAAAAAAAAAAAAAAAAAAAAAAAAAAAAAAAAAAAAAAAAAAAAAAAAAAAAAAAAAAAAAAAAAAAAAAAAAAAAAAAAAAAAAAAAAAAAAAAAAAAAAAAAAAAAAAAAAAAAAAAAAAAAAAAAAAAAAAAAAAAAAAAAAAAAAAAAAAAAAAAAAAAAAAAAAAAAAAAAAAAAAAAAAAAAAAAAAAAAAAAAAAAAAAAAAAAAAAAAAAAAAAAAAAAAAAAAAAAAAAAAAAAAAAAAAAAAAAAAAAAAAAAAAAAAAAAAAAAAAAAAAAAAAAAAAAAAAAAAAAAAAAAAAAAAAAAAAAAAAAAAAAAAAAAAAAAAAAAAAAAAAAAAAAAAAAAAAAAAAAAAAAAAAAAAAAAAAAAAAAAAAAAAAAAAAAAAAAAAAAAAAAAAAAAAAAAAAAAAAAAAAAAAAAAAAAAAAAAAAAAAAAAAAAAAAAAAAAAAAAAAAAAAAAAAAAAAAAAAAAAAAAAAAAAAAAAAAAAAAAAAAAAAAAAAAAAAAAAAAAAAAAAAAAAAAAAAAAAAAAAAAAAAAAAAAAAAAAAAAAAAAAAAAAAAAAAAAAAAAAAAAAAAAAAAAAAAAAAAAAAAAAAAAAAAAAAAAAAAAAAAAAAAAAAAAAAAAAAAAAAAAAAAAAAAAAAAAAAAAAAAAAAAAAAAAAAAAAAAAAAAAAAAAAAAAAAAAAAAAAAAAAAAAAAAAAAAAAAAAAAAAAAAAAAAAAAAAAAAAAAAAAAAAAAAAAAAAAAAAAAAAAAAAAAAAAAAAAAAAAAAAAAAAAAAAAAAAAAAAAAAAAAAAAAAAAAAAAAAAAAAAAAAAAAAAAAAAAAAAAAAAAAAAAAAAAAAAAAAAAAAAAAAAAAAAAAAAAAAAAAAAAAAAAAAAAAAAAAAAAAAAAAAAAAAAAAAAAAAAAAAAAAAAAAAAAAAAAAAAAAAAAAAAAAAAAAAAAAAAAAAAAAAAAAAAAAAAAAAAAAAAAAAAAAAAAAAAAAAAAAAAAAAAAAAAAAAAAAAAAAAAAAAAAAAAAAAAAAAAAAAAAAAAAAAAAAAAAAAAAAAAAAAAAAAAAAAAAAAAAAAAAAAAAAAAAAAAAAAAAAAAAAAAAAAAAAAAAAAAAAAAAAAAAAAAAAAAAAAAAAAAAAAAAAAAAAAAAAAAAAAAAAAAAAAAAAAAAAAAAAAAAAAAAAAAAAAAAAAAAAAAAAAAAAAAAAAAAAAAAAAAAAAAAAAAAAAAAAAAAAAAAAAAAAAAAAAAAAAAAAAAAAAAAAAAAAAAAAAAAAAAAAAAAAAAAAAAAAAAAAAAAAAAAAAAAAAAAAAAAAAAAAAAAAAAAAAAAAAAAAAAAAAAAAAAAAAAAAAAAAAAAAAAAAAAAAAAAAAAAAAAAAAAAAAAAAAAAAAAAAAAAAAAAAAAAAAAAAAAAAAAAAAAAAAAAAAAAAAAAAAAAAAAAAAAAAAAAAAAAAAAAAAAAAAAAAAAAAAAAAAAAAAAAAAAAAAAAAAAAAAAAAAAAAAAAAAAAAAAAAAAAAAAAAAAAAAAAAAAAAAAAAAAAAAAAAAAAAAAAAAAAAAAAAAAAAAAAAAAAAAAAAAAAAAAAAAAAAAAAAAAAAAAAAAAAAAAAAAAAAAAAAAAAAAAAAAAAAAAAAAAAAAAAAAAAAAAAAAAAAAAAAAAAAAAAAAAAAATTCAAAAAAAAAAAAAAAAAAAAAAAAAAAAAAAAAAAAAAAAAAAAAAAAAAAAAAAAAACAAAATCCTAACATCTAATAATAATAATTGCTGATATCTATTAGGGAAAAATGGCAACAAGACAACCTACGAAGTTTACAACCCAAACATGATACTAAACAATCACGGCCTTGCGTTTATGCAGCGAAACGAGTCAGCGACAACTAAAGATCATCGCGGAGCACAAAGATGTCCAGTACTGAATGTGACAACTCGTAATTTATTAACAACGGGTTAGTCCTAATCTCGATCATTAATATAATTTCGTCTAATTTAGAGATTATGACGTAGAAATTATTAGTTAATTGAACATTTGATATGGTTCAATTAGACGTATCCTTATGACGTAGACTATTAGCTATTTAGACGGAATGCCGAGTCTTAAAATAACTTTAAATGAGATATTTAAAGGTTATGAATTTTTGCACAGTAATTAGACTGTCTAAACTTAATATTTCTAAAGTTAGTTTGATAAAGTTTTATTTACTTGTCTTAACTAAAATAAGACGAAGGAAAATACCTTTACTTTACATTTTAACCTTTTGGTCAAACGGTATTTAATTGTAAGCAGTTTACCAAATTTAGGGATACAAAATATCCCAAATGAGCCACATGGGCTGGAAAATGAAATGAGAGGCAGGGAGTAAAACACCCCTCTTCCCTCCTTTCTTTCTTTTGATCGATCACTCAACCACACACATCACCACACTTTTAAACCACAAAACAATATTTCATCACCAAATACTCTCATCTCTTCCATCTCATACGGTTCTGGCTAGGAAGAATCAAAGGAAAATACATTTAATTGTTCTAATAATAATCTTCTTGTAATCATCATCTTCTTCATTTTTCTCAAGAACACCAAATTTTGGGTAAGTAACTTTCTTCTTCAAACTTTTGATTTGATTTAAATTCAACTAAGGGTTTGTTTTAGTTTTGTAAACGGAATTAGAGGCTTTTAAACTTGTTATGTAGTTAGGGTTCTTGGTAATTTATGAAGTTTTGGATTTAGAATTTGGTCTTGAAATCAAAATGATTGAAATGGCGAAATGATTGGCGAAATGGTATGTTTCCAGGTCTTTTGAACATGTTAACACTTGTTAGAAATAAAAGGGTTTGATTTGGGTCGAGTTTGAAGGGTTTTGGGTTTGGTTTTCCTGCATAACCTGCAGCTACTGTCGGACTTGGCTCCCGGCTGTCATATGCTAGTCATAAACATTGTTGTGGTGCGCACCCCATTTTAGAGGGAAATCCTGTGCGAAGCAATGTAGCATAGTGACTGATACTGTCGGACTTGGCTCCCGGCTGTCATATGCTAGTCATAAACATTGTTGTGGTGCGCACCCCATTTTAGAGGGAAATCCTGTGCGAAGCAATGTAGCATAGTGACTGATACTGTCGGACTTGGCTCCCGGCTGTCATATGCTAGTCATAAACATTGTTGTGGTGCGCACCCCATTTTAGAGGGAAATCCTGTGCGAAGCAATGTAGCATAGTGACTGATACTGTCGGACTTGGCTCCCGGCTGTCATATGCTAGTCATAAACATTGTTGTGGTGCGCACCCCATTTTAGAGGGAAATCCTGTGCGAAGCAATGTAGCATAGTGACTGATACTGTCGGACTTGGCTCCCGGCTGTCATATGCTAGTCATAAACATTGTTGTGGTGCGCACCCCATTTTAGAGGGAAATCCTGTGCGAAGCAATGTAGCATAGTGACTGATACTGTCGGACTTGGCTCCCGGCTGTCATATGCTAGTCATAAACATTGTTGTGGTGCGCACCCCATTTTAGAGGGAAATCCTGTGCGAAGCAATGTAGCATAGTGACTGATACTGTCGGACTTGGCTCCCGGCTGTCATATGCTAGTCATAAACATTGTTGTGGTGCGCACCCCATTTTAGAGGGAAATCCTGTGCGAAGCAATGTAGCATAGTGACTGATACTGTCGGACTTGGCTCCCGGCTGTCATATGCTAGTCATAAACATTGTTGTGGTGCGCACCCCATTTTAGAGGGAAATCCTGTGCGAAGCAATGTAGCATAGTGACTGATACTGTCGGACTTGGCTCCCGGCTGTCATATGCTAGTCATAAACATTGTTGTGGTGCGCACCCCATTTTAGAGGGAAATCCTGTGCGAAGCAATGTAGCATAGTGACTGATACTGTCGGACTTGGCTCCCGGCTGTCATATGCTAGTCATAAACATTGTTGTGGTGCGCACCCCATTTTAGAGGGAAATCCTGTGCGAAGCAATGTAGCATAGTGACTGATACTGTCGGACTTGGCTCCCGGCTGTCATATGCTAGTCATAAACATTGTTGTGGTGCGCACCCCATTTTAGAGGGAAATCCTGTGCGAAGCAATGTAGCATAGTGACTGATACTGTCGGACTTGGCTCCCGGCTGTCATATGCTAGTCATAAACATTGTTGTGGTGCGCACCCCATTTTAGAGGGAAATCCTGTGCGAAGCAATGTAGCATAGTGACTGATACTGTCGGACTTGGCTCCCGGCTGTCATATGCTAGTCATGAACATTGTTGTGGTGCGCACCCCATTTTAGAGGGAAATCCTGTGCGAAGCAATGTAGCATAGTGACTGATACTGTCGGACTTGGCTCCCGGCTGTCATATGCTAGTCATGAACATTGTTGTGGTGCGCACCCCATTTTAGAGGGAAATCCTGTGCGAAGCAATGTAGCATAGTGACTGATACTGTCGGACTTGGCTCCCGGCTGTCATATGCTAGTCATGAACATTGTTGTGGTGCGCACCCCATTTTAGAGGGAAATCCTGTGCGAAGCAATGTAGCATAGTGACTGATACTGTCGGACTTGGCTCCCGGCTGTCATATGCTAGTCATGAACATTGTTGTGGTGCGCACCCCATTTTAGAGGGAAATCCTGTGCGAAGCAATGTAGCATAGTGACTGATACTGTCGGACTTGGCTCCCGGCTGTCATATGCTAGTCATGAACATTGTTGTGGTGCGCACCCCATTTTAGAGGGAAATCCTGTGCGAAGCAATGTAGCATAGTGACTGATACTGTCGGACTTGGCTCCCGGCTGTCATATGCTAGTCATGAACATTGTTGTGGTGCGCACCCCATTTTAGAGGGAAATCCTGTGCGAAGCAATGTAGCATAGTGACTGATACTGTCGGACTTGGCTCCCGGCTGTCATATGCTAGTCATGAACATTGTTGTGGTGCGCACCCCATTTTAGAGGGAAATCCTGTGCGAAGCAATGTAGCATAGTGACTGATACTGTCGGACTTGGCTCCCGGCTGTCATATGCTAGTCATGAACATTGTTGTGGTGCGCACCCCATTTTAGAGGGAAATCCTGTGCGAAGCAATGTAGCATAGTGACTGATACTGTCGGACTTGGCTCCCGGCTGTCATATGCTAGTCATGAACATTGTTGTGGTGCGCACCCCATTTTAGAGGGAAATCCTGTGCGAAGCAATGTAGCATAGTGACTGATACTGTCGGACTTGGCTCCCGGCTGTCATATGCTAGTCATGAACATTGTTGTGGTGCGCACCCCATTTTAGAGGGAAATCCTGTGCGAAGCAATGTAGCATAGTGACTGATACTGTCGGACTTGGCTCCCGGCTGTCATATGCTAGTCATGAACATTGTTGTGGTGCGCACCCCATTTTAGAGGGAAATCCTGTGCGAAGCAATGTAGCATAGTGACTGATACTGTCGGACTTGGCTCCCGGCTGTCATATGCTAGTCATGAACATTGTTGTGGTGCGCACCCCATTTTAGAGGGAAATCCTGTGCGAAGCAATGTAGCATAGTGACTGATACTGTCGGACTTGGCTCCCGGCTGTCATATGCTAGTCATGAACATTGTTGTGGTGCGCACCCCATTTTAGAGGGAAATCCTGTGCGAAGCAATGTAGCATAGTGACTGATACTGTCGGACTTGGCTCCCGGCTGTCATATGCTAGTCATGAACATTGTTGTGGTGCGCACCCCATTTTAGAGGGAAATCCTGTGCGAAGCAATGTAGCATAGTGACTGATACTGTCGGACTTGGCTCCCGGCTGTCATATGCTAGTCATGAACATTGTTGTGGTGCGCACCCCATTTTAGAGGGAAATCCTGTGCGAAGCAATGTAGCATAGTGACTGATACTGTCGGACTTGGCTCCCGGCTGTCATATGCTAGTCATGAACATTGTTGTGGTGCGCACCCCATTTTAGAGGGAAATCCTGTGCGAAGCAATGTAGCATAGTGACTGATACTGTCGGACTTGGCTCCCGGCTGTCATATGCTTTAGTCGGACTTAGACCCCGGCTGTCTTGTTATGAAATATTATCAAGTGTTGAATTCTGATTGTCTTGTTGAAAATAACTACAAGTCATTGTGTGCTCACAATGACGAATAAACTTGGTCAAACATTCTGTAAACTCACCAACTATTTCGATAGTTGATCCTCTCAAATTTCATGCTTTTCAGGTAACCAACAGTAAGTATTGGAAGCGTATTTGGCATTTTGAAGCCATCTTTTGAACATTGGACGTACAATTAGCGTCAGACCTCTGAGGACTATCATTTTATTAGTCCTAATTGTACTTAGCTGTCCAGATGTTGTTATTGTATTAAGTGGGCCCATTTCCAATTGAGGATAGTTTGTATCCGTGTATTGGGGTCCACATCTGAACGATTATACTTGTAATAGACTTGTATTTGGATTAATAGATGTAATCTCTATTTACCTTCTGATTAGTACGCAATTCTTTTGTTAACCCTGTATTCCGCTACAACGGGGTGTGACAAAAATTGGTATCAGAGACAAGGTTATAGTGAATACGGAGTTATTCCTCGTGAATAACTCAATCTATAACCATGGTCGCTTCAAATAAGAAATCTAAGTCTTTAAGGTTTAGGATAGTTATCTCGAGAGTTATACTATTTGTCAATAATTAGACCTAACCCGATCAACTACGTCCCGATTATGTAAAATAGTATAAGGCTCGAAATAAATATCTTAAATTGTGTATATACGTGTTAGTTGAATTATATTCACAACATACTGTAAATGTGGTGGGAAGGCTGCGGGTGACCCTATATATAAGCATTGGAGATATGTTGCTAATAGAAACCCAAATCGAATGTGTATAATCTAGACAAGGATCTCTTTGAAACTCTTGTTGCGTACTGTCTCATTCAATTGATTCGAATTGTCTTATCCATCAGACTTATATGGATTCTTTGACTATCCTTTCAGAACAGTCATGTCGGACGGAGTTAGCTCTAATGCTGTTGTACCTAGTACACCTCCAGTTCCAGTTGTGGCAAACTCCATTCCTTGTGTTCCTGACTCATATGAAGAGGAACCTATGGAGGAATCGGGTAATGAATCTCGCCCTATCAATTTGATATCAACATCCAGCGAATCTGGAGGAGAACATGTGTCTATCCATGTTCAATCATCTGTAACACCGGTATCTCCATATCAGAGGAGGACTACCGAGGGAGCTCGTATACCTTATGCTCCTAGAGACCCTTATGCTCCTGGTCCTTCTGCACCGGTTCAGGGCAACTGTGGACTTGGTCTTTCATTCTTTCAGGGAGATCCGTATGCTGCGGGTCCCTCCAGAGTGCCTGTCTACAATCCAAGTGCCGTTATGCCAGTTGCATCTGCAGCTGATAGGTCGGAATATTATCGCCGACAATTGTCAAGGATGAACAATTCCCTCATCTGCACTAGAGAGAAAATAGAGAATCAAGCTCAGGCGTTGACTGAAGCTTATCATCAGGCGGCTGAGGCTATGACTGTTGCTAGGGAAGGGAAGGAAGCTATTGGGAGGATGATCTGGATACTATCGGTCGTGGTAGTCTTGGTGGTGGCGTTGCTTGTTGTAGTTCTTTTCAGGATATAATCAGTAGTTGTAGTGGTAACGTATTGTAAGCCTTAGAACATTTGACAACTCATACTTTTGTATTTGAGTTGTAATCTTTTTGGTGGATGTATTTCCCACGTATTTCGGATAGTATCGTTCTGACTGTGTAATGTATCATCGTGGATGTTGTTCCCACATGATTTGGATTGTGGATGTAGTTTCCCACAAGATTTTGGAAATGTACAAGTCAGATTATGTAAAAAGTTTTAGTATAAATGAAATATGATCGTTCTTTGGCTTACTTACTTGTTCAGGCTACGTTACTTACTCATTTCAATTCTAGAAATGTAGTGATCTATATTTCTTGTCTTGTTTAGTTAATGAGTTTAAGTAAGTCGATAATTTGTGACGTGTGTTTAATGCCCTCTTATATCTTGAAAAGCTACATTCTGTGTCATTCTTACGAGAAAACCTCTAAATTACATCTTGTTCATGTCAAGGATAGATGGCTCCCAAGACGAAAAGTAAGATCCCGAAAAAGGCTCCAGTTAAGAAAGCTGCTCCAAGGAGAGTTACTCGATCAACTCCTTTGAATACTGAAGCTGAACAGGAAGGACCTGTGATTCAGCAAAGACAGGAAGCTGCTACTGTCCAGGTGAATACTGGCCCTGGACCTACCCCAAATACTGGTGGGGAAAATAACATGACAGCATTTGTGACACAACAACTGTTGGCTGCTATGCCTACTTTAGTCGCACAGATTACGGCAAGCTTGAACGCCAATAATAATCATCATGCTGACAACAGTAACAATGTCGAGCCTACTGCTGAGCAAGTTATTCCTCGAATGCATCTGCACGGGACTGACTACAAGACCTTCACTTATTGTAAACCAAAAGAATTTAATGGTACCGAGGGTCCGGTAGGTCTTATCAACTGGTTGGAGAGTATAGAGGCGGTGCTTCATATCAGCCGTTGTGCTGAAGAACACAAAGTGGAATATGCTTCCACTCAATTTCAAAAGCACGCTCTGTCATGGTGGAACGAGCAGATTAGGACTCGTGGCCGAGAGCCGGCATATAGCATACCTTGGTTGAACTTTAAAAGGATGCTCATGGAAAAGTACTGTCCGCGGGAGGAAGTACAGAAAATGGAGGGTGAATTCTGGAATCATACTATGATTGGATTGGACAACGAGAAATACACTACTCGTTTTCATGAACTGACAAGGCTAGTTCCTCGTATGGTAGATACGGAGGAGAAGTTAGTTG
The DNA here is from genome assembly GCA_034093135.1 of Erigeron breviscapus. NCBI lineage: Eukaryota > Viridiplantae > Streptophyta > Magnoliopsida > Asterales > Asteraceae > Erigeron > Erigeron breviscapus. Next base: position 207,285,890 of record CM067167.1, on the reverse strand, counting down.
AAAGATACTGTTATGGATTATCACCTGATATCCGAAGGTTAGTAGCCGCTTTTAATCCTTTGACTCTTCAAGCGGCAGTTAGCGCAACCAATCGAATGGTGATAGATTTGAAAAGAACCACCGGTTCTTCTGTTGGAACCGAGGTGATCAAGAGAAGGACTGACCAAGCCTCCGGTAGTGGATTTGGCAATGGTGGAAATGGAAAAAGGTTTAAGGCTGCTAGAAACTTTGCAGTGGTTCCCCAGAATATTAATAGAAACCCTGACGCAGACAGAAGATGTAACAGGTGTGGCATGCGTCATATAGGAAATTGTCCTATTTGCCGCCGTTGTAAAAAGGCGGGGCATTTGGCAAAGAATTGTAGGGAGAAAGTATCAAATCAATGTTACGAGTGTGGGAGTGAAACTCATTTCCGACCAGCGTGTCCAAGACTAAATCAAGCCCCGAACAACAATGCTATAGTTCCCGTGAGGAACAATGCGGGGAACAATCAAGCTAGGAATCAAGGAGGACAAGGCAGAGGTCGAGTGTTTGCTTTGGATGCTGCTGATGCACGACGTGATCCCAACGTGGTGATAGGTACATTCATACTCAATAATCATTACGTATTTGTGCTATTCGACTCTGGTGCTGATAAAAGTTTCATATCCTTAGAATTTAAGTCTCGTTTTGGCATAATAGCTATCCCCATGAAAGACACTTATATTGTTGAATATGCAAACGGTCAGAAGTATATTGCTAAAGATCATTTAGTAAATTGCAATTTGATATTGGCCGGTGAAACTTTTAAAATTGACCTAATTCCTATAGAACTAAGTAGTTTTGATGTAATCATTGGTATGGACTGGTTATCTAAAGTTAGAGCTGATATAAGTTGTTATGAGAAGATTGTTAGAATACCCCTACCGAAGGGCGAAACCCTAGTAGTGCAAGGAGACAAATCGGGAAAGAAATTGATCTTAGTATCGGCGATAAAAGCAAATAAGTATTTACAAAAAGAACACCCTGCTTTCTTAGCATTAGTAGTAGAAAGAAAACCAAAGGATAAAGACATGAAAGATATTCCAGTAGTTAGGGATTTTCCAGAGGTGTTTCCTGAAGATTTGATGGGACTTCCACCTCACAGGCCAGTTGAGTTTGGAATAGATTTGGTCCCTGGAGCTGCACCCGTGGCCAAGGCACCCTATCGTCTTGCGCCATCAGAAATGCAAGAATTGTCCGAACAACTTCAAGAGTTGTTAGCTAAAGGACTAATTCGTCCAAGCTCATCACCTTGGGGAGCTCCGATCCTATTTGTGAAGAAGAAAGACGGCTCTATGCGTATGTGTATTGATTACAGAGAACTGAACAAGTTGACTGTCAAGAACAGGTACCCTTTACCTCGTATTGACGACTTGTTTGACCAATTGGAAGGTGCATCACACTTTTCCAAGATTGATCTCAGATCTGGGTATCATCAACTCAGAGTCAGAGAGACGGACATTCCTAAAACAGCCTTCAGAACTCGTTACGGACATTATGAGTTTTTGGTTATGCCGTTTGGCTTAACCAATGCACCTGCTGTGTTCATGGACTTAATGAATCGAGTATGTCGACCGTATCTTGACAAGTTTGTCATTGTATTCATTGACGACATACTGATATACTCAAAGAATAAAGACGAACATGAAGGTCATCTGAGAACCATTCTGCAACTGCTCAAGGATCAAAAGTTGTACGCGAAATTCTCAAAATGTGAATTCTGGATTAGGGAAGTACACTTCTTGGGTCATGTAGTGAACAGGGATGGGATCCACGTAGATCCATCTAAGATTGAAGCAATAAAGAAGTGGGAAGCCCCTAAGACTCCGACAGAAATCCGCCAGTTTCTTGGATTGGCTGGATATTATAGGAGATTTATTGAGAACTTCTCAAAGGTTGCTCAACCTTTGACGTTGTTAACTCAAAAGGCCAAGGAATTTATTTGGCAGGATGCCCAGGAAGAAGCATTCCAAACGTTGAAAGACAAGCTATGTAATGCTCCTATTTTAGCGTTACCGAATGGAATTGAAAACTTCGTGGTATACTGTGACGCATCACATCAGGGAATGGGATGTGTACTTATGCAGGAGGGTAAGGTCATTGCTTACGCTTCCAGACAACTCAAAACCCACGAAAAGAATTACACAACCCACGATCTTGAACTCGGAGCGGTTGTTTTTGCCTTAAAGATTTGGAGGCACTACTTGTATGGTACAAAGTGTACGGTATTCACAGATCACAAAAGTCTTCAGCATATCTTCGATCAGAAAATGCTGAATATGAGACAAAGGCGATGGGTAGAATTACTCAGTGATTATGATTGTGAACTCAAATATCATCCCGGTAAAGCAAATGTTGTTGCTGACGCGCTAAGTCGAAAAGATAGAATTTCACTATCTGTCATAACAAGAGCAAGTTCTTACCTTGGCTCATCATTAAAGGATAGAGTTTTAGATGATCAGAATGAGGCCTTACGCCCAGGGCGTATCGAGAAGGAAGCATTGTGGAATGCCGAACGGTTATTTGAATTGGATGGCGATGGGATCCGACATGTCAAGGGCAGAGTGTGGATTCCCAAGTATAATGGACTTAGAGAACTCTTGATGAACGAGAGTCATCGATCTAAGTATTCAATCCATCCTGGTGCTGACAAAATGTACCATGGGTTAAAGGATTTTTATTGGTGGCCTGGTATGAAAAGAGATATCGCCACGTATGTTTCAAAGTGTTTAAATTGTTCAATGGTTAAGGCAGAGCACCAAAAGCCTTCTGGGCTGCTCCAGCAACCCCAAATTCCTGACTGGAAATGGGAACAGATTACTATGGACTTCATTACGAAGTTACCTCGAACCTTGAAGGGTTATGATACTATTTGGGTCATTGTTGACCGATTGACGAAGTCTGCACACTTCATTCCCATACGGGAGAATTGGAAAATAAAGAAATTGTCTCAATTATATATTGAGAAGATCGTGTCACTTCATGGCGTTCCTGTGTCTATTATCTCGGATCGTGATGGTCGTTTTACTTCTCAATCATGGAGATATTTTCAAGACGCTTTGGGCACTCAGTTGAAATTGAGTACGGCTTACCATCCACAGACGGACGGGCAAAGTGAGCGTACCATTCAGACGTTAGAAGACATGCTTCGGGCATGTGTTATCGATTTCAAAGGTAGCTGGGATACCTTTTTGCCGTTAGCTGAATTTTCATATAATAACAGCTATCACACAAGCATAAAGTGTGCGCCTTTTGAAGCTTTGTATGGGCGGAAATGTAGATCGCCTGTTTGTTGGCTTGATGCTGGTGAGCGTCGTTTGTACAAGTATGGACTGGTTCAGAAGACTACTGACCAGATTGTTGAAATTAGGGCACGGCTGAAGGCGGCTCAGGATCGCCAGAAGAGCTATGCAGATCGTAGAAGGAAACCCCTTGAGTTTCAAGTGGGTGATAAAGTTATGTTGAAAGTGTCACCTTGGAAGGGCACTGCACGCTTTGGCGTGAGAGGAAAACTTAGTCCCCGTTATATCGGACCATTCGAAATTGTTCGACGGATTGGTTCCGTGGCTTATAAGCTCAATTTACCCCAGGAGCTTGAACATGTTCATCCCACATTTCATATATCGAATCTAAAGAAATGTTTAACTGATGAAACATTGGTTGTACCTGTGAAAGAGTTGCAAGTGAATGACTCTCTTCAATTTGTAGAGGAGCCTGTTGAAATTATAGACCAACAGCTCAAACAGCTTAGACGAAGTCGTATCAAGTTGGTCAAAGTTCGTTGGAACTCGAAACACGGACCAGACTCGACTTGGGAACGTGAGGACTTCATGAGGGATAAGTATCCTCATCTTTTTACTAAGCAAGACTTGATTTCGGGACGAAATCCTTAGAAGTCGGGGATGCTGTGACAACTCGTAATTTATTAACAACGGGTTAGTCCTAATCTCGATCATTAATATAATTTCGTCTAATTTAGAGATTATGACGTAGAAATTATTAGTTAATTGAACATTTGATATGGTTCAATTAGACGTATCCTTATGACGTAGACTATTAGCTATTTAGACGGAATGCCGAGTCTTAAAATAACTTTAAATGAGATATTTAAAGGTTATGAATTTTTGCACAGTAATTAGACTGTCTAAACTTAATATTTCTAAAGTTAGTTTGATAAAGTTTTATTTACTTGTCTTAACTAAAATAAGACGAAGGAAAATACCTTTACTTTACATTTTAACCTTTTGGTCAAACGGTATTTAATTGTAAGCAGTTTACCAAATTTAGGGATACAAAATATCCCAAATGAGCCACATGGGCTGGAAAATGAAATGAGAGGCAGGGAGTAAAACACCCCTCTTCCCTCCTTTCTTTCTTTTGATCGATCACTCAACCACACACATCACCACACTTTTAAACCACAAAACAATATTTCATCACCAAATACTCTCATCTCTTCCATCTCATACGGTTCTGGCTAGGAAGAATCAAAGGAAAATACATTTAATTGTTCTAATAATAATCTTCTTGTAATCATCATCTTCTTCATTTTTCTCAAGAACACCAAATTTTGGGTAAGTAACTTTCTTCTTCAAACTTTTGATTTGATTTAAATTCAACTAAGGGTTTGTTTTAGTTTTGTAAACGGAATTAGAGGCTTTTAAACTTGTTATGTATTTAGCCCCACTGCGGCGCAGTGGCTAGGGCCTGTTTTGTGCGAGGTTAGCTCACTGCGGCGCAGTGGCTACCTGTTTTGTGCGAGGTTAGCCACTGCGGCGCAGTGGCTACCTGTTTTGTGCGAGGTTAGCCACTGCGGCGCAGTGGCTAGGGCCTGTTTTGTGCGAGGTTAGCTCACTGCGGCGCAGTGGCTACCTGTTTTGTGCGAGGTTAGCCACTGCGGCGCAGTGGCTAGGGCCTGTTTTGTGCGAGGTTAGCTCACTGCGGCGCAGTGGCTACCTGTTTTGTGCGAGGTTAGCCACTGCGGCGCAGTGGCTACCTGTTTTGTGCGAGGTTAGCCACTGCGGCGCAGTGGCTAGGGCCTGTTTTGTGCGAGGTTAGCTCACTGCGGCGCAGTGGCTACCTGTTTTGTGCGAGGTTAGCCACTGCGGCGCAGTGGCTAGGGCCTGTTTTGTGCGAGGTTAGCTCACTGCGGCGCAGTGGCTACCTGTTTTGTGCGAGGTTAGCCACTGCGGCGCAGTGGCTACCTGTTTTGTGCGAGGTTAGCCACTGCGGCGCAGTGGCTAGGGCCTGTTTTGTGCGAGGTTAGCTCACTGCGGCGCAGTGGCTACCTGTTTTGTGCGAGGTTAGCCACTGCGGCGCAGTGGCTAGGGCCTGTTTTGTGCGAGGTTAGCTCACTGCGGCGCAGTGGCTACCTGTTTTGTGCGAGGTTAGCCACTGCGGCGCAGTGGCTACCTGTTTTGTGCGAGGTTAGCCACTGCGGCGCAGTGGCTAGGGCCTGTTTTGTGCGAGGTTAGCTCACTGCGGCGCAGTGGCTACCTGTTTTGTGCGAGGTTAGCTCACTGCGGCGCAGTGGCTAGGGCCTGTTTTGTGCGAGGTTAGCCACTGCGGCGCAGTGGCTACCTGTTTTGTGCGAGGTTAGCCACTGCGGCGCAGTGGCTACCTGTTTTGTGCGAGGTTAGCCACTGCGGCGCAGTGGCTAGGGCCTGTTTTGTGCGAGGTTAGCTCACTGCGGCGCAGTGGCTACCTGTTTTGTGCGAGGTTAGCCACTGCGGCGCAGTGGCTAGGGCCTGTTTTGTGCGAGGTTAGCTCACTGCGGCGCAGTGGCTACCTGTTTTGTGCGAGGTTAGCCACTGCGGCGCAGTGGCTAGGGCCTGTTTTGTGCGAGGTTAGCCCACTGCGGCGCAGTGGCTAGGGCCTGTTTTGTGCGAGGTTAGCTCACTGCGGCGCAGTGAGCTTGGCAATGGCTCACTGCGGCGCAGTGGATACCCACTGTAAAAATTTTGCGCGTCAATTTTCAAATGTTAATAACTTTTGATCCGCGACTCCAAATAAGTCGTATGACCTATCGTTAGAATCGTGTGAAAGTCTATTTTCTTATGATAACATTCATTTTGTATGAATCCTTCTCCATTTCTAAAAATGTCGAGTCAAAGTGTTATGTTTCACACTTGGTAATGTTAAAGAAGTAATTGTGGGTTCGTGACTCGACTTAAATGAGCTAAACCAACTTGTTTACGACTGTATAGTTGTCATTATGGTATTTTATACTACTTTTAATGACTATGTCATTGATTTTACTAACTAAAGGTAAACAAAATGAAAGTTTGGAACACGTTCTCGGTTATGGCATTCTAGGGTCTATAGCTAAGTAGTTGTACGTAGGATACTCGTCGTCAAGAGATTTGATCCTCATTATTGGTAATGATATCATAGGTTTTGGATAACGTGGAGAACTGATTGTTGAATCTTCTCGAGCTACTTGGCTCCCGGCTGTCATATGCTAGTCATGAACATTGTTGTGGTGCGCACCCCATTTTAGAGGGAAATCCTGTGCGAAGCAATGTAGCATAGTGACTGATACTGTCGGACTTGGCTCCCGGCTGTCATATGCTAGTCATGAACATTGTTGTGGTGCGCACCCCATTTTAGAGGGAAATCCTGTGCGAAGCAATGTAGCATAGTGACTGATACTGTCGGACTTGGCTCCCGGCTGTCATATGCTAGTCATGAACATTGTTGTGGTGCGCACCCCATTTTAGAGGGAAATCCTGTGCGAAGCAATGTAGCATAGTGACTGATACTGTCGGACTTGGCTCCCGGCTGTCATATGCTAGTCATGAACATTGTTGTGGTGCGCACCCCATTTTAGAGGGAAATCCTGTGCGAAGCAATGTAGCATAGTGACTGATACTGTCGGACTTGGCTCCCGGCTGTCATATGCTAGTCATGAACATTGTTGTGGTGCGCACCCCATTTTAGAGGGAAATCCTGTGCGAAGCAATGTAGCATAGTGACTGATACTGTCGGACTTGGCTCCCGGCTGTCATATGCTAGTCATGAACATTGTTGTGGTGCGCACCCCATTTTAGAGGGAAATCCTGTGCGAAGCAATGTAGCATAGTGACTGATACTGTCGGACTTGGCTCCCGGCTGTCATATGCTAGTCATGAACATTGTTGTGGTGCGCACCCCATTTTAGAGGGAAATCCTGTGCGAAGCAATGTAGCATAGTGACTGATACTGTCGGACTTGGCTCCCGGCTGTCATATGCTAGTCATGAACATTGTTGTGGTGCGCACCCCATTTTAGAGGGAAATCCTGTGCGAAGCAATGTAGCATAGTGACTGATACTGTCGGACTTGGCTCCCGGCTGTCATATGCTAGTCATGAACATTGTTGTGGTGCGCACCCCATTTTAGAGGGAAATCCTGTGCGAAGCAATGTAGCATAGTGACTGATACTGTCGGACTTGGCTCCCGGCTGTCATATGCTAGTCATGAACATTGTTGTGGTGCGCACCCCATTTTAGAGGGAAATCCTGTGCGAAGCAATGTAGCATAGTGACTGATACTGTCGGACTTGGCTCCCGGCTGTCATATGCTAGTCATGAACATTGTTGTGGTGCGCACCCCATTTTAGAGGGAAATCCTGTGCGAAGCAATGTAGCATAGTGACTGATACTGTCGGACTTGGCTCCCGGCTGTCATATGCTAGTCATGAACATTGTTGTGGTGCGCACCCCATTTTAGAGGGAAATCCTGTGCGAAGCAATGTAGCATAGTGACTGATACTGTCGGACTTGGCTCCCGGCTGTCATATGCTAGTCATGAACATTGTTGTGGTGCGCACCCCATTTTAGAGGGAAATCCTGTGCGAAGCAATGTAGCATAGTGACTGATACTGTCGGACTTGGCTCCCGGCTGTCATATGCTAGTCATGAACATTGTTGTGGTGCGCACCCCATTTTAGAGGGAAATCCTGTGCGAAGCAATGTAGCATAGTGACTGATACTGTCGGACTTGGCTCCCGGCTGTCATATGCTAGTCATGAACATTGTTGTGGTGCGCACCCCATTTTAGAGGGAAATCCTGTGCGAAGCAATGTAGCATAGTGACTGATACTGTCGGACTTGGCTCCCGGCTGTCATATGCTAGTCATGAACATTGTTGTGGTGCGCACCCCATTTTAGAGGGAAATCCTGTGCGAAGCAATGTAGCATAGTGACTGATACTGTCGGACTTGGCTCCCGGCTGTCATATGCTAGTCATGAACATTGTTGTGGTGCGCACCCCATTTTAGAGGGAAATCCTGTGCGAAGCAATGTAGCATAGTGACTGATACTGTCGGACTTGGCTCCCGGCTGTCATATGCTAGTCATGAACATTGTTGTGGTGCGCACCCCATTTTAGAGGGAAATCCTGTGCGAAGCAATGTAGCATAGTGACTGATACTGTCGGACTTGGCTCCCGGCTGTCATATGCTAGTCATGAACATTGTTGTGGTGCGCACCCCATTTTAGAGGGAAATCCTGTGCGAAGCAATGTAGCATAGTGACTGATACTGTCGGACTTGGCTCCCGGCTGTCATATGCTAGTCATGAACATTGTTGTGGTGCGCACCCCATTTTAGAGGGAAATCCTGTGCGAAGCAATGTAGCATAGTGACTGATACTGTCGGACTTGGCTCCCGGCTGTCATATGCTAGTCATGAACATTGTTGTGGTGCGCACCCCATTTTAGAGGGAAATCCTGTGCGAAGCAATGTAGCATAGTGACTGATACTGTCGGACTTGGCTCCCGGCTGTCATATGCTAGTCATGAACATTGTTGTGGTGCGCACCCCATTTTAGAGGGAAATCCTGTGCGAAGCAATGTAGCATAGTGACTGATACTGTCGGACTTGGCTCCCGGCTGTCATATGCTAGTCATGAACATTGTTGTGGTGCGCACCCCATTTTAGAGGGAAATCCTGTGCGAAGCAATGTAGCATAGTGACTGATACTGTCGGACTTGGCTCCCGGCTGTCATATGCTTTAGTCGGACTTAGACCCCGGCTGTCTTGTTATGAAATATTATCAAGTGTTGAATTCTGATTGTCTTGTTGAAAATAACTACAAGTCATTGTGTGCTCACAATGACGAATAAACTTGGTCAAACATTCTGTAAACTCACCAACTATTTCGATAGTTGATCCTCTCAAATTTCATGCTTTTCAGGTAACCAACAGTAAGTATTGGAAGCGTATTTGGCATTTTGAAGCCATCTTTTGAACATTGGACGTACAATTAGCGTCAGACCTCTGAGGACTATCATTTTATTAGTCCTAATTGTACTTAGCTGTCCAGATGTTGTTATTGTATTAAGTGGGCCCATTTCCAATTGAGGATAGTTTGTATCCGTGTATTGGGGTCCACATCTGAACGATTATACTTGTAATAGACTTGTATTTGGATTAATAGATGTAATCTCTATTTACCTTCTGATTAGTACGCAATTCTTTTGTTAACCCTGTATTCCGCTACAACGGGGAAAAAAAAAAAAAAAAAAAAAAAAAAAAAAAAAAAAAAAAAAAAAAAAAAAAAAAAAAAAAAAAAAAAAAAAAAAAAAAAAAAAAAAAAAAAAAAAAAAAAAAAAAAAAAAAAAAAAAAAAAAAAAAAAAAAAAAAAAAAAAAAAAAAAAAAAAAAAAAAAAAAAAAAAAAAAAAAAAAAAAAAAAAAAAAAAAAAAAAAAAAAAAAAAAAAAAAAAAAAAAAAAAAAAAAAAAAAAAAAAAAAAAAAAAAAAAAAAAAAAAAAAAAAAAAAAAAAAAAAAAAAAAAAAAAAAAAAAAAAAAAAAAAAAAAAAAAAAAAAAAAAAAAAAAAAAAAAAAAAAAAAAAAAAAAAAAAAAAAAAAAAAAAAAAAAAAAAAAAAAAAAAAAAAAAAAAAAAAAAAAAAAAAAAAAAAAAAAAAAAAAAAAAAAAAAAAAAAAAAAAAAAAAAAAAAAAAAAAAAAAAAAAAAAAAAAAAAAAAAAAAAAAAAAAAAAAAAAAAAAAAAAAAAAAAAAAAAAAAAAAAAAAAAAAAAAAAAAAAAAAAAAAAAAAAAAAAAAAAAAAAAAAAAAAAAAAAAAAAAAAAAAAAAAAAAAAAAAAAAAAAAAAAAAAAAAAAAAAAAAAAAAAAAAAAAAAAAAAAAAAAAAAAAAAAAAAAAAAAAAAAAAAAAAAAAAAAAAAAAAAAAAAAAAAAAAAAAAAAAAAAAAAAAAAAAAAAAAAAAAAAAAAAAAAAAAAAAAAAAAAAAAAAAAAAAAAAAAAAAAAAAAAAAAAAAAAAAAAAAAAAAAAAAAAAAAAAAAAAAAAAAAAAAAAAAAAAAAAAAAAAAAAAAAAAAAAAAAAAAAAAAAAAAAAAAAAAAAAAAAAAAAAAAAAAAAAAAAAAAAAAAAAAAAAAAAAAAAAAAAAAAAAAAAAAAAAAAAAAAAAAAAAAAAAAAAAAAAAAAAAAAAAAAAAAAAAAAAAAAAAAAAAAAAAAAAAAAAAAAAAAAAAAAAAAAAAAAAAAAAAAAAAAAAAAAAAAAAAAAAAAAAAAAAAAAAAAAAAAAAAAAAAAAAAAAAAAAAAAAAAAAAAAAAAAAAAAAAAAAAAAAAAAAAAAAAAAAAAAAAAAAAAAAAAAAAAAAAAAAAAAAAAAAAAAAAAAAAAAAAAAAAAAAAAAAAAAAAAAAAAAAAAAAAAAAAAAAAAAAAAAAAAAAAAAAAAAAAAAAAAAAAAAAAAAAAAAAAAAAAAAAAAAAAAAAAAAAAAAAAAAAAAAAAAAAAAAAAAAAAAAAAAAAAAAAAAAAAAAAAAAAAAAAAAAAAAAAAAAAAAAAAAAAAAAAAAAAAAAAAAAAAAAAAAAAAAAAAAAAAAAAAAAAAAAAAAAAAAAAAAAAAAAAAAAAAAAAAAAAAAAAAAAAAAAAAAAAAAAAAAAAAAAAAAAAAAAAAAAAAAAAAAAAAAAAAAAAAAAAAAAAAAAAAAAAAAAAAAAAAAAAAAAAAAAAAAAAAAAAAAAAAAAAAAAAAAAAAAAAAAAAAAAAAAAAAAAAAAAAAAAAAAAAAAAAAAAAAAAAAAAAAAAAAAAAAAAAAAAAAAAAAAAAAAAAAAAAAAAAAAAAAAAAAAAAAAAAAAAAAAAAAAAAAAAAAAAAAAAAAAAAAAAAAAAAAAAAAAAAAAAAAAAAAAAAAAAAAAAAAAAAAAAAAAAAAAAAAAAAAAAAAAAAAAAAAAAAAAAAAAAAAAAAAAAAAAAAAAAAAAAAAAAAAAAAAAAAAAAAAAAAAAAAAAAAAAAAAAAAAAAAAAAAAAAAAAAAAAAAAAAAAAAAAAAAAAAAAAAAAAAAAAAAAAAAAAAAAAAAAAAAAAAAAAAAAAAAAAAAAAAAAAAAAAAAAAAAAAAAAAAAAAAAAAAAAAAAAAAAAAAAAAAAAAAAAAAAAAAAAAAAAAAAAAAAAAAAAAAAAAAAAAAAAAAAAAAAAAAAAAAAAAAAAAAAAAAAAAAAAAAAAAAAAAAAAAAAAAAAAAAAAAAAAAAAAAGAGAAAAAAAAGACGGTTGAAAAAAACTTTTATGAAAAGAGTTATTGTGTGTGATTCTAAATTATGAAGAAGCTTATTTTGTTTTATGGTAAGACATGGTTTAAAATTTCCATAATTAAAATTTTAAATGGTTATATCTCTATATAGTCAGCTGCTCCTTTTTCTTGAATAAAGTTTTTTTTTAAACCATTGATGGTGTTTGATTGCATCTTGTGTTACACTGTTTACAATGTTGACACTCGCTACAGGTTCAAAATCGAGCTGGACAATAAGGATGAAACTGCCCATACAGTGATTGCGTTCTGTTCATTGATGACATTGAGGAGAAGCTAACGAAAACGACAACATATGCACTCCTGAATAGTGAAACTGAGGTAACCCTCCTCTTTGGTGCTTATCACTCTATGCATAGGGTATATGCAATCCGGCTACTGATATTATATGTGACCCACATCAGGATACAAGTGATGATTCAATCCTCTAGAAGCGTTTAGAATCCTTGGTGGGCAGCATACACACCCTCGAGCTCAAGTCCGCCAGTACATACTACAAATATGGGGAGTATGAGAGTTTCAATTGTTGGGTAGTGATTAGTTATAAATAAATAGTCATTGGGTGAAAATATAGTGTTACTTTCATAGTACACATGATTTGATTCTATAGTAGTGTTATATTGCTATCATTTATGCTCACAAATTAGTTGATGTAAACTCGGGACATATTAATACTTTGTCGTCAACAATCATACCAAGTTAAAAACTATCTTCACCAATTCGAGACTGCCTGTACAAATACATCACGGTATTCAAGTGTATTGGATACTTTTCAACTCTGTGACATTGCATTATTTCTCGATGTAAGATGGAATCTTAAAAGCGTGCTTCACAGATGTTTACCCGTCCGTGCATCGTACGGGGCTGCACTCTATTAAAAAGAGAAAAAAAAGACGGTTGAAAAAAACTTTTATGAAAAGAGTTATTGTGTGTGATTCTAAATTATGAAGAAGCTTATTTTGTTTTATGGTAAGACATGGTTTAAAATTTCCATAATTAAAATTTTAAAAATATAAGTTGTAATATACTAAAGCTTAACTAAATATTATAGGTGTGAATTAAAGAGAACTATTTTGTTTTACGAACAGCAAAGTATAATCTTAGACAAAGGTGCATTACATATATAAGAATAGAAAATCTAACAAAAAAACATGAAAACAAGGTTGCCTCTTGAATTAATGCTGCTAAAACTTGGTTTCTCATGTACATTGTTCTCCAAATAACTTGTGATGAAGTTACGATGTCATGTATAAATCCATGGGATAAATTTTTCTATAACGACCATATATCCTACTCTTAAACTTGAAACCCTCCATCCCTAATTTTAACAATCCACTCTCACAAATATAAGGAGTTTGACTTGAATTCATGTGGATTACCTCAAGGTTAAAGACAGGGGCGTCCCTGAATATTTATGGATCTAGGCCGAGCGTTAAGAAAAGGACCCATAGGCTATGTCGCAACAAATTGTATTATATAAACCAATCTTTAAAAACGACGATAAATATTATATCAATAAAATTAGCAGATGTTATTGTTCAAAAAATTAAAAATCAAAGCAAAATTATACTATTGAAATAATATATCGTAATACCTCGCTGAGGATTGGTGTAATTCTTCTAGCAATAAAAAAAATACAAAAATCGGGCCCCCTAAAATATCAGGCCCGTTGTCCACCTTAAACACCGGCCATGGTTAAAGATCTTAACGATGAACGTCCATAAAATATAGTATAAGATAAACATAGCTGATGAATTTATCATACACTTGCTATATAACTCCCGGTTGCAAAGTGCAAACAATTCGATTCGGTTTATTTAGCATGAAATGTTATAACATTTTTTTTTGGTACGACCATTCTTTTTTGTTATTCGAAACCGAACCGTACTAGGCATAAAACATCACAAATAAAATAAAAAGAATAAAATGAAGTTGTAATTGATGACCGTTGTAATTGTTGAGGCTAACCTTCTATGTATCTTCCTTGTATACGTTTCAATCATATTCTTAGATAACCATCCAAAATTGGACCTTTTCACAAAAAATTAAACATCAATCATTTGCCGATTGTCACCGGAGTTTATGATAAACTAACTATTAGTTGGACATAGAATGCGAGTAATATGCATATCGGTTGGACATAGAATGTGAGTAATATGTATTGATGTTACCTTTTTCAACCTAAATGATGTTTTAGTATTTTTGAATTTGTACATAACATTGTTTTTGAATTTTAAAGTTGTTTGTTGATTCCATTTAGTAGCCCTTGACAAAAAAAAATATAAACGGATATAACTACTCACATTTAATTGTTTTTAACAGATACCTTTAAAGGGGTAGTCTGACCATTGCAATTGTCCATCAACAACAGGGAACTCGCCACTCAGCCCTTTAAAGCTTGAGTTCCGGATCCATGGAACGAGCCTCGACCCTATCTCTGAAGTTCCTATGGTATCCAAATCTGTTGAGGATTCCATTTCTCACTGGAAGGTAGTCTTAGCTTCACTTGAGATCTTTTCCAACGCCATAGCTAGAGCAAAAATAGTATCATATGCCCATAACCCGAACATGTCTAATTCCACCATTTCGTAGTTTGAATTCTGACTCCGGAATTCTTGTTTCCACCTTTTCTCAAAGGTGATTAGGTCCCTGGACCTAGGGATATATGACTTCACACCAAGTACGCCTTGCATCAAATCTATGTCCGTGGGATCAATAGAATTTGTTTGATCAAATAATCGCACTATGGCACAACCGAAGGGGTGTGCAGGTTTAGATGGTGGTTTGTAGGCGATTCCTTACCGGTAATAGGGTTGCGGCCGCTTTACGCCTTATTTATGTTGTGGGTTATCACCGGACCTTAGGGGCCGGCGTAGTATTGTGTGTGAACGGTGAGTAGAAGATGATCTTTGCCGTATGATATCTCCTCTTTATATAGAGGGTAGAAACTTGGAGAGAAGGGTAAGAGAATTAGGGTAAATCTCCTCCTCTTTTGAGAATATCTTTTACTTTCTAGGGAGATTCGTGATATCCCTTTTACGAGCCGTGTCCGAAGTCTTCGGACTTAATCATATTGTTTTATTTGGATAATCATGGAAAGGATCTATATCCGATCTTCTTCGGAGCTGGGTTTTTATTACCTTTGGAGCTCCAGAAAGATTATGGCGAACGGAGGTTAAGCTCCGTTCTGGGTACGTATAATAAGTGATTTTTACCTGTACGAAGATGCCTTCGTTTCTGCTTTGGGTACGGAGGTAAGGCTCCGTTCTGGGTACGTATAATAAGTGATTTTTACCTGTACGAAGATGCCTTCGTTTCTGCTTTGGGTACGGAGGTAAGGCTCCGTATAGGGTATATCATCAAGCCCCCCAGTCTAACTGGAGAAGCTGCCTGCAGAGTGTCCGGTTAGACTTCGAAAACGTGCTCCGTTGCTCCGTTTCGCAACTTGCCCGTCAAATCAGCCAGTCGATCATTTAACCGACATTAACTATGCTTATTTCAGATTAATTACGGCTTATCCCATCGAGTGGCAACTTGTTGGCGCAAAACCCAAGGTAACTTTTCACTGGTTGGTATCCGTGATTATTACCTATATAAATACCAACTTATTGCCAAAAAAGGGCTTTTTGCCTCATTCTTTGTTCGAAAAAATCATCTTCCGCTACTTCTTCGTCGACCTTTACCAGGTAAGCTCATCATTCTTCTTCTTCTTTTATTCCCTATTTTACAGTAATGACGAAGAGAGGAATTAGGAGTATCACCAATGTATTGAGTCGTTCTGCCTATCAGAACTTTGTGTCCGCCTATTTTGCCCAAAACCCTAACTTAATCCGATTTCCGGAAAGAGGGCAATCGATCTGTGATTCACCTGCCGGTTTTGTTGGTCTGTATGTGAAAGCATTCACCCTTGGTAATCTTAGGATCCCTCTTTCTTTCTTCTTTCTGGCTGTCTTAGATTATTATCAATGCCACATCTCTACTATTCATCCTACTGGTATTGCGGAAATTGTTGCTTTTCAGGTTCTCTGTAGTGCTAATCGTATAGAGCCTTCAATAGTGCTTTTTAACTCTTTTTACAAACTTAAAGAGTCTGGTGATTGGGTTACTGTCTCCAAGAATGGTGATCATGAACTGTTTGTTGCTGGTGGTACAGAGGTTAGGGACTGGAAAGACTTGTTTGTTTTTGTTGATCATTCATTGATTCCTCCTGAGCGTAGTGGTTTGTTAGATGTTGATAGGTTGGAGTATAAGTCTATAGGTGTTCCTGGTACTCATGGTGTCAGACAGTCTGATGTCGACCGTCTTTCTACTTATGGCCTTAAGCTGTGTGTATACCCTGAAGCTGTGTTGTTTAAGTCTCGGGTTGCTTCGTTTTGGGAATATGGTACTAGAGATTTCACCATTGAATGTGGTGGTCGGGGTAGGTTGTTGTTTCCCTTTGTCTGTTTTCTTCTTTAATTGTTGGATATTACATCTGTTTATTCAACATATCTTTTTCTGCAGAGATGTCTTTTAAGCAGATGATTGATAGGCAACTTGTGTTGTCCAGCCTTGTCTTCAAGCCCGTGGCTCTTGCTCCGCGATCAAAGAGATGGAAGTCCAAAGATGTTGGAGTGCCTGAGCAGTCCATCTGTAAGTCTTCCCTGGCCTTTCCTTTGTTTGTTCCTTCATTTGTCACTAATTATCTATTTTGTTACAGCCTTCGACCCTTTCGGGGAGACTCTGGATGCTGCTTCGTGTCATCGTTCTCTTCAAAGCATTGCTCCTTCTTGATGGATCAATGAGCTAATGAGTTTAGAGGTCCCAGAGCTTTCTGCCTTCTTTAACCGCTCAATCTTCTGCAGTGCCGTTGTTGGTAGTGTTTTGGATTCC
Organism: Erigeron breviscapus; assembly: GCA_034093135.1. Lineage (NCBI taxonomy): Eukaryota > Viridiplantae > Streptophyta > Magnoliopsida > Asterales > Asteraceae > Erigeron > Erigeron breviscapus. The sequence continues at coordinate 207,269,462 of CM067167.1, read as the reverse complement.
AGGTTGCGAGAAACTTCCGAGGGGTCTGGTCCGTCGAAGGAGCAATATGAGAAGTTGATGTCAGAGAAGCATGCTCTTGAAGTGAAGGTAACTGAGCTGGAGGTGGACTGCGGGGCCCTTCAATCTGAGCTGGACACCGTGCGGGCAGCTGTTGGGGGGGGGGGGGGGGGGGGGGGGGGGGGGGGGGGGGGGGGGGGGGGGGGGGGGGGGGGGGGGGGGGGGGGGGGGGGGGGGGGGGGGGGGGGGGGGGGGGGGGGGGGGGGGGGGGGGGGGGGGGGGGGGGGGGGGGGGGGGGGGGGGGGGGGGGGGGGGGGGGGGGGGGGGGGGGGGGGGGGGGGGGGGGGGGGGGGGGGGGGGGGGGGGGGGGGGGGGGGGGGGGGGGGGGGGGGGGGGGGGGGGGGGGGGGGGGGGGGGGGGGGGGGGGGGGGGGGGGGGGGGGGGGGGGGGGGGGGGGGGGGGGGGGGGGGGGGGGGGGGGGGGGGGGGGGGGGGGGGGGGGGGGGGGGGGGGGGGGGGGGGGGGGGGGGGGGGGGGGGGGGGGGGGGGGGGGGGGGGGGGGGGGGGGGGGGGGGGGGGGGGGGGGGGGGGGGGGGGGGGGGGGGGGGGGGGGGGGGGGGGGGGGGGGGGGGGGGGGGGGGGGGGGGGGGGGGGGGGGGGGGGGGGGGGGGGGGGGGGGGGGGGGGGGGGGGGGGGGGGGGGGGGGGGGGGGGGGGGGGGGGGGGGGGGGGGGGGGGGGGGGGGGGGGGGGGGGGGGGGGGGGGGGGGGGGGGGGGGGGGGGGGGGGGGGGGGGGGGGGGGGGGGGGGGGGGGGGGGGGGGGGGGGGGGGGGGGGGGGGGGGGGGGGGGGGGGGGGGGGGGGGGGGGGGGGGGGGGGGGGGGGGGGGGGGGGGGGGGGGGGGGGGGGGGGGGGGGGGGGGGGGGGGGGGGGGGGGGGGGGGGGGGGGGGGGGGGGGGGGGGGGGGGGGGGGGGGGGGGGGGGGGGGGGGGGGGGGGGGGGGGGGGGGGGGGGGGGGGGGGGGGGGGGGGGGGGGGGGGGGGGGGGGGGGGGGGGGGGGGGGGGGGGGGGGGGGGGGGGGGGGGGGGGGGGGGGGGGGGGGGGGGGGGGGGGGGGGGGGGGGGGGGGGGGGGGGGGGGGGGGGGGGGGGGGGGGGGGGGGGGGGGGGGGGGGGGGGGGGGGGGGGGGGGGGGGGGGGGGGGGGGGGGGGGGGGGGGGGGGGGGGGGGGGGGGGGGGGGGGGGGGGGGGGGGGGGGGGGGGGGGGGGGGGGGGGGGGGGGGGGGGGGGGGGGGGGGGGGGGGGGGGGGGGGGGGGGGGGGGGGGGGGGGGGGGGGGGGGGGGGGGGGGGGGGGGGGGGGGGGGGGGGGGGGGGGGGGGGGGGGGGGGGGGGGGGGGGGGGGGGGGGGGGGGGGGGGGGGGGGGGGGGGGGGGGGGGGGGGGGGGGGGGGGGGGGGGGGGGGGGGGGGGGGGGGGGGGGGGGGGGGGGGGGGGGGGGGGGGGGGGGGGGGGGGGGGGGGGGGGGGGGGGGGGGGGGGGGGGGGGGGGGGGGGGGGGGGGGGGGGGGGGGGGGGGGGGGGGGGGGGGGGGGGGGGGGGGGGGGGGGGGGGGGGGGGGGGGGGGGGGGGGGGGGGGGGGGGGGGGGGGGGGGGGGGGGGGGGGGGGGGGGGGGGGGGGGGGGGGGGGGGGGGGGGGGGGGGGGGGGGGGGGGGGGGGGGGGGGGGGGGGGGGGGGGGGGGGGGGGGGGGGGGGGGATTTGATGCATGAAGTTCCTTAACCGTACCCTTGACTTCTTCGTTATAACGAGTCCGTCTCTGAGTGGTTTTATATTTGGCTGTTCCCTCTATTTTGGGGAGGCTCTTTTTGTTGCTCCATGAATGTCTTAATGGGCGTCCCCTTGAACATTTACATAAAGTCTTTTGTTTAATTTTTACGCGCGTTTAGATGTATTGATTGATCTTAAAAATATGTTGAAAGCTTTATTTATTGAAAAATAATTTGCAGGAGGACACTACATGGTAAAGTTCCTAGCTGCTAGCTTTCTTTCTTGGGACTTATCCGATAGCTAATCGGACTTATCGCACTGTCGTTTGAGGTAATTTACCTTTTGACGGAGGTCTTTCTGATCCTCCGTCTTTTCCCCGAAGCTTCGTGGTGCATTGTTTTTCCTGGCCCCTCTATTCCTTCTGCGTGTTCTTCTTTTGAACTTTGTTGTTTCTAGGGCCTTTGTTATTTTTTCTGGTTGTATGGGGGCCTTCCTTCTTCGCTCATCTGCTGAGCTTCGGGTTTGTTCCTGTCTCCCTCTTTCGGTAGTTAAATTGGACGATAATGTCGCTGTCCCTGAATCACTTTGGAATTTTATTTGTGAGTGTATTGTGAACGCTATCATCCCAAACTTCCTCATTGCTTCTCTTCCAAGTATTGCATTGTTGTCAGAGTTTGCTGGTATGACCATAAAGGTGATTATCTCTGTCTTCCATTTTGGATATTTCCCTATGGTTACTTCTGTCCTTAGTTCTCCAATTGGCCATATCCTTGCTCCTGTAAATCCTGTTAGTGGTTTTTCCACTTTTATTAGCTTTTCCATGACACTTCTTGGTAACTTGGAGAAGTATTTTTCATAGAGGATGTCACATTCACTTCCTCCGTCTATCTGAACTTTCCTTATTTTGGTGCCTGCAATGGTAGCTTCGATGATAATTGGTCCGTTGGAAGGCACTATCTGTCCCAGTGGCGGGAACTGGTAGTTTTCTTCCTGTGGGTACTCTTTGTGTACCTCGGAGCGTATCATCAGGATCTGTGCTGGAGTTGTTTTTTCTGTTTTTTCAACTTCATTTTTTATCCTTGTTGCTTGACGGATTCCTTTGACCAGGTGATCCAGTTTTCCCGACTCCACAGCTTCTTCAATGGCTCTTCTTAAGTTTCTACAATTGTTTGTATTGTGGCCATGGTCCCTGTGATATTCACAGTATTTATCCATATTCTTCTTTTTTTTATAAGTTTGTTTGGGATCGGGAAAATGGACGCAACTCGCTCCGTAGCCAGAATCTGCTTTGGTGTTTTTGTGAGACTGGACAGGATATCAATCCCACTGTCTCTGCCTGCCCACTGGTTGTCGTCTCATGTATACCGGGGGAACCTTCCGTTTCCTCTGTATTCCTTTCTTTTTCTTCCTGAGGAATAATCAATGTTCGTCGTTTCCCTTGCATCCAGCCAGATATGGGCTTTATCAGTTAAGCCATCGTAAGTTTCAGGTAGATCAGTGCTTAAGTGTTCGATAAGGTCTATTGTGCGGAGCCCGTGGATGAGTCCTGAAATTCTTTGGCTTTCTAGTAACCCCCGTACTTGTTGGGTTTCGTTAGTGTATCTAACGATAAAGTCCCTTGTCTTTTCGCCTTCTTTTTGCTTGATGTTATGCACAGAGATATGAGTTTTTATGTGCTTCTTCTGCATGCTGAATTGGGACCTGAACTTGTTTTTGAGTACCTCTAAGCTATCAATGCTCTTCTTGGGTAGGCCATCTATCCATTCTCGCGCGTCATCTGTCAGTGAGTAGGAGAATGCGTGGCATGTTGTTGGCATATCCCATCTTTGAATCAGAGCTGCTCCGACGAATTTTTTCAAGAAGTCGTCTGGGTCGCTCTTTCCATCGTAATACCCCAAATGTTGGAGGTATTTCATTTTCGTTGGCAGCGTGTGGCTTTGTATCGCTACAGAAAATGGGCTATCGGTATTTACCAGATGGGATAAGTCAACCGGCTCTGGGTCCTCCCATTCATATGAATCATAGTCTGGATGGATCACATTCCTTCGGGGGCGCGTGATCCCTTGATGGTTTCTTCTTAGTCCGCCCTGGTTCTGTTGAGGTATCAGGTTGTCCTCCGGACCTCCGTCGTACCTGGGTAAATGCCTTCCCCTTAGCCTCCGAAGGGCTGTCTCTTCGTCATTGATTGCTACGTTTCTTCCTTCCTCTATCTGTATGCCAGTTGTTCTTATTGCTGGGGTTGTGACTGGCTGAATTCGCCTCCTTTGTTGTGATGGTGCCCTTCCGTTCGTTCTTCCCGGAGGGGCCTCCATCTCGATGTATTCATCCACCGAGTCTGAATCGTACTCATTTTCCAGGTTTCTGGTGATGTTGCGGGTTTGACCTGCTTCTCTTAGGTGGTTCATGATTGCGCTAAGGATGTCATAATTGGCTTGCACATATGCATCATTTATTTCGTGCTCTGCCGACGTCGACGCCCTATTGGCGTCCCCTTGGGCCTGTGGTGTCCTCTGGTTCGAGGGGGTAAAGCCTGGCCTATTCTGCCCCTGGTTCTGACCTTGAAGAGGTGTGGGCACGAACCCGCTCCGATTCTGAGGTGGCGTTAGTACGGGTCTGTTCAGGCCTTGATCTTAGGGTGTCATCATGGATTTGCCCGGGCTCTGACTCTGTGGGACAGGTCTCTCCAGGTTTTGGCCCTGTGGTGTTACCACGGTTTTGTCTGGACCCTGACCCTGCGGTGTTACCACGGATCTGTCCGGACCCTGACCCTGTGGTATGGGCCTATCCAAGGCTCTTTGCGCGCTCGACGCCTCACCTATAGCCGCGCCATGATCGCCCACCGTAATATTAGGTGGGCGGTAGTTTGGCCCGGTCGTGTCGAAAGAAAACTGTTCCTGAAAACTCAGTCCTCCGAGCGATGTTCGTGATCCCCCCGTGTTGGGTGTTCTGGGAGAGTAGTTGACATCTCTGTCCGCCATGGTAGCTGATTATTCTGATCGTGGGTGGGTTTGAAAAGATGGTATTATATGCTTTTTTTTTTGTTGAGGGATTTGTCCCACGGATGGCGCCAATTTGTTTGATCAAATAATCGCACTATGATACAACCGAGGGGGTGTGCGGATTTAGATGGTGGTTTGTAGGCGATTCCCTACCGGTAATAGGGCTGCGGCCGCTTTACGCCTTATTTATGTTGTGGGTTATCACCGGACCTTAGGGGCCGGCGTAGTATTGTGTGTGAACAGTGAGTAGAAGATGATCTTTGCCGTATAATATCTCCTCTTTATATAGAGGGTAGAAACTTGGAGAGGAGGGTAAGAGAATTAGGGTAAATCTCCTCCTCTTTTGAGAATATCTTTTACTTTCTAGGGAGATTCGTGATGATCCCTTTTACGAGCCGTGTCCGAAGTCTTCGGACTTAATCATATTGTTTTATTTGGATAATCATGGAAAGGATCTATATCCGATCTTCTTCGGAGCTGGGTTTTTATTACCTTTGGGAGCTCCAAAAGATTATGGCGAACGGAGGTTAAGCTCCGTTCTGGGTACGTATAATAAGTGATTTTTACCTGTACGAAGATGCCTTCGTTTCTGCTTTGGGTACGGAGGTAAGGCTCCGTATAGGGTATATCATCAGAATGCAAACGACTAGTGAGTACTTCCGTGATGATCCAGACATACCCTTCTTCCATCATTCCTGCTTCAGTTACTTTCTTGAAAAAATGTGAAGCCAAAGCTGGTAACGCATGTACCACGAAGACCCTCGTCTGCATCCCCTTTAGTTTGTAGAGTTTTTTATGAATAGATTCATCTGAAGCGGAAGGATATATGATGGTGCCCGACATGAGTTTGGTACCAATAGCCAACATGACATCAGTGAAATAAGGAACAAGGCCTCTTCCGTATTCACTATCTTCATGAATAAACGCCACTTCCCTCCAACCAAAGTATTTGATCAATTCTGCTATGGGTTTGAGTTGAGAAGAAGAATCAGGTGCAATACGGATGAAATAGACATTGTAATTTGGGGAAAGGGAGGGGCTTATTGCGGGTGAGATAATTGGAACCCTTGATATGTTGCCAATGTCAATCACGAAGCTGCTTGTGATGATGTTTGGGGTTCCAGAATCGCCATGACTTGGACATTTTTCAAGAGGTCAATGGCTGCAGACGCGGCACGAACATTGTCTTGTTTGGAATCGCGAAAGTGAGGCTGAATCATGGTGGTGTAATTGTTGTGTTTCTCATAAAAATCATGTATCGCCATTGAAATGCAAGTGCTAGTCATCTTGCCAATGTTGGTTTCCATATCAAGAATCACTCCTACTTCTATCATTGTTTTTCCATTTACCATACATATCAAACTATTGAATATAACAACAAAGATTAGCATATGATTACAACTATTCTCCATATATATTTTTGCTACCAAAATAAGGGTTGCTTGTTTCTTTCTTTTGGAATGAAACTGAAGTGAACGTATCCAACGTTAGCCTTGACTTTTGAAAACTAATATAGGATTATAGTAATTAAATTCGTTTTAGATAATCTTGAAATCTCATTATATATTTTCAAAATTAGCAACCAATTTTTAATATTGTAGTTGTCTTCATATAAAATGTGTAAGTTTCCTTTTGATTTCGTTAATAGAAAATAACTCATGCATGTTATAATATTCGATTTTATAAATCTGGTGACTTCATCAATATTATGACATTTCTATGATTCTAATTAAAAAAGTCAACTCCAACCGGGTCAGCATACATCAGGAAAGAAGAAATGTCAATGATCAACTTGTATATTTGAGTTGACCATGGAAAAGCTAAAGCAGTAAAGCTGTTAGATTCCCTGCTGCTTGTATGCCTACATTCTATAACTATATATGACAATATATATATTTGGAAACCTGGTTCATATCAGTAGTTATGTTCTTTCCAGCTGGACAAATGGCTGAATCCTCCTTAACCTTAGAGTAAGTTTACTGATGATATACCCACCCAGCGGTACACAGGACCTGTCACACACAGGAACGGTAATACGCTACGATACGAAGGCTTCTCCGTAACGAAGGATCCCGCAAAAGATAAAAGAGATAAGAATTGTTTCCCTACAAAGTCGGGATTTGCTCTTATCATAAAGGGCCTATAATTATGGAAATGATACTCCTGGCCTAAGACTTAGGGAAACCCTAAAGAGGCCTAGCTTGTTCCCCAAGAACATTTCTCCCTATAAAAGGAGAACCAAAAGACCTCTAAAGGCATTTCACACACACTCGATCATATATAGATCATATACTTGTTCGATTGGTGTAAAGAGGCTTGAACCCTACCTTCGGGGAATCGCCAACGAACAACCCAACACATCCATAATCCCATCTTCAACCTAACCCCGGTTCGGTGCACAATCATTTGGCGCCATCCGTGGGACCTCACGCTTGGATCCCAAAACCACCCTCATTTTCATTTTTGTGATAACTTGCATTGAACCAAATTAGGAAGAAATGGCAGATGTACCACCAGGATTCGGACAAGACTCCCAACAGGTCACCGGGAATGAACCCGAGAGGAATACTCCTCCAAGATCGGAACCAGCCACTGAAGTGCCCATCAGCGGCGATCAGCAAGTAGACCGTCAAACCGAGGGAAACTCTGGGCGATCAACCCAGATCCAAGGAAAACAGGGAAGATTCTCGCGAGGATCCCCCTCAAGGGATCCGAGACTGTTCGATCCATGTTACATTCTCCAGAATTACAGCCACACCCAGGAGACTATGAGGCACCTACGGATGATGAGGGCATTGGAAAGCACCAGTAGAGTGTTGAACTTTGATGATGAGACAGAGGATGACTATGATGCGGAAACTCCCCCAAGAGGATTCCGGCGATATCCTGGGGACACAAGGTCAAGAGTCAGAGCCGGTCTTGACTTCGGACTAAACAGTGAAGGCCTTCATCCCAGAACACCTCCGCACCGGCCACAACACCAGGCGGCCGAAGCCTCAAGGCCAGAAGACGTAACCCCGGTTGGAGTTGCCCCACAAGTCAATATCCCCAGGGTCCCGCAGCCCCTAGGCTCAACAGAGCAACATACCACAAGCAGGATCCATATCAGCACAGAATGCTCAGTATGTGCCCATGAGCACCGGAGGTAATAACACCAACCCGGCGTACAATTCTCCAGCCGGTTATAATTTCTCATCGGGAAGTTACCAGTCCCAAGGACCACAGGGTCTGGGTTACGGAGGTGCATACAGGCCACAACCAGGGACACATCAGTATAACCCCCAACCATATGGAGCCCAGCCTTCGGGCAACCCGTAGGGGGGCCCGTATGGCAATCAGCCAATGGGACAGACACAAGCCCATCAGTACAATGCACCACAGTATAATGCGCAACAATATACCACACCGATCCAAGGGACCTCGCAAGGCACCGGAGGACCACAGTATGTCACTCAGACCCCGGGGTCTGCGCCCAACCAAGGATCGTATGGCCCTCAGAACTAGGGGGCTCCTGTGTATCAGAATATACTAGGAATTACAGACAGTCGGAGGAAATGTCGACAGCTCCCCGTTTGTCGCTTGGATACAGAACTACCCCCTCCCGAAGGACCTAAAGTACCCGTCACATCTGGGAACATACAATGGGAAAAGCGATCCTGATGATTTTGTAAAAGCATTTGAGCGGGTTGCACAAATGAAGGTATGGAACGTACCGGTTGCGTGCCGGGCGTTTAGATATGCACTCAAAGGAGATGCTAGGGAGTGGCTGAAAAATGTCACGAAGGGATCAATCACTAGTTTCGATGACCTCAAGGAAAAATTCAGAACCCGTTTCAGCCAACAAAAGAAGCACAAGAAAATTCATGTTGCTGCCCATGGAATAAAGTAGAGAGACACGGAAGGTTGCAGGGCATTCATAGATCGATTCACTACCGAAATGGAGGATATTGTGGACCTCCCTGAGTCCTAGAGGATATCAGGCCTTGTATATGGCCTTCAGAGCAAAGGACTGGTTGAGTTCTTGTACAGAGACCTCCCGAAGACATATGAAGCGGTCCGAAAGAGAGCTTATGTGTATTTGGATGCTAGAGACACTGCCTCAAAAGGGGACACAAGCCCCCCACAGGAGAAAGAAGGTCCAACAAGCAGGAAAGGAAAGTGGGTGAATGATAAAGAGAGCAAGACGAGGTATAACCCGTACTACAAAGATGACAAAGGGTATCTCCCGGGTCAATCTCCCGGAGATGCATAAGAGCCCTAAGGAAATATTATTTACGGAAAGTGTTGCAAAGACCTTCCCTACCCCACCCAGATTAAGTGGAAGAAATAGGAAAGACCCAGAGAAATACTGTGAGTTTCACAGGGACAATGGCCATGATACAAATGCATGTTGGCAGCTCCGGAAAGCAATAGAGGAGGCGATAAACGAAGGAAAGCATCTGGTAAAAAGTGTGAGGCAACAACAGGGCTTTAAGAAAGAGGACGAAACAGATGAAAAGAAGAAAGCGCCCGAGAAAACTATCTACACCATTGTAAGGAACAAGCCCGGGAAGGAACAAAAGCCTCCAAAAGCTTACAGAGGAAACATGGCGAGGATTACATTCCCCTCAATCTACAACACTGCCATTTTCAGATACCCCCTGGTAATTTCTGCACTTTTTGAAATTACGAAAGTTAAACAAATATGTGTAGACACAGGAAGCGAATGCAACATTCTCTATGAGAATGTATTTTGGAAGCTGCATCCTGTGTCACGAATGAACTTCAAAAGGACAGAAGCTTTGTTGCAAGGGTACTCCGGAGACACGGCTAAGCCGATAGAAAAACTATCTGTAAGAATGACAATCGGGAAAGGACGGTGGGAACGAACAGAAGAGGTAGCATTCTTGGTAGTCCAGGGAACCTCACCCTACCAAGCAATCTTAGGAAGACCAGGAATCCAGAAGTTTGAAATAATCCCGTCAGTGACACATGGAATGATCAAATATCAATCAGATGGAGGAATAGGGACCTTGGTGACGAAGGCAAAGAAGGTTTCAGAGGAGGGTCAAAACGGACCTTATTGGCTCTCATGGAGCGAAGGACCTTCGTACGGGCGTCTGGATGGATTTAGAGCCCGTTAGACAGCAAGCCCTAGTCACACAATGCATTTTTACTTTTTGCATAATTATTGTAAGAAAGCCTCGAGGGTATGGTATGTAACCTCCTCTTATTACTAAATAAAGGCTTTTTATATCTATCTATTATGTTTAAAAAAATAAAAAATAAATAAATTATATATAAAGTGGGGACGCCCACATAATCAAACTCCGGAGACTAATCAAAAAGGACATTTGTTAGGTCGAAAATCGACCAAGTATAATTTGTTCAGAAATAGCTTGAAGTTTAGTGAAGACGTTTTATCAGAATTCTGAGATGTCTCAGAATTCCTTCACTGAAGCTTCACTTCAGTTCAGATCAAGACAAATCTGAAGCATTCATTCTGAAGTCAAAGACTGAAGTATGAAGAAGAGAATCACCTCAGAAGCGAGCATCAGAGTGATTCTACCAGATCGAAGACTGAAGCATCTCAGTGTAAAGTACTTACAACACTTTACACTGATTACGAGGAAGACTTTTACTTTACACCTTTATCCGGTTAATAGATTTATCTATTAACAAAAGGTACAAAGTATAGGCTTGGAACCTAGTACTATAAGTCACATCAAGTGACTTATATACTCTTCCAAGTGCAGCATGTAAGGAATTATGGTTTAATTCCTTAAATGCTCACAACCACATTTGTACGATCTTGTCCATGTCATCATGGACTTGGTCTATAAATACAAAGTCTTCTCACAACTTGCAAAATGCTGGAAACCTTGCATTGCAACTTGTGAGATATACTCTAAGTAAACTTACGAGTATTTCCAAGTCAATTAGATCACTTGTATTTCGGGATTGTTTAGATACTTACACTTTGGTGTTTATCTTTGTTCCGCAACAATCCTTGTATTTGTTTATACATCAATAAATCAAATACATTAGAAAACAACGTGTCTCAATGCTACATACTTGATTATATTAATATATATATCTTTATATAGTTTCTGCCATTTGTTCTTGCATTATTCATATTGTCAATTGTTTCTTGTTATCCATATCTGGATCGTAAACTAAACTTGTCCATCAAGATTAGTTGTACTTGCCAGTCGGGTTTGTTATTCATCTATATATTTGGGACTCAAAATTGGTATCAGAGCAGCAAGGTTAAATTTCATATCAATTCATTAACCTTTGATCTGCATAGATGGCTGACTTTGAACAAGAATGACCTGACCCTAATAATGCCACCCCACCGCCTATCATCAACAACAATATACCCTCACACAATGTTCATGTACACTTTCCAAATAATCCTGTTCCCAAGTTTGATGGGAACAGTGAAAACTTTCAAACATGGAAAGCGTGCATGCTTAAGTATATTGCTGGTGTTGAGAGGCATTTACCAGATATCCTAAGAGAAGGACCCTTTGTCCCTATGAATGCTTCTACTGTTGTCAGAAATGCCGATGGGACTCCTAGGCAGTCACCTAAGGAGAAGGATCATTGGTCTGAGGAAGATCATAGACTTGTTGACTTGGATACCAAGTTACAAAATATGATTTTATACGCAGTTCCAGAAACCCTAATGCCCACTCTTGTTTTACTTGATAACTCCAAATTAATGTGGGAGGAACTTATGACACAGTTTGAAGGCACTAATGAGACTATTGTCACAAGAAAAGTTGCTTTAAACAAAAGATATGAGTCTTTCTTTGCTATCCCTGGGGAGTCTTTAACGCAAACTTACATCAGATTTACAAATCTGGTCAACCAACTGAAAGCCCTAGGTGTAACCAAAGACAAAGAAATTTTGTTAGAAAAATTTTGTGACATTTTACCTTCAAAATGGGAAAACCTTATCTTGGTCTTGAGACAAGGCAAAACATTGCACAGTCATACACTTGCTTCTCTTTATGGAGCATTTAGGTATACTGAAGAGAACAAAGCTGAAAGAGCTTTGGCTGAGCAGGATGCCAAGAACCATGTGTCTACCAGTTCTGGTACGGTTCAGTATTCTGAACCACATAGCACTGCTCTACTATCTTCTGAGAGTGATATTTATGACTCAATGAAGAAGATGGTTTCTCAAATGTTAAAAACTGGTGTCTCTGCTAATGTCACTCATGATTGTGATGAGAATGACAATGATGATCTGGTTGCCATGCTGGCTAAAACGTTCAATCGTTTTAAGGCCAAATCAAATCGATCTGGCAAACCTTTTGCTTCCAGTGCTTCTATTGACAAGTCCAATCTTGAATGCTTCAAATGCGGCAAGAAAGGACATTTCATGAAGGAATGCAGATCTAGTCAACCTTCATCATCACAATCTGCTCCTAACCATTCTATCTTTCAGAAGTCCGATGACAGCTATAAGGCCAAATACAAGAAGTTGAAGGCACATATGGCTCTTTTGGCACAAGACAACTCAAGCAACAGTTGTATGATTGCCAAAACTGAAAAGTGGGAAGATTCTGATGAATCATCTGATGATGAGGAAGAAGTTAGGGACATGTGTTTCATGGCACAAGAAGACCAAGGTCATTTGGTCAAAACCGATGTCGAATCTGGTCGCTGGGTGGATATAGTGATGAAAAAGGTCAGTAATATTGTCTATGAAGAAGATGAGGAACACAAACTGGACCTTTTGGTTCTTTTAGAGGCTGACATCTCATTTGTTGAGACAGTGCGTTCAGAAAGCCTAAAAATGTTTGAAAACAATACTTCTGAACTGAACGCCAGTCAGACCAGACTAAAGGAACTGAAAGATGTTCATCTGGCCCTAAAAAGTTATCAATCTATGGTTGCCACTTTAGAGTTGGAAAAAGAAGAGCTAAAAACCATCCTTGAAAAGGAACAAAAAATAATCAAATCTTGGATGAGTGCACCAAAACCAGATGCTGCAATCAAAAACACTTTTGCTAATCAAAAAACAGCATATGAATCTGGTGATCTTCACATGGCATCTATAATCACTGATTTAGATGCACTTCCAAAAGAAATGAAACCGGAAATTATTTTTCCTAAAGTTGGCAAACAAAAAATTGTGACTAATAAGGTCAAGGAACATTCTGAGGGAAAATCTGAAACAGCTCAGACAACTGTTTCAGAAAAGAAGGCTAAATCCAAAAAGCCATCCCCCCAGACTTCTTCTAAGGTTCCAAAAGGACAAAAGAAGAAGAAAACCATCTCCCCCACTGAGCCTTCTACCTCAGATTCTGGTAAGGCTCAGGTGTCTAATGAAGAATCTATTTTGTTAAGGTTAGAAAGTCAATTTCAACTATTGGCTAGACAAGTGCAGAGTTGTAATGCACGTTTAAAAAATGTTGAATCCACTCCTCTTCAACCAAAACAAAATGCAAAACCTTTTTCTAAGCAAATCAAGCAGAAATCTGAGCAGAAAAAGGTTGAGCACCCCATCAAACCAACAATTTTTTTGTCATCTGAAATTATGACTGAAATCCCCTTTGACCCATCAATTCCCCATAAACCAAAGAAATCTGAGACTGCTAAGGGAGAGTCAAGTGAACCCATCCATAGATGGGTTCCCAAAAAGAACTAACTTTTGTTTATGTGCAGGGAGACCGAAAGAAGAACATATGGTTTCTGGACAGTGCTGCTGGCCGAACCATGACTGGTTATCAGACCCTGCTAGAGGAATATAGGGTGCAAGAGGGGCCCTCAATTGTTTTTGGAAATGATGGTAATGGAAAAACTGAGGGATATGGTGTTGTGAATAATGGTCAAGTCAAATTCACACGAGTTGCATATGTGAACGGTTTGAAATATAACCTGATCAGTGTCAGTCAACTATGTGATGATGGCTTCAAGGTTTTATTTGATATTTCACAAGGCACCATATTCAATAGAGATGGAAAGGTGGTACTGGTTGCACCAAGGAAGGGAAACATTTATGTCATTGATATGAATCCATCTATCTCTGAACAATGTTTCTACACAAAGGCTGATGAAGACACAAATTGGTTGTGGCATAAGAGATTATCCCATCTGAACTTCAAGAACATTAATAAGTTGTCAAGAAAACAACTTGTTGATGGGATACCCTCTATGTCTTTCAATAAAGACAAGCCATGTCCAGGTTGTGAAATGGGTAAGCAGAAAAGAGCTTCATTCAAAACTAAGCAAAGCTTTAGTATAACTGAACCTCTTCACATGCTTCACATGGACCTTTTTGGACCAGTGAATGTTCAGACCAGAGCAGGAAAGAAATACACCCTTGTTATCGTAGATGAATATTCAAGATATTGCTGGGTGATTTTCCTCAAGTCTAAAAGTGAAGCTGCTGCTGAAATCATTGCTCTCATCAAACAAATTGAACTCAAGTACAAGCGAAAAGTTTGTCAGCTCAGAAGTGACAATGGCACTGAATTCAGAAATGCCACTCTGGAGTCCTTCTGCACTGAAACTGGCATATCTCAGAACTTCTCCTCAGCACACACACCAGAGCAGAATGGTGTTGTAGAACGAAAGAATCGAACGCTGATTGAAGCTGCTAGAAGTATGTTGAATGAATCTGGTCTTCCCAAGAATTTCTGGGCTGAAGCTGTTGCAACTGCTTGCTACACTCAGAACAGATCTATTTATGTCAAAAGACATAAGAAGACCTCCTATGAAGTACTCAGAAATAGAAAGCCTAATATTGGATACTTCCATGTATTTGGGTGTCCAGTATACATTCTGAATAACTCTAATCAGCTTGGAAAATTCGATGCAAAAGCTGATGAAGGGTACTTCTTAGGATATTCATCAAATCGCAAGGCCTTTAGAGTCTTTAATAAGAGACTTGAAAAGGTTGATGAGTCAATTCATGTTACCTTTGATGAATCAAATTCTGCAATCTTTAAAAATTCCATCCCTGTACCACCCTCAGAAAGTCCAATTAGTTTTGGTGATTCTGATCCCATTGCTGAAACTGATCAGTCACCTGAACATGCTTCTGAACATCTCCGTTCAGAACCAGAAATAAACAAGCCAAGCAACATTCCATTTTATCCTCCAGTTAGTTTCAAACTACCTTCTGAACTAACTATTGGATCAGATGTATATGCTGCTTCTCCAATGATATCAGACTCCACTGAGCAACCTCAATCTGAAGAATTTCATGATGCAAGTCATGATCTGCAGGAAGAAGAAGAAGCTGAAAATGTATTTTCTGAAGCTCCTCCTGAAGTTACTCAGAGAAGTTCTTGCACTGATATCATTTCTCATCCTGGTCAATACTCTAAATGGACAAAGGCACATCCAATCGAGCAAATTATTGGAGAGTCCAGTAGAGGGGTTCAGACCAGAAGAGCCACAAGCGATCAATGCTTATACGTCAGCTTCTTATCTCTAATTGAACCCAAGAAGATTGACGAGGCTATGCAAGACCCAAGCTGGGTTGAAGCCATGCAAGATGAGCTCAACCAGTTCAAAAGAAACGATGTATGGGAACTCGTTCCTTGTCCCAGTAACCTGAAGAAGGAACCAATTGGGACAAGATGGGTCTTCAGAAACAAGATGGATGAAGATGGTCACATCATAAGAAACAAAGCAAGACTTGTTGCAAAGGGATATGCACAAGAAGAGGGAATAGATTTTGATGAAACTTTTGCACCAGTTGCTAGACTTGAAGCTATCAGAATATTCTTAGCTTTTGCAGCTCATCATCAATTTAAAGTCTATCAAATGGATGTCAAAAGTGCCTTTTTGAATGGCGAACTAGAAGAAGTAGTGTATGTGCATCAACCACCAGGGTTCATCAATGAAGAAAAACCACATTGGGTGTACAGACTGAACAAAGCCTTATATGGTCTGAGACAAGCACCCAGAGCCTGGTATGATACTCTCACTAAACATCTTCTTAAAAATGGTTTTAAACGTGGTGCAATTGATAAAACTTTATTCATATTGCATGATAAAAGTGATATCCTTTTAGTACAAGTTTATGTTGATGACATTGTGTTTGGTTCTACTAATGAGAAGATGTGTGAAAAATTTTCAAAAATCATGTCTTCTGAGTATGAAATGAGTATGATGGGAGAACTGACATATTTTCTGGGACTTCAAGTAAAACAAAATGAAGATGGTATTTTCATTAACCAAGAAAAAATGTATTTTCTGAAGCTCCTCCTGAAGTTACTCAGAGAAGTTCTTGCACTGATATCATTTCTCATCCTGGTCAATACTCTAAATGGACAAAGGCACATCCAATCGAGCAAATTATTGGAGAGTCCAGTAGAGGGGTTCAGACCAGAAGAGCCACAAGCGATCAATGCTTATACGTCAGCTTCTTATCTCTAATTGAACCCAAGAAGATTGACGAGGCTATGCAAGACCCAAGCTGGGTTGAAGCCATGCAAGATGAGCTCAACCAGTTCAAAAGAAACGATGTATGGGAACTCGTTCCTTGTCCCAGTAACCTGAAGAAGGAACCAATTGGGACAAGATGGGTCTTCAGAAACAAGATGGATGAAGATGGTCACATCATAAGAAACAAAGCAAGACTTGTTGCAAAGGGATATGCACAAGAAGAGGGAATAGATTTTGATGAAACTTTTGCACCAGTTGCTAGACTTGAAGCTATCAGAATATTCTTAGCTTTTGCAGCTCATCATCAATTTAAAGTCTATCAAATGGATGTCAAAAGTGCCTTTTTGAATGGCGAACTAGAAGAAGTAGTGTATGTGCATCAACCACCAGGGTTCATCAATGAAGAAAAACCACATTGGGTGTACAGACTGAACAAAGCCTTATATGGTCTGAGACAAGCACCCAGAGCCTGGTATGATACTCTCACTAAACATCTTCTTAAAAATGGTTTTAAACATGGTGCAATTGATAAAATAAACCTTCATTTTTGAGGGGGAACTTTTTGCTCAGAAAAATGTATTTAACTGCAAGTAGACCAGACATAATGTTTGCAACATGCCTTTGTGCTAGATTTCAATCTGATCCCAGAGAAGCACATGCAAATGCTGTTAAAAGGATCTTCAGATACCTTAAGGGTGTCCCCAGATTGGGTCTTTGGTATCCCAAAGGCTCCAGTCTAGATCTAATGGGTTATTCAGATTCTGATCATGCAGGTTGCAAGATAGACAGGAAAAGTACCACTGGTGGGTGTCATTTCCTTGGTGGCAAATTAGTAAGCTGGACTAGTAAGAAACAGACTGCAGTATCACTATCCACTGCAGAAGCTGAGTACATTTCTGCAGCAAGTTGTTGTGCTCAGATTCTATGGATGAAGAACCAGCTGACTGATTATGGTGTTACTTACACAAAGACTCCAATCTTTTGTGATAACACCAGTGCCATTGCCATATCTCACAATCCTGTGATGCACTCGAAAACCAAGCACATCGATCTCAGGTATCATTTCATTCGTGATCATATTCTGAAAGGAGATATTGAATTGCACTTTATTCCCACTGATAAGCAACTCGCTGATGTTTTTACAAAACCTTTAGATGTCAAAACCTTTAAACATCTGGTCAGTGAGTTGGGTATGTTAAATCCTTAGACTGGTAATCTTGTTATGAACGCCTCAGTGACACTGATCTGGTTCACCAGTCTGAGCGATCCATGCAATTTTTGCTCGCCTAGCTATCGAACGCCTTAGTGATACTATCTTGGCACTTATTAATTCATGGATCATCACTTCAGGGGGAATGTTAAACATTTTTCAAATTATAAAATAAACCTTCATTTTTGAGGGGGAACCTTTTGCTCAGAAAAATGTATTTAACTGAAGCACTTCAGAATATCAAAATATTTCAGTTGAATTTTAATGACTGAGATGGTTCAGATCTCCTTGGAACTGACCATGCTCAGAATCTGTTGAGTCATCTCTGAAATACAAAAATCTTTTCAAAATATCTTTGATACTTGGTCAATTGTGTGTACACGTGGCATACTGCATACTAGGTTTTGAACTTGGGATTGGTCATGCTTATGTGTCACACAAGTGGCGCCGTAAAAAGAGAAGAAAATGAGTACTTTTACTGAAAAAGTGTACAGGGTGGGGTCCCTCAAACGTCTCTGCATTAAATGCGGACGTGACCCCAGAAATTGTTTTTAATTGGAAAAATCCTTTTTGTTCCATCTTAAATACAAATTCCTTATTCATTCTTTCATTTACTTCGTTTTTCATTTACTCTCTAATCATCAATCTCTCTCATCTTTACTTTCAAATTCATTAACTCCTCATATTCCTTTTCATTTTCACTCTCAATTCAAAATCTAAAATGTCTCATAAGTCGCTTATAAACTTTGAATACACTCCTTCCAATGATGTGAAAACATCTGCTCAATGGCCAAAGAACTTCACTCCATCACAAATCCGATTCAATATGAGCAACTTTTTGGCTCAATTGAATGTAAAATCTGAAACCTTAATGGGAAGGTTAAACAATTTTTGGGAGCAATCCCCTTTCCATTATGCGCTGACCGCTAATCCGCAGGCAATGTATCATCGATACTTGCTTGAATTCTGGTATACAGCAGTGGTGAATATGGATGAACAATCCATCTCCTTTACTCTCAATGAAGGCACCAAGAAATGTGTCATCACTCTTGAGGGGTTCAGAACTTCCCTTCATCTGAACTACCTCGAACCTCCCCAGGTGTTTGTGAAAAGACTCAAAGGAGTCAATTTTAGGGAGGTTCTAGTCGCCACTGGTCATGGTGATATGGAGGATGCTGATGGAAACTTGAAGACCTCTGGACACATCTTCATGTCTGGTTTTGGTATTTGTTGGAGGTTCTTCTGGACTCAAATAGTGGAAAGTCTTGGTGGCACCCATGGAGGGTTGGACCAACTTTCAATACCCCAAGTGGAGATGGGGTATTATATCTGGAATGGGATGCAAGTGGACTTTGCTGAGATTCTCTTCTCTCAGTTGATTACAAAGTTGAAAGGGAAGAGAAGTCTACATGTTGCCTTCCCAAGATTTCTGAGCTTGTGTTTTAAAGATATACTTGGAGAAGCTTATGATGAAGCTGGACCTGAAGCTTCGGTACCAGAATATAGTAGAGACTTCTCAAAGGCAACAATTACTGAAAATGAGCCTGAACTCTCCTCTGCTATGATTCAGGTATTTGCTAAAACTGTCTCAGCCACACTAGCTGGTTCAGAAGCCAAGTGTTAATGAGAAAGAACTTGGGGCTTCTATCAGTACTGGTATTGTGGAAGATCTGAAGTCTGAGCTATCTCAGAATTTGGCTGCTCAGATTTCAGAGTCTGTCTCTCAGAAAGTTGGAGAAGAGGTTAGAAAGATGATTGCTGAACTGACCAAGGATACAAATGACAAGGTGGAAAAGGCTGTACATGAAGTTAAAAATTCAGTTTCCAAGCTTGAAGGTGCAGTTCAGAATCAGTCAAAGCAATTAGATGAAATCCTAATGATTCTGAAGAAGGATAATGTTGTTGCTCCTCCTCCCCCTGCTTCTTTCACTGAAGAAGACAGAAAGATGTTAAAAGACTTAAAGGATCAAACAGCACTGAACCTTAGTTCATCATTCAGACTAAAGGCTCAGTTTGCTACAATGGCAAAAGGCATTTGTGAGTGTCTCGAACAACAAAGTTGGGAACCACTGAAGGCACTTAAATCTACGATTGATCTCTATGCTAGACTGCCTTCAGAGATTCCCAAAGGGGGAAGTAGTGGTGTGCCTATTGGTTTGCTCGCAAGTACTCAAGAGTTAATTCAAGCAACCAAGAAGCAAGCTGAGGTACCTTCTGGTAGTGCCTCAGTTCAGGGGGAACAACTTCAGAAAGACAAAGGAAAAGGCAAGGCCAAAGTGGGAGAAGAACCAAAGAAAGTTGTTAAGGGTTCTGGTATGGTTTTTGGAGAAGATGTTGATGAACAAGGCTATCCACTCCATGATCAAAATGCTGATAGCAAGAAGTTAGAGACTTTGCAGAAGCAAGTCTCTAACCAATTTATCATGTGGAATGAGAATAAAGAAAGGGAAAGGGTTCAACACCAGAGTATGGGAACCCTTGACCACATTGATGCTGCATCTCTTGGTCTCTCACTGGAAAGATTTCAGAAGATCAAACATGATCCAAGAGTGCAGAAGGCAGTTAAAGATATGCTAGATTATGAATATGGGGTGAACTACTCGCCCTTGGAACAAAAGCTGGACCATCTCACCTTCAAGATGTCCATTGATGACTTAGTGAAGAATAGAGAAATGGAAATGGCCAAAAAGAAGAAAGAGGTTCTGGCTGGAGTTCTGCAGGTAGAGAAAGAGTTGTTCAGACCACCAACGAAGCCCAGAACTGGAACAAGGACTGCTAAGAAAGATTCTCGTGATGTTGTCCATACTTCAATCAAACCAATTTCTGATGATGCTGCTGAACTCCAAAGAAACCATGAAAAGGTTCAGTATGATCACTATATGAACCATCGATCGCATCCAGCCAAAATCATTGATATGGTAGTTGCAAAGGCTGATGGATTGAAGTTGTTTGATTTGGTTGTGAAAAGAGAAGGAAGGGCTACTGAAGAATATAGTCAGGTTTCAGTGCATGAATTTGGGATTTCAGAGCATAGGGAGATGATCCAGATTCTGAAAGGAAAGCCAAAGTCTGCCTTGACTGGTGCATGGTTAGCAAGAATTCAACAAAAGATGCAAGCCAAGGTAGAAATTGAAAGCAGGTTGTTTGGAAAAAAGGATCACTCTCCACTGAAGAGAAAACCTACTGAGGCACCTTCTGGTTCAAGGCCTGCCAAGAAGTAGTTTTCTTCTCAGATTATCATGTACTTGTAAAATATTTGCATTTGTAACTATCATTTCAGTTTGTATATATATGTTGCAATTGTAACAAATAAGTAGATGATAAGTTTAAGTTAGAAAACCACAAGTAAAATTCTGAGACATCAATGATCTATAAGATGTACTTAGAAAATTTTTACAACTTAAACAAAACTTGCATTTCAGACTTACAAACATGTATAGATAGAAGTCTGAGATGCATGCACTATTTCAGAACAAATAGGGGGAATTTGTTAGGTCGAAAATCGACCAAGTATAATTTGTTCAG
The DNA here is from genome assembly GCA_034093135.1 of Erigeron breviscapus. NCBI lineage: Eukaryota > Viridiplantae > Streptophyta > Magnoliopsida > Asterales > Asteraceae > Erigeron > Erigeron breviscapus. Next base: position 207,248,577 of record CM067167.1, on the reverse strand, counting down.
AAATAGCTTGAAGTTTAGTGAAGACGTTTTATCAGAATTCTGAGATGTCTCAGAATTCCTTCACTGAAGCTTCACTTCAGTTCAGATCAAGACAAATCTGAAGCATTCATTCTGAAGTCAAAGACTGAAGTATGAAGAAGAGAATCACCTCAGAAGCGAGCATCAGAGTGATTCTACCAGATCGAAGACTGAAGCATCTCAGTGTAAAGTACTTACAACACTTTACACTGATTACGAGGAAGACTTTTACTTTACACCTTTATCCGGTTAATAGATTTATCTATTAACAAAAGGTACAAAGTATAGGCTTGGAACCTAGTACTATAAGTCACATCAAGTGACTTATATACTCTTCCAAGTGCAGCATGTAAGGAATTATGGTTTAATTCCTTAAATGCTCACAACCACATTTGTACGATCTTGTCCATGTCATCATGGACTTGGTCTATAAATACAAAGTCTTCTCACAACTTGCAAAATGCTGGAAACCTTGCATTGCAACTTGTGAGATATACTCTAAGTAAACTTACGAGTATTTCCAAGTCAATTAGATCACTTGTATTTCGGGATTGTTTAGATACTTACACTTTGGTGTTTATCTTTGTTCCGCAACAATCCTTGTATTTGTTTATACATCAATAAATCAAATACATTAGAAAACAACGTGTCTCAATGCTACATACTTGATTATATTTATATATATATCTTTATATAGTTTCTGCCATTTGTTCTTGCATTATTCATATTGTCAATTGTTTCTTGTTATCCATATCTGGATCGTAAACTAAACTTGTCCATCAAGATTAGTTGTACTTGCCAGTCGGGTTTGTTATTCATCTATATATTTGGGACTCAAAATTCATGTAAAATATGTCCATCAGACACCTGCAACAAGGATATATCCATACAAATAAGCATGCAAATAAGTAGGTGCCAAAAGCACATTAACAGTGCAAGAAATAGGCAGTCATAACTGCTTAAAAGACAGCCCATAAGCTGCAACATTCATAAAGCAGTAATAAACTGCAAAATATTCACAATACAGCCCAAAGCTGTGCTCATCAAAAGAAACTATCCACATGTAGTTATAAACTGCAAACCACCAAAAGAAAATATCCAAAGACAACTATAAGCTGCAGACATAAAAAGTAAATTGTTTAAACAGCACTACAGGCTACAGGCAAAAGATAAATTGTTCAAAGGGGCACACACGCCACATCAAAGGCATACAGGCCATAGAATCATCACTGGGGGTCAACAACAGCTTCAGGTTCAATTGAGTCAGGAACAATCTTCCGCAGGTCATCCACAGTAGCATTGGGATCGACAACAACCTTAGCCAGGTAAGGAAAGACATCATCTTTCCACTTATGGTCAGCAATATCAAGATCATGAGAGGTATTCGCAATAAAATCTCCCCTGCACTGCAAATCGCACTTACCCTCAGTAGCAAACTCTTCTAACACAGTGGACCTCTCATCAGCCCTTTCAGCTGAAGTCATCTCCCCCAAAAGCTTCCCAACCTCATCGTTATACAACAAAGACCTGCTCACATGCGGAATAACTTCTGTAACCAACCTGACCCTATCATGCTCCAAAACATCGACCTTCTCGCGCAATAACCTGCTGCTCTCACGCTCTGCATCACACTCTTGTTGCAAGTGCAACCTCCAAATCACGCATCTTTTACTTCAAATCCTGGACAATGTCAGATGATTCAACAGAAGTGACAAACCTAGCCTCCCTAGCCTTGCAATCCTCCACAGTAGCCAACAACGACTGCACCTCCAAACTTTTGGACCTAAGATCAACAGACATTCTGGTAGCACGTCTAGCAATGACAGTATCCAGATAGGCATGGAATTGACGATCCTTTTGGAAGACACGGAGGAAAGTCTCATTGTCCATCTTGTCTATTTTCTCCACATCCTCAGAACTCATGCCTTCACTATTCAGCCAGTTGTAAATCTCTTGATCATGTGCACCTGCATTTAGCAAAGAGATATAAACAAACAGAAAAAATAGTTATATATAATAAGGAAGAGGAAAAATTATACCTGTCTTCGGAGCAGGGGGCTTCCGGAACTTAGCAGACTTGGCTTCATCCCTAACTTTCCTCTTTTTCAAATGACCTGCAATGATAGGAGGGGCACTGGAGATAGGGGCATCTTTCTTCCTCCTCTTTTTATCAGTGGCTGAGACTCCGACAACCTTGACATCAGACATATCGACATTCAAGATGGTTGGATTCACAACACTTGACACCTCAGGGACCTCGTCACGAACACCAGAAGAGCCAACATTCTGGGAGGGGGTATCAGTAACACCACTCCCCTGTCCCCCAAGACGAGGTACCACTGTCACTTCCTTCACCCCTTTTTTCACAAACTTTCTGAAAGTCATATCTACAAAAGGAAAACATCAAACTCTCAATCAAAATGAAAATCCAAAAAACACAAAAAATGACAAAAAAAAACCCTTACCATCAATATCAACTGCACCATCAGGCAGGACATCTATCACTTTGGCTTTATATAAAACAACATCGGGATAAAACACGACAGTTATGGGGTTACAATGAATTTCCCGACACAAATCACCAACAATATCCTCAGGAAAAGGATTCTCATATTTTTCATGGACACACAACAACTCTTTATCGGTCAAAGAGTCATAACCATCAGGGATCAACGAGGCTTTCATAAAAAACAAAATCACTTTTCCAGTTGCGGATATCCAAACCACCCTTCCGAAAACAACCCCTTTTGAACGGTTCCCTATCGTAACCCAATTACCAGAAGGACAAGTTTGACAGAAATACCTAAATAAATCAAGTGACGGCTCGCCGCCATACGCCCTTGACAACCCAAGAGGGGTAATAGTGGATATACGGACACTAAAATAGTTCAGAATGCTGAGAAGGAAAGGTGTGAAAGGATACCAAACAATACCCTCTATCATGGATTTCAGATAAAAACCGACATATCCCTCTGGGGGACTCACAATGGTTTCACCGTCCACCGGAATCCTAAACGATGCTATTTTACCAGGAAAATACTTATCCACAAACTCATTTAATTTTGACCGATAACGGTCGATTCGGTGGTTAACAAACCTCCTTTCGACATCGGGAAGGAAAATAAGAGAAGAAAAAATACAAAAGAACAAGAAGAAGAGACGTACCTAACGTTGTGATCGGAGGAGAAGAAGGTCGGAAACCCTAAGAAAGAGATGAGTGTTTTTTGAATGAATAAAAGTAAATAAGAAAAAGGGAAAATCAATTTTATATATGCGGCTGCATGAAGTTCCCAACTGTCGATCACAAGCCTCGAGATACGCGCTCATCTACCACTTTTAATTAACCTTCAAATCAAAATTAATTAGGCGGTTCAAAATATTTACAAAACACCCCCTCTGGAAATGAAGAAGTAAGCAGGAATAGTCCAACGCAACGAACTTATTGCAAAATTCATCACCTTGGACTGGGGGGCTTGATGATATACCCACCCAGCGGTACACATGACCTGTCACACACAGGAACGGTAATACGCTACGATACGAAGGCTTCTCCGTAACGAAGGATCCCGCAGAAGATAAAAGAGATAAGAATTGTTTCCCTACAAAGTCGGGATTTGCTCTTATCATAAAGGGTCGATAATTATGGAAATGATACTCCTGGCCTAAGACTTAGGGAAACCCTAAAGAGGCATAGCTTGTTCCCCAAGAACATTTCTCCCTATAAAAGGAGAACCAACAGACCTCTAAAGGCATTCCACACACACTCGATCATATATAGATCATATACTTGTTCGATTGGCGTAAAGAGGCTTGAACCCTACCTTCGGGGAATCGCCAACGAACAACCCAAAACATCCATAATCCCATCTTCAACCTAACCCCGGTTCGGTGCACAATCATTTACAACTTTACATTCTCATAATTTCAGGAATCCGAAAACTTGATGAATCATAGTTAATTGGGCATGGAGGATTTGGCAAGGTTTACAAAGGAACCATCATGCATGGAGCAAGTCTTTTTACTGTTGCAATTAAATGAAACTCAAGGACTCAAGGGGCACTTGAATTTTGGGCTGAAGGTAAGATGCTTTCAAACTCAAAGACATTGTCACTTGGTATTTTTGATTAGTTAATTTTGATGATGGGCAAGAGATGATCCTTTTTTTACGAATAAAAGAGTACTCGCATGATGCGGCGACGACGATGTTTGGTGGTGGTAGACAGGTGGTGGTGGCAGCGGCGCCGATTGCTGGTGGTGTAGTTATGTAAGAGTTAAGGGTAGATGTTTGGATTTTGGAGACTAATTTATGAGAAATTGAGAATTATTGTTTCCATCATTCAATTTAGTGACTTTTTTATAAAATAAAATGTGCAAAATAGTAGATAATGAGAAAAAAAAATTGTATAGCACTTAGGTTTCGTATAAGACATAAGTTACTTAATACTACTATTTTAAAGCAAATCGTGGATCTAAATCGAAGGGAATCGATAACTTCCAAATGTTTACAAGTACACACAATTAGCGGACCAGTGCTTGCATAGCCATCCAAAGCACCACCCAACAATGGTTGCGGTAGTCGTTGTGTTTATCAATAGTACTTGAGAAGAACCAACAAGAAATTGTTGCCTATGTATGCAAAAGAAAGTTTTTTGTTAGAACTTAGGTATATATTAGGTTGTTTTCAATATATCAAATTATCTTTAATTTATTGTCAGGGACCAAATTAAGGTATGTTTCCGGAGATCATGTAAGTGGTAAAAGAATTCAACGATCCATGAAAATTCAATTACTTAAAGAATATATGTAACTTTATACATCTAAGTAGTATATCGCAAAAATAACATAACAATATCATATAAATGCATTTGTTAAATACGTATAGAGTATATGTGTAAGTGTGTAACTGTTGTAGGTTCCAAGAAGTTGGTTGGAAGGAGCTTTTTCAAATATACTTTATCTATACTACTTTATAAAGAGAACTGACCTCTAGCTTTTAAGTAATTCAGAACCTGATAAGTCTAAAATATCCCTTTATCTTAATACATTCCTCCATACCCACCTATACAATTGGACTAAATTACCCTTGGAAAAATTTAGACCCCTCATTGTTGTACGTCGAATAGATTGTGGCACCGTACGAGGTATTTCTGTAAGTCCTCGGAATGGAAATCCATCTCTATCACACACAACACATGCATGTAACCCTTTCTCATCAGTCTCTCATCCCACCGCCAAACCAGAATACAACCCCCCAAAAATTGATACCCCCAAATCAGAGAGTCACATCTCCGGCGGCGTGATGCCGTCACGATCCAACAGATTTCAATCCATCGGTGGTGGGAGGAGGAGAAAGTCAACAGATTTCGATCTAAACGATTTCAATCCATCGGTGGTGATGCGTCGCCGTCCAACAACACTCAACCGGCCGTTTATTTATCCTCCCATCGCCGTCATGGGTTTCTTTTATTTGCCATCACCATCGCCGGAAAAGGATAAATAATTTGTGGGTGTGTTTTGATTTCTTCATATTTTATGATAATTAGTGTTTTTCACAATAGTTAGTTCATTATTTCTTTCCATGATGAATTCATTCTTATATTCATTATTTCTACTTAATTTACGTTTTTGTTTTGATTTTTTACATAGAGTCAGTTCCGGAAGATAGGGTGAGGCCAGACGCAATCATAAACAGGTTATGCTTTAATTTATCTGTTTTTTCTTGATTATTGCCATAACATAATTATACCATTTTTATTATAGATGCTTGAATTTAGATGCCATTGGGTTGTGAACTTATATTTTATTGAAAGATGATAACTTTGTTCTTCAGTATGTGTTTATGAATTCAATATGCTTGCATTCAGTATGATAGCTTTAAGTTGATGAAGAAACAGGAAGCCACTAGATATTTAACTTCTCTGGAATTTTTTTTTATTTTGATTATGTGGGTTTTTTTCTTCTTTTATAGCCTTCAACATACAGAACACTTATAAATCTATCTTTATTATCTATTTTTGATCCAACGACAGCCGAAACAGTGCTCAAACCCTGGCTACTAAACCTTCCATTGCTGTTGCTCGATCCGTGTCCAATACAGCCCCAATACAGGTTAGAATATCGAAAATTACATACCGCGTAATATTAGAAAGCATGGTGATTTCTTGAGACTGGTGTGCCTTATTGATCTTTTCTTGGTAATCTATTGGTTTTGGTTGTTCTATTTAAAATTCCTAATAATAAATGGTGTACTTGCAGGACCATGCAGAAGGATACTTAGAATTATCCGCAAAGATAAAACAATATTTTGCAACCACTGTTACCATTTGTGTGGTGCTGAGTTTTACATCAAGGTGAACGATGATGTCGTGTGAACATTGGTAAGTTTGGCCTCTCCATACTTAATAGTCCATGACTCCATGTTTGATTTGAGGGTCACATATTATTAACATCTACAAAAGGTTTATATCGTTCTGCTTATTGTACTCATAATTTCTTCAGAGAAACGTTATTTGATCAATAAGCACTGTTTTTGCTGCATTGAAATGTTATTTGATCCATAAGCACTGTGCAAGAGATGGTTTGGTTATTAGATCCAGTAGTTCGTGTCATAGTTATGATTTCTATTTTTTTCTTTTTAATGATGGCTTCAGATTTTTATCCTGCTGCAAATAACGGAAGATCCTGAGCAACAGTTCCAAAGACAGCTCTTGCTTAAAGCAAGGTAGGCAAAAATGTACCAAGGTTTTGACTGCGATTGTGAATTTCTGTATCTGTCCTATTGCTGAAAACAAGTTCTTTATTTTGTTGCATGTGGCTGAAACAAATTATTTTTTATTTTGTGCTTCAGTATGGTTGTTGCTGATGTCCATCGCAACTTACTTTATGGGGGTGTGTTTTTGTACCGTGCTGTAAGCAGAGTCCTGATGGGAAACTATGGTACGCTTAAATGAGATTTTATAAGGTAATTTCTAAATTACATTACTATCATTTTATAGCTAATGGCTTTAAACATATACGCCACATGTTCATTATGAGGTCTTTCTCATGTTGTTCTTCATGGAACATGCTAGAAAACAGACATTTACTGGAAAGGGATGAGTAATGATGCCTTTAAACATCATATTTATTGAGGTGTCAATTGAAAGGGTTAATTTAGGTTCTCTGTTTTATTGGTAGCTGGTTATATCAAAACTTAGCTAAAATGAAATTGTACCAAATGGTTTGAACATAATTTTTGGCAATAAAGAAGCCAGGCAAAAAAGACTTTGTTAGGCCAAGGAAGTTTGACTGGCACATCACTTTGACCCGAACCAGTTTTGACCTATCAATTAACCTGTATATGGCCATTTACCACGGTTACATTATACCAGCTTTGTCTCCTGTAACTGACCCATTAATGGGTTTTGTACCGAAGCCTCCATGCTTTTCACCTCTCGGTGATCATGGTGTAATTGGGGTAGCTCACGAACCACAGATATGTATCATTGATTTTGAGAACGTTTCATGTTATGTTGACCATTGTGATTTGATTTAGAGTCACAGGTCTACAGTTTTAACCAATTTCTGCACTTGATGAGCTTAAAAGGTTTTTGCATACTGACTGAATTGCTTGAATGTTAGGAAGAAATGGTTAAGTTGATGGCAGTTTTGAAGGTAACTGAGTGTTCGAGGTGGTAATATGGATTGGTTGCAGGTACCGGATGTTTTGATGTCATTAGATTGGAGCTGTAGTTGTTCATAGTGCTTTGTGTATGCAACCTAATTCATGCTTTTTAGTACATGGCGATCTTTAAGTATATGGTGATATGTAATTTATCCGACTATATAAAAACTTTTGGCCAACATTTAGGTGTTTGATTTTCTCTTGGTATTTTTGGTTACTTCAACTATCTGGGCTTGGTTTATACATGACATTTAGGTGCTCGATTTCTGGCCCGTCTTTTTGGTGCTCCCTTAAAATAATCATTTTTGAAACATATCTTAATTCTCGGTTAACACCCATGAAATATGAATGTATGATCATTGTTGAAGCAAGCTGTTAACTATATTGTATGTCTAGTTTTCATGACGGGTTTCCTAACTTATTGACCCTAAGTTATTTATAAGATTGCAATTATCTATCAATCATTAACTTAGGGTCAGTTTTTTATTCACACTTTAACTTGGAGATGGGTAAACCATCAATGTCACACCGTTCATCAATCGGTAAGCTAAACATAGGATTTGAACCTATACAAATTAAAGAAGACCTCGGTTTTTAACTAGCTAGGAAACGAGTATCCCGTTATAAATTATTGTCATAACGTCATCTCATGTATTATAAATTGTCGCCGCTGCAACGCGCGGGTACTAGGCTAGTCCTAACATACGGAAACTGATTCAAACTATTGATACCGTTATTTGACTCGGGAAGACAAAAAAACACACATCATAATATATTTTTTTCCTAATTAAATACACAAATATATGTAATTAATGAACTTTTTATCTCATATTCCTACCGTCTCATATTAAATGTTCTAGTTTGACTTTTGAAGTCTTTTTCTTATAACTTTGACCATAAATATTTTTGTTTGTGTTATATAACACTTGATGTATAATATATGAATTGATTGAGTTTTAAATGTACATTTTATTGATATAATTTCATCAACTAGTTTACTAATAAACTAAAACAGGATTGATACTCTTTTTAATCGACACGTGGAGCTTTACCTAAGCGACACATGTCCTTTTAAATATATCTTTAAAAATCTTATTTTTAGATACCATTAATAATTAAACTCTTAATTAATTAATATATAAATGATATAGAGACCTAATATAACTAAAACTCTTATATTAAAATTCATATTATATTATTGATATACCATAAATATATGTTTTCATACTATTTGTGGTAATATACCTTTTATGACATATTATTATTATTTATAATATGTAAAAATAAAAACTAAGTTTATTTTTTCTAAAGTACTAGAGAATCTGTTATATATTTCTAACTTCGAACCATGTTTTAGCATCATGAATTTAGATTAGATGATATTATTACCAATATCAAAGTAATATTAGATTTTGAAAAATACTTTTATGATTAACAATTAATTAGACTATAGATATTTAAATCATATAATGAGACATATTCAACCTTTCTTTTCTTTATAAAAAATTTAATCGTATATATATAGTCAATTCTTATAATAATCGTACAATATATATGATCAATTCGTACACCGTACGGGTATTAATACTATATATAATAAAACAAAAATATTTACAGGAGTTTAAAGAAAAAACTTGACAAATCAAACTAGGACACTTAAATGTTTTTCATAAATCGGTAATAATAATCATTAAGATAAATAATGATATAATTGACAACTATTTAAATACTTAATGTGCGTTTTCTTAAACAAAAAGTATTGAATCATGATTTCGAGATCAACGAGGTGGGCAATTAAATAGATCAAAGTTAACATGTTATACAATCATAATAAGATGAAGAAAAAGTGTTATATTGTCAAGTGTGCTTAGTTTAATTGATTTTTAAGTCAAACGAATTTTATCAATAATTTTGTTATTGTGTTATTGTGCTTGCTGCCTTGCTGGTAAAAAAGTATTAAATTTAAAATATAATACCATGCGTAAAAATCACATTAATTCATCAACCAAAATATATTTCACCAGCAAGACAGGAAGTAAGTAATGGGGACGTCCCTCCAACATATACATACAGACGTATCAGTAACGGAATTATTTTTATTTTTATACGCTTTTTTTTGTATTTTATGAAAATAGAATAAACAAAACAAAAACAAAACAAAAAGGAAAACGAAAATCGGCAGAGGGGGAGAGAAACTCACAGAGATCCTAAATTCTGCACCTAAAACTCACCCAACACCGCCCCACCCTCTCCCTCTCCGATCAGATCCGACCCGCCCATTTTAAATTTCTGCATTTTGTTTTTGTCTTTTTTAAATTTAATTTTATTAGGGTTTATGCCCCCTCCCCCCACCCAAATTTGTATAGATAAATAATAACAATAATAATTATTATTTCCATATTGTATTTTGTGTATATTTCGATCCAGGCCAGCCCATCAAAATTCCGATCCAAAATACTATTTTTGTGATTGAATGGCATCGGATCAGATAATACCAGATCCCACCAAGAAGCGACAACAATTAGACGCTGTCAATCACAAGGTAATTCAACTTTCTTTTAAATTTTTTGTTTTTTTTATTGTTATTGTTATAAATTATTATTTTCATATTGCATTTTGTGTATATTGTAAATGTGAAATGTAATTTATAAAATTTCGGTAATTTATAATTTTAGGTTAAAGTAAATCATATCAATTGATAATTATTTGATCACAATTGAAGTAAAATTGGATTCAAGCTTCTTGCTTTACTAAGATGGCTGGTGGTTCATCATAAAATAGTCGTCTTTTCGATATAATAGTTAGTGATTTATTGTATCAAGCCAAATGTGAAATGAGATTTTCTTATATGTATAGATGTTTTTTTAACTCGATATTGATCCCAGTTGTAAATAATGTTAAGTAACTTTCTTATATATAGTATAGGTTTCTATCTATATATATGAAATAAAGTTAAGAAAGTTATACTATGATGCCGTTTCAGAACTCAGAATCATAACGTAAGGTTGTCGAGATTCACTGAGCCCGTTGTATGTAGTTATTTAGTAGCTAACGAGATCCTTGTATTGGTTATGGCTGCATTTACCGTAATGCCTTTTAGACTCAAAATTGATTTATTCAACATTTCAACGCAGCTATACTTTTTAGAAAAGAAGATAATAATTTGTTGTTGTTGATTGGATAGTAAGGTTCGGTGGATGATCGATAGGCAATTGCAACTTCTCTATGGTCTTTATGTGTGGCTTTTAGGCCCCTTCTCTTGAACAGTTGAACCATATACATTTAAAAGTACCCATGAATCTATTACACATTTACACTTTTGATAGCTTTGACTTACGAGTTTAGCTCAGTTAGATTCATATAAACTGCTTTACATATTAAAGAGGTTTTTTCTCGAACGGACATGTTAAGGAGGTTAGCACGTTTTTCCAGCACATAGAATCGTTTAGTTGTTTTCTACTGGCATGTATATATTTGTTGCAATACCATCTTGCTATGAGAAGCTACTTTATTCTCTGCCATCTATCAGTATCTTACATAGTTGTAATTGATGGATAATGATCCTTTGTTTTTACTGGTCATTAACACTTTTGTGGCTGTTTGGAGTTGATTATCTGATTACTTCATTCTGAAAGCACAATAATCAGTTTTTTGTGTTTGATGAAACATATTTTGCTTCTAATAGGGGTCAAAGAGTTTGTGATAATCACTTTCATGATAGCTGCAACATAAAAGATTTGATAAGGGTAAAACTAAATATTATGAATTTACCCCTTATTGATCCTTACATGATTAGAACTTGCCAAATATTCAAACATTTGCTTATTTAAGTACAACTTTAAACACCTCATGGACCTATTTTGTAACAACTTATTATCCTTCTCTAATTATTTGATGTCACATAATCACTTTTAAAGCATACATTCGAAACTTCCCCTTAATGTGTGCCTAATCGAAGCACTTAATTACATTCAACGGGTCACGTTTCTGTTGTGCTTATATTTATGATGCTTATTCAATGCTCTGTGCTTGTTTTTCTTTTATAGCTAGAGGAGTTCCGTAAGAAGAGAGCCAAAAAAGCTGCATCTAATAAATCTGCCCCTTCTTCTAATGGAGATGTTCATGAGACGAAACCTACAGTTTCTGATACTGCTCAGCTAACTGATGGTATATCTGATTCAGGTTCAGGATCTCATGTCGGAAAAACTGAACAGGAAACAATAGATGTTCATGAAGTGGAACCCAATGTGAATCCTATAAGCAGTTTTAGTAAACCTTCTTCAAGTCCAGTGCAGACGTATTCAACTGATTGGAAGTTGGACCATAATATGCCTTCTTATGGGGTGCATTCCGAAAACAACAAAGCACTTCATCTTCCAGAAGATAATATACCTAGCAATTTAAACCATTTTAGTAATAGAAGGCAGGAAGATGCCCTTAAATTTAATAGTGATGATCGTTTAAAGAATTATAACTCTGCAATACCTGTTAATACTCAAGCCTCAGTTACTAAGTCTTCCCCCGAGAGATCTCATGGTTCTTCGTTCCCACACAACTTAAGTCACGCTGAGCAACAAGCTAATGGCCCAACATACAGAGGTAATTTATGTTCTTATTCTTTTTACGAATATTCAAAATTGTCAATTTACTCATGAATTCAGGTTCTTAATATCTCAACGGGTAAGTAGCTTTAAAGGGAATGAGTCGAAAGTTGCCTTTTATTTCCGGTAAAAGGCCGTCACCCCTGGTTCGATATTATAAATCACAATTAAACTAGGCGCTTGACAGAATGTCAAGACGACTTACAACCCATGCACTTACAGTGCACCATCCATCGAAAGTTGCCTTAACTGTATATGTAATGCATAAAGCCTCCTAACTCTTTTATTCAATTATTTGGTTTGTTATGATACTTTTTGTAGTCCTAGTAAATATCTGTGGATGTGTACATCTTTTAGACAAAAAGTGCCTAGTGTTACCTGCTATTAACCTACCTGACTTGCCCATCTTGTAAATTCATGTAGTGTTTACTTTTACCGTTCCTTCAACTTTCAGATTCTTCCTCTGAAGCTAGGAAAACAATACAAGGTATGCTGGATAATCGCTATACCCCAGTGTTTTCAGCAGATGATTGGAGCCATAAGAACCTTGTTGATCGCCCAGCCACTGAAAGCAGTTCATCTGCATGGTCACCTGAGTCTATTTCTACAAGCTTCAGATCTGAAGCGATACCGTCATATAATCAGACGTCCACATTACCCAGCTTAGCTGGAAGAAGATCTCGTCCATCTTTCTTGGATTCTATTCCCATGTCTAGAAATTCTTTAAATTCTCTTTCAGATGCGGAGACAGATAAAGCCAACCCATTCAGTTCTAAAGTTCATCCTATGGATGCTCCTGTTTCATCTAACATTCAAAGTTTCATGAACTCTTCTGTTGCTAATGTCGGTGATGACCTTTCTAGGCAGGGTATGTATGACTTTGATATATCGAGGAGTAACAATTTCAATTCTACCAAACAGAATGAAGATTTTGCTGCTTTAGAACAGGTTTTATATCTTTGCTTACTAATTTCTGTTAGCAACTCTTTACCTGATTTATAGTTATGTAACTTGTCTGAGAAGGTTTTTTTGGCTGTGTGCATGGTTCAGTATTATATGAATTGATAACTTGTTTTCTTTGCTACATATTTGAAATTCCTTCCTTTAATTCCAACTTCTTTGAGCAGCATATTGAAGACTTGACACAAGAAAAATTCTCTTTGCAAAGAGCTCTTGAGGCGTCTCGAGTTCTTGCGGAGTCTTTAGCCACTGAGAACTCAGCACTTACAGATACTTATAACCAACAGGTAGGAAAATATCGCCTTGACATGGTTTTTCTGAGTTTTCCCAATTCTAAGCATGCCTTCATCTTGATAAGGTTTCATGGTTCCAATCAATTTTTCATCTTTTTTATCTCTTGATCTTTTGCAGGGAGGTATTGTCAACCAATTAAAGGCTGATATGGAGAGATTGCAGGATGAAATTAAGGCTCAGCTGGTTAGTATTTTATACCAGATTCTGTACCAGTTGTGATTTTGTGACATTAATCCTCCAAGCTGAATATATATAATTTACTGCCACATGTTTTGTCTTGATAGCTTATGTATTTCCATGTCCCTTTTTCCTCATTTGTGTTATGTGACTAGGTGGAACTTGAGGCTGTAAGGACTGAGTATGGCAATGCGCAGTTAGAATGTATTGCCGCTGATGAACGTGCCGAGTTGTTGGCTTCTGAGGTTATTAGATTAGAAGAGAAGGTACTACAAAGTACAAACCCGAGGTGTCTTACGAAAATATTTTTTAGAGGTAGCAAATTGGGTGGGTCACGCTGGTTAGGTGACAGGTCAAAACGGGTTCAAATCAAAATGAGTAACCTTTTGGTATGGGTTAAAATGTTGGGCCTGATTGAGCATGAACACATGTCCAGATGGATTTACTAAGTAATGATTACATATGTTATATCATTTCCACAGTAGTCTATTTTGAAATGATTCATTGGTTTTAGAAGTTCTCTGCATGAAAAGTGTGCCTAGGGTGACTTTAGATTTGTTCCCCTGCAAGTTATTTTTTATCTGACCCATGAACATAATTTGAGTGAACCATTTATAAGTTAATGAGTTAAAATGGCATATCTTTCTTTGGCCTGTCTATGCTATTTCTTTAGCAAATGTCTTTCTTTTGTAGGCACTCAGACTGAGGTCTAATGAGCTTAAACTACAGAGACAATTGGAAAACTTGGAAGCTGAAATGTCCTCACAGAAGTACGGTCTGAGCTTAAGACTTTAAAGTACTATTCTGTTATTGTTATTTTGGTAATATATATTTTCTAAGTAGGATTTACATGAGTAATATAATACTATTTGAAGAATCAGAAATAAAGCAATATCATCTTTTTTATTCATGCCTTATAAGCAAACAGATCTTTTTGTCTCTGTGAAATAGATTGGCTTAGTCTGAACCTCCCTTTTGTCATATTGCCATTCTGTTAGATTTGAAAGTTCATATTTATAAAATCTCCAGGAGAAGAATATCTAGCCTGGAGAAGGATCGTCAAGATCTGCAGTCTACAATTGAAGCTCTACAAGAAGGTATTTTTACTTGTTTACTTCTCAAGTCAATGAAACAGATAGACCAAACAAGTCAAATGATTTTTACACTTACATAACCAATTAAATGATGATCACCTTTTGAGATACGGTGTAATTGAACTTTGGTTTTTCATTTCAATACATAACGTAGTATACAGTAGACGATTGATATTTCCAATGTTTGTTCACTGTTTGTTTCTGTGTGTTAGATGATTATGAAAAGCGAGGAATTGTATAATTATATCTTGTATAGAAGGTTACCTTGGGTGGTGGTTTACTTGTTATCACACACCGAAGTATCAAAATACATGATCCATAATGTATTTTTCTAAATATCCAAGGTTTTAGTTAATTTCTCAACACCTTACCAGGATTGGTCTTAGGTTTCACACTTGATAGGGTTTTAGTTCGTGTTATTTGCTTTTGGTCACATCAGAAATGATGAATGACCTCTGTTTTATATGTAAACTGTTAGGTTACTGATATACTGCTTTTAATTTTGAGAGTCAAATTAGCGAGGAGACAGCATTCTGTTTCTCAACAGTTATTGCTTTGACAAATGCTAATTACCACATGGCTGTATCGTGTTGAAACTTGGAATATTATGTTCATTTGTGATGCATACGTTGTTGCCATTAGAAATTTAGATCCTATCATTATGATATCTTTGATCTGTGGCTTTATTATCTCAATTGCATGCTGTGATTCCGAAGATTAGATTTATAGACAATTATTGCTTTCATATTAGTTGAGATGTTCATCTGATTTTCTCGTTACTCTTTGCCCAGAGAAAAAGCTAATGCAATCCAAATTGTTGAAAGCTCCTACAACTAGGAATTTGGTTGATCCAAAGAAGAGTCCAACCTCTAGAAAGGAAGCATCAACTTCTACAGATGATCTTGGTATGTTATTATGTAATCTATTATAGAATACAGTATACTAAATAATATTCAGGAAAAATTATTGTACAAGATATTATAGAAAACTTATATTACCTAGTAGTATCTCCTTTACACCTAAACTTGCATCTTGTTATCATTCTTGATTCAGTAGATGAAAGTGAAGATGATTTACCTGGTACCACAAACCTTGCAACACAAGCTACTGTTGGTCAAAGTGATGCCTCCAGTACCTCACTAAGTAGGAATTTTGGTCTTGAAGTTTCATCTTCAAGTATACCTCCAGATCAGATGAGAATGATTCAGAATATAAACACATTAATATCTGAGGTAGTCTCTGTAAAATTTTCTATCTATGATCAAACGAAGTATTGCTTGTGATCCAACTTATTAATGCTCTTACGTTTGCCTGGTTCCAGTTAACATTGGAAAAAGAGGAGTTAATGCAAGCGTTGTCGACTGAATCATCTCTAAGTTCCAAGTTGAAGGTATGTTTTGATACATAGGATACATGGGTCAGGCCTTCATGTTTTTCTGGATATACACGTGGATAGCTGCATCTTCTATTTGTTTTTTTATGTAGTCTTTTTATGTTTAAAAAGATACAAAAATGGTTGTTTTTTATTGCTAATCTGTGAAATATATCGTCATGAAAATGTGCTGGGAGTGTGTCAATAACCATGCTTATGCATCTCCTGTACGAGTTTTGAAGAAGCATTGCACACTATCATATATATATATACGATTAACACAGCATCATATCATATGTGCAATGCTCCACAATAATTAATCTATATCTTCCTTTTTCTTATGAAGAGTTTGAACAAGGAACTATCCCAGAAACTTGAAGTTCAAACACAAAGATTAGAGTTGTTGACTTCTCAGAGTATGGTGAGTGATAATAATTCTGCAAGAAAGTTTCCTCCTCGTACTGTGGTTGACAATACTCCGTATGCCGATGAAGGTGATGAGGTACATACACACTGCCGTCTATTACAAATATATATAGTTACATTTGGTGGTGGCAAACATTTAGTTACTTATAATTTGAACAATCAGGTCTATTTTATTACTAGTATAGGCTGGAAGAGGTTGATTTTGCCAAAGTGTATTTTAAATCCAAAAAACCACCCAGATCACTCTATTAGAAAGTTCGAATCGATTGTAATCATAATTGGGACATTAATTCATCATAAAAATATGTTTTCTTTGGACACAAGTGTTGAGTCAAAACAAGGCCCAACCAACTCTTATAATTATGATTTTTGGCCTTTTGCCCAGCTTGTCCAATGATCTGCCCATTTTACAACTTGTAGACTGTAGGTCTGTAGCTACAATAGACTTCATCGCCACATATGCTAACTATTTTTTTACTGGGTAGGTGGTGGAAAGAGTTCTAGGATGGATAATGAAGCTCTTTCCTGGAGGGCCATCGAGGCGGCAAACTAAGCATCTTTAAGTACCGGCAACTCAAAATGCTTGGTGTTCGGCATGTCACAGTCCATATCTCTTTTCCCTTGGTCATCACCATTTGGAGGTGCAAATTCATCTCCTTGGTAAAGTCTGGCAAATACAATTTCCATGTTGTTTTGGATGTGGGAATACGAAGAGAATACACTGCATTGAAGATGCAAGTGTAAAATCAATGCTTTTATAGCTTTATATAATCTTTCTTTTGTTAAAAATATCTTTTTGACATATATTTTTTCTTTTTATAATTTACACAGGTAATTTTGATTGATATGTTTATATTGTATTTTGGTGAGCAAGTTATACAAATTGAGTGGTCTTTAAGGCAGTCATTGTTTAGTTAAAAAACTTGCCACAAAATCTGTATTGGAATTTGGAAAAAAATATCTTCAATCAAATGTACCTGGTATTTGGGTTGTCGGTAATCTTTTTAGGGCTTCAATGCATGGATGCAGATTTTAGCACCAAATTTATGTAATGATTCCAAGTGCAAATATAAAGTTCCCAGCTTGAAATGCTTCCATTCTGGTCCATAGTTATCAACTCAGTTAGTTCTGACCTATATCGCGTAATATGTCTACATTATCGTGATAAAATGCATCCTCTTTATATACTAGATTATTAAACATTCAGCCATTCAATTGAACTTGTCAAAATATGAGATCAAAATACAGTTACTAATGGTGAAACAAGAAAATATTGATTCAGTGTAGATCCTAACAGGTCTTATTTTTTCTTTTAAATCGTGATGCCAAAATGTAAGACAGACTTTTAAGTAAATGATATGGTATAAGTAAGGTGTTCGTTTAAAAGCAAACTCTCCAGTTAGTGTGACCAGTCATGAATAATATCTCCAAATTTTGTGACCAAAGTTTATAAGTTTATGATCAACAGCGACCATTTAGTAATAATGGTTAAGTTATTTGCAAAAGGTTTTATTGACCATCTTGTTTGCAAGCACCTTGAAAAAACATATATTTATCCAAAACTTATATAATGCACACAAAAAAAAAAAAAAATCCAAAACTGATTTTACTTTTTCGGTGAATAACATTGTTAGTAAGAGTAAATCCCAATATTTAATAGACTTTTATCTATATATTAAAAACCCACATACATGTTACAACAAGTTAGGCATATAATATACATATACCAATTTCTTTTACATATAACAACTTAGGCACAGTGCACATATACCATTTTTATTGCATCTTTTACAACTTCATCAGCCTAGAACTATCCAGATGACTTCACAGTTTTAATAACACACAGTCACAAACATTATCCTCTCTCCAAGCATCCTCCTTTGTGGAAACCGTAACTACGTTCAAGGTAATTAATTAATTACTTACCTTTATTGCGCGAGCATGCGACTATTACTAAACATTTTTTCGGTAACCCTTTAATAATAAATAATTGAAAATGTTTCCTAAGTTGATCTTTATGCATAAAATAAAATTTAGAAGTTAATTAACATACTTCATCCGGGAGCAGCAGAAACAAGCAACTATGATACCAACACAATTGCCAAACATCACATTTTTATTCATATATAGATATTATATATTATACATGCATATATACATAATACATATTTATTTATAGCTATATATATCAACATCACAACATCCTTTGATCTCCATACACAAAATAACTTCAAACCATACTCCCTAATTTAAAGCTCATAATCCCCCACTTGCAAACAGCCCCCTTCAAGCATTCACAACCATTCCACCTGCACAAATATAAGCCAAAAACAAAATGCAAAAAATTAATTACAAGGAACCAAAATAGATGAAAATATTCAAAAAAAAAAAAAAAAATCGTCGAAAAGCTACTACTCCAAAATGTACCATTTGGGTGGAGGACTTGTCCCGTAAAGTAAGACGAGTCGTCATCACAAGCCAAAAACACAAAAGACGGTGCAATCTCATACGGCTGCCCGGCTCTCTTCATCGGGCACTCGGACCCGAACTTAGAAGACTTCTCTTCGTTAAAAGAAGATGGTATCAACGGGGTCCAAACGGGACCAGGTGCAACTCCGTTAACTCGGATTTTTCTAGGCGCCATTTGTAATGCAAGAGCTCTAATGAAGGACACGATGGCTCCCTTTGTGGAAGTGTAGTCCAGCAATGTGGCGTTCCCTTTGTAGGCATTAACCGATGTTGTACAGATGATGCTGCTTCCTTCTTTCATATGCTTCAATGCATGCCTATATATATATACAAATTGATATATGCATTTAGGTTCTAGGTAAAATAAAATAAGTATTAACGTAAAACAAATAAAACAATAAGTTTCCCTCGGACATTATGAAAATCATCGTGCATCAATATATATATATTTGTGTTATGTGAATCTCCGTATATCAATTTTACCATGTATTTAAGGATCAAGATTTTGTCTTATTTGTTTTACTTTAATACTTGTTTTAAAGTTACAATTATTATTATCTCAAAATTGAACTTTATGTAGTTAGTTGAACAAAAAAAAATGGTTTTAGTGTCCACAAATAAAATTGCTAGAAATATTTTTGAATCACCAACTCATATTTATTAAGTTGATTGGAAAATGAAACTCTATAGTAAACATAGTTGATGAAAGGAAAAAAATATATATGCACACAAAAGTGTGATTTTAATCTCCAGTGAGACACATTCTTAAAAAGTTCTAGCACTGTAATTAAATTCTGATGTGTATAAAATAACTTTTCACTAATTTATAGACTTCCTTCATATAAAGACGGACTCAAAATATGACTCTCATTATATTTAGTCACTAATAATGGTAAGAGCGATTCTTAATCGGGTCACTAAAAGAATATATATAGATCAATCAAACTTTGTGTTAATTAATTACCTAGTCAAAAAAAAAAAAGGTACCTAGTCAAAAAGAAGTGGGAGTAAATATTGGTTCTAAAGACCCTATCAAGCCAAGTTTCATCGATTTCTTCAACCGAACGAGACTCGTATTGCTCAGCTGCATTGTTCACCAACACATCGATACGCCCATATTTCCCAACTACTTCATCCACGACCGCTTTGCAGTTGTTATCATACCCTAAATCGGTCGGTACCGCAAACGGGTCTTTTGAATCTTTGGTTTTGGCCTCGTTGATGATTTTTAAAGTGTCGGCTGCATCTTTGTCTTCACGACCTTTTACATAAGTGAAAGCAACAGTGGCACCTTCTTTTGCAAAGCAATAACATACCGCCCTTCCGATTCCCGAATCTCCTCCCGTCACTAAAGCCACCTTACCCTAAAAATTTTATCCAAGGGATAGTAAACAAATTATTAAACTACCAATCTAACATATTTTTTTGAATATAAAAATAAAATGAGAATGAAATGAGAGAAATAAAGACGTTAAGTTTATCAGCGGGTTTGTAATTGGGGTTGATGAATTGAGGGATTGGATCCATGACATGTTCTTTCCCTGGTTGTCTCTCTTGTTTTTGTGGTGGAAACTGTTTATCTCCTGACGACATTTTATGTTAGCAAACAACGATTCACTGATTTCTCTATTAAATCACGAACGAATTAAATATAAGATGTCTGCAAATGTATATATCGATTTAACTGAAACAAAGAGTAATCGATGGGTGAAGTGAATATATATGGAGTGGTGTGATACTGTGATGCGATGATCTAAAAGGGTGCAAGTGTGTTGCTTATATGACACGTGGTCACCACGTGGCTGGCTTACCTTTTTTTTTTTTTAGAGTTAATTACAGAAATCGTCCCTGTCGTGGACCTCTACTTGCAACTTTCGTCCCTAAGTTTAATAAATTACAGTTTTAGTCCAAAAAACTTTGCCCCGTCAACACTTTTGGTCCTGGGTAGTAACGTCCGTTTAAAACTCATCATGTGCCAGCCACATGATGGGTATTTTCGTCATTTTACCAATATAAGGACCAAAACTGTAATTATCTTTTTCAACTATCAATCATCATCATCATCTCAATCCTCAATCTAAGCAAAATCAAACTAAACTCAATTCCAATAAACAAAATCAAACCAAACTCAATCCCAAACATTCCTTTTTTTCATTTTCCATTCTCAATTATATTAAGTCATCACAAAAATTTATTGATATATGTAATTACGATAGTTTTGATACAAAGTTATAAAGAAAAGCAGTAAAGAGAAACAATAAAATAAACTAAATCATCACAATAGTTTTAATTGATACAAATTATAAGGATAAACAATAGAATAAACTAAATCATCACAATAGTTTTAATTGATACAAATTATAAGGATAAACAATAGAATAAACTAAATCATATAATATATATAATTCCAAGTGGTCAAATAGAAACAGAGGAAAATTACAAATCCATAGAAACCTAACCTTGAAATAGTTAATAAAGTGGCCCTAAATCGGAAGTGGTGGTGGTGGTGGCATACCGATCGGAAATAGAAGACGTGGTAGTTGTGGCTGACGACCGGAATTGGAAGTAGTGGTGGGTGGTTTTGTTTGAAGTTATCACTTTTTCTTTTTTTTTTTGATCGGAAATAATGTGGCATACTGTATCTGATTATCTGTTATATTATCCCTTTTTCTGGCTGGATGATGTGTGCTGGCAAGAGGAGAATGGCTGGTCAACATAATCCCAAACTCACTTTTCAAAAAGAAAAAAAAAACATAATCTCAAACTCAAAATGAAATATCTCCACATATAAAAAGGGTTTGTGTGTCCTGAGTGGAATGTGAGTGGCCCGGGCTTCAGTCAAAGTCACCATAAATCAAAACTTTCTAAAATGAAACTTGAAAAATGTGATATCGATTGGCTGAGTGTGGCTATTGGTGTGGATTCAAATTGTTAGGAAAGTAATCTTTAATTTTAATGTATGAATTTTTGTGTTTGATTTGTGGGTTATGTTTAAAGAGTATGGAATGAAAGATTTGTTGATGAATGATCATTATGCTTTCTATTTTGATGATGATGATGATGATGATAGATCTGAATTTGGGTGAAATATGAAAAAACAATATTTTTGTTTTTTGGATTTAATGATGGTGATAATAGATAAAATGAAGATCTGGAAAAAGAAAAGATAACAAAAAATTTGGACTAAAAGTGTAATAAAAGGAAAGAAGGAAAATGACGAAAATACCCATCACGTGGCTGACATGTGATGGGTGTTTAAACGGACATTACTACCCAGGACCAAAAGTGTTGACGGGGCAAAACATTTTGGACTAAAACTATAATTTATTAAACTTAAGGACGAAAGCTGCAAGTAGAGGTCCACAACAGGGACGATTTATGTAATTAACTCTTTTTTTTATATGTAATAAGGAACTAAGGATGTATGACCAAGTTGTAATGATCTACAATCTTACATAGGTGTCACTCTCTCAAGTGTACGTGGCAGAATAAGGGTGTTGACCGCCAACTGTATCACATTATCGTGTTTCATTTAGATTGTACCTTTACCACGTTTAAAAACTTGGTTTTTGAGTTGATTCGGGTTAGCGGTTCTTTTGATTCAACAGGTTGATTGATTTGATCGGTTTAACGAACCAGTGACCTATAACACATTATTTTCCCCATTGTATCAGACAATTGAGTCCGGATCTCATTTGTAAAACCCTGAAGACTACTAAATTACAGTTTGATAAAGAGCACACACAAGGCAAAACATGAAAAAAATCTACACTAGATTATGCAAACAATATCTATGCTTATTTATTTAGTTGATGTTAAATTCATACATTGACATAATAACCGGAAGGCATTTGGACTAGCACTATTTGAACTGACATATCAATCAACATGTTGCAAGTTCAACTACAATATCCAAAAGTAGCAAATCACAAAACGATGAAACAGTCATTCAAAGCATCTTCATTCTGGGATTGGTTCACTAATATATGGTTACACTTATGATTTGTGCATTACAATGAAAGATGATATAGCACAGTCAAAGAAATGTATTGCATTATTCAGGAGTTTCCTTTTACAAGTTTAGACTGTAAAACTAACGAAAACATCATTCTATATCTGCCCCAAAATCACCTCGCCGCCAGAAACCTTGAAGTCGGATGGAACATTTTCCACATTCAAAGCCTTAACCTTGCCGTCCTCCACAAATGCTGACCACCTGAGAAATATGCAAAAATACTTGCAACTTAACATGGATGTAAAAACATGGAGCAAACGAAGCTTAGACTCACTACTAGACACAATATCATGCATCTTGGCAGCAAACTGGACTCATTGGATAAACAGGTTTGTGTAGGGATGGGTACATTTAGTGCAAGTTTAGATGAGCGAGGTTGACCCAAAACCATTTTTGTCCATTTATTTGTAAAAAGATGTAAATGATTTGTGTGTTAAAAATGATCACAAAAACAATACCATTACAATAACAATACTAATGGTTTTGAATACAACCGTCTATGGCATTCGTAAACAATACGAGTATATAAAGCCTTTGAGGGGGAAAAAGAAGCTTAGAGTATATCTTTCCGACCACATGCAAAGGGAATGACCAGTTCTACCCCTTTGATAAATTCCAATTTTAGCTAAAATTTTGAGCTGACTCATTGGAAGAAAAACATTACACAAATCAAACAAAGACGTTGCCACCTATGAGTATTATCATTTGTCTGACTGTGCAACAAGATTGATACAAAATTCAGGCAGAAATTTATATTCAACTCAGCGAACTACTGATATTGTATTAAGCTGAAGACTTTCACGAGTTGCAGAATGATAAAATTTTAAATGGAATTTGATTATAAAGTATTAGCTCGAGAAAGAAAACAATAAGTGGACACCTTTTTACAGGATGGATAGAGTTAATGTACCAAAAATAGAGCTACAAAAATTAGACCCATACCTAGTCGAGCGATGCCCAAGCAAAGCAGAGCTGAGATCTAACTCTAGGTCCAAGCTCTTGTGGAATTTACCATCAAAGTCTCCGTAGAACTCAATCTGCATCAATATTTAACAAAGCAATTAGTTATCCATATAACAATAAAATAACCTCGTGTTATTATTGTAATCAGCAACATATGTATCAGTTTCTTTCCTCATTACTTTCATCGTTAGTTCTTGGAACATCACACAAGCAATGATAGAAAATGAGCATAATTTCATGGTTTATTAGCGAGTTGAATAAAAGACAAGACACTGAGAGCAGCTTACCGCTTCTTTGGCTTCAAGCTTTTCAGCCCAGCCATTCATGGTGTACGGATCATTAACAGATACACATATCACGGAATCTACACCCTTAGCCTTGAATTTATCAATGTTCTTTTTGTAACTTGGAACATGCTGAGCAGTACAAACTCCTGTGAATGCACCCTGCAAAAGTAGAGATTCCCAAAAGTGAGAATGATTTATCATGATAGTCATAGATGAGTGCTCTAACTACAACTGGATAATCCTGCCACGAATACCTTGAAGAATTTCATGTATATCATGAATTTACTCTGACGCAATTTATAACTACAACAATTCTCAACCAAAGAAATTTATATTTTCATACAATTTACTAATATTAGCAATATCTGAAATTTTCTTGTTAAATCTAAAGAAACTAGTCTTACTACATGTTAAGCAAGACAAATCAGCAACATGTTTTTCTATGTATCTGCATGTTTATTGCAACTATCTTCACATATTACCACTGATAAAGTTACACTCAACATAAAATATTTTAGTTTTTGAAATCTTGTTAATCTAAAATATGTACATGTTAGTCATGGACCATTTTGTCTATCCTTTAAGATTTCCCAATGGTTGCCAAGCATTTGGTACCTGAATACATTTGACATATGTAACTAACAATGAAACTATAGGGTAGCAGCATGCCAGCATTACCGCTACACTACAACAGAACACTATTATTATTTTTTTGTGCCACATTTTTATGTTATGATCCCACATCGGCCAATTATGGGATTGGTTGGTGATTTATAAGCCTAGGTGTCCCCTCCTCCTTTGAGCTAGCTTTTGGGAGTGAGTTCTACACTTAGCTTATGGCATGATGCGAGCCTATTATGGGATGGGTTCATATCAATTGGTATCAGAGCCAGCCCTACCTTTCAAGGTTCCAACACTCGGAGTGGTGGCCTATGGAGTGGTGGCTTGGACCCAAAAAGAAGGGTGCCAACCGTGACCAACATAGCCGTGACCAACGATCTCGGACTGGTGGCCTATGGAGTGGTGGCTTGGACCCAAAAAGAAGGGTGTCAACTGTGACCAACATAACCGTGACCAACGAGGACGTTGGCTCTTCAAAGGGCGGGGTATTGTTATGATCCCACATCGGCCAATTATGGGATTGGTTGGTGATTTATAAGCCTAGGTGTCCCCTCCTCCTTTGAGCTAGCTTTTGGGAGTGAGTTCTACACCTAGCTTATGGCATGATGCGAGCCTATTATGGGATGGGTTCGTATCAATTAATATGTATCAACCAAGATTCGCACACAAAGTAGAAGAATAAACACAAATAAAGCCGAAGCAAATCTGCTGTTAAATTGATAGGCTGGTTTCGAGCACCAGAAGCTCCAGAAGTTTAAAACAGTAAAATAACAATAAACTCAATTCACACCTAAACAAATGGGCGCAACCCTTATTTAAATAAGGAGAGACATAACCTAACTTTACTTCCAAGTAAATAATAATTAACTAAATAACTTCTGAAACTGGACACTTAACCACCCTTAACTTTCTTCACTTAATTTCTGTTGTAAACTCAACCCTCAATTCCTGATATGTATCATTTTATTGCAACTATCTCGGCAGATTAGGACAGTAAAGTTGCACTCGATGCAATATATTTTGGTTTTTGACAACTTGTTAATTTAAAATCTGTAAATGTCAGTCATGGACCAATTTGTCTTCACTAAAATATATCCTTTACGATTTCCCAATGGTTGCTAATATCCGAATACATTTGACATACGTCACTAATAATAAACTATCTGGTAGCATGCCAACATTACAGCTACAGTACAACAGAACACTATTATAATTTCCTCAGAATTGGAAAAGGCTAACAAGCAAATTAATGCACATGGGAAGGGAAAATGACAGAATTGGAGAAGGCTAAAAGAAAAGGAGAAGTAATTGATACTATACATATCCAACAAGCAATAATGCACATGGGAAGAACTCAAGAGCTACAAAACGACATTGATTTATTCACATACCATTTGGCTCACTTATCTTGGAATAAAAGAGAACAAAAGTAAAGCTCATCGTATGGATGAATTAATAAAGCAAGTAACGAACATAGTAAATTCAAGTGTGGGTAACAGTTTCTTAACGTATTGTAATGTATGTACGCTAATCCATTACCTATAAATGCTTTAAACTCTTGCCCAAAAAAGATACAAGTATAATACCCCAACTTACATACAAGAAAAGATCAAAAGATATAGAAAAATTAAAAACTAACTTCTTTTGTGAAGGCATATCATACACTAAAAGCCTGAAACAGTGCATGGGCTAAAGTCACATAATCAAAGTATGGAGGCTTTATCTAGACTTTACTCTTAACATAACCAAAGTATCGAACAATTTCAGCTTTTATACAGAAATCCAAAAGGATCCCTATGGCAACAAATATATGCCAACAAAGATAACTAACACCCTTTTTGCGTTGAAACTTACTAACAAAGACAAAAATATTTAAAACTAATTCCACTATCACTCCTTCAGCATTCATGAAAATAGTTGGCATGCCCAATTTTCTGAGTTCAGACAGCAGCTCATACTAGAAATTAGTAACATTGATCAAAACTTGCCTTTGACTAATTTAAACAATGAGTTTTAGTAGCAATGAGAGTTTGGCTAGTGAGAAAAAACTAATCCTATTCCTACAAATCCTAAACTAACAATAACACTTAACTAGATCACCTGATATTGCCAACAAAATTTCTTTCTTGGTAATCAAGGTATCCAAGTATTCAACCAACGGCCTAACTAATCCACGAGGCCCGAGTCCACAACAATACACACTTGAACCTGGTAAAGCTCTCAGCCTCTCACAAAGGGAGACTAACATGGCCACAAAGATGGGCGCTTGACACATTTCTCAATTTTTGAGTTTTCTGCTAATAACTTAAAACTAGGGTAGTATGGGAAACTTAGTCATTCATGCCGATTCACTTTTAGTAAGGTGGGCGGACACTCATTTTGCGACAGGGGAGTTCTTTTTTTATATATAAAAAATCGAATATATTTTTGCACATCGTTGTATCATGAAAGAAATGCTCACTAAACCCTACATGTCAACAAAAATGCCTATAAACTATCATCCCCAAATATTATAACTATAAAAGAAAGAAAAAAAAGTGGCAAAACTCTATCCTAATTCCAATTATCACAACTGAACCAAAAATGATATAAAAAACAAAGCCAATTTAATCAAAAAAGGAATAAACAAAAACTTACAGGAAGCCCAAAGATGACAACTTTTTTGCCCTGAAAACAATAACAAACAACAAAATCCATTATAATCTTTAGAAACCCATTTCATCATCAATAAATATAAATATATTAACATATAAAAGTATAGATACAGACCTTGAAAATGTCAGAAAGAGGGGTGGTTGAAAAGTTGGAAGAAACACCTTCATCCCAAGTTCTAGCCTTTTGTAAAGAAACATTTGGAGCAGCTGAAACAAGATCTGTCCCAACTGCAACTGATGCAAACCGCCGCCAAGATTGACCTCCGATTGACTTTATCATTGATTGTTGTTTCAACATTGCGTATGCCATTTTTATTTTTATTTTTATTTTTAGTTTTTCGATGATAGGCGTTGGTTAGTCCACGGAATGCCACAGAAAAAATGTTCTTGAGTAGCAATAGCAATGGGGGTCGGTTTCTGATATATATTTGATGGTGATGATTTGTGTAGAATAATATTAATATGTATTGGGCTTGTAAAGATGGGTTTCGTGGGCTCAATGCATATGAGCCCATAACTCTATTGTTATAACTCGGTGAATAGTTATGGCGCCTTTGATTCTGTTTTTGAAAAAGAATTAAATCCGTCAAAAATTTGAAATTCGGAGGAATAAAATTTGATATAATTTTTTTTTTTTAAGATTCAAATGACGGACGAAATGAGATTTCTTTTTCCACACCCAAGTGATAAACGCCTAATTTGTATAACCTTAAGATGTGAAAATGACATGTTTTGTGAAGGTTAATAGACGATTAGGGCGTGTTTATGTTTGTTAAGTGTTTCAGGTCATAAGTTGCGATTTGGAGCTAAAAGGATCAAGAACGAGTCAAAGGAAGTCAAAACTGGAAAAGTGCATTTCTGAGGCACCATATCGTACGTCACTAACCACCATACCTTACGGTGGTATGGATCTTGTGTTTTCAGCATTTGATACATATGGACAAAAGTGAAGATAGAAGCCACCATAAGCTACGCCAGTGGGACCGTACCTTACGCCAACACCTGTACACAAGTCCGAATTTTATGGTTTTAAATCAATTTTCAGTTTATATCATAATTATTCACGACTTGGGAAGTTACACTTCATATTTTCACACACCTGGAGCAGTTCCTAACCTTCTCAACACCCCAATTTCATCATCAAATCACAATTCCATGGAGATTATAGCCAACATTGAAGAATCATTGATGAAGATGATAGGCTAGGTTTCTTTTGATCATTCTCATGTGAACAATTATGTAAGACATTTATGTTCAACCTTTCTCATATTCATGTTGGATTAGATGTTTAATTCCTCATTAGTCTTTTACATCTAATGTTGTTTGGATTGTTTGAATGATTACTTGTTTATGACTTTGAATGAAATTCATCTATCCTTTGATTTTAATTTATTAAGTAATCATTGATTATTGAATGAATCTCTCACGAACTTGTAATTTTACTTTAATGAATTAGAAATCTAGTTGTGCCAATTCCCCGGTTTTCGTTATCGTGAATTATCACAACCGATTAATTTAGTTCTTAAGTACATTCAATCCAAACGTTATAACGAATCATGTATATGTGATTTCCAACGAATATAAGTTAGGTTACATATTTGAAAGCATAATTGGGAGCATGAGAATGGTCTACTTTCATTTTATTGAATTATATTGTTAAGTTCATAATCAATTTTAGTTTTAATCAAACCAATCAATCGATTTTAAGTTTATGTCTAGTTTACTTAACCTTTCAAATTGTTAACACTTTCCCTTGATTCCCTGTGGAAATACTAGTTATAGGTATTTAGTTTATATTTTTGATCGGTCCAACGACATCGATCAAATTTTGGCGCCGCTGCCGGGAAATCGATGTGCAAAGTGTTAAAGTTTGCTTTCAATAAGTTTAGTTAAAAATTTTAAGAAAAATCAAAAAGAATTAGTTTAGTTTTAGTTAGTAGTTTGTTTATATCCTTTTTGCATTCTTGTAGTTCAGTATTACACGAGGTGTGTTGATTTTGTGCAGATTACAGGTAGTGTATGCATACGAGGTATTCAAAGAAGAAGTCACCTTTGTTGTTTGATCCGGAAATTGAGAAAACAGCTAGAAGGAATCGAGTACTTCACCGTGCAACCATGAGTGACCCTGGTAACTCACAAAGAAACAACCCACCCACCGGAATTCAACAAGAAACCAACCATGAAAAAAATGCTCAACTTCAAAACCAACGTCAACCACAACATCCACCCCGATCAGTGAGGAGTGGTCACACAAACCCCAACCGACCTAGAACACCAACTTACATTGGAGATGCATCACGGTATGCGGAGGAGTCGGTGTATGATAGGATCAACAATTGGGATGATGGGAGGTTTGATGATCATTCGGATGGGTATGATTGGAATGATGGGGAAGACTATGTGCAACCACAAAACTTTCAATATCCCCAATATAACCAACCTCAATACATCACCAAGGCCCAAGAGTTCCTCATGGTCCACCACCACGCCAATACCGTCGTGGAGTTCCACCCAATCACCAACCACATAACCGTGCCATTCCAAACATGAACTATCAACCTCCACCACAAGGAGTTGATAGTCATTTCCGACCCGCCATAGCCATTAATGCTTCACCTATAGTACCACCGGTGTTGAGGGGTAGAGCATTTGAAGTTAGACCTCAATGTTTGAGCATTTTGCCAAGTTTCTATGGGAAGGTGGTGGAAGAACCTTATTTGCACTTGTCGGAGTTTGAGGCGATTTGAGGCACCATTGGAGGGCAAGGATTTTCACCGGATGAAGTCAAACTAGTCTTATTTCAGTTCACTTTGAAGGATAAAGCAAAGCAATGGTTCTTGGCATTACCATCGGGTGGCATCTTTACATGGACTGAAATGCAACAACAATTCTTGGATGAATATTATACCATGCAAAAGACTAGTGATGCAAGGAATTCCATAAGAACTTTTCAGCAACAATCGGGTGAAACATTTCATGAAGCTTTCAAGTGGTTTAATGAGTTGTTAAGAACATGTCCTCATCATGGAATTGCTAAATGGGAGTTGATCACGACTTTTTATGATGGTTTGTTACCGGAAGAGAAAAAAGATGTGAATTCAATTAGCAATGGAACTTTCTTGACAAATCCCGAAGATGTTGATTGTGAATTCTTGGAGAAAATGAGTGTAAACTCAAAAACACAAGCTCAATCAAATAGGAGGGCAAGACATCCAATAGCTTCTTCATCAACAAGTGATCAAGCCACCAAAGATAGACTTGAAGCATTGGAGCGAAAATTTGCCAAGTTGGGGAAAGCTGAAAATAGAAGTGTTTCTCAAGTTTCTCAAGAATACCCGATTTGTGAAAGTTGTGATGAGTTTGGGCATACGGCTTTGCAATGTCCATTAGTCCCGGAACAAGTTGAAGAAGTGAATCAAGTGTATGGGGAAAAGAGGCAATTTGACATGAACTCCAACACTTATCATCCGGGAATGAGAAATCATCCAAATCTTCGGTATGGAAATTCTTCAAATCAACTTAACCCGAACTTTCAAGGAAACAATCAAAACAGTGGAGCACCATCTCAACCATTCCAAGGCCGAAATTACAACCAAGGAAATTACCAAGGTGGCCAAAATCAGGGAGGATTTAATAGAGGCTACCCAAGGAATTATCAACAAGGTAATGATCAAGTTGGACCTTCGGGAGGTAATGAGGTGTCAACCCGGGAAATCATGGAGTACTTGAAAGAGATGGATAGGAAGAATGAGATTCGGGATAAGACGGTTGAGTCTTTGCAAAAGCAAGTTGGACAATTGGCGGAAGATGTATCGTCATTGAGGAAGGATCCAGGAAAGCTACCAAGTGATACAAAGATCAATCCACAACATCAAAGTGGCGGCTCCAAGAATGTCAAGAATGTGGAAATCAATAATGTAAGTACTCGTCGTAGTGGTAAGATTTATGATAATAAAGTTGTTCCTCCATCATCACTTGTTGATGGTGTGGTGGAGGATGTTGATGAAAGTCAAGATAGTGAGCATGAACCGGAATTTGTTCTACCAAAATCACCTAAAAAAGTGACTTTTAAAGAGGTAGAAAACAGTAGGTCTAGTGGTAAATTTTCTGAAAAACAAGGAAAGGATATGGAGGGTAATACCATTCCTTTTCCTTTGGCTTTAATTGATCCAAAACTTAGGCCTACACTCAAGAAAAGAGGTCCCCATGAGGAAGAAATGTGGGAAATTTTCAAACAAGTCAAAATTAACATTCCTCTTATTGACATAATCAAACAAGTTCCGGCTTATGCTAAATATCTTAAGGAGTTGTGTACCCAAAAACGGCACCATAAACTTCCAAAGAAAATTGTTTTAACCGAAGAAGTTAGTGCCGTTGTGATGGGTATACTCCCACCTAAACTCCAAGATCCGGGAGCGCCTTTGATTACTATTCAAGTTGGTGATTTTAAAATGAACAAGGCACTTTTGGATATGGGAGCGGGTGTGAGTATTCTTCCGGGAAGTTTGTATGACTAATATGACTTTGGACCTTTGGAAAAAGTCGACACCACCTTGGTGATGGCTGATTTGTCCCTTAAACTTCCTAGAGGAATTGTCCAAGATGTGATTGTTAAGGTTGAGGACTTTTACTACCCCGTGGACTTTTTGGTGCTTGATTTTGCATCAAGTGGTAACGTTAGGCAGCCCAATGTTATCATGGGTTGACCCTTTTTGGCAACCGCTAATGCATTAATTGATTGTAGGAGGGGTACGGTTGAAATAACTTTTGGTAACCGTAAGTTAAGATTGAATGTTTTTGCTAGTGTACCTAACCCCGTAGTTAGTGACGAATGCTTTATGGCGGACGTCATTGATGAGTGTATTCCTCATGAAAATGAGGAAGACACACGGGCGACTTGTGCTTTGGTTGACAGGTTGATCTTGGAGCATAGTGAGGCATTAAAAACGGAAGAGAAAGAATGGGAAATCATGACCATTCAAGAAGGTAGACCACCATGGACTCATTTGTAGAGTCCCTCACTTGATGGTTTAACCCAATAGTGTAAAATACAACAAGTCTAATATGCACTAGATTTGGACTAGTATTACTTGAATATAAATGCAAGTATATAAACAAAGTAATACAAGACTTAAAGCAATAAATAAAGTAAAGGTGGAACACAATTTAATTTTTTCAAGTGTATTTTATTTATGATGTTAAATAAAATACAAGGTTGTGCGGAATCAAGATAATTCAAATATGTAAGTATCCTAACAACCTATGAATTACAAATGATCTATATTTGCTAAATAAACTCTTTAGATCGAAATACTTAAAGTTGTGAAGTATCCCTGTTACGATCGAGAGTATTTAGAAAATTCACCTAATTGCTAAAAAGTAATTTTAACAAGGAAATGACTTTGTATTTATAGGCAAACAAATTCACCAGTGAATTTGTGTCGTACAAATATGGTTGCATGTATTTATTTGTAACAACCGTCTTAGAAATGTTCTAAATAAGTTCTCTGAAACGTACTTTCGCCACCGGAACGGCCAGACAGTTCAATTTATATAAGTTCTTGACGTACTTTAGACTTGAAGTAGGTGCTTATATGAAGGTCAATTTGATCTTAAATTGTGCTTTAATAGACGAGTTCATGATTATGTGCAAAGTAATAAAGTTCGGTTCATAAACGTCCATATTCATGAAAGTTTTAGTTCAAAAATGTACGCAAATAGCCCTTGCACTTACTGAGTTCATTTAATATGGGAAGACTATAAATAGGAATGGAATGGAACCCTTGAGAGAGAAACACTATTCATTCTCTTCTCCATCTCTCCACTCTCTCACTAAAACACACACTGGCAGCCACATTTTCACACACAAAATTCATCTTTTGATTTTTTGATTGTTAAACCAAAATCGTTTGTACTTCTAGCATCCTTGTGATAATCAAAACATATTTCTGGAATCAAATCGCAGGTAACAACAACGAATTAGGAGTTTTTGATCAAATTAAAAGTGTACTTTTTTTAAGTTTATGTTCTTGATGATCTGGTCCAGTTCTTGAACGAAAATCATGTTCAATGTTAATGGGTTTGTGTCTAAATGTGTTTAACAACATTTTTATGAACAAATTTGGGTCATAACGTACTCTAATCTCAAAACCCATTTTCGAAAAATGAAGAAAGTATGTTCTTGAGTGTCACAACTTGTTCATGTGATATTTGATCTTGAAGAGCTTTAAAAGTGATACAAATTGTTGTTATTATGCATACAAGTACTAGTACTACGTTCTAACATGCCTTAAAATCGATCTAGACCTTTGTATCTTGTTCATGCTTTTGTTCAGCCCGTTTAGGACCTGGAACGATCCTGGCTGGGACGATCTTGACCCCAAGATCGTCCTAGGCAGCCCACCTTGGTGCCTTATGCTTGTTCGTCGATCTTGTGTGGTGTTGTGATGTTGTTGGAGCGTTTATTGGGTAACTAATCCTTTGGATCGGTTTTGCTCAGCAATAATTTGTTCTTGACTTACACTAACGACCTTGTTCTTGTCTTTGGAAATGAAACGATCTTGAGCCTTAACCAGTAAAACGATCTTGAGCCTTAACCAGTGAAACGATCTTGAGCCTTAAACTTGAAACGGTCTTGAGCCATCAAACTAGGAAACGATCTTGAAATCTAGCTAAACCTAAGACGATCTTGAACCTGGTCTTGTGAAACGATCTTGTACTTGAAATACCCAGGACGATCCTGAGCTGGTGGCTAAAACTATCTTGAGCTAGAAGAGGCGCGAAACGATCCTGATCAAACAGTGGGACGATCTTGTAGTTCCAAAACCCTAAGACGATCTTGTTCTCAATAAACCCTAGGACGATTCTGAGCCTTGTGTCTCCTAAAACGATCCTGATCTAGTACAAACTCTAAAATGATTCTGACTAGTACATTAAAGTCACGATTCAACTTAATCATTACAGTACGAGTTCTATGAACAACTAAATTAAGTTCTAAGGCTAGAAATCATTATTAAAGACACATAACCTTATAATTACTTATGTGTGAGTTTCAAGACGTTCAGTTCGAGTCCAGTTCATGTACTTAAAGTTCATTTAAACTCATTTTGAGTCAAAACGTTCAAAGATCATTAAGGACCAAATCATCAGTTCATCAAGTACATTTCAGTAATTAATTAGTCATTTGAACTAATATGTGTGCATATCTATGAACAATAACTTGTACTTAGGCATCCATCAAGACGTACTTGGATTTCGATAGATATAACTTATCTATCTTGGTGCTTGTTCTCTGTGCTATAAACTGTGCTTGTACCAGATCACTGTGAGTTCACTAATCCCCCTTTCGTACATTTTGTTCAAGTTCTTTTATCGGGACTGAAAAGCATGAAAACTACTTTGTACTTGTACATATGTTCTTGAACTACTTTACGTACTATATTATAATCTTGAACTATTTCACGTACTATTTTATGATCTTACGAGGTACTTATGATATGATTCCTAATTATTTAAAAGAGTATTTAAGTCTTGAATTGGCAGGATCTTAAATACATTTATACTGTTTAAGGGAGTATTTAAGTCTTGAATGGGCAGGATCTTAAATACCTCCATACTGCTATATTGATCTGTAACATGTTCTAGTTCGTACTTGTACTTGTTCAGTTCTTATTCACTGCTATCAATTCATATCCCACAGTTCAGGGATTGAACCGTAGATAATTATGGACAGCGCTGTTTAGGGTAGGCCCACCCTCATTCTCCGCAGTTCTGGAGGGTGCAGATTATCTGTTCTTGTTCTGATTTAGATCTTCGTGAAGTACTTGATTATTATGTGCATAAGTCATTACAGTTCAGTTCTGGCCAATCGGGTTAGCAGTGACGACTCATTTAAAGTTCATTATATGTCCTTGTATTGTTCTTATAGTCATGAAGCACTTTTGTTAAACGTACAGATTTTTATGACTTGTTCTTACACTACATATTATTATATGTATACGTACTAGTACTTTATGTGAATCTCACCAACTACTTTTGTAGTTGACCTTTGAACTTACATGCTTTTCAGGCTAGACTAGTAGATCTCTTAGCATAGGAGTCTTCTTCTTTAAAGCTCACCTTTTTGTGGTGACTGTTCGTACGTTCAAGACCAGAAGCCGTGAAGATCTCCCTTAGCTCATTCAGTTCAGACTCCTGTACTTCTAGACAATTGTTATGTCTTTTGATTATTAACTATTCTGGGTATACCCCAAGTGTTGTAATAACTTTTGTACTTATTTTCTTTTATGTTATTGGCTGTGTTGGAACTTGTACTGTGTGCTTTTGTGCTTGTCTGTGCATCCCGTATATTCCGCTTTAGCGGGGTGTTACAGTTGGTATCAGAGACATGGTTATAGTGAACACCGAACTTTTTCCTAAGGAAAACTCGAGCTATAACTGGAATCCACTCTGAGGTGATCCTTTGTATGACCGGTTTGAGTAATGGGAACTTTTCCCTAATTAGATGTAACCTGATCAACTACATCTAATTACGGATATAGTTCCTAGTACTCAAGGTGTGTCATTGAAGGTGTCACCCATCTCTTAGAGCCCTAGTAAGAACCTTGTGCAATCTCGTTCTTCGATCATATCAGTTCTAGTTCACTCGTTCTCTTAAGACATACATTCTAGTGCTTCGAGGATAGGCCTTAGAGCTTATACGACTATAGGTCCTTATCGTGCGACCGACGACTGTTCTTGTTCATACGTTGTGCTAACGACGATCGTTTATTAACATACTACGTACTTGGAGCTATAGACTTGTGCGAAACGTAACCGAGTTCATATTTCTATCTTATTAGGGGCATAAGGAAGAATGCCGCCTAAACGTGGACGAAAAGCTAAGACCGCACCAGCTGTTGAACCTACTCAACCTGGTATTAATGCGAATGTCAACTTTACCTTGAATGATGTAGCAGACCTCATCACTGACCGCATGAACGCGATGATGCCAAATCTTGCTACTCAAGTTGCTCAAATGCTGGAAATTCCACTAACTGAAGGTACTAGAACTACTAGAGCAACTCAGAATAGGAGGACTCAAGAAGAACCCGAACAGAATCAGGAAGTGAACAGTGATTCGGATGGAGCTAGCCAGATTAACACCCGAGCCACCACTGAAGATAGAGTCACCCGAAGCAGAGGGTGCCAATTCAAGACTTTCACGCAGTGTAAACCCCCAGTCTACACAGGGGAGAAAGGTGCTGCAGAACTATTAATGTGGTTTGAAAACATGGAAGAAGCCCTGTACCACACTGAGACTACTGAAGACAAGATGGTGGAGCATGCGACCAGTCAATTTGATGGTGCTGCTAGGTCCTGGTGGACGGGCATCGTTACCACTATTGGCAGGAAGTCCGCTTATGCTTACACATGGGAAGAACTTCAGAAGATGATGAGAACTGAATTCTGTACCAAAGATGCCTTGCAGGAGTTAGAACAAGAGTTTTGGGACCTAAAGATGGAAGGTTTGGAGATCGAGAAGTACATTTTGAGGTTTAATGAGCTTGC
This sequence comes from Erigeron breviscapus, assembly GCA_034093135.1. NCBI lineage: Eukaryota > Viridiplantae > Streptophyta > Magnoliopsida > Asterales > Asteraceae > Erigeron > Erigeron breviscapus. Next base: position 207,211,414 of record CM067167.1, on the reverse strand, counting down.
CAGACTTGTGCCACACTTAGCTTCTTCTGAGGAGAAGAAAATTGATCGTTTTATCTGGGGCTTGATTCCTGAGATCCGTCGTGACCTCACCAGTAAGGGCCCCAAGACCATGTCAAGAGCCACTGTACTGGCTAAGACCTTGACCAAAGATATTATCCGGTCAGGAGGTTTGACTGAGAATGCTGATAAGGGGAAGAGGAAGGCTGAAGAAGTGGTGGAAAGGAAGGTTGAACCCCCAAGTAAGAAGGGGAAGGTCTTGAGGAACTATGCGGTGACCGCAGTGCCTGAACCAACAAGATATTCTGGAGCTTATCCAAAGTGTGCCCGTTGTAACCTTCATCACACTGGTGCTTGTCCTGTCTGCTACAAGTGCCAAGGATTTGGGCATATGGCTAAGTACTGCAATGTTGTTTCAGCGAACTTGATCAGAACTAATCCTCCACCAGTGAACAGGAACCCGCCAATCAGAAATGCCAGACCTCCGCTACCACCTACTGTCCCAGTTCAAAGGAACCAGAACCAGAACGCCCAAGTTCAGCGTGTTGCTTATCCACGCGGGCCAAGAAACCAGAACCAACAGATCAACCAGCAACAGCAAAACCAACCAGGCCCTGCTAACGCCCGTGTTTTCGCTTTGAACGCTGAGGAAGCCCGTCAGAACCCTCGGGTTGTGACAGGTACTTTTCTTCTGAACGATCATTATGCTTCTGTACTATTTGACTCCGGTGCTGAACGTAGCTTTGTGGCTAGACTTTAAAGCTAAAACTAACATGATAACTGGCAAACTAAATGACAAATATGTGGTAGAGTATGCAAATGGCCAAATGTACGGCACTAGCGAAATTGCTTTAGACTGTCCCTTGATCCTAGTAGACAAGAACTTTACAATTGATCTAATCCCTGTCAAGATTAGTAGCTTCGACATTATCGTGGGAATGGATTGGCTATCCAAACACCACGCGACTATCTGTTGCCACGAGAAATCAGTTCATATACCACTCCCGAACGGCGAGATCTTGATCGTACAAGGCGATAAGTCCACGAACGAACTTAAAATCGTCTCAGCTATGAAATTTCGTAAGTACTTGGACAAGAAGGATCATCTTGTGTACCTAGCTCACGTCATTGATAAAAGTGCTAAAGAACCAAAAGTTCAAGACATTCCCATTGTTCGGGACTTCCCAGATGTCTTCCCTGACGACTTACCAGGCATTCCACCCGTTAGACAAGTCGAGTTCAATATTGATCTAGTTCCCGGTGCAGCACCAGTCGCTAAAGCACCGTATCGCTTAGCTCCTCCTGAAATGCAAGAACTGTCCAATCAATTACAGGAACTTTTGAGCAAAGGCTTTATTCGTCCTAGTTCATCCCCTTGGGGAGCACCGATCTTGTTCGTTAAAAAGAAAGATGGCTCCATGAGAATGTGCATAGACTATCGTGAACTGAACAAATTAACCGTTAAGAACCGGTATCCCCTACCTCGCATAGACGATCTGTTTGATCAATTGCAAGGTGTTTCGTACTTCTCTAAGATCGATCTACGTTCAGGTTATCACCAGATTCGTGTTCAGGATGGTGACGTTCCAAAGACAGCTTTTCGTACTCGTTATGGCCACTACGAATTTCTCGTTATGCCATTTGGTCTGACTAATGCTCCAGCAATTTTTATGGACTTAATGAACCGTGTCTGTCGTCCGTTCTTGGACAAATTTGTTATTGTATTCATTGACGACATACTCGTGTACTCTCGGAACAAGACTGATCATGAACAACATTTACGTTCTATTCTTCAACTTCTTCGATAAGAAGAGTTGTACGCTAAGTTCTCTAAGTGCGAGTTCTGGCTTCGCCAAGTACAGTTCCTCGGCCACGTCGTAAACGAACAAGGCATTCATGTCGACCCAACCAAAGTTGAAGCCATCAAAAAGTGGGAGGCTCCGAAAGCTCCTACTGAAGTTCGTAGTTTTCTTGGACTAGCTGGTTATTATCGTCGTTTTATCGAGAACTTTTCTAAGATCGCACTACCCTTGACTCAACTGACTCAAAAGACCAAAGATTTTATTTGGGGTGAACAACAAGAACGAGCGTTCCAAACCCTAAAAGACAGACTGTGTGAAGCACCTGTTCTAGCTTTACCAGAAGGCACCGAAGACTTCGTCGTGTACTGTGACGCTTCACATCAAGGACTAGGTTGCGTACTGATGCAAAGAGGCAAAGTGATCGCCTACGCATCCAGACAACTCAAAGTGCATGAGAAGAATTATACCACCCATGATTTAGAACTTGGAGCAGTTGTTTTTGCCCTAAAGATTTGGAGACACTACTTGTACGGAACTAAATGTACTATCTTCACCGATCATAAGAGCTTGCAACACGTGTATAATCAGAAAGAGCTGAATATGAGACAAAGGCGCTGGGTGGAGTTACTGAGTGATTACGATTGTGACATCAAGTATCATCCCGGAAAGGCGAATGTAGTAGCTGATGCTCTAAGCAGAAAGAACGAGTCAAAATCTTGTCTATCAAGGAGGCCGATCGTACAGACTTGAAACAACGTGTGATCGCAGGTCAAGAGATCGGATTGGAGTCAAAAGAAAACATAAAGGCAGAACGGTTAGGCCCAATCGCTCAAGAACTGGAAATTGATGACGAAGGGGTCAGGAAGTTCAAAAACCGAGTTTGGATCCCTGCAGTTAATGGTGTTAGAGAGATCATCATGCAGGAAGCTCACAGTTCAAGGTACTCGATTCATCCGGGCGCAGACAAGATGTACAAGAACTTGAAGCAAGACTACTGGTGGCCTGGGATGAAGAGAGAGATCTTCGAGTACGTCAGTAGATGTCTGACATGTGCTAAAGTTAAGATCGAACATCAGAAACCTTCCGGTTTATTGAAACAATTAGAAGTTCCGGTGTGGAAGTGGGAAGATATTACCATGGACTTCATCATGAAACTGCCTCGTACAAAGACAACCATAACTCTATTTGGGTTATCGTAGACAGACTAACGAAATCAGCTCGTTTTCTTCCAATTCGTGATGACTACTCACTGGAGAGACTCGCTGAGATCTATATAGACGATATTGTGACCAAGTACGGTGTCCCTTTATCAATAGTGTCCGATCGAGATCCTCGCTTCACATCTGACTTTTGGCAGTCTCTTCAAGAAGCGTTAGGTACTAGACTTAACTTGAGCACCGCTTATCACCCACAGACGGACGGGCAAAGCGAACGTACTATTCAGACCTTGGAGGACATGCTCCGTTCTTGTGCAATAGAGTTCAGAGGAAGTTGGGATAAACATCTTCCATTGATCGAGTTCTCGTACAATAATAGCTATCACACTAGTATTCAGTGTGCACCGTTCGAAGCCTTATATGGGCGTAAGTGCAGATCACCACTTTGTTGGCTAGACGCCGGCGAAAGAAGCTGGATGAAGCTCCCAGTCGTGCAGTTCACTATTGACAAAATCGCTGTTATCAAAGAAAAGCTTAAGGCTGCCCAGGACAGACAAAAGTCCTACGCTGACAAACGCCGTAAACCTTTAGAGTTTCAAGTAGGCGATAAAGTTCTATTAAAAGTTTCCCCATGGAAAGGTACTGCCCATTTCGGCAAGAAAGGCAAATTGGCGCCTCGGTACATCGGACCTTATAAGATCATTAAACGGATTGGATCAGTTGCGTACAAACTGGAACTACCTTTAGAACTTGGCAATGTTCATGACACCTTTCACGTGTCCAATTTAAAGAAGTGCTTGGCTGACGACCCGGCCGTCATTCCTATAAGGATGTTCATATCGACGAAGGGCTTGAGTTCACTGAAAAGCCCATTGAGATCATTGATAGAGATGCTAAACAGACTAGACAGAGCAGAGTACCACTAGTTCGTGTACGTTGGAGTGCCAGACATGGTTATAATGATACTTGGGAACGCGAGGACTTCATTAAGAAGAAGTACCCTCATCTTTTTGATCGGCAAGACTCTTAATTTCGAGGACGAAATCCTCCAAGTGGGGGAGAATGTAACAACCGTCTTAGAAATGTTCTAAATAAGTTCTCTGAAACGTACTTTCGCCACCGGAACGGCCAGACAGTTCAATTTATATAAGTTCTTGACGTACTTTAGACTTGAATTATGTGCTTATATGAAGGTCAATTTGATCTTAAATTGTGCTTTAATAGACGAGTTCATGATTATGTGCAAAGAAATAATAAAGTTCGGTTCATAAACGTCCATGTTCATGAAAGTTTTAGTTCAAAAATGTATGCAAATAGCCCTTGCACTTGTTGAGTTCACTTTATATGGGAAGACTATAAATAGGAAAGGAGTGGAACCCTTGAGAGAGAAACACTATTCATTCTCTTCTCCATCTCTCCACTCTCTCACTAAAACACACACTGGCAGCCACATTTTCACACACAAAATTCATCTTTTGATTTTTGATTGTTAAATCAAAATCGTTTGTACTTTTAGCATCCTTGTGATAATCAAAACATATTTCTGGAATCAAATCTCAGGTAACAACAACGAATTATGAGTTTTTGATCAAATTAAAAGTGTACTTTTTCAAGTTTATGTTCTTGATGATTTGGTCCAGTTCTTGAACGAAAATCATGTTCAATGTTAATGGGTTTGTGTCTAAATGTGTTTAACAACATTTATGTGAACAAATTTGGGTCATAACATGCTTTAATCTCAAAACCCATTTTTCTTTTGAAAAGTGAAAGTAAACTTGTTCTTGAGTGTCATAACTTGTTCATGTGATATTTGATCTTGAAGAGCTTTAAAAGTGATACAAATTGTTGTTATTATGCATACAAGTACTAGTACTACGTTCTAACATGCCTTAAAATCGATCTAGACCTTTGTATCTTGTTCATGCTTTTGTTCAGCCGTTTAGGACCTGGAACGATCCTGGCTGGGACGATCTTGACCCCAAGATCGTCCTAGGCAGCCCACCTTGGTGTCTTGTGCTTGTTCGTCGATCTTGTGTGGTGTTATGATGTTGTTGGTACGTTTTTGGGTAACTAATCCTTTGGATCGGTTTTGCTCAAACACTTGTTTTTGAACTAAAAACGACCTTGTTCTTGTCTTTGGAAATGAAACGATCTTGAGCCTTAACCAGTAAAACGATCTTGAGCCTTAACCAGTGAAACGATCTTGAGCCTTAAACTTGAAACGGTCTTGAGCCATCAAACTAGGAAACGATCTTGAAATCTAGCTAAACCTAAGACGATCTTGAACCTGGTCTTGTGAAACGATCTTGTACTTGAAATACCCAGGACGATCCTGAGCTGGTGGCTAAAACTATCTTGAGCTAGAAGAGGCGCGAAACGATCCTGATCAAACAGTGGGACGATCTTGTAGTTCCAAAACCCTAAGACGATCTTGTTCTCAATAAACCCTAGGACGATTCTGAGCCTTGTGTCTCCTAAAACGATCCTGATCTAGTACAAACTCTAAAATGATTCTGATTAGTACTTCAAAATCACGATTTAACTTAATCATTAAAGTACGAGTTCTATGAACAACTAAATTAAGTTCTAAGGCTAGAAATCATTATTAAAGACACATTAACCTTATAATTACTTATGTGTGAGTTCCAAGACGTTCAGTTCGAGTCCAGTTCATGTACTTAAAGTTCATTTAAACTCATTTTGAGTCAAAACGTTCGAAGATCTTTAAAGGACCAAATCATCAGTTCATCAAGGACATTTCAGTAATTAATTAGTCATTTGAACTAATATGTGTGCATATCTATGAACAATAACTTGTACTTAGGCATCCATCAAGACGTACTTGGATTTCGATAGATATAACTTATCTATCTCTGTGCTTGTTCTCTGTGCTTATACTACTGTGCTTGTACCAGATCACTGTGAGTTCACTAATCCCCCTTTCGTACATTTTGTTCAAGTTCTTTTATCGGGGACTGAAAAGCATGAAAACTACTTTGTACTTGTACATATGTTCTTGAACTACTTTACGTACTATATTATAATCTTGAACTATTTCACACTATTTTATGATCTTACGAGGTACTTATGATATGATTCCTAATTATTTAAAAGAGTATTTAAGTCTTGAATGGGCAAGATCTTAAATACATTTATACTGTTTAAGGGAGTATTTAGGTCTTGAATGGGCAGGATCTTAAATACCTCCATACTACTATATTGATCTGTAACATGTTCTAGTTCGTACTTGTACTTGTTCAGTTCTTATTCACTGCTATCAATTCATATCCCACAGTTCAGGGATTGAACCGTAGATAATTATGGACAGCGCTGTTTAGGGTAGGCCCACCCTCATTCTCCGCAGTTCTGGAGGGTGCAGATTATCTGTTCTTGTTCTGATTTAGATCTTCGTGAAGTACTTGATTATTATGTGCATAAGTCATTACAGTTCAGTTCTGGCCAATCGGGTTAGCAGTGACGACTCATTTAAAGTTCATTATATGTCCTTGTATTGTTCTTATAGTCATGAAGCACTTTTGTTAAACGTACAGATTTTTATGACTTGTTCTTACACTACATATTATTATATGTATACGTACTAGTACTTTATGTGAATCTCACAACTACTTTTGTAGTTGACCTTTGAACTTACATGCTTTTCAGGCTAGACTAGTAGATCTCTTAGCATAGGAGTCTTCTTCTTTAAAGCTCACCTTTTTGTGGTGACTGTTCGTACGTTCAAGACCAGAAGCCGTGAAGATCTCCCTTAGCTCATTCAGTTCAGACTCCTGTACTTCTAGACAATTGTTCTGTCTTTTGATTATTAACTATTCTGGGTATACCCCAAGTGCTGTAATAACTTTTGTACTTATTTTCTTTTATGTTATTGGCTGTGTTGGAACTTGTACTGTGTGCTTTTGTGCTTATCTGTGCATCCCGTATATTCCGCTTTAGCGGGGTGTTACATAATGAACCGACAAGGTCATTAAATGCATTGGTTAAAGTACAAGGATAAAGTCACATCAATATGACTTATTATCCTTTTAACCAACCACCTTTACACACGTAAGTACTTTTGTAAAGACAAGTGGAATGTTCTTTGAAAAGTGTGTAAAGGCAAAAAGTCAATCCCTCGTAATCAGTGTTCAGACTTGTAAGGTCTAGAACACTGACAAAGCTCCAGTCGTAGATCTGGTAAGACTTCCAGTGGACTCCGCCATTTGTCAGTCTTTTTTATTCTAACTTCAGTCTTTGACTTCAGTGAGAATGTCTTCAGTAGATTAGATCTGGACTGGGGTGAAGTCCAGTGAGCTGAAATCTGGAAGACTCCAGATTTCCTATACAAGTATTTTGCTCATTGGTCTTCCATTATTTCTGGACAAATCTTCAGTGTCGCTCCAGTCGTCAAGTCTGGAGCGAGTCCAGTAAATCTGGACCTAACAAATTCCCCCTATTTGTTTAGAAATAATGCAAGGTTTTTCAAGCTTCTATCTATACAATTTTGTATGCTTGAAAAACACTTGTTTTGATTTAGTCTAAAATTTTAAGTTACTGGAAAACACTTTATAGATCATCAGTGTTCCAGTTTCATCTTTTAATTCTAACTTAGACTAAATCTGATCACTTACTTTGTGAATCAAAAATTGCAACATTATTTACATACATCAACTGATAAACAGTTACAATTTTGATAAATACAAGTACAAGTAAATGATAAAAGAGTCAGGCCCTTCTCTTTGACGTCTGTCCTTGAGCATCTTCAGTGGCCTTCCTCTTGGGTGATGGTGAGGATGGTACAGACTCTGGTGGTTTCATACCCAGTGCAACTTCCATCTGTTGCTTTCTCTTCCATACCTTCTCAATCCTCTTCAAGAATGCTTTAACATCAGTAAATAATCCGCTCTCCACCTTTCTCCGAAGGATCTCACACCGTTTTCTCTTTCCTCACTTCTACCGCGTCAGGACCGAAAGAAAATTCTCCTCTTTCTCAACAATTCTCTCGATCGGAGATCACATTCTCATTGCTCAGTGTCCTCCCAACAACGTACAAAAATGGAGCCGGCGATATTCGGACAGGGTCGGGAGGGGCTGACTGGTACAGACTTCCATCTGTTGCTTTCTCTTCCAGACCTTCTCAATCCTCTTCAAGAATGCTTTAACATCATTAGACACATCAGTCTTCCCCCTGAATGTTAAGGCTATCTCCTTCAGTTCAGTCCATCTAAAAGCTTGGACTGAAGCATTCTTCCTTTCATCAGTAAAGTTACCCTCTCTGGTCAACTTTACTTCAAACCTGGTCATGCCTTCATGGTTTTCAGCTAATTTAATCTCTGCACCTATGATCCTTCTGGCATCAGCCCTGAACTTCATCATATCTTCATACTTGGCTTTTTGCTTTGCCATCTGGATCATGTATTCAGTTTCCCTGGATACCTTCTCTTGTTCTAAGGCAGACTGGATTTCTTCACGATTTATTTTTAGTGAAGTATCCAAGGGAATAAAAGTACTCAAATCTGCATCCCTGATTGCCTTTAACTGTTTGGCGGTGAGTTATAGAAAGCCTTTTATCTTCTTTCTATACTCTATCTCCAGAGCACCAACATTCTTTCTGATCTTCTTCTGGAGGTTCACCAGTTCCTCCGTCCTCTGTCTGATCAGTTCAACTACACTGACACCATAAGTTACTGCATCATAAGTTTGTTCTTCTAAAGAGTACCTGGAGCGAATATAGACGTCATCCAATGCATCCAGACATTGATGAACTCTGGGGTCTTCCTTCATCTTTTTGTATACATCAATATGAATGCCCAACCTGCCAGCATTATACTCATCAAAGGTCCCCATTTTTGCCATTTCCATCTTGTGGGCCTGAAGTTCATCCTTTTGTCTTTTCTTAAAAATTTCAATCATTATGCACTCCTGCTCCAGTCTCTTTGAAGTGTCATCATCAGCAGTAGGAAATTCTAATGAACTTCCAGCAGTTTCAATTTCTCCTCCAGATACCACATGTTGCTTTCTTTTTAATGACTTTAGAGTAGTTGTGATATCTGGGAATGCTTCAAACTGGGGCTCACTGGCATCAGTACCAGCAGCCTCTTTTTCCTACACAATGGCTTCAGTGCCAAGTGCTTCTTGTGCACTGGCATCAGTACCAGTCACTTTTTCTTGTTGCACGATGGCTTCAGTGCCAAAGGCCTTTTCAATTGCACTAGCCATCACTTCTTTCTTTTTCAACACCAACCCTTCTGGAACAGACTCAGTGGCAGCAGACTTTTCCCCCTTGGAATGTCCACCAGTTTGAGACTTGTGGGCATTCTATAACTGTTCAAGCATGTGTCTGTCTGAAGCACCAAATGTTCTTCCTGCCACTGGAGTTGTGAGATTCACAGTGTTTCTGAGAGTCATCACTTCCTTCTTAACAATTTCAAGTTCTTGAGGCAAGTGACTGGGCAGCTCAGTATTAATCATCTTCACCACCTGGGGCAATAAACCATCTTGAATACTTCTAAGTACAGACCCAGAGATATTTTCAGTGATCTCTTTCAGCATGCTATGTCTGAACTTTTTGGTGCATTCATCACTGAGGGTGCTAACAACAGCAGCCTGATCAAGAGTTGGTCTGCTTTCCAAATTACTGATTCTGGTGATCAACTTCTGAAGTTCTTCTTTTAGACCTGCCAGTGGTTGAGCGATTTCAGTTTTCACTGCAGTCTGAACAGAATTCACCAGCCTTGCCTCCAAGCCCTGGACTGCCACTTTGATATTTTCAGTGTTTTGATTGGTGGCCAGTACCAGTTCATCAAGCTTCTCAAATACTAGCTTCTCATTCCCAGCAAAAACATTCATTTCTGATGCAAGATTATTTGATAATAAGGACTTAAAATCAGAAACAACCTGGGATGAAGACTAGAGTGATCTCTCCAGGTCCGCCACCTTACTTAAAAGGCCTTGGACCTCGGTTGTAGAAGAAGTGGAGAGACCACCTGGAGGATCAAGAGCTGAAGTCATTCTTGTTGTCAAAGGAATTTGTGTCTGGACTGCCTCAGTGGATGTTTCAGATGTTACAATAGTCGAGTCCAGCACACGAGAAAATTCCAATGGTTCTTCAAGTGGTGGAGGTTGATTTTGTGGAATTGAAAGAGGTGGTGGTGGTGGTGCAATCAATGATTCTGGTGGAGGTGGTGGCATTTCGGATTCTGGTGGTGGGATATTTGATTCTGGTGGAGGTGGTGGCATTTCTGGTAAGTGTTCTACTTCCACTACATCATCACCAAGAAAACTCATGTCAGTATCAAAATTATTACCTTCTGACATGGGTGAATCAGCCTCATCCCAACAAATGTTTCACCAACTGTCTGATCACCTGTCTGATCACCAACTTCTACATTCAAATCCAGTTGACCAACCTGCTCAACATTTTCCTGCTCAACTATTAAAGACCCATCTTCATTCATAATATCACCAGCAGTGGAAGTTGAGACTGGAATGATAAGAGGTGTGGCTCCAGTAACCCCAGTCATATCCCTGATGACATCTCCAGATTTTTGTTGAGATGAATCTGGATGACTAGTTTTGGTTCTACTGGAACCAACCAGTACACCTCCTTTCCTAAGACGTCTGGTATTTCTTGGTTGTCTTGGAGGGTCAACATTTTCTTGTTGCTGTTGGTCAGGGGCCACCTGGCTTATTGGTGGCACAATTTCAGCATCGAGGACTCCAGTGGGGCCTACAATAATTTGACCCCCACCTGGAGCCTCTTCTGGCTCATCTGGTGATGATGCGTCATTTTCTTCCCTTTGAAAACTAAGCATGGCCTGAGGAATATTTACCTCATTTGTTGAAGATTTAAGGTTGGTCAGATCACGCATATACTCACATACAGAAAAGTGAGTGGTTTCGAAATCATACTGGTCACCTAGAGCTCTTTTAAAAATTAGTGAAAGGAAACGGATATAAGGTACAAATGCTTTTCTACCTTTCACCTTAAGACGCTCTACCAGATCATCAAAGAAAATCTGAGCAAAATCTACTCTGTATCCGAACCAGAGGCAGTAAGCAATCTGGAGATGTGTTTGATTTATCTGGTCAAGTCCTCCAGAGCTGCCTCCCAAACACTCAACTATGTGAGTGAAAAAGAATCTCCATGAGTCTGACAGCCTGCTCATGTAGATTGTTCCCTTTCTGGATAGCTGGCCATGCTTATCCAGTATGTCTGTGTGCCCCATCAATCTGCACACTTCCCTTGTATTTATGCCAGAGGGAAGTTCAATGGGCATCTCATTCTCTTCAAAATAGTTTAATTGTAGAGCAGATCTGAGTGTATCAACAGTGAAGACCAAGGGTCTGGTACCTTGCTTAAGTGTATAAGAAATTGAGGAAGTTTCATCTACATATTCTGCAGAGTACCAGAATTCACAGAGATAGTCGTGGTACATCTTCCCAGGATTTAGGGTCAATGCACCATAAAGAGGATAGGAGAGAAAGAAGGTATTTAATCTCCCAATAATGGATTGGGCATCATGAACACTGGAGAGTGAGAGTTTGGCCATCTAGTTATTCATGTTAATACGAATGGCTGCTGCTGCAAGAGAGATGTGATCCGCCCTTTTTACGGCGGCGACAGGAGCATACTCAGCAGCAAGAAGATTTTTCGGTGAGTTTGATTGTCTTGGTGCCATTGTATTTTTGGTAGAAATATGAAAATGAAACTGAATTTAGGGTTTTGATAAAGATATGATGAATTAAATATGAGAGAGATTGATGATTGGAAATTGAATGAAAAAGAAAATAAATGAAGGAATTTAGAGAGTTTTGGGAGTAAATATGTTCGAAGTAAATGCAAATGAAAGTGAAAGAGGGTATTTTATAGGAGAGAGAAACGGAATTCAAAACAGTTAATTTGAATTTTATAAAATGTATTTTGATCGGGTTTTGAAATCCGCATTAAATACATCACATCACACATAAATGTGTGACGGTTTACAGCCACAAACAGTAACCAACTTGCATTTTTGTCTTCCCAAGGTAAAAAATACCATCATTTCTTTGAAAAATATCATTGCCACGTGGGACAAACAGTAACTGTCCTTTCAAATTGGTTGCTTACGTGGAAAGCACAATGACCAAGTATTAAAATATTATAACTGGCATACCATGACTTAATTCAATGCATCTGGAGGTTGACTGGACACTCCAGAATCACTGGTGGATTATGCCAGTGAAGTATGCACTAATGGTACACTGGAGGGACACTCCAGTAAAGTACCAACGAAAACCATTTGAGTGAGACTGGCAACCTCAAACATGCACATCAACTAATACAGACAAGTGAGAGGGACACATTTACAAGGAGACAAAGGTTACCTCAAACATGCACGTCAACCCATCTAATTACCAGTGAGAGGGACACATTTACAAAGTACCAGTGATATATTTCAGAAAATTTTATCCAGTGAGAAAATAAATTAACAAATTCCCCCTGAAATTAAAACAAATTTTAAGGACAAAAATATATCTTTCAGTCTTCCCCCTGGAATGTTGATCCAGAAATCTATTAATGCAGAGATAGTACACAAGGGCGTTCAATATCTAAGCAGTTATAGATTATAAATCTTTTAAATCAAGGATCCCTGATAGTACACAAAGGCGTTCAATACCAAGGTTCCAGATTTAAGGGTTTAAATTCCCAACTCACCAACAAGATATTCAAAAGTTTTAACATCCAGAGGTTTGGTAAAAATGTCAGTGAGTTGTTTGTCAGTGGGAATAAAATGGAGTTCAATATTATTTTTCATAATATGATCACGAATAAAATGATACCTGAGATCAATGTGCTTCGTCTTTAAGTGCATGACTGGATTGTTAGAGATAGCAATGGCACTGGTATTATCATAAAAGATTGGGGTCTTTGAATACTTAATACCATAATCAAGCAACTGGTTCTTTATCCAGAGTATCTGAGCACAACAACTGGCTGCAGACACGAATTCAGCTTCAGCAGTGGACAATGAAACTGAAGTTTGCTTCTTACTGGTCCAGCTTACCAGTTTGCCACCAAGGAAATGACATCCACCAGTAGTGGATTTCCTGTCTATCTTACAACCTGCATGATCTGAATCTAAATAACCCATTAGATCCATGCCTGAGCCTTTGGGATACCAAAGACCCAAACTGGGGACACCCTTAAGGTATTTCAGTATGCGCTTTATAGCAAGCATATGAGATTCTTTTGGATTAGACTGATATTTGGCACATAAACATGTTGAGAACATAATATCTGGTCTACTGGCAGTTAAATACATCAGTGAACCAACCATGCCTCTATAGACAGTGGTGTTCACTGGTTTACCATCTGGATCTGAGTCCAGTGTTAGTGGTGCAGAAATTGGAGTGGGTTTAGATGGTGAAGAGTTCATATCATATTTCTTTAAAAGATCTCTAACATATTTCTCTTGATTAATAAAAATACCATCTCTGGTCTGTTTAATCTGGAGTCCTATAAAATATGTTAATTCACCCATTAAACTCATCTCATATCCAGTCGACATTATTTTCGAAAATTTCTTGCACATTTTGTCATCAGTAGACCCAAAAATAATATCATCAACATAAATTTGTACCATCAGAAGATTACCTTTTTCATGAAGAATAAATAAGGTATTGTCAATTGCACCTCTTTTAAAACCATTTTTCAATAATGTTTAGTCAGAGTATCATACCAGGCACGTGGAGCTTGTCTGAGACCATAGAGTGCTTTGTCCAGACGATATACCCAGTGGGGATGTTTTTCATCAACGAAACCTGGTGGTTGTCTGACATAAACTTCTTCTTCAAGTTTTCCATTCAAAAATGCACTTTTAATGTCCATCTGGTAGACCTTGAATTAATGATGAGCAGCAAATGCTAAGAATATTCTGATCGCTTCAAGTCTAGCCACTGGAGCAAATGATTCATCAAAAATCGATATCTGACTGGCAGTACCCTTGTGCTACCAGTCTGGCCTTGTTTCTGATAACATGGCCATCTTCATCTACCTTATTCCTGAAGACCCATCTGGTTCCAATTGGTTCTTTCTTTCCAACTGGGAAAGGAACCAAGTACCAAACCTTGTTCCTTTCAAACTGGTGAAGCTCTTCTTGCATAGCTATCACCCAGCTTGGATCTTTCATAGCCTCGTCAATCTTCTTTGGTTCTATCAGTGATAAGAAACTAACATATAAGCATTGATCACTGGAGGCTCTTCTGGTCTGAATCCCTCTACTGGAGTCACCTATGATCTGATCGATAGGGTGAGCTTTTGTCCACCTAGAGTATTGACCAGGATAGTTACGAACAACAATATCAGTGCAAGAGTTCAGCTGAGTCTCCTCTGGTGTTGCTTCAGGAGGAGGATCTTGCCAGACTACTTCAACATCTTCATCTGAATCATTTAAATCACGATTTGCATCATGAAATTCTTCATTTGAAGGCATTTCTTGAAGTATTGGTTCAGTCTCAACTGGAACTGATACTGGGGGAGTAGTACGAACATCTGATCCAATAATAATTTCAAAGGGTAGCTTGAAAATAATTGAAGGATAGAATGGAGTACTACTGGAGGGTTTCTTAGTCTGAACAGGTTCCAGATCAGGATGACTGGAAACTTCTTCTGAAGAATCTTTATTGTAGTTGATAGGATCAGATTCACAGAAGACAATTTGAGTTACTGGGGGAGTATCAAGGGTTGGCTTTTTATTGATTGCTGCATTTGATTCATCAAATGTGACATGTATTGACTCATGGACCTTCTCCAGTCTCTTGTTATAGACTCTGAAGGCCTTGCGAATGGCTGAATAACCTAAGAAATATCATTCATCAGCTTTGGCATCAAATTTGCCTAACTGACTGGAGTCGTTCAAGGATGTACACTGGACATCCAAAGACAGTTGCATTCTGGAATTCTGTTCCATTGTCACTTCTTAACTGACAAACCTTTCGATTATACTTGAGCTCAATTTGCTTGATAAGACTGATGATTTCAGCAGCAGCTTCATTTTTAGACCTGAGAAAAATAACCCAGCAATATCTGGAGAATTCATCGACTATTACCAGAGTGTATCTTTTACCAGCACGAGTCTGAACATTCACTGGACCGAAGAGGTCCATATGAAGCATATGAAGTGGTTCAGATATGCTAAAATTCTGCTTTGTCTTGAAACTGGTACGTTTCTACTTACCCATCTCACATCCTGGACATGGCCTTTCCTTTTTGAAGGAAATTGAAGGTATCCCATCTGCCAGTTGTTTTCTAGACAACTTATTTATATTTTTGAAATTTAAATGGGATAACCTTTTATGCCATAACCAGTTTGTGTCTTCATCAGCTTGAGTATAGAAACACTGCTCTGATGGAGAGCTTTCCATATCCATCACATATACATTCCCTCTTCTGGGAGCAATCAATACTACCTTCCAGTCCTTGTTAAATACAATGCCCTGAGCAATATTGAACAGAACTTGATAGCCATCATCACACAGTTGACTGACACTGATCAGGTTATATTTCAAACCATTCACAAATGCAACTCGTCTAAATTTGACTTGTCCATTGTTCAGAACACCATACCCCTCAGTTTTTCCACAACCATCATTTCCAAAAGTAATGGAGGGTCCATCAAAAATTATGAACTCCTCCAGCAGGGTCTTACATCCGGTCATTGTCCTGCCAGCTGCACTGTCAAGATACCAGATAAACTTCTTTCGATCGCCCTGCACATCCACCAGATATATCAGTTAGATTTGGGAACCCATCGACTGATGGGTTCACTGGACCCTCCCTTATAGGTCCCTGGAGGTATCTGGTTGAGTTTACTTTCTTCCAAAACAGATTTTTCTGCAAATGTAATTGGAATAGATAGTTTTGAAACCTTTTTTTTTTCTCAACTGGAGAAATATATTATCTTTCTTTGAAAAAGGTTTGGTATTTTGTCTAGGGCCAGATGAAGTACCCTCAAAATTGTTTAATCTTGCATTACAACTTTGAAATTGACGAGTCAGTAATTGAAACTGGCTCTCTAACCTTAACAAAATACTTTCATCAGATGACACCTGAGCCTTTCCAGTTGACTGGACTCTAGGCTTAGGTAGGGAGACATTCTTCTTCATTGGAACAAAAGGTTCCTTGGAGGAGGACTGAGGCAAAGGTTTCTTCAGATTGACCTTTTTAACTAGAGCAGTCACCTGAGGTGCTCTAGTTTTTACCTCTGGGGATTGAACTGGGAAAATATTGGCCTTAGGAGTTACAGGCTCATCATAAATGGTAATGGGCCTGAAGCCCTCTGGTAAACGATCAATTATTGGTATTAATGATGCAACATGAGTATTTCCATCTAAATAAGCACGTTTTTGAGTGGGAAATTGATTTACTCCAGCATCATATGGCTTTCTGGTTTCAATCCATGATTTAATAACCAGTTTTTCTTTTTCTAAAATGATTTCAAGATCTTGTTTTTCTTGAATCAGTTGTTCAGTTACCAGAACTTGGGCTTGAAATGCCAGTTCAATATCTTGAAGTTCCTTTAATTTTGATTTTAAAACTGTAATTTCAGAAAAATCTGTTTCTAGACCATTTACACAGTCAGATCTAACAGTTTCAACAAAGATTAAATCAGAATTAAGAGCTTCAGCAATGTCCAATTTAGTTCAGTGTCAGTTTCCACATCATAATTACTGACCTTTTTGATAACAATGTCCACCCATCTTCCAGATGTGACATCTTCCTTCACCAGATGCTCTTCGTCTGCCAGAGCCATGTAACAGCAATCTCTTTCCTCTTCTTCATCAACAGATGAATCATCAGAAGAACCCATTTCTCTTCAGTTGTTGCAATCATGCATTTATTATTTTCCATTTGTTGTGCCATGAGAGCAATTTGAGCCTTAAGCTTTTTATATTTAAATTTATAGCTATCATCAGGCTTTTTATTAGAAGTAAATGGACCAGGCTGGGATACAAACTGACTGGACTTGCAATCTTTCATGAAATGACCTTTTCTACCACACTTAAAGCATGTCAGATTGGTCTTATCAGTAGAAGTACTGGATGCAAATTGTCCAGATGGCCTATTTTCTCTTGCTTTGAAACGGTTGAACGTTTTAGCAATCATTGCAACCAGGTCATCATTTTCAGATTCATCACAGTCTGGAGAGGTAAGACTAGATTCTCCAGATTCCATGAATTCAGACACCATCTTCTTCATAGAAAATACATTCTCAGAAGATATTAGTGCTGTACCTTATGGTTCAGTATGACTAACCACACTAGAACTACTGGAGGCATGGTTATAGGCATCTTGTTCTGCCACAACTCTCTGAGCCTGATTTTCTTCAGTGTATCTGAAAGCTCCATATAAAGTTGAAAGAGTGTGAGAGTGCAGAGTTTTACCTTGTCTTAAGACCAGGATCATGTGAGACCATTTGGTGGGTAATATATCACAAAATTTCTCCAAAAGTATATCCTTGTCTTTCTCAACCCCAGTCCTCTCAACTGGTTAATAATGCTCATAAATCTGGTGTAAGTACCAGTGAGAGACCCAGCCCCCAAAAAAAAAAAAAAAAAAAAAAAAAAAAAAAAAAAAAAAAAAAAAAAAAAAAAAAAAAAAAAAAAAAAAAAAAAAAAAAAAAAAAAAAAAAAAAAAAAAAAAAAAAAAAAAAACCCCCCCCCAGTGAAGACTCATTGGGCTGAGCAAAAAATGACTCATACCTCTTGTTTAAGGAGACCTTTCTGGTGACAATGGTGTCATCTCCTCCTTCATACTGGTTCACTAGTTCATCCCACATGGTTTTAGCACTGGGAAAAAGAACTAGTGTGGGAATTAGGGTTTCTGGAACAGCCCCAAGGATCATGTTTTTGAGGAGGGTATCTAAATTTACCAATCTCCTCTCCTCTTCAGACAATGTTCCTCCCTCTTTTCCCTACCTCTTCTAGATCCAGTTGGATCAAGAAGAACATTGAGAGGTGATGTGGGGACGTAAGGTCCTTCATTTAAAATTTTCATCATATTTCTCTCAATTCTGGTGATATGCAATATCATCCTAGCTTTCCACGTACCAAATTCATCACTATTCCCACTGAATTTAGGAACAGGATTGTTTGAGTAGTACACATGCACATGTGGAGAAGCAGGAGTAGGAGGAGGAGGGGGTGGATTAGTGTTAATGATAGGTGGTGGTTCATTATTTTGATCATTAATATTAGGATCAGGACCAAGACTAAAACCTCCTTGTGTATTTTCTGGGTTGGCCATCAAAGAAGCAGATCTAGGCAAGTTTGTTTAGCCTTCTGCTCTGATACCAATTGTAGAGTCCCTCACTTGATGGTTTAACCCAATAGTGTAAAATACAACAAGTCTAATATGCACTAGATTTGGACTAGTATTACTTAAATATAAATGCAAGTATATAAACAAAGTAATACAAGACTTAAAGCAATAAATAAAGTAAAGGTGGAACACAATGTAAATTTTCAAGTGTATTTTATTTATGATGTTAAATAAAATACAAGGTTGTGCGGAATCAAGATAATACAAATATGTAAGTATCCTAACAACCTATGAATTACAAATGATCTATATTTGCTAAATAAACTCTTTAGATCGAAATACTTAAAGTTGTGAAATATCCCTGTTACGATCGAGAGTATTTAGAAAAATTCACCTAATTGCTAAAAGTAATTTTAACAAGGAAATGACTTTGTATTTATAGGCAAACAAATTCACCAGTGAATTTGTGTCGTACAAATATGGTTGTATGTATTTAATGAACCGACAAGGTCATTAAATGCATTGGTTAAAGTACAAGGATAAAGTCACATCAATATGACTTATTATCCTTTTAACCAACCACCTTTACACACGTAAGTACTTTTGTAAAGACAAGTGGAATGTTCTTTGAAAAGTGTGTAAAGGTAAAAAGTCAATTCCTCGTAATCAGTGTTCAGACTTGTAAGGTCTAGAACACTGACAAAGCTCCAGTCGTAGATCTGGTAAGACTTCCAGTGGACTCCGCCATTTGTCAGTCTTTTTTATTCTAACTTCAGTCTTTGACTTCAGTGAGAATGTCTTCAGTAGATTAGATCTGGACTGGGGTGAAGTCCAGTGAGCTGAAATCTGGAAGACTCCAGATTTCCTATACAAGTATTTTTCTCACTGGTCTTCCATTATTTCTGGACAAATCTTCAGTGTCGCTCCAGTCGTCAAGTTTGGAGCGAGTCCAGTAAATCTGGACCTAACATCATTTAGTAGAAAGTCTACCGGATCACATTGATTCTCATCTTAAACCATCAATTGAAAGTCCACCACACGTGGAATTGAAAGAGTTCCCATCACATTTGAAGTATGCATTTTTGGGAGAGGAGCAAACTTTACCGGTGATTATTGCATCAAATTTGGAAGAAGTTCAAGAAAGAGCATTACTAAAGGTGCTCAAGGAATACAAGGTGGCTATTGGATGGACAATTTCCGATTTGAAAGGAATTAGTCCATCAATTGTGATGCACAAGATTATCACCGATGCTGAAGCAAAACCTTCACGTGATGCACAAAGGAAAATGAATCCCCATATGCGTGAAGTTGTGAAGAAAGAGTTGCTTAAGTGGTTGGATGCTGGAATCATTTACCCAATTTCGGATAGCACATGGGTAAGTCCAACACAAACGGTGCCTAAGAAAGCTGGAATTCAAGTGGTAAAAGGAGATAGTGGTGAGCAAATTGCTACCCGACCCATTACCGGGTGGAGGGTATGCATTAACTATCGAAAGTTGAACACCGCTACTTCAAAGGATCATTTCCAACTTCCATTCATTGACCAAATCATTGAAAAGCTTGCAGGTCAGAAATTCTATTACATTCTAGACGGTTATTCAGGTTATAACCAAATTGCTATTCATCTCGATGACCAACACATGACCATATTTACATGTCCCTATGGAACTTTTGCCTTTAGGCGAATGCCATTCGGTTTATGTAATGCTCCACCCACCTTTCAAAGGTGCATGATGAGTATCTTTTCGGATATGGTCGGTGACTCCTTAGAGATTTTTATGGATGATTTTTCAATTTTTGGTCAAACATTTGATAATTGTCTTAATGAGCTAACTAAAGTTTTGAAAAGATGTGTTGAGACAAACTTGGTCTTAAGTTGTGAAAAGAGCCACTTCATGGTTTAAGAGGGGACGGTTTTGGGACATGTGATTTCAAAGAAAGGCATGGAAGTTGACCGGGCCAAAATTAAAGTCATTTCTACTTTACCTCCCCCAACCAATGTTAAGGGTGTCCGTTCTTTTCTTGGACATGCCGGGTTTTATAGAAGGTTCATAAAAGGATTTAGTGTCATTACCAAACCATTGTGCAATTTGTTGTTAAAAGATGTACCATTTGTGTTTGATAATGAATGTTTAAAAGCTTTTGAAACCTTGAAAGAGAAATTGGTTGAAGCTCCCATTTTGCAATCACCTAATTGGTCTATGCCTTTTGAAATCATGTGTGATGCAAGTGACTTTTCCATTGGGGCTGTTTTGGGACAACGGGTGGATAAGAAACCCGTTGTGATTTATTATGCAAGCAAAACTTTATCAGATGCCCAACCTAAGTTATCAATTTCGGTGGTATACCGGTGGTATATCGGTTTTCGGTGAGTAGGTCTAATTTCGGTTTCATATACCGGTTAGGATTTCGTTTACGAGAAAACCGGTGGTTTTGACCGAAATTTGACCGAAATTCAAGCTTTCCAGTTTCGGTTATTTCGGTGGTTTTACCGGTCCATTTTTATGGGCCTAATTTAATAAAAAAGACCGATCCTTTTTTCTTTTTGATAGCCCATTATATCAATTAAGCCCATGAATAACAAAACCCACCTAAATAATACAACCTAAATTCCTTAAAAACCCACCGATCGGATCAAAATTCTTCAATCAAAGAAAGCGTGACTTCAGTCTTCAAGCAGCAACCACTAGGGCTTCAAGCAGCAGGGACAGCGACTTCAATTCAATCAAGCCCACCAGGTATTATTTTTTCTTTATTTCTTTCTTTCTTCAAGCAGCAGCAGCAGGTATTTTTTTTCTTTCTTTCTTTCTATGATTCTATCTTATTTCTTTCTTTCTTCAAGCAGCAGCAACAGTTTATTTACTTATTTACTTATTTCTTCAAGCAGCAGCAACAGTTTATTTAGTTATTTACTTATTTAGTTAGTGTATAATTGCAATTTGTTTTTGGTAGGCAGTAGGGTTGATTATGACCAGTAACAATGATGCAACAACTCCATCTTCTCATGCATCAGTAAACCCTTCAAACAATGATACAATGTCATCGGATGCAAGTAGAAGAGCTGGGAATAAAGATATGGGATGGGAATGGGGAGAACAGAGAGACCCCGGTAATAAACATATCATTTGGTGCAAGTTATGTAATAAGAAGATAAGTGGAGGAGGAATTACACGACTGAAGCAACACCTAACTCATACTGGAGGACAAGTTTCAGGTTGTGATAAAGTGACTCTGGAAATTAAGAAAAAAGTATTGGCTTCGATAAGAGAAAAAGACCAGGTACAATTAGAAAGAAAGAGAAACAGAAAGATACTTAGATCAAATTCGGTTGATTATTCTGAACTAAAAGAGGGTAATGAAGCTCAAATTGATGATGATGTTCAAGAAGTTGTATCAAAAGGAAGTGTTTCAAAGAAAAGTAAATTTGTAGGTCCTAGCAACACGAGAGGTCCGATGGATATTCTGCTCAATACAAATCTTGAAAAAACAAAACAAAGTTCATTGGATAGAAATAATCCAATAAAAGAGAAGCTAAAGATGAGAGCTTGGGACAAATTTGCAACTTGGGCTTATTCTGTTGGTTTACCTTTCAATGCTGTGCGTGATGATGGTTTCCAAGATTTCATCAATGCTGTTGGGGATTATGGAAGAGGTATTTAAGCGTTATTAAGATTTATTGGTTATTAGTTTATTACTTATTTAATTATGTTAATTCTATCACTTTCTTAGTTTCTTAAGATTTATTGGTTAATTAATTAATTGATAGGTATGCCAGCTCCATCGTATCATAATATCCGAGTCACATTGTTGAAAAGTCGTTTAGAAGAAACGAAAAAGTTTGTGGATTCATTTAGGCCACATTGGAAAGAATATAAGTGTAGCATTATGTCTGATTTCTGGACCGACGGGAAAGGAAGGTGTTTGATAAACTTCTTAGTCAATTGTCCTCTTGGAACAATTTTCTTGAAATCGATTGATGCGTCAGAACATGTGAAGAATGCTAACTTGATTGTAGATATGATTAATGATGTGATAGAAGATGTTGGAGAGGCGAATATTGTGCAGGTAGTTTTATTTGAATACATTTAACATATTTATTTACTTGATTCATGTCAGCTTACTTTTTGTTACATTTATAGTTCATTACAGACAACGGGTCAAACTTCAAAGCTGCTGGAAAGATTTTAGAAGAACAACACCCTAAGATGTTTTGGACTCCTTGTGCAGCACACTGTGTGAACCTCATGATTCAAGATGTAGGTGAGAAAATGCCGAAGATAAAGAACACTTTGGCTGATGCAAAATCAATTGTGGTTTTCATTTACAACCATGGAAGGATACTTAACATGATGAGGAAGTTGACAAAAGGCAGGGAGCTACACAGGTCTTGTGTAACTAGGTTTGCAACCCAGTTTTATACCATTCGGAGTATCCATGAGAATCGACATCATATTCAAGTGTTGTTTGTTTCTGAAGAGTGGAGGAAAAGTGATTTTGCAAAAAACCCTCGTGGAAAAAAGGTCAAGCGAATAGTTGCGAAAACAGATTTTTGGGACAACTTATACCTAGTTTGTCGAGTGTTAGCTCCTTTGGTGGATGTGGTAAGATTCGTTGATACAGAAGAAAGGCCGTCTATGGGCTACATCTGGGATGCTATGGACAGAGCGAAGAACCAGATCCAGAGAAATGTAACTGATGATGATAGACTGGTCAACAAAGTTTTGGGTATGATTCAAACAAGATGGTCTGACCAACTTTATCATCCATTACATGCAGGTAGTAAGTAGTAACTTTATAAGTTATAACTAATTTAATATGATTTCTTATTTTTTAATTTTAACTCCAATGTGCAGCCGGATGTTATCTGAACCCGGCTATCTTTCATGGGGAAAATGGTGTGTGCATACGAAGTCATAGGGACCTAATCACTGGCCTTTATAATGCTATTGACCGTCTTGTGCCCGATGATGATGATAATGATATAGTGAGGGCTGAGTTAAATCATTACATTGATTCAACTCACCAATTTGGATCTGCGGCTGCTATGAGGGCTAGAACAAAAGTTGCACCATGTAAGTAACTAAGTATATTTAGTTATTTACTAATTCAGAATTCAGATTGCTAAATATTTCATTAGATCACTCAATTTGAATTTATTTTTAAAATGTAGATATATGGTGGCGTAGTTATGGGATCGACACTCCTTACCTCCAAGAATTTGCTATTAGCGTTCTTAGCCAAACTTGTAGTGCTTCACCGTGTGAACGCAATTGGAGTACATTTGACAATGTAAGTTTGTGACTTTTTTCTGGTAAATAGAATCTGTTTTTATTAAGTATTAACTAACTTGTTTATTCTTTATGTTCAGTTACAACACAAGGTTACAAAAGCGTTTCAACTCGTTAAAAAACAACAAATCTTTGGATCCTATTTTGTTGAGAGATGTCGATGAAAACGATGATTGGATTATACCAACTGAAGAAGAGCTTCAAGAGTTTGTTGATGGTACCGATGGTCTTCTTTGGTCTGTTGCGCGGGAGGCAATGGGAGGAAATGAAGATGTTGGGCCAAGTCTTAGGAACAAAAGATCACGCTACAAAGATGACGATGAACATGAGGATGATACTATGCTTGATGTAGATGCCTTGGCTGATGTGGACTCGGAGGAAGAATTCCAAGAATTGTGATTTCAGTTGACTTTGTTAAACTTTCACTTCAATGTTTGCTGCTTTTCTGTTTCATGTAGACATTCTGTTTTCTGCTTTCTGAATCTCTGTTTCTGTCATTTGAATTCTGTTTTTCTGTTTTCTGCTTTCTGAATCTCTATTTCTGTCATTTGAATTCTGTTTTTCTGTTTTCTGTTTTCACTTTTCAGCAATCTGTTTTCTGTTTTCAGCAATCTGTTTTCAGCAAATTCTGTTTTATGTTTTCAGCAATCTGTTTTCTGTTTCGGCACTTCCAGGGGGCAGGCGGGGAAGGATGAGGGGGGAGAGAGGAACGAGCGAGAAAGGAGAGAAGAGAGAAGAGGTAAAATTACCGAAATACCACCGACATACCACCGGTAATACCGGTATTTCGTATACCAGTCCTTGACCGAAATACCGAAATACGAGTCCTTAACTACTTAGTGCCCAACTGAATTATACAACCACCGAGAAAGAATTGCTTGCGGTTGTTTATGCTCTTGACAAGTTTCGTTCTTATATTTGTGGTAGCAAAGTGATTGTGTACACAGATCATAGCGCGGTTAAGCATTTGATGGAGAAGAAAGATGCAAAACCGAGGCTAATTAGATGGGTCTTGTTACTACAAGAATTTGATTTGGAAATCCGAGACAAGAAAGGATGTGAGAACGTGGTGGCTGACCACTTGTCAAGAATTCAAGCTATGGAGGACGATTCAACCAAGGAGATCAATGAGACCTTTCCGGATGAACATTTACTAACCATTTCTGTTGTCCCTTGGTATGCAAATATTGTGAATTTTTTGTCCGCAGGTAAGCTACCGGAGCATTGGGCCAAGAGAAAGAAGCAACAATTCCTTGCACAAGCCAAGCAATACATTTGGGATGAGCCGGATTTGTTCAAGGTTGGCCCGGATCAATTGGTGAGAAGATGTGTTCCGGAAGAGGAGATTCAAGAAGTGTTGACTCATGCACATTCATTTGCATGTGGAGGTCATTTCAGCGGTCAAAAGACAGGTTATAAGGTTTTAATGTGTGGTTTGTTTTGGCCTAGCATTTTTAAGGATGCCGCTGAATTTGTTAAAAAATGTGTTAGATGTCAACAATTAGGTAGTATCATCAAGAGGAATGAGATGCTCATGCAACCCATTTTAGTTGTTAACATTTTTGATGTTTGGGGTATTGACTTTATGGGTCCCTTCCCTAATTCTTTTGGTAATTACTACATTTTAGTGGTCGTAGATTATGTGTCTAAATGGGTAGAAGCCATTGCCACTAGGACCAATGACCATACCGTTGTGTTCAAGTTTGTCCAAAGCAACACTTTCTCAAGATTTGGAATCCCTTGTGTGATCATAAGCTATGGGGGGTCTCATTTCAAAAAATTTCAGTTTGGAAAACTTCTCAAACGGTATGGCATAAACCACCGGATTGCTACCCCATATCACCCACAAACAAGTGGGCAAGTAGAAGTGTCAAATAGGCAAATAAAAGAGATTTTGCAAAAGACGGTAAGACCCGATAGAAAAGATTGGTCAACAAAACTGAATGATGCTTTGTGGGCTTACCGTACCGCTTTTAAGACACCTATTGGCACTACTCCTTACCGGTTGGTTTATGGAAAGGGTTGTCATCTTACAATTGAGTTAGCACATAGGGCATTGTGGGTCGTTAAGGCCGTTAATGTGGATTTTGAGAATGCAGGTAAAGAGAGAAAGTTGCAGCTATGTGAATTGGAAGAAATGAGGAATGAGGCTTATGAATGCGCATCTACTTACAAAGACAAGATGAAAGCGGTTCATGATGCCAAATTGAAAAAAAGAAGGTGTTTGAAATTGGCCAAAAAGTGTGGCTTTACAACTCAAGACTTAAGTTCTTTCCCGGGAAGCTCAAAAGTAAATGGATGGGTCCATACATCATTACAAGAGTCGAGAACTTTGGGGAGATTGAGATTGAAGATCCAAAGGATGGTGTGAAGCAAATGGTCAACGGGCACCGGTTGAAGCCTTACTTGGATGCAACCGACATAAATGGAGCTACAAAGGAAATGGTGAACTTCATCTCAAGTCCACCATCTTATGAGGTTGCATGAATCATTTGAGGTAATGTCGAGCTGAGGACAATAAACTTAGCGCTACACGGGAGGCAACCCGTTGTTTGTTTGTTTAAATTCAATTTCGGTATGTTTTTATTTTCTTAATCTTTGTTTAGTTGTTTTGGTAATTTTATCACATAATCACACATGAAACTTAATTCCCAGCACTTAGGCTTGAGAATTAAGTTGGGGAAGGATGGTTTGGGTAACAAAGTGAGCGTTTTTGCAAGTTGTTGAACCGATTAACTCATTTCTAATTTCGGGTGTACATTGGGGACAATGTACCTTTAAGTTGGGGAAGGGAGTTTCATTTTAAGGCAATTGCAAGTTTTAAGTTTTAAGAAGTGATTTGTGGCTGTAGTTATAAAAAAAGACCTTTTAATTATAGCCACAAAAGAGCCGATCCATTCACTCATTCCATCATTCTCAGTATCTATCTATCGATCTCTCTCTCTTTCTCAAATAATTTTCTAAAAACCCTAATACTTCAATCAACCATTACTCCCTCAATTCTTAATCAAATTAAATAATTCTTGAGGCTAAATCGCATAACTTTTCAAGAGCTACAAAACCCTCTTATTTGTTTGCTCAATTTCAGCCTCGTTTGTGAGATTTTTGTGAGTACAAAAACGGGTTTTTGTTAATTTTTCTTGTTTTTGCTTTTAATCACTAACCATTACTAAAGTTTATTGTTTTTTTTGGTTAGTTTTGTTGATAAGATGATGAAGAAAGCAGGAAAATTGATGAAGAGTTTGGCCAAGACGACCGAGCCTTCTTCAAGTCAACCGAAGAGGAAGAAGAGACAAGTTGTTAGAGAAGATGATGATGAAAAAGAAAGAACATCTCAACAAGATGAGATGGAGGTTGAAGAAGATGAAAGACCCGAATGGAAACATGGTACTCCCTTACATACCTTACCTCGTAAATGGCAATTAACATTGTTTAGAGATAAAATGGGGGAGGCGGAAATTATAAAAAGACAATTGTTGGGAGAAAGGAAAGTTAATTGGCAAGAATTTAGGGGTTTCGGGTTTATTGAAGCTTTTGAACAAATGGGTTGGAAAAATGCTTTAATATGGAATAATAATGATGATCCTGAAGTTAATTTAGAGGGAATTGTTGAATGGATGGGTACGTTAGAGAGGCATGTTGGTAATAACCCTCCAGAGACCACTAGACTAGTTGGTACGGTGAATGGTAAAAAGGTGACAATGTCTTTTGCTACCTCGGATAGAATAGCCTAGTTTGATATAGGTGCTAAATCGGGAAGGGCGTTTGATTACTTGTCTGAGGACACTTTGAATGGGGTAGAAAAGGGTACAAATTGGTTGGATATGGTAGCCGAACTTTTTACCTATGCTATAGATGCTCTAAACTTAAACCTTAAGTTAGATCATGCTCACTTGAAACCACTACCCCGGTTGATTATGAATGTTCTTAGTTGGAATGTATGTCCAAGAATTAGTGATAAGGCCGCAGTAAGATTCCAAGAAGTGGTAGTTTTATATGCTTTGGTAACGGAGAGGTTGGCTTTGTCACTTAGGCAAATAATCATGACAAATATTTGGGAGACCCGTAATAAAAGGTTGAAGATGATCCTGCCCTACCCGAGGCTTATTTCTCGCCTCATCTTGTTACAAAAAGCCGCTACAAGTGAAACACCCACAGTTAAGGTTAATCAGGTTGTTATTACTATGAAGCGGTTGTTGCAAGAAACGAATGGAGATTGGATGATAAACCCCAATGTAGAATTCTTAGGGATTTGAAATCAAAGGGGCGTTTGATAGCTCCTAAGGCGGGGTTTAACTTGGAAGATGTGATGGCTCAGCTGGAGCCAGTGGGTGTTAATGAGCGAGGTGAGTCTAGTGGTGCTCAAGGAGGTAATGAGGAGAGAGAGACACCAAGGATGGATGGTGGTTTGTTAGGTACTGGAATTGGAAGTAGTGGGTCAAGTTTTGGTTTTGAGCGGCCTAGTGAGTATCATCAGTGGACATCTTATGAGCGGAGTATGTGGGACATGACTGCTAGACAGGGTGAGCAGCGGAGGAGTTATGAGCTAGCCACGGCATATGCTCACGAGCTGGAGGTGAGGAGGCGGTTTGATTACTCTAAGACAGTCCTCCATCATCATGATCATATTGCGGGACTTGACTATGTGGAGACTCCTCCTCCATATGATTACAGGCAGCTTTATGTATCTATAGCCCACCCAGATTATCCTCAGGGCCACGATTCTGAGTGGTTCCCTAGGCACTCATGTGCCGGTCGAGTTGAGGATAACTCGGATGTTCCACCATCAGTTCCTGATCCATTTGAGGCTCGTTCTCTGTACAATGGCCTAATGGAGTCGATCTTTGGACCTCAGGGTCCACGACAGTGATTGGTACCTCCTTTTTATTTTTTTGTTCTTCTTATGTGACTATGTGTTTATGTGTTTGTTTTTGCATTTTTACTTTCGTAGGTAGATTTCAATTTCTTGTTAGTTTCCTTTATGTACTTAGTTTAGATGTTAATTTACTTTCTTGTAATATGAAATTGACCCTTAGGGGCAAAATATTCGAGTTATATTGGCTATACATGCTTGTAAAGCGAGATTTTCTTGTGATTGGATTTGTACATGTAAGTGGGGCTAGGTAGTGTAGGCTAGGTTGCATGACATGGTTGACTTATGAGCATCTTGATAGAGTTGCTAGCAAGTAAAAACATAGAAATATACAATTAAGGGTATATATGTGTATATATATATATATATATATATATATATATATATATATATATATATATATATATATATATATATATATATATATATATATATATATATATATATATATATATATATATATATATATATATATATATATATATATATATATATATATATATATATATATATATATATATATATATATATATATATATATATATATATATATATATATATATATATATATATATATATATATATATATATATATATATATATATATATATATATATATATATATATATATATATATATATATATATATATATATATATATATATATATATATATATATATATATATATATATATATATATATATATATATATATATATATATATATATATATATATATATATATATATATATATATATATATATATATATATATATATATATATATATATATATATATATATATATATATATATATATATATATATATATATATATATATATATATATATATATATATATATATATATATATATATATATATATATATATATATATATATATATATATATATATATATATATATATATATATATATATATATATATATATATATATATATATATATATATATATATATATATATATATATATATATATATATATATATATATATATATATATATATATATATATATATATATATATATATATATATATATATATATATATATATATATATATATATATATATATATATATATATATATATATATATATATATATATATATATATATATATATATATATATATATATATATATATATATATATATATATATATATATATATATATATATATATATATATATATATATATATATATATATATATATATATATATATATATATATATATATATATATATATATATATATATATATATATATATATATATATATATATATATATATATATATATATATATATATATATATATATATATATATATATATATATATATATATATATATATATATATATATATATATATATATATATATATATATATATATATATATATATATATATATATATATATATATATATATATATATATATATATATATATATATATATATATATATATATATATATATATATATATATATATATATATATATATATATATATATATATATATATATATATATATATATATATATATATATATATATATATATATATATATATATATATATATATATATATATATATATATATATATATATATATATATATATATATATATATATATATATATATATATATATATATATATATATATATATATATATATATATATATATATATATATATATATATATATATATATATATATATATATATATATATATATATATATATATATATATATATATATATATATATATATATATATATATATATATATATATATATATATATATATATATATATATATATATATATATATATATATATATATATATATATATACATATATCTATATATATGTTATATATATATATATTTATATATATATATATATATATATTAGCACATCTTTTGCTAATTCACTCAAAATATGAACCGAGGGGAGTGCAAATTGTGAGAGTGTGATACATGTATTGTGGCAAACTTGAGGTTTATTAGGTTTAATTGCACATTTATATATTTCTATTTGCTTGTCGTAAATCTTTTGATAGTTGTAAGTCTTATGAGTTGATTGTGTTATGTGATTTGGTTTGCATCTATTTAGTTTGGCCCAAGTGTACTATGAAGATTGCTTGAGAGTCGAGTTTTACAAGTGTATATAGTTGGTATAACTCTTATATGATGTTTCTTTGGTGAAAGGAAGTATTATAGGATGGTAAATTAACTTTGTCACATGATGAATGTCTTTTTCGGGACGAAAAAGAGTTAAGTTGGGGAATGTGATAAACGCCTTAATTGCATGATATTAACTCGTGAAAATGACATGTTTTGTGAAGGTTAATAGATGATTAGGGCGGTTTTATGTTTGTTGAGTGATTTTAGGTCATAAGTAATGAAATGGAGTTAATTGGATCAAGAAACGAGTCAAGAAAAGTCAAAGCACAAATATGGAAAAAATTCCATTTCTGGAGCATCTGTTACCGTGTGGGACGCTCATAGACACCGTCTGGGACGGTGGCCACCTGTGCAAAAATCCGAATTTTTGGGTTTTAATTAATTTACAGTTTATATGACTTCTTTTGACGACTTGGGAAGTTACCACTCATATTTTCACACACAAGAAGCAGTTCCTAATCTTCCCAACACCCCAATTTCATCATTAATTCATAATTCCATGGAGATCATAGCCAACATTGAAGAATCATTGATGAAGATGATAGGCTAAGTTTTCTTTTGATCATTCTCATGTGAACAATTATGTAAGCCATTTATGTTCAACCTTTCTCATATTCATGTTGGATTATATGTTTAATTCCTAATTAGTCTTTTACATCTAATGTTGTTTGGATTGTTTGAATGATTACTTGTTTATGACTTTGAATGAAATTCATCTATCATTTGGTTTTAACTTGTTAATTAATCATTGATTATTGAATGAATCTCTCATGAACTTTTATTTTACTTTAATGAATTAGAAATCTAGTTGTGTCAATTCCCCGGTTTTTGTTATCGTGAATCATCACAACCGATTAATTTAGTTATTGAGTTCATTCAATCCAAACATTATAACGAATCATGTCTATGTGATTTCCAACGAATATAAGTTAGGTTACATATTTGAAAGCATAATTTGGGAGTGTCACACCCCGCCCTAGACGGAATATGACGTACATGGATTCACAACACAAGATATACTGAATGACACAAAACGTTGTCGTTTTAAAATACATTTATATAAAAATATTGTTCACAAATTTATATTACAATTTATGAAAGATATTATTCTTGAAAACATTTATTTAATATTAAACAATATTAAACAGTAGCTTGAGACTTTAGTAAATTGATGAGTCTTTACTAGAGTCTGAGGGTAGGCCAGGGTCCAGTATGTTGTATGCAGCGGAAAGTGTCCCATGTATAGTGTATCGTCTAGTTACCTGAGAATACATGCTAAAATACGTCAACATAAAGTTGGTGAGTTCCATAAGTTTTTCATATAGAAGATAGAGTTTCTCAAAATACCAGAGTTCAGTGTGACCATTGCCTTACCGCAATGTCAAGTAGTTATGATACAATATCAGTAAAGAGTATCATATGTTTTTAATAAAATACAGTGTATGAACCACAAGACTTAAGTAACCATTTGATCACACAATGGATCAAACATAAGCAAGAGTAGATGTTGTATATAAAATTCTAAGCTCATGAATCGAAACTAGACAAAAGTAAGTTTGTTTGCCTCCTAAGTAGGTACCTTGTTCAGGGTAACCTAAGCTTTCCAGATATAATGCATCCGTATCCAGTTGGTATGACCAACACGAATGGGGGTGCCTTCCCCAATAGTACTATTCAATATACCCACGTTTATGTTGCCATAATTAATCGTTCATGATGGTGAGGTCTTTAAGTGAACAGAGCAACTTAGAATCAACCATATATACAAATCTGAAGTACTTGTGTTCATCATAAGCAAATAGTTTGTATTTTACCCCGAAGGTAAAATAAGAAAGTGGAGTTATATAATATATCATATTATGTAAATTTTGTAATCCATATATATATATATAAAAAGTTTGTATTTTACTCCGAATGTAAAGTAAATAAAGCGGAGTTACAAAATATATATAATATATATCATTTTGTAAATATACATATAAGTATAACAAATAGTTTTATTTGCATGTATCTCAGTCCCCGAAATAAATCATATAAAAGAATTTAAAAGGGGATATAGAACTCACCTTAGTGATAATAGCAGAAATAAGTAGATGAAATAAGCCTTGTATAGTTATACCAGAGAGTATTTAGAAGAGAATATGTAGTGGTGTGTGTTTTAAAGTTTAATATCGTCTGCTATTTATAGGCGAACGAATTCATTCGTTTGATTATTATATTAATTATACTGCCTGCCGATTTAGAAAAAAAAAACAGAAGCGCGTACTAAATTTTCAACGAAGATTTCAACGTACTCGTTTATATATAATATTATTATATTATATTATATTATTATTATATTATAAAGTTAATCATGAATAAGGGGTATGTATATATATAGTATTCTTTTTGTCCATACCTCTAGTGAACTAAACCCGTGATTCATAATTTATGAATTTTAAATTATAAAGTAGATAAAAGTGTGTTTCCCACTACCTCTTGG
Organism: Erigeron breviscapus; assembly: GCA_034093135.1. Classification (NCBI taxonomy): domain Eukaryota; kingdom Viridiplantae; phylum Streptophyta; class Magnoliopsida; order Asterales; family Asteraceae; genus Erigeron; species Erigeron breviscapus. The sequence continues at coordinate 207,178,306 of CM067167.1, read as the reverse complement.
ACGTTTCTAATGATAGATTTCTTTTATACTAGTAGTATATATTTATACATTGTTTTAATCCTAAATTATGCATACGGGCTCCTATTGAGAAAATTCAAGTTTCTATAAGATCAGAAAATTAAGATCTACAACTTTCATTTTATAATTTTTACTCAACTAACCCCTGTGAGCGGGTTTTGGACTTTTATATTATAAGAATAAAGTATGAAAGCGATGTTTACTATTCATCACTATTCACTTTTGAATTTATTCGAATTCAGAATTCAACGTAGACTTTAAATTATTTGACGTGGGTCCCGCCTTTATATTATTTTATTTTATTACCCTTTTTACAATTTACTTTTACCTTTACTATTTAAGATTTACCTTTTACCTTTATTATTTAGAATTACTTTCTACCTTTACTATTTACGATTTACCTTTTACCTTTATTATTTAGAATTACTTTCTACCTTTACTATTTAAGATTTACCTTTTACCTTTATTATTTAGAATTACTTTCTACCTTTACTATTTAAGATTTACCTTTTACCTTTATTATTTAGAATTACTTTCTACCTTTACTATTTAAGATTTACCTTTTACCTTTATTATTTAGAATTACTTTCTACCTTTACTATTTAAGATTTACCTTTTACCTTTATTATTTAGAATTACTTTCTACCTTTACTATTTAAGATTTACCTTTTACCTTTATTATTTAGAATTACTTTCTACCTTTACTATTTAAATTTACTTTTACCTTTATTATTTACAATTACTTTCTACCTTTACTATTTAAGATTTACCTTTTACCTTTATTATTTAGAATTACTTTCTACCTTTACTATTTAAGATTTACCTTTTACCTTTATTATTTAGAATTACTTTCTACCTTTACTATTTAAGATTTACCTTTTACCTTTATTATTTAGAATTACTTTCTACCTTTACTATTTAAGATTTACCTTTTACCTTTATTATTTAGAATTACTTTCTACCTTTACTATTTAAGATTTACCTTTTACCTTTATTATTTAGAATTACTTTCTACCTTTACTATTTAAGATTTACCTTTTACCTTTATTATTTAGAATTACTTTCTACCTTTACTATTTAAGATTTACCTTTTACCTTTATTATTTACAATTACTTTCTACCTTTACTATTTAAGATTTACCTTTTACCTTTATTATTTAGAATTACTTTCTACCTTTACTATTTACCGTTACTATTCACAGTCACTATTCACGGTACTATTCACGTTCACTATTTACGGTCACTATTCACGATCACTATTCATGAATACGATTTCTAGATACGATTACTATTCACGGATACGGTACTATTCATGTATACGTTACTATTCATGAATATGATACTATTCATAAATACGGTTATTGATAGTATAAGTATGAAAAAGTATTTCCTTTTTATTTATAAGTTAGTTCAAAGTATCTCTGTGAAAAATTAATAATTTCACGCACGTTAAATATATATATATATATATCAGCATATATTTTATAACAGAATCTATATATTTAATTTGCTCTTTTTAGAATATTACAGAAATAATAAGTTAATTAAATTTTAAATTTACCCGGATTTTTGACAGTTGTTACAGGGAGCATGAGAATGGTCTACTTTTATTTTATTGAAGTATATTGTTAAGTTCATAATCAATTTTAGTTTAATCAAACCAATCAATCAATCAATTTTAAGTTTATGCCTAGTTTAATTAACTTTGTAAATTGTTTAACACTTTTCCATGATTCCCTGAGGATACGATACTCTATTTACCCGTACTAATTGTTGGTATTTAGTTTTATTTTTGATCGGTCCAACGACATCGATCAAATTTTCAGCCACAAATATTTCTTCTTGTTTTCCTATTCATTTACATATGTCAAATTACATGATGCCATTTTTATAAATATTGACTTTTTTTATTTATTTTCACATGTCTTACACATAATCTATCCTTACCAAATAGAAAAAATAGTAATAAATAGGTTTGTATTTGTTGCAATAAATTGGTTGTTAAAATAGGAGGGAAAAAAACACAAAACAATTAACAATATTATGTTGAGTAATAATGGATCCTCCTAATTAATCAACCTAATAATCCTCCTAATCATAGGATCAAGCCACATGGAAAAATCAAGAGGATGATGAGGAAAGATAATTAGAGGATTACACATGTCAAAGTTTTACACTATTAGAAGGATTATTAGGCTAAAATGTTAGGAGGATCAATCATTTTCCTATTATGTTTTTTTAAAGTGTGTGGCATGAAAGGTTCATAAATAATAAAAATATGATAAAAATTGAAGATAGTGATAGAGAGAATAAATATTTAGAGAAAAGAATAAATTCTAACGTTTAACACAGCCAAAGAATAAATATAAGAGAAATATAAATATAACAAATAATTAAAATTAATATATATATAACATAACAAATAATAATAAAAAATAAATAAATTCCATTCACACTTTGAGAATGAAACATTTTTTCATTTTTAATCTTAAAGAAAGTTTTTTTTATTTATTTAACTTTCTCTTTTCATTCCATCTGTTGGGTGTAAACCCATATCCCACATTGAAAAAAAATAAACTATAAACATGTATATAAGGTTATGGGCTACTTCCTCTATCACCATATGGTTTTAAAGTGGAACCCCATTGAGTTTATATTGGGCTTAATGAGTTGAGATTATAATTACTATAATTGGTATCAGAGCCAAGTTCGGCTAAATGTTGATGTGGATGGTTCCCCGGTTAGACCTGATTCAACGGTATTAGTGGATCCCGGTTTGCCTTGTACCGAAAGGAAGCCGGTAAAAGGCGGTGTGTTCCGATGATAAATGTCGGCGGTATGAAAAAGGTGAGATCTTTATCTTTATATATACTAAAAGGCAACTGGCCAAACCTCAATTGACCAATCAAAACTCTCAATTTCTCTAATCTACCAAATTAAACATGTGACTTAATTCAATTAGTTAAAATTAACTTATGTTAGTCGACCAAAACAAATGTCTTTAGATAATTACAATAGAGATAAATACAATTATTATATAAGTTATAATTCTAGATAAATATAAACTATTAAATAAGTTTTATTTTTTGTTAGTTTAAAAATATAATGTCGACCTTTTTAGAACCCCCATCTAGATTAATATATATGATCTACATTAATTATATATTAATATAACTTAAAAACAATATATTATATATATATATATTTTATGCGTGTATTTAGTTTATTAAGATAATAAACAAATACTAAACCAACTCATCCGAATATGAACCCAAGAAGAACCCTACCTTCTTGTAAGTGCACATCTATGTTAATAGCAGTCTAGATTGTTTGGGCTTATATTGTTATATGTCTTTGTAATGTGATTGTCATTAATGAACTTAGTATTATGCATAGAATACTAGATTAAGTTTAAGTATTGAATGTGTAATAAATCTGCTAAGTGTGAAATGCGACCTCGCATTTCACATAGGGAATACGACTCCGTATTTGCAGGGTCAAATACGAGGCCAATCACAGAATGCGACCTCGCATTAGTGACGGGCTGGGCTGGATTTGCGAGGCCGACTCGCTGAAGCCTATGTCGGGTGTTACCTATATAAACCGAACCTTAACAGAGATTAGGGTTGAACATTTGTTGAAATATCAAGCATACTTGTGCAGGTTAAGTCGTCAAAGGTTGTTCCACTAGCCTGAAGAAGATTTGCGAGGCAACAGGTGATCTAGGGGCTTATTGTTGATCACCAAGTTATAGTGAGGGATTATGCACCTCAAGATAACTGGAGCAAGCTATTAACGATCCGTACCAGGGGACTTACAATTGGTATCAGAGCCTCTTGGTTTAATACCGGAAGGTTATAGCTTGTTGGTGATAGACAATATTGATTTAGGGTCGTTTAGACGTGATTCTTTCACGAGTTTACGATCGGAAATCTTGTTTGTGACCTCTATTTGTATTTGCAGCAGTCGAAGGTATTGTTGTTGGTTTTTAGGGTTTCGAATTCAAGAGATCTAAGGATTCCAACATCGTTTGCGACCTCGCGGGCTCGTATTACCTCATCCAGCTCGTATTGCGACCTGGGTAGCTAATTACGACCTCGCCAGTTCAATTGCGACCTCGTATTTTGTTTGCGACCTCGTGAGCTCTTTAAGACCTCACCAGTTCAATTACGACCTCGAGTATTTAATTGCGACCTCGTATTTTCTTTACGACCTCGTGAACTTTTACGACCTCGTTTATTTTTGTAAACAGTTCGTGAATTTTGCTAGCTCGGAGAAAATGACGTCTCAATTACTCGCAAATTATCAATCTTTTTTGAATCAACTAATTCTGATGGATCATGAAATCGGAAAGGCCAACTCACCGCCCAAGTTAATAAGCCTTGATAGATATTTCAGTTGGAAGGGAAGATTCGAGTCATATTGCAGGTTAATGGATGTGAGGATGTGGATATGTATTGTTAATGGTTATGTTCATCCCACTGTGCAAAGTGACAAAGAACCTACTGGTTCTGGTGGTAGAAAAGCGGCTTCGTATGAGCAAATGACTGTCGATCAAAAGAAAGATTACGAAGCAGAAAGTAAAGCTTTAGGATCACTCCGAATGGCTCTCCAAGGGGAATTCTTGCACTTGTTTGAAATGTATGACAGTGCAAAAGTCTTATGGGATGCACTCAAAGAGCATTGTGAAGGTGATGATGATCTCAAGAAGAGAAGGAAGGATTTGCTAAAGAAGCAGTATTATGTCTTTACTAGCTTCAAAGATGAACCTCTTGATGAGATCTTGATTTGTTACAGTCATCTGCTGGTTGAGCTTGCATACTTTGGGTACAAACCTGATCCAGAAGATGTCATCGAGAAGTTGTTGGAAGCTCTTCCAGTTAAGTGGGAAGGGTTTATAACTTCAATCCAACAAAATCCCGAATTTAGCACATGGACTCTGGATCAGATCATTCGAAAGCTGAGAGGTCAAGATATGAAACGAAAGTCGAAGGAAGCAGGTAGCAGTGATTTTGTTCAGCGTCCTGAACTTTATCATAGCAAATCAAGCGTTCCTTCTGCAAAATCTTCAAGTGGAGGGATTAATGCCTTCTATAGTGGAGATGATGACAAGATGAAGATGTCAACGGATTCTGATAGCAACTTGATGTATGTAACTTCTCCAGAATCGGCCATGGTAGTGCATAATGGGATTCAGAATGGTAGTTCTCCAAGCTCGGGTTACACAGGGATGCCGATGAGCATAAGATCTGCTGAGGGACATTTGGGCATGCTGGCTTCATTTGTGTCTGCTCATGAAAAGTTAATTAGAGGAAAACTAACTGATCCTGATTTGGTTAGGGAGGATTACAAGCAAGTTGATCCAGATGATTTGGAAGAAATGGATCTGAACTGGCAATTAGCTATGTTAACATTGAGAGTTTAGCGTTTCACAGATAGAACCGGAAGGAAGATTGTGAATGGCAAAGTAAGGTTTGACAAGACCAAGGTGAAGTGTTATAACTGTGATGGTTTTGGACATTTTGCAAGAGAGTGTCAGAGGCCAAGACGGGACAACAATTCAGCTACAGGCCGTCAGAACTTCAATCAAAGTGGTTCTATAGTGAGTCAGAATTCCGGACATCAATATGCTAATACTGGGAACCGAAGCTCAGGAGAAACGGAAAACTCAAGAGCTTTAGTTGTTCAATCTGATGGTACTTATAATTGGGGTTCAACTAGTACCGATGATCAGAATCATGCATTCTTGGCAGAAATTCAAGACATTGATGGAGGAATGAACGATCTTGTTGATAATTCCTTCGACTATACATTGTATGCCAGCACAGATGATCATGATAGTTTTCATCAGAAAGAAGAAGAGGAACCTGAACCGTCAGAACCAGTAAGAGCTGAGAATGAAGAAGCTTTCACTGAAGCTAATGAAAATGTGAAAACTGAGAAAAAGGATAAGGATGTAAAGATCGAGATACCTGATGATCTGAGTACAGAAGGGCTCGTGAATTTCGTGGCCAATCTTGAGGCACCAGAACAACAGGTAAGTCTTTCTCTACAATCACTTATTTCTGTTTGTAAAAGTAGCATAGGTTTGTCTAGCGAAGTAACTGTCCTTAGAAAGGAACTCGACTCTACCAAGACCCTTTTAAATGATGCCACTAGTGATAGAAGTAAGTTATCTACTGATGTCATGGTATTTAAAGGTCATGCCAAAGAATATCTTAATCGGATTAAATCTGAAGAAGATAGGTTTGAGTCACTTAGGGTAGAATATGCACAGTTACTAGGCAGAAAACAAATGCTAGATGAGGATTTAGAAAGGGTAGTGAAAGAAAGTGCTAAAAAGGACAAAGAATTAGCAGATTCTAGGGTGCAGATTGTTGAACTAAGTGGCAATTGTTGAACTAAGTGGCAAACTAAATAAAATGAGAGACATAGGTGTAACACCCCAACCACGGCAGAATGATGAGATGTACAGAAAGTCGAGTATTCAAATCAAAGGATAATAGATAACATTCACCATAGCTTTAGTTGACAAGAATAATTTTACAATGCACAAGCATGTGAACCAATTCCCGAGTACAATATGTCTACCATACTTGGATATTGAGTCCACGAAACAAATAACAAATACATGAGATGATATACTACAATGATCAAGGCGGATTCCATTGCCCGTCACAAGGTTTGATCTTTGACTCCAACGTGCAATGCAAACAACCATGATGCATATAATTCCTCAAGACAAAGGCTAATTCCTGAAAAGCATGAAGAAAAAGTGTCAACTACGAAAACGTAGTTGGTGAGTGCATAGGTTTGCAAGTAAACCTCGTTACATATCCATTTCAAAATAGTTGAGAAATCCAAGGTAAATTATAAAGTTCTCATTTGTCACATTTATCGTGACAGAAAAATATATCAATCGATTAATCATTCATTATACCAAAACCATTTGGTCATCAATACTTCAATATTGCCAATTTCAGCAACTTTCAAGATTCCATATAAGGTCCAATACCCAAACCGTATGTTCAATCCACAATTTCCATCCATAATATAATATCAATACCTCTTGGTCAATGGTAAGACTACCATGACATAATTTGATGAGACTGTTCTTGAGCCACTACTAAGACCGGTTATGTCCCAATAATCAGATATAATGTCCCAAATGATAAGATAATGATAAACACATGCTGTCAATCACGTGCATAAAGATAACCAAGGGTCGTGCCATGGAGACGCCCATAAATATATAGTAGTTAGAGCACCGCGAGGCCAGACTGGCGATGAAGGTCACAAAGGCAGACCAAACATCCCACCGTTACCTATAATAGTGGATGAGGGGACAAGTCCTAGTTGCGCAACCCTCTAACTACAGGCCTCAAATGAGTTAATAGTAGTGTACAGGGGACCACCATTTGACAGTACTCAAGCTCATCATATAACATATAACACGTTGAACATACAATATAATTCCCATATCATTATCATTGTTTCAAAGAATCATTTCATAAGATAAAGCCATATAAAAGAGTTTGAAAAGGGGCTATGACTCACCTTGATATGCCGCATATTATATTCACTTATCCAAAATGGGTACTTCCCATTTATAGCTTCCTTGATCATATATCCGTCATATTCCTCAATCATATTTCGAGCCAAGACTATCCCTACGATAGGACTAATATACGTAAGTTCCTATCTTAAGCCATCACTAAGAAATGCCACTTTCATTATGTTGTCATAAATTTTGGGATCCAAGTATATTGTTAATATTTGCATCTTTTTGGTTGTAGAGAGTGTTGGTGTAAAAGGGTCACTTTCATTATACATGTAGTTATAAGTTAATAGGATTTCGGTAACTTGCCTTTGATTATCATGGTTTCCATTGTGTGCTTTGCTTGATTATAATATTTGACATTAGTAACTTCATAATATTAATATTTATGAATACTTTCTGATTTATAACTATTTATTTAATTTAATATTATTTAATTTAATTAATTATTTATTCATTTTCTTGATTTATTAACCAAATAATTCTTTAAAAATACTTTTAAGTACCTCACTTGTCTTTATAATTTGTGGCTAATTATATTTGGGTTATATTCTGATTATTATGCTTTTTAACTTAGAATATTGTGATATATATATTTATTTATGTAATTTTTCTATTAATTTAAAAATAGTTATTAATTAGTGATTTTCACTTACTTAATTATTTCTAATTTATATGACATTTGTTCTTTGACTTAAAATGATTTTATTCCAGTAGGTTTTAGTCACTTTCATCATTGGTTGTGATTATGTAACCAATTTCATGATTTATATACTTTATTTATTTATTTATTTACCTTTTTAATTATCATTTAAATTTAATAATTAATAGAAATTCTTAGAAATCACCACATAACTTTTTGGCTAAAACCTCAGGCCTTTTAGGCAACTTTTATCATGGGAAAATCATATCAATTCAACCTCTCTTGTGTCTTGCTCATTTTGAGGATTCTAAGCTTATAAATCGTTTACCGAAATAGTGATTTAAGCCTCATTTTTCGAGCAATTCAAATGCGTCAAAATGGATTTTCATCCTTATTTCATTATTTACAGAATGTTCATTATATTTTGGTGTCTTAAGTCGTGATAGTGGTGGTGGTGTGATGTGTGCAAATTAAAGCTTTCGGTTAGTGCTTATATGAACCGAATTAGTGATTTGTAGGCTTGTCTTTGCCATTTAATAACCAAGTTAAGTTTTATAACTTTTATTTGACATATTTTCAGTAGGTTTTAGTCACTTTCATCTTTGGTTGTGATTATTTAACCAATTTCATGGTTTATATACTTTATTTATTTATTTATTTACCTTTTTTAATTTATTTATTTATTTATTATTATTTATTTTTTATTATTTATTATTATTATTATTATTATTTTTCTTTTATTTATTTTTATTTATTTATTTATATTTATATTTATTTATTTAAATACTTATTTATTTATTTATTTATTTATTTATTTATTTATTTATTTATATATTTATTTAATTTAATATTATTTAATTAATTATTTATTCATTTTCTTGATTTATTAACCAAATAATTCTTTAAAAATACTTTTAAGTACCTCACTTGTCTTTATAATTTGTGGCTAATTATATTTGGGTTATATTCTGATTATTATGCTTTTTAACTTAGAATATTGTGATATATATATTTATTTATGTAATTTTTCTATTAATTTAAAAATAGTTATTAATTAGTGATTTTCACTTACTTAATTATTTCTAATTTATATGACATTTGTTCTTTGACTTAAAATGATTTTATTCCAGTAGGTTTTAGTCACTTTCATCATTGGTTGTGATTATGTAACCAATTTCATGATTTATATACTTTATTTATTTACCTTTTTAATTATCATTTAAATTTAATAATTAATAGAAATTCTTAGAAATCACCACATAACTTTTTGGCTAAAACCTCAGGCCTTTTAGGCAACTTTTATCATGGGAAAATCATATCAATTCAACCTCTCTTGTGTCTTGCTCATTTTGAGGATTCTAAGCTTATAAATCGTTTACCGAAATAGTGATTTAAGCCTCATTTTTCGAGCAATTCAAATGCGTCAAAATGGATTTTCATCCTTATTTCATTATTTACAGAATGTTCATTATATTTTGGTGTCTTAAGTCGTGATAGTGGTGGTGGTGTGATGTGTGCAAATTAAAGCTTTCGGTTAGTGCTTATATGAACCGAATTAGTGATTTGTAGGCTTGTCTTTGCCATTTAATAACCAAGTTAAGTTTTATAACTTTTATTTGACATATTTTCAGTAGGTTTATAATACTTTTTGTTATGAGATTGTTGGAGTTGGTTAAAGTTGCAATCTAGTGACTTTTAGCTTATTTTGTTGTGAAGAACTTTTACTTGGAATTTTCTGTTTTAACACTTATTTTCATAAAATGTTGAGTAGTCATTTTTGGTTAAGTTGAATTATTTGGATGTTGGTGATTTTTATACAGAGACATATATGTGTCCTATATTTATGTGAATTTTTGCTAAATTTTTAGACATTGTTTACTACCTCTAAAAATTACAAAACCAAAGTTGGTCAGAAAGCTTGCTGCTGTGCGACTCAATATATTTTATAAAAGATTTCTATGATGGACATTTAAGAAAAATCTCCCAATTTTATTTTAAGTTAGGGACACTTTGAACTCAGTTCACACCAAGTTTAAACTTCTGAAACCTATTAGTTAAGAAATTAAAAATCGTCAAAGTTGACTCAACATTAAGACAAAAATCCAGTTTTGACCACTTTTGGTAGAAAAATCATATCTTTGGTTTGGTTTAGTGTTTTTGAGTGATTCCAGTTGGAGGTTAAACTTAACTCTTTTATCTACAACTTTTATTTTGAAAGTTTTTCTTGAAACGGCCCTCACATGCCCAGTTTATCCGTCCAAAGACAGAAGAATAATTCTGTCAGAAGCATTTGGGTCCAAACAACACACCAATGACCATTCTTGCTTTATTAACACTTGAGTTCATCATTTACAAGATTAATAATTTATTTTTATACCTCTTAACATCAAATTTCCAGATTATTATACCTCTTTTAACATATTTTTCACTTAATACAAGCCCATCCACCTCATAATCCAACAACAAGATTCAACTTTCTTAGATCTAACATGTATTCATTCAAATCAACACTTTTCAATACCAATCTTTATAGATCTAACTTTCAACAACATAAAAACATCTTTTTAATGAAAAATCTCAGAAATATATTCTTCAAAATATACAAAAACACATAGATCTATGAAAAGGAAAATCACTTTAAAAGCTACTAATCTATAACAACACTTTTGGGTCTTAAACTTGTTGAATCCTTGGATCTTTCTCATAGATTTCGACATGCATATGCATGAGGAGAAAGATCCTATCAACTTTGCCTTCATCAAGTGTATATAACAAATAAATCAAGAAGAAACTTTTTTTTTTTTTTTTTTTTTTTTTTTTTTTTTTTTTTTTTTTTTTTTTTTTTTTTTTTTTTTTTTTTTTTTTTTTTTTTTTTTTTTTTTTTTTTTTTTTTTTTTTTTTTTTTTTTTTTTTTTTTTTTTTTTTTTTTTTTTTTTTTTTTTTTTTTTTTTTTTTTTTTTTTTTTTTTTTTTTTTTTTTTTTTTTTTTTTTTTTTTTTTTTTTTTTTTTTTTTTTTTTTTTTTTTTTTTTTTTTTTTTTTTTTTTTTTTTTTTTTTTTTTTTTTTTTTTTTTTTTTTTTTTTTTTTTTTTTTTTTTTTTTTTTTTTTTTTTTTTTTTTTTTTTTTTTTTTTTTTTTTTTTTTTTTTTTTTTTTTTTTTTTTTTTTTTTTTTTTTTTTTTTTTTTTTTTTTTTTTTTTTTTTTTTTTTTTTTTTTTTTTTTTTTTTTTTTTTTTTTTTTTTTTTTTTTTTTTTTTTTTTTTTTTTTTTTTTTTTTTTTTTTTTTTTTTTTTTTTTTTTTTTTTTTTTTTTTTTTTTTTTTTTTTTTTTTTTTTTTTTTTTTTTTTTTTTTTTTTTTTTTTTTTTTTTTTTTTTTTTTTTTTTTTTTTTTTTTTTTTTTTTTTTTTTTTTTTTTTTTTTTTTTTTTTTTTTTTTTTTTTTTTTTTTTTTTTTTTTTTTTTTTTTTTTTTTTTTTTTTTTTTTTTTTTTTTTTTTTTTTTTTTTTTTTTTTTTTTTTTTTTTTTTTTTTTTTTTTTTTTTTTTTTTTTTTTTTTTTTTTTTTTTTTTTTTTTTTTTTTTTTTTTTTTTTTTTTTTTTTTTTTTTTTTTTTTTTTTTTTTTTTTTTTTTTTTTTTTTTTTTTTTTTTTTTTTTTTTTTTTTTTTTTTTTTTTTTTTTTTTTTTTTTTTTTTTTTTTTTTTTTTTTTTTTTTTTTTTTTTTTTTTTTTTTTTTTTTTTTTTTTTTTTTTTTTTTTTTTTTTTTTTTTTTTTTTTTTTTTTTTTTTTTTTTTTTTTTTTTTTTTTTTTTTTTTTTTTTTTTTTTTTTTTTTTTTTTTTTTTTTTTTTTTTTTTTTTTTTTTTTTTTTTTTTTTTTTTTTTTTTTTTTTTTTTTTTTTTTTTTTTTTTTTTTTTTTTTTTTTTTTTTTTTTTTTTTTTTTTTTTTTTTTTTTTTTTTTTTTTTTTTTTTTTTTTTTTATTTTCTTTTCTTTTTTATTTTATTTATTAAGTGTGTGTATATATGTATAGGTTAAGTGTATATATGTGTTGTAAGGTTAATTTGTATTAGTTTGTAGTGTAAGTAGATTTTTATTCTAGTATGTGTATACATATATATATGTCGTGTATGTAGGTATGTATGTGTATATTTTTGTGTTTTTCATTTGTTACAAGGCTCATTGGTTGTAATCTTGTATTTATATTGGACTTGTACATATATACTTATTATTATTCAAGCATTCTCATGTACTTAAGGAGTTTTAATTATTTTTAAGGTGCTCATGGTATTTTCATGGCCAAATTTACTTTAATTAACTAAATGATTAAATTGTTGGACCTTCGTAAGGATTTTTGATGGTTATCTCAACTTGTGAGTCCTACATTATTATTTATATAACTAGTTTTAATGGAAATGAAGTTTTTGGTTCATTGACATTTCACCAAGTTCAATTGGAACAAATTTATAGCTTGAGATTGTGTTGAATGATTATAGTTATTGTTCATGGCATTTCTAAGGCAACTAGCTATCTTTGGGAATTCTACTGAATGAGATGGCAAGTATCACTATGCCTTAATGTCTGGAAGGCAAAATCTCTTAAGAAACCTCTAGGGATAGATATCTAGATGAATATAAGTAAATTGTCCTAGTCGGAAATTGAGGGTTGTTACAATAGGAACTATGATGGGTCACCTTAGAGATGCAAAAGTTAAAGGTGAACAACCTAGTTTTATCCAGAAATATAATGCCGTTCCGCCACCTTTTAGTCACAATTATGACAGTTTTCAGAAGCTTACTTTAGAAGAATCTGAAAAATCAAGTCCTGAAAATGTACCCAAGACTACCTCTCCGGAGACCAAAACTAGCGATATTCTTATCCCTGAGATTTCTAAGTCAGAGGGATCTGGGAACAGGACTAGTGAATCTAAGGCTCACTCAGACCCAAGTGAAGCTAAACGGACAGTGGATAATAAACTAAAAGAAATTGAAAAAGAAGTTGAAATGGAAACATTTGTCTACTTTACTTTGAAAGGTAATGATGAAGTGTTTTCAGCAAAGGAGTCAGATTTAAACGATAAATATCCTGAAAATATTGATCAAATATGGAGTCTTGATAAACCCATAAAATCTGAACATTTGCCAAAACCTGTTAAAAGCAAGAACTTTAAAGATACAGTTTTCAAGAAAGGTTTTGTTCAAACTTCTACAATTAATGCAGAAGGTTTGAGTGTTCAATCTGAAACACTTGAACAATTTGCTGAAAGGAAAATTAAAGAAATGTTATCCATTGATCCAAAGATTCAAACTGTGAAACGGTATGCACCTCCCATACAAGCACCGACTTCTTGGGAAGAGGCCTATGCAGCTCTTGAATATATAGATGAATTAAGAGGTCATGGGGTTCCAGTGCCTGAGATTATTCATGGTGATATATCAAAGAAGACTTCTAAAAGGTCATGTTTTAAGTGTCGTGAGATAGGTCACGTATCAAGTTGTTGTCCTTATAAGAAGAATAAATCTCGGATGTCACCTGATAAGTCTAAGGTTAGTGTTGGGTCTTCTGGTAGCAATGGGAAGGGTAAATTAGTTGATCAAGTAAGTTCACCACAGTTCATGAGTGCTTATAGAAATAAATATTATGAGGATTATGCAAAAAGACATCCAGATGATGTAAATGCACAGAACTATGTGAAACTAATTAGGTCAAAAGTTGTCAATGGACATCGAAAACCATCCCAAACTCTAAGGAACACATCACCTCAATCTAGAAGTATTTCACCTAAAGACAGATCTGAGAAGTCTAGAAGTGTCTCACCTAGAGATAAGTCTGTACAATCTAGAAGTGTCTTACAAAGGGAGATTGAGAATAGAGCCCAGACAAGTAGTAGTAAACCTAGAAGTGTCTCATCTCGAGAAGGTTCTAGTAGTTCGAGTCAGTCTAGTAAATTAAGAGATAAACCCAACAGTGCTTACTATGAAAGGTTAATAGCTGAAGCTAAATCGAATTCTAATCCATTATTTCAGCGACATAGTCCTAGGAGAATGTCTTCATCATCTCCTGAGAAAATGTCAAGATTTCAAAAGAACTCTAAGGGTTTTAACCAAAGGCTACCTACTGAAAGGAGGCCTAGTGGTTCCCCCAATCGTAGGCTTAGTGCTGGAAGAAATTCACGAATTTCACCCAGCAGAAGGCCTGTTGACAGCTCAACTGTTAAACCAGCTAAGGCTTGGGTGCCTACTGGTGAATTTTGGGCTGACATAGTCTCTGATGAAGAGAATGATAGACCCAAAGCCAACAGGGCTAGGGGTCCTTTTGAGAACTAATTATTTTGTGAATGTGCAGGAGTTGCTAAGGAAAACCACAGGTTTATGGTTTGTCAATAGCGGAAGCTCCAAGCACATTATGGAAGACAAGGGACTATTGACGGAGTTTACTCCTGTTAAAGGGTCCTATGTCTGTTTTATGGATTCCAAAGGCGGAAAAATTTCCGGGGTTGGAAGAGTTGTAAAAGAAGCATCTTCATTGATAATGTTAATTTTGTTGAAAAACAGGATCAGAACCTTTTGCCAGGTGTATCAATATCTAAGAAGGACTTAGAAAAGGAAAAAGTCTATCTTACTCATTATACATTAAAGGGTAGTGATCGAGTTTTTACCGAGATGGAATTTTCAAGATTTTGTTTTCCTCGGGTTTTGATTGACAAGGTATGGAGTGTAGAAGTTAACAAGGAGGATCGCAGCTATGATCGTCTAAAAGTTGTGCCTCTTGTGTTAACTCCTGAACAAGAAGAGATTTGTAGGTCTCATGAGCAAGCTGTCAAGGACTTTGAAGATGTGTTAGATGGACGAAAGAGAAAAATCCATGAAACTCATGATCAATGTTCCAAGAAGACTTGTTCTAATTAGTTTATATTTTGTTCATGTGATAAATAAAGTACTATAGAAGATCATGACTAGATGATGATCTATAGTACATGTTCTAATTTTTATATTTTTGATTTATGTTGTTGGTTATGTTATATGTCAGTTCCAGAAGTGCACTAGTTTAATCACATGGATGAAGAAATTGGTGTTCTTGAGGAAGTAGACATCAGTAGATGTTTGTCTTAGGGGAGAGATTGGAATACATAACAGCAAGTGAATACTCATTCACCGGCTCTGGCTATCACGGTTAGGTTTTCCTTTGTACTCTCATAAAGACAGATTGTTAATCCACCATATCCATAACCAATAATCCTGTTAAGCACAGTAGGACTAAGCACATAGACATAAGGTTTCATTTTATACGTGATTGTGCTGAAAAGAAATTAATAGTCCTAGAAAAGGTGTCGAGTGACTTTAATTTAGCTGATCTGTTCACTAAGGCTTTCGACCGAACTCATTTCGAGTTGTTAGTCCAATTGATTGGAATGAGAAATCTATAGTGATAGTGTCTCTCAAAAGGAACTTTGTAAAATGAGTCAGTGTTTGTCTCGTAATGTATGTGTGTCAGATAGTGTCAGAAAAGCAAAATAAAAATCAGAAAAATCAGAAAAGAAAAAGAAATATAATAAAAAGAGTAAGGTCACTGCATCAAGATAATTAGACGTGACGATACTTTAGCTTTTAAGCCTACCGAATTGTACTTTAAATTGCTTAGTTCAGTGATACCATTATATGATGTATCGATAGGCACAAAGTACCAAAGTTTCCTTATAATCTGAACTTAAATGTATACAATGTTCTTATGGGAAACATATTCAGATATATGGCTGAGAATGCTTGTTCTTAAAATAGACAAGTCCTTTAAATCGTATGAAAGATCTTGCATTGTAATTATGTATATTTGGTCTTTATATAGAAGGTCTCGGGTACATATATGTGTATGTATTGCTTTTTCGGATGTATATTTGTGACAAGATATGCAAATATCTAATAAAACTATAAATCTGTTGAAAATATGAAGCTAATGTGGCCTTTGAGATTCGAACAAGTAAGTCCTTGGGGTGTCTTTGTATACCTAGCCTACCTAAAGCTTCAAACTTGGGATAGGTTGTCAGAAAGTTCGCTACACGGGTCTCATCGAAAGTCATGGGTTTTCATAAGTGCTTAAAATAATGTCACAAATATGCAAGTACTTGGCATTATGCAATGTTGAGTATATTTCCGTACGTGAGTCAAGTTAAGTCGCTTTGCGCGTGAGGAATCACCGACCTGTCACCGCTGACTTGATTCTTAAAGACTTCTCACTTTACTCACCAAATGTCTTAATTTTAGTGCTTGTGTCGATTGTGAGAGTGTATCTGAATATGGGGCACATAAGTTCGCAAACGTGATTATGTGACATATTAGGCTACTCGGGTTGCATGGTGACTGTCCTTGGCCAGGGTATGTCGAAAGTGTCACAAATCAAAAAGGAGACTGGAAGTACCGAGTGTTTAAGAGGACAAACATATTGGTATTCGTTTTTTGGATCACTGTTCATAACTAATAATAAGAGAATTATTTCTTGCTAGTAGGCTTATGTAACATGCTAATCTGATCTAATCAGCAGTAACTTTAGCTCTTGTAACTATGTTATTCGTTTATGTTTAGTGTTTGTGTGTGTGTGTGTGTTTGTGTTTTTCGTGAAATGTTTAAATTTTTATTGTATTGTTTAAATAAAAGTTCCTATTGCACGAGAGATATAGTCATAATAGAATCTAGTTTCCAAGAGGACTCAACTACGTTCTTATGGAACAATGAATAAACGAGTAGGGTAGTTAAGCGATAGTGTTTGTGATCAAAAGCTAAAAGAAAGTATGTCACATTAACAGAATATGGGTTTAAGGAAAAGGACACAGAGTTGTTAATTTCAATAAACAGATATTGAGTTAATGCTTTTACATTGATTCTTAGAAAGAAGATTTTCTTAAGAATGAACACAGAGATGTTCATAGTTTTGAATTTTATCTTTAAAAGAATCATTTTATATTTTAGAAAGAAGATTTTCATTAGAATGGACACAGAGTTGTTCATAGTTTTGAATTTGATCTTTGAAAGATTTTTGAATCAAAAAGATTTGGAACAGAGATTCTAAATAATTTTGATAAACTATGTGCATAAGTTGAAAGTGCTTGCAGTGAATTATTTGACCTTAAAGTGATTTAGGCTAATAATAGATTGCTAAGTATATTCATTTTTATCTTGCTACTTTATTCAATTCTTCAGATTGTATGATTTTACTTTGAGAAGATTTGATGTGTATGTGTTGAGATGTGCAGGACAGCGGACAAATATTCATTTTTGTAGGTTGTCGAGCAAGATCTCACCATGGAAGCAAGATATGGATCATGCAAATATATCCGGAACAAAGATAAATATTAGTTTGATGAGGCTATCATAGGAGTATTTATAATTGTTATCCAGTTTAACCAAGATGAATACTAGTTTGATGAGGCAATCATAGGAGTATTCCATATGGTAAAAGGGAGTTTTGCATGATTAAGATCTCGTTTGCAAAAATATAAGAGATTAGGTTTCAGTTAGATGTTTTTACAGAGTTAAAGACAAGTGACTTTAGAAACGGAATCTATATAAGTTTGCGTTGGAAGACCTTAGTTTAGGTTATCCATAGAATGATAAGACCGAGATCTTAAGATTCTATATTTTTGATAAGTATCCGTAGAATGATAAGACAGAGTTCTTAAGATTCTAGATAAGTATCCGTAGAATGATAAGACAGGGATCTTAAGATTCTTACTTTTGAACCTTAAAATCTCGATTATAAGGGTTTAGTTTGGTTCAAGTTCTTGAAGATTTGTAGTTCTAGACTAAGATAATGTCATATGTTTATGACTTATGATAGTGAAGAATAACAAATTTGGAGAAGAAAATGAAGAATGTAGTTCTAGATTAAGTCGTTACTATCAAATGTAATAGTGATGAAATAATGAAGAATAACATTATCATTTTCATTTTTATTTTTTTACGCTTATATAAAACCTGCACATACAAGTGTGAAATATTTTTTTGTAGCAGGTATTAGCACAAGGAAGCACATTGAGACTTCGAGACATAATTTAGATTGCTTATGAAACAGGTTCCATGTTCCTGAAGTTTGTGATTCAAGTTTCAAAGTTTTTGGTTTTCATGAGAGTTAACTAGTTCAGGATTGATTGTTGGAAATTCTACCTCTCTATTACATGTCGGTTATGCAAGGCGAGCAGGGACTCGAGCAATATATCCAAGAAGGAAGATTGCATATGCTTAATTTGGAGGGATTTATCGTTGAGGGGGAGAACTACAACAAGCTATGGTGCATTAGTTGATTATTATGACGATACAGAGAGTTTGAAGTTTGTCTTTCAAATATGAAGTTTCAGAAGATCGAGTTTCGGGTATAGCAATGAAAATTTTGTTGTCTCGAAATTCTTTTTCAGTGTATTTGCAGATAAGTCAATCCAAGGGAAGGATTTCTAAGTAAAAGACTGAAGTGTTCAAGACAAAAGCTAAGATCATCAGGTTTTTATTATTTATATAGTAATTACAGATGATGATAGCTGTATTTCTATTAGTTGAAGATCTTAGATATAGAATATGAAAGATTATCAACTATGTTTGTAAAACCTTAGACATAGACATATGTAAATGTAGAAGGTTATGTGAAACCTTAGACATAGACATTAAGTGAATGTAGAAGATTATTAAAATCTTAGACATAGACATAATGTGAATGTAGAAGGTTAAATAAAACCTTAGATATAGACTTAATGTGAATGAAGAAGATTAAGAAAATTCTTAGTCATAGACGTTAAGTGAATATGAAAGGTTATTGACTATATTATGCCTTAGACATAGAAATGTCATGTTTGAATGTGAAAGGCTACATGGTTAATATTTTATGCCTTAGACATAGATATATTGTTTGAATATGAAAGGTCTTTGCTACCTTAGATATAGAAACATATATGAATGTGAAAGGTTTAAGCATTGATTGTTTAGATCATATAGTTATGAAAACATGTCTTAAATTGAGGAGGAGTACCTAGTCAATTGTGTTTTCATAAGAATATGAAGTATTTAATCAATATTTTGTTCTATCATAGTTATGTATCACAATCATAAATTGAGGGGGAGTACATAAGAATGATGGTTGTTATTATGATTAGTCATCGTTATACTTCCTAGTCATAAAATTGAGGGCGAGGTATAAGAATGAAGAATCAATTTTATAACTGGTTAGAAATATGGATTGTTGCAAGTGGTACAGTTTCGGGAAAGCTAAATTTGAGAAAGTTTTGGAAAGATTGATCGTTTAAAAGTTAAAGAATTTTGTGTAAGTTTATTAACTTTTCAGGTTAAGACGAAGATCGAGGAAAAGATGAAAATTTGATGCTTACAAGTTTGATCTTTTAAATTTTCATATTTCCAGGAAGTTCGTGGTAATCGTTGATCAATTATTCAGAAACTTTGACGAAATTTTGATTTTAAAGTGTACAGGAGGTAATTACGACCTCGTAATTGCAAGAAGCAGAATACGACCTCGTAATTGGTCTAATTGGGCTTTAGGCAAATACGACCTCGTAATTGGGCCGGGTTGACCTAGATCCATTCGGGTCAAGTGGGTATATAAACCCATTTTAGCCAAACACGACCTCACATTTTATTTTATCAAAATTGAGCTTTACGACCCCGAAATACTACTTTGCTACCCCGTTTGAGTTTTGATATATACAATTAGATCGAGTGTTTTTGAGTGATATATTTGTGATCCTCGTGAAATACTGAATCTAGGTATACTATCTAATCGTCTTATAGTTAACCATGCAACAAGAAAATCAAGAAAATAGAGTTCAAAATTTTCGAACTAGATTTTTAAATTTTCATTCGATTTTGATGTTTTTGGTTAAAAATAAGGGTTGGGGGTATCTTTATCGTTTGAATACGAGTATAAAGAAACAATTTTTACCAGTTTTGGTTGGGTAAATCGCGATTTCGTGTTGGGGAAGATGAACAGTGCGACGGACTCGCATTTGGGGTTTTGCTAGCCCAGATTTGCGACCTCGTAAATGTCAATTTATTTTGACCGGTTTGACTTTCGAAATACGATGCCGATTTACGACCTGATCAAATACGTGGCCAAATTGGAAAATACGACCTCGTATTTTAGAGTTTGGTTGACCGTATTTTGACCTTGAAATACGACCTCGTACAGAGATACGACCTCGTATTTAACCTAACAGATTTTCAAAAGTTTATTCTTATAAATATTTGAAAATGAGTTAATTTATATTTAACTTAATTACAGGGTTAATTAAAGTTAATTTAACAGATTTTCAAAAGTTTATGTTTATAAAGATTTGAAAATGAGTTAATTGATGCTTAACTAAATTACAGAGATAATTTATGTTATGTTGTAAATTACAGGGATAATTTATGCTTTTGACTAAATTACCGGGATAATTTTAGTTGTGTATGATAGGCATATGAATTTTTATGTCTATTTGAATAATTAATTATTTGTTATTGATTACAGAAATAGCAAGAACTTTCATAGTAGGTCATAATTATGTGATGAACTTCGATGATAATCAGGAAGGAACGGCTTATTATCATGAGATATTTGCCTTTTTCCGAAGATCAAGGATTCATCATGTTCTTACACATTCTCCAGTCATATATTTAGATTATCTCAGAGATTTCTGGAATAATGCTGACTGTGTGAAGGCGGGAGATGTGTATATCTTTCATACCATAGTTGCTGGGCAGCAGATACAGTTCACAGCTGCTGACCTTGTTAACATTCTTAATCTGGGCACAGTTGAACAAGAAGGTGGTGCTACAGGTCTCACCAAGTTCAGACATGAAGTCATTCAAGGTGCTTTCAGAAGAATGGGGTTTGCTGCAGATATGTCAAGTAAAACTCTGTTCAAGAAGGGTTTTTATGGCAGGTGGAGGTATCTTGCGCATGTGTTGCTGGTTAGTTTAAGCAACAAGAAGTCTGGTTATGATACGTTGAACCAGGAAGCCCAAGCACAGATGGTGGGCTTGGTATTTAACAAGCCGTATAGTTTTTCGAAATTCTTCTTCGATGAGATGAAGAAACAGATCACAACCACAGGAAAGAGGAGGTTTTTGATGTATCCTCGGTTCGTGATGATGATTATCAATGCTCGACTTCCAAATCTACCTGCTATAGGAGAAATGAAGCAAGTGAGCTCGATCATCCGACGTGGTTATGATGAGTTTGTGTCTCGATACCAGAATGATCCAAATGCACAAAATGTTGCATTATTTGGTGCGATCGTTAATGCCAACTACGCGGCACCTGCTGATGAGGTCATATCAGCTTATGAAGGGCCTCAGCCAGAGGATGGTGAAGCTGCTGAGAATGTTGAGCAGTTACATGACGTAGTAGTTCAGGCAGATGCACCAGAAGAGCCTGAAGTGGTGGTACAGGTTGCAGATGATGTGATTAACCAACTTGGAGCCAATCCTGAGATTGTAGATGATTTATTGGAAGAGATGGCTGATCCAGATGTGATAATGCTAGTGCTCAGGATAGTGAGTCTACCAAGACCGACTCTACCAATAATACTTCTACCGAGTCAGATTTGCATCCTGTAATTGTGCATAGACTGGAGAAGAGGTTGGGATATGATCCACAAGCTCATATGAGAGCTAGGGCAGAGATTGCGGATTATTATTATGATTTAGGATCTATGTGGGATCAAGAGAAAGAACGGTTAGGGTTAACTCATACTCCTTCAGAGTCAGAGTCAGATTCTGATTTCGAGACTGAGACTGAGACTGAGAAGGAGCAGAGCAGGAGCAAGAAGAAAAAGCAGAGGAAGTAGATTGATGACAAAGACAAGACAAAGACATAGGTATGTTAATGTCTAGAAGCTATTGCCAAGGGGGAGTCTGTAAGTGCACATCTATGTCAATAGCAGTCTAGGTTGTTTGGGCTTATATTGTTATATGTCTTTGTAATGTGATTGTCATTAATGAACTTAGTATTATGCATAGAATACTAGATTAAGTTTAAGTATTGAATGTGTAATAAATCTGCTAAGTGTGAAATGCGACCTCGCATTTCACATAGGGAATACGACTCCGTATTTGCAGGGTCAAATACGAGGCCAATCACAGAATGCGACCTCGCATTAGTGACGGGCTGGGCTGGATTTGCGAGGCCGACTCGCTGAAGCCCATGTCGGGTGTTACCTATATAAACCGAACCTTAACAGAGATTAGGGTTGAACATTTGTTGAAATATCAAGCATACTTGTGCAGGTTAAGTGGTCAAAGCTTGTTCCGCTAGCCCGAATAAACTCTGCGAGGCAGCAGGTGATCTAGGGGCTTATTGTTGATCACCAAGTTATAGTGAGAGATTCCGCACCTCAAGATAACTGAAGCAAGTTATTAACGATCCGTACCAGGGGACTTACACTTCTCTTCCAGAATTTCCCCATCTCCCTTTCTCTGCCATTCTTCAAATCCGTCCATCTCCCCTTCTCTTCCATTATTCAAATCCGTATTAGTCTCAAAATCGTATATGGAATACAAGAAGAACAAGAAGGTACAAAATTCTTAATATGTTTGCATTACAGTTTTCTTTAAACAGTTCTAATTGTAATCAAAGTAAATAAAAGTCAACAAAAATCAAGGCCAATATTTATCGACTGTTGTTCTGTATCTACAACGGACAATTGTATGTTGCGATCTATCGAGTTAAGTCGAAAAAGGGTCGCAAGGTGCTGATATGCAACAAAGATGGGAAGACAAAAAACACTACAACGAATGTCGTCTACAAAGAAGTATTGCAAAAGATGAAGGAAGATATATGATTTTTTAAACCATTTGATTTAGCATTAAGTACTTACATTTGAGTATCTCAATTTTTTTAAACTATAGTTTCACATTTTAACGTATAAGTATTTTTGTCTTGCATATATTATTTCTTATATTAAACCCGTGTATTTGACACGAGTCTAAAATCTAGTCATGGACTATAGTTAAAGGGGAGACCCAATTGTAGAATTTGGGTTTGAAGGGAGGATTGTTGAGTGAAACCCCATTGAGCTTATATCGGACTTAATGAGTTGAGAATATAATTACTACACCAACTTACCAAACACCTAATTAGTGTCCTAATTTACACATTTTCTTATCTTTTCAACTTGCAAGTAGCAGATATATATTTAATTCAATAAAACAAATATGTTGCAAGGAAGTGATATGTATGCATACACGTATATGTACATATCTATTCAATGATTGAATGAGTAGTGATGATTAGAAGATGAGTCCAAATTGCATGTGAGGAACATCAGGAGAACATGTCCCAGTCCCACACTGCATGGGCTACATTTGCAAAATTAAAACTGATCCCGGTTCAACTCCGGTTCGGGAGAATATTAGTTGTCCAAGTGGTCAAGTTTTGTCATTCTTCTGTCTTTCTTCCTTTCGGCCCTCTCTTTTATCAATCATTCTTCTAATCTTTAATATAATATTATCTACTTTTTAGTTGAATGATTAAATATATTTTTGCAAAAATGATACGTATTATTAAAACTCATCAGCTTAAACAAGCCTAACAAAGAGATCAAAATACAAAACAAGATTAAAAATGAAGATGAGGAGAAAGATAAAATGGAATAAGTGCAAATGTATATTTTTTCAATATAACAAACAATTGAAGCCTCAGTAACAAAAAGTATTATTTACATTTATACTCATTTTATGTATTAACAAATTTAAATCCAATTACAAATAAATTCACTACATAAATATTGGTTCAATTTACGCAAACAAAAGATTGCGATTGGCTTATAAATTATTAAAACAACCTTAGATTATCGATTAAAATAAGACGAATTTTAATTATAAATAGTGTGACTATGCCCGTGGAAATGTGGAATCATATTTATATATCTATTTTTTTGCTTGTAGAGTCAAGTCTATATTAAAAATAGAAACAATGGACCTAATTAACTTAATAAACTATTAATGGATATGACTTTTGCCCTTAAATCTGGTCTGTCCCCGCCTCCAACCACTACATTAGATTTTATCATATTTCGGAGTCAAAATACATCTTTTATCCACATATATAAAGAAGGTGATATAATTATAAATAACAAGTTTTTTGACCCCGGGCGTTGCGAGATCGACGTTGCGTCATGCAAACATATATACATACAACATTACCTAAAAGTTTGGACACTTAAAGTTTACTATAAGGGGTAGAAACTTAAAAAATTGGTGGTCAAAACTAAGAGTTTGATGGTAAAAGTTAGAAGCCTTAAAATAAGAGATAGAAAGTAAAAAAAATAAAAATTGATGATTAAAGTTAGAACTATAATTAAGTTTGTATACAAAAAGTTGGACTAAAGTTAAAAAATCCAAAAGTTAAGTGGTAAAAATAAGTTTGAAGCGTTAAAATAAGAGAAAGAAAGTAAAAAAAAAAAAAGATTTGATGATTAAAGTTAAAATCCAAAGTTAATTGATAAAAATTAAAGACTTTAAAAGTAAATTATACTTGTATACAAAAAGTTAGACTAAAGTGATAAAACATAAAAGTTAAGTGGTAAAAATAAGAAACTCTAAAAGTATACAATCGTTAAAAAAAAAAATCGGAAAAAGACAAAATAGGAATAAGACAAAATTGTTGACGTCAGCGTCGGGTTACTGTAGCTAAGGCCTATATAATTGTTATATATATAATATAATGTTTTGTCTATCTATAATCATAATCATAATATATAGTATAAGCTTTACCTTAAAAAAGAAATATTTTAACATAAGATATTTTCTTTATTTTCAATGCATCTTTTCAACTAAAACTAATTAGACTATACAAAGAGAAAACAATTAGGATGGTTATGCTATCACACGTGTGACAAGCAGAAACCATTGAAGAATGTCAAAAATCGGAGACGGTTGATCACTCATCCAATTATATGAACCCCATTGCACCCACTGAAACGTGTGTAATACACATATAATGTATATCAAATCGTTGTTTTTCTCTCATCCGATATAATTTTGTCGTGATAATTGTAGAAAACAATATTATTATTTTTAATGAAGTGTATAATAAAAAGCTTAATATATGTGGATGAGTATTTATTTACTTTGTAAGAAAATTCACCAAACATAATTGAATTATAGGTAAAATAGCAATAACAATTTGACAAAAGCATTTATATCTTTTGACCATACGTCCTTTTGAAAAAGTAAAAAACTTTGATTTCACATTGATTGTATTGAAAGAAGAAAAAAATGAGAATGTCATTTTAGTAAATAAAATTCCAGAAAAACACAAGCAAAATTCTATTATTTATATATATATTTTTTTATTTAATAAACACACACTCTCTCACCTCACTCATCATCCCCTTTCCTACTCTCTCAGTCCCTCTCTCTGTATCTATATATCTGTATCTATATATCTTCTTCATCTTCATATATAGACAAGACAACAAAAAGACATTGAAAACAGAAAAAAGGCTTAGATCTGCGTCCACAAAATTTTATCCAGCTTACATTATTTGTAAGGATTTTGTATCTATTATTACTACAAATGTACTTGTTTCTTTTTATAGATATATATTTTGTATATCAAGTTGAATTCTGTTTTTATTTATTTATTTATTTTTTGCTGTTTAAGATCTGTGAATTTTGAAGTAGTTCAATTAGTGTGTGCGTGTGTGTGTTATGCATAAGCTGATGTACATTTGTGTATTGCTGTTTTTCTTTTTTAATAATTATTTGAGATATATTGATTATGAAAAATGATAAATGTGACTAATTTGATACGTCTACAACCATGTCCAAAAATTTGTTGCTGACGTGTGACGGATCAAAGGTAAAGATGAAGAGAGAACGAGTTGAATTCATGTTTCATGACTAGATTTTTAGACATTTTTTAGGCCTACCAAATTAGTCACGTTGATTTATTTTTATAATGCTTTGTTATTTTTAATTCATATCATATGTTTTTCTTCAAATTTTGATAATTTATAGATGCTTTGAAAAAATTGAATTTATTTGTAGTAGTCAATTGTTGCTGTAGGTTGAACTATAGAATTACGAGAAATGTATATAATAACAATATTGTCACTTGTTATCGTTTCTTTCTTTCGTATTTGTAAACCATAAGAACTGTTTTATATGAACTAACACATTTGTGAGTGGAAATGAACTTTTGTTTCTTTTTAAATAGCATAATGCTTGCGATGCGATGTCGACGAATAATTTTTGAGCATTTCTCGCCTTTATATAAAGAGTATAAAATATGCATGTTCTCAAATTAGAATCTCTTTCAGTCAACAACTTCAGTTGAAGTTTTAATCAAGCAGTTATTAACGCAGATATTAGTTAATAACAGACAATATGTTACCAATTATGTACACTTATATTTTGAGTACATTTTGATTGTTAAGTGTTGTTTCATGCTAGGTTAGGGTGATACCAAATGGCAGAGGTAGATATCAAAAATCTTCTTAATGGAGAAACAACCTGTGGTTCGCTACTTCATCAGTTGCAGGTGAAATGTCGATTTCTTTTCCATTAATTACGTAGATAGAAATAGGAAAGTTTTTCACTTTTTCTGGACTCCAAGGGGACCGTTTAGTAAATTTGTTATGATAACGCAGAAAATTTGGGATGAGGTGGGTGAATGTGACGAGGAAAGGGATAAAATGCTTCTTCAGCTAGAGCAAGAGTGTTTGGACGTATACAAGAGGAAAGTTGACCAGGCTGTAAAGTCAAGAGCACATCTTCTTCAGGCTCTGGCAGATGCTAAACTTGAACTCTCTACTCTCGTTGCATCCCTTGGAGAGAAAACATTTGCTGGAATCGTATGTAACTTGTGACCTTTAGTTTAGTTCTTTGAAACTTTAGAGAAAGACTACATAACTTATTATTTATGATATCTTTTCTTTGTGTCGTATGGTTCTATATGTAGCCCGAGAAGCCATCCGGAACCATTAAGGAACAGCTTGAAGCTATTGCGCCAGCATTGAAACAATTGTGGACACAGAAAGAAGAAAGGATAAAGGAGTTCTTGGACGTACAAACACAGATACAGAAGATATGTGGGGAAATTTCAGGGGGTAATCTTCAGTCAGGAACCCCAAAAGTTGATGAGTCAGATCTATCGTTGAAGAAGTTGGATGAATTTCATGACCAGCTGCAAGAACTTCAGAAAGAGAAGGTGCATTTTTACTTCAGTCTCTTATATGTTAACTTGAAAGAAAGCTGGGAAATATGTTCGGCTATGGCATTAATAATGTTGATATATTGTTTAATGTGGCAGAGTGATCGATTGCACAAGGTCTTGGAATTTGTGAGCGCTGTACATGATCTTTGTGCCATTCTTGGGATTGACTTTTACAGCACGGTGACGGATGTTCATCCAAGCTTAAATGATGCAACTGGTGTACAGTCTAAAAGCATAAGCAATGACACACTAGCTAGGCTTGCTAAGACCGTCTCAACTTTAAAAGAAGATAAGAAACAACGTCTGGAGAAGGTACATCATTTCACCTCTTTGTTCTTTCAGTAGAAGCCCGTTAGGCCGTTAGTAGTATTTAATGCACCTTATAAGTTATATCTTAAATATTTCTGCAGACAACCAATACCGAAATATGTCTACGTTTTGTTTCTTTGCGCATTGTCAACTTTATCTTAAAGTTTTGATCTCAATGGGCATTTTTCTTCAAGGCATTGCTACATCAAAATACCTGACATGATTTGGTTTCTCTTTTGCAGCTTCAAGTATTAGCAACTCAGCTAATTGACCTTTGGAATTTGATGGATACGTCTGAAAACGAGCGTAGCTTGTTTGATCATGTTACATGTAACGTATCAGCTTCAGTTAATGAAGTCACCATGCCAGGGGCTCTTGCTGTAGATTTGATTGAGCAGGTATTACAAGCAACAGTGTTTGTTAAAGAACACTATTACTGAAGCCTATTTCGATGATGGAAATATTATTATTGCTCACTAACAGAATGTGATTACTGATTTGAAACATTACATGTTTTTCCTCTGTAGGCTGAGGTGGAGGTCGAAAGGCTTGATAAGCTTAAAGCTAGCAGAATGAAAGAGATCGCCTTTAAGAGGCAGGGTGAGCTTGAAGAGATTTTTGCACGTGCACACATAGAGATTGACACACAGGCCGCTAGGGAGAAAATTTTGTCCCTCATTGATTCTGGGAATGTCGAGCCTTCCGAGTTGCTAGCGGACATGGAAAATCAGATTATAAAAGCTAAAGAAGAAGCAATCAGTAGGAAAGATATATTAGATAAGGTTGAGAAGTGGATGTCAGCATGTGAAGAAGAAAGCTGGCTTGACGATTACAATAGGGTCTCTCTCTCTCTCTCTCTCTCTCACTCTCTCTCTCCCATCCTTTTCTTTTTAATAAGCAATTAGTTTGTCATATTTGAGTGCAAAAGTGTTTTTCGTTGTATAGTATATCCAAAATGATTTTGGAGGACTTGCAAGATTAATATCCGTGCGATCCACTGGGCATAAAACATAAGCCAAATTGATCTAATGCATAGCAATTTAAATACTATTTACAGTGCTCTTTTCTTTTAGAAGTTGCATGTTTCCATAAATTTTTGTTGTCAGATATGAACTTAGTATTGGCTTCTTTGTAACAGGATCACAACAGGTACAATATAAGCAGGGGTGCACATTTAAATCTCAAGCGAGCTGAGAAGGCCAGAATTTTGGTCAATAAAATTCCTGGTAAATATGCAATTTTTTCCTCCTTTTCGGAATAGCGTTAGTTATAATTGGATTTTCAATCTAATCCAATATTTGGATGCTTACAATTTCGACCATATACCTAGACCTTTCAATCTACAAATTTTCAGTAGTTTAATTCACGAGTCACTTTGGCTGTTGATTGTTTTTTTGTCAATTGCTCATATCCATGTCCCAGGTATAAACAATGCATGTATATTTTCATCAAAAGACGATTGAAGATAAAACATTCATTCATTTGTGAAATCTGATATATCGAAATAGTTATTTGAAAATACTCCATGAATTGTTGTTGATAAAAAGCAAAACTTTTTATGCAGCTCTTGTTGACTCATTGATTGCCAAAACTCGAGCATGGGAAGAGGAACATGAACATACTTTTGTTTATGACGGCGTTCCACTCCTTGCCATGCTAGACGAATATGCTTTGCTTAGGCATGATAGAGAAGAAGAGAAACGAAGGATGAGGGTTAGGAAAATCTTACATTCTACTAGAGGTGGCAGTTTCAGCCCATTTAAAAGGGAACGGGCTCAAATTCGCCCAAAGCATATATTTAAAGCATTAAAAGTCCTAAAGTTTATTTCTTATTTTTTATTGTTACTGAAGTTATCTAATTTGCTAATTATTTCAAACATTATGATTTATGATAGTTTTTAAAAACTTTGGGCAAAAAGTTACCCGGTCAACCCGAGTCTTCTTTTCAAGTTCTAAATATATGCATGTTTTGACCTATTACCCAGCTCACCCATTTTGCCACCTCTGTGTTCCACCAACTCACTTATTTCTAGAACCTGTTGAAACTCATTTTAGTTTGATATCATTACAGGACCAGAAGAAATTCCATGAACAGCTAAACACAGAGCAAGAAGCTATCTTTGGTTCAAGACCAAGCCCTGCTCGTCCGCTTAGCAGTACGAAGAAGGTGGTGGGACCACGTGTCAATGGCGGCGCAGCAAATGGAACTCCTAACAGACGAATGTCTCTGAACCAAAACGGAAGTAAGTCAGGCAGAAGGGATAGCAACGCCAGGCCAATTGCTCCTTCAAACTATGTGGCTATAACAAAAGAAGATGCTGCTTCACATGTGTCGGGTACGGAGCCCGCCCCAAATACACCTTAAGATCAATCGAGTAAGCGTAAAAATTTAGGATCATACCCCTCCCTCTTGCGGTTCCATGTTGCAATATAACTAGTTTAAAGGTGCATATTTGGAGAGTGACTGGACATACATTAGTTACGTTGTTTGCATTATATTAGT
This sequence comes from Erigeron breviscapus, assembly GCA_034093135.1. Lineage (NCBI taxonomy): Eukaryota > Viridiplantae > Streptophyta > Magnoliopsida > Asterales > Asteraceae > Erigeron > Erigeron breviscapus. The sequence continues at coordinate 207,148,096 of CM067167.1, read as the reverse complement.
ATCTCTTAATTACCCAAATTCTATTTCTTTTTCCAACTTGCTATAGCTATAGATTATACAGATCTAGCATCTAGGCAAAGATCTGAGTATGTTACAACCTGCTTATAATTTACATGCAAGTATGTTTGACCAACATGAATTTCTTCTTGCATCTGGTGGTGTGCACCACTTGGTCTAGATACAAAACTGAAGAACTGAACTGAGACTGGATGTTATCTGATACAAAACCAAATCCATCTTTTTCCATTTAACTGACTTGTGTTTGTCCAGGTTCAAAATCTTTTGTTGATTACATGATGGTTTAATTGCTTGTGTCATCCATAGGGATCGGACGTGCTCATTAGTTCTCGACTTCTCTTACACCTCTTAACATGATCAATAGATATGTACTGTAAATGAAAAGAACGACACTTGATTCTCATTTAGAGATGGGTCCAGCACTCCATCCCGCTCCTTTGGCCCGGTCCAGATCTTTTAAAAAAGACCGTCTTTTCATAAGCCTGACTTGGTATTTGGACTGTTTTGTGCGGGCTTTTTGGGCCTGGCTGGGCAGTCTCGGTTTGATTCCAGGCCGGTTTGAGTAATCTTTGTTTAAAGAAGTTAAACTCAGGAGAGGGAATTAAATAGAACTAGTTGTTCGTTGTGTGGAATATAACATATGAAACTCACTGTGCACAAAATTCTCTTTGAAAACAACCAAAAAGATGAAATTTGTAACACATGCATCTTAAAGTTTTGCTGTATTGGTCTCAATATATTGCTATTGAAATATATTTGATAACAAGTATTGGCTTGCAGTTATTAATATACATGTTGGCTTCCATACAAAAAGCACAGAGCACACTTTATGAATGAAGTAAGATATGTAATGTTAAAATTTTAAATCCTAAAGCTGTTGCATATCTAATGCATTAGACAACCTCAAATATACTGTACTATATTGACTCTTACTGTCTTACCCAGAGATGGCTATGCATACAATACTTATAAATTTCTTGCTAGTTGTTTAAGGATTTCAGAGTGCACTTTGACACACGTCTCCTGCGAGGAAACCGACACACGATGAGATACAGTATATGTAACAGATAAGATTAACAACCTTATTTCAAGTGCAACAACTAGGTATAAATCCTGTCTTATTAGTTGGCGGTACATTGTTATGAAACCTTAGTTTCCTCCAATACATCCAAGTCCATATGATACCAAATGTTTATATTTCCTTTCATAGGAATTGTCCTTCAAGAAAAACAAGAAAAAACATTCTTTGACAAACACAAACATATTTAACCATTTGACATCCAATTCCAAGATTCTAAACATCACCACTTACATATCCGAAATTCAGAGTTGAAAAGGTTAGGCAATGGGTTCTTTATCAGAGGTTAAGAAATACATATGCTTGTGTGGTAACAATAACATGAAGAAAGAACACAACGGAATACAGCAAGAGAATTTGGACAAAGAAGAGAAAAAAGACAGGCTTTTGAAGAATAAGAAGCTGACTTTACAAGAATGTATCTTGAATTCACCAAAATCATTGCCGGTGCCGGTTACTTCTAGCAAAAGGGTCCATCCCAGTGACGTGATTGCCAATAAGGATACGCCACTTCTATTAGAGGTTCATGACTCGCATACCCGACATGAAGATGATGAAATGGAGACGAAAATGGATGATGGTTCATCAACAAGAAGAGAGAAAACAAAGAAGAAGGTGAGCTTTAGAATGCCTGAAGTTGCTGAGGTTTTCATACTGGCGGATGCTCATAAAAATCCTGATGTACAAGTTTGGAAACATCTTTAAAGGCTTAAGCTTTTCAAGTAATGTATTGGACTCAAGAACTTTACAATTCAAAGTTTACATTTTGAAAAAATTCAAATATTATCAATGCTCTCATATTTTTCGTCAATTTCTCAAAACAATAATGAACTTCCTCCGTCCCAAAATAAATGTCCACATTACTATATTAGTTTGTCTCAAAATAAGCTCTCACTTGAAGTTTCATTTGATCAATGTATTCCTAAAACGTAATAAGCAAATGTGACATTATGTGTTGGCAATGACTTCTTTAAAATTTTACGAAAATTCTATAGTGAACATTTTTCATGGGAAAGATGGAGTATTTATGTTTGTAAAGTCTTTCACTTTGGTTATTAAGCTGGAAATGAGCTCAATCTTATTCAAGGTGGAATAAATAGAACTCTTAACTTAGCATATAATGGAACATGGTTTCTTGTTATTATGTATTTATTCATTCGTTATCAAAAACTCTTGACTCCGCTCTTGTTGATTTGATCCCGAGTCACGAGTTCTCCAAAGGCACGAAAACTCAAAAAACCAAAAAACAGTAATACATAAAAAGGTTATAATCTACCTATTACCCGTTTAAAATACGCCACAAACCAAGAAACCAATTTGCTCCTCAGCAGACCGCATGAGCAAGCAAGAGCTCGGCACGAAATCCAGTTGATACGCCGACTGTTGAAGATGTCTAACGGTTTTGATGATGACAGTAGCTTCTTTCAAAGTGGTATTACATGTTTAACAAGTTACACAATATATGGTTAGAAAAATCAGGTCTAAATAATTAAAGACGAAGGTACATATTATTTAAACATGTAATAACATTAACATATGCTTTTGACATTCTAAATGAAATTGTTCTTTTACAATATAAACATGGGTTTAGTATCTGTGAATGCAATTAACTATTGACGAATGTTTATAGTATGTAAAAATTAAAGTTGTGTCATTGTATGTAATGAACTTTCAAATCTTGTGCATTGTATGTGTCATACCAATCAAAAACTTACATGTGGCAGCTTATATGGTTGACACATATACCCAAATACATACAATGTACAAGATTCGAAAGTTCGTTACATAAAATGAACACAACTTATGTTTTTTCACAATATAATTAAACATTCGTTTATAGCTAGTTAATTACATTCACAAATACTAAACCCTATAAACATTGTTTAATTTTAAAAGAAACAGATAGGATGACGGTCCTCTCGAAAATGTTTAATTTGTATATTTGACTTCTGAGTTTAAAATATGCATATATCTATTATCTATAAACATATAAAGTTGATGGCCTAAAGGTTTTTTGGCACATCATTCATGAAGAAATTTATTGATAAATTTATGATTCTCATTGATGTCATGATTACAAGTAATTGCTTTCATTTATCTAATAATAATCTATGTATAACTCAAATTTTGCAATAGATAAGCTTCGGTTCTTAAATTGATAAAACTTTCATCCCAAAGAGATGTAACTATTAGTAATAAAGGAGTTTAATGATTAAGATGAGAAACTCTCATTTTGTGGTATCTCAACAATCGTCTCCTCCTTTTTATATCTCTCCCTCACATTCTCTTTTTCATTAAAAATCATATCAACCAAGTTTTGAAGGGAAAAAAAACATTGTGAAACAAAAGAAAAGAAACAACACGGTTTACATCCATTATGGGTAAAATTTAACTTTCTCCATTTTTTGGTATATTATTGATTATTGATGCTCATCTGTGTCTTTGACTAACTTCGTTATTAACCTTCATCGCCAAAACAGCCACATAACCTTATATGCGTAGCCGTGCACCGCACGGGCAACTTGATCGACTCACAAATTAAGCATCACAAAAACTTTAGATCCTCAACTTTATACGGGATCAAACAAATAAACTTACCCAAACGAACATTCGAAGTCTACTATACCTAGCCGTGCAACGCACGGGCATGCACTCTAGTATATATATATAGATCTTTTGTAGCATTGTTAAGTCTTTGGCTGAGATTCCAAACACACAAAGACACAAACAAACTCCAATTTCTTCTTAATCTCTCACATTTTAATGCAAAAATGTTTAGTTCGATTAGAAGACTCATTTTGCAAAGTTAAAACATCAAGACCGCGACAGGCATTGTTGCGCCAAAATAGAACGTATGTCTGACTCTTACTGATCATATCAATATGGACGTGTTTAGACATGTATCTATGCATACGTTAATACATCCACATTTCTTGCTAGTTGTCTATAAATCCTAGCTTGAGCTTTTTATGTATGTCTTCCTTTGACCTGTTAGGAAATTAAGAAATCGGCACACAACGAGATAAGATCAACAACTTAAGACAAGTGCAACAAACTAGGCTTGGATCCTGTCTTATTAGAGTGGTTGTACATTGTTACGAAGCCTTAGTTTCCACTAATTGGTCTAAGTCCATATAATATCAATGTCTTTACTTCCTTTCCTAGGAATAGTCCTTAAAGGAAACACATGCATTGACAAACACAAAATGGCATCAAAATCCAAGATTCCAATCATCTCCACTAATATATATCCTTGTAGCGATATCAGACTGAGTTGAAAATGGCAATAATGGGTTCACATGAAACATATATGCTTGTGTGGTGACAACAAAATGAAGAACATAACAGAAGGCAGCAACAGGTGCTGCACAAAGATGATAATTAAGACCGGCCTTTGAAGAATGATCGGCTGACTTTACAAAAATGCATTCTGAAGTCATCAAGATCATCACCCCAGCCCTATGATTTTCAAAAAGGATATATCTGTGGAAAGACTTCTTTTGATATTCGGCATTATGATGCCAAATATGATGAAATTGGATGACGGTTCATCATCAAGAAGAGAGAGGACAAGGAAGAGGGTGAGCCTTAGAATGCCTGAAGTTTTCATACTGGTTGCTTCTCCAACTAATGCGCATAAATCTCCTGATCTACAAGTTCACGGACAACTTTGAAGGCTTATGCTTTTCCAGTAACATATGAGACTCAAGTACAATTCAAGTATATATTTTAAACAAATCAAAAATATTATTATTGCTCTGTTTCAGTCATATCTCAAACAATAATGTAACTAAGTTTGCGAATGAGTCTTTCATCATAGTTAGTTGAGCTAGAAATGAACTCAAACTCATTTAAGTTGGAAGAGATAGAACTCTCAGCTGAGCTCAAATCAGGCTTTGCATAATGGAGCATGGTTTCTTGTTAATACCGTGTGCGTATATTTGGCAAAATTAGCTTGTCGTTGGAGCTTTTGGTAGTACATGCATTTGGCAAAGTAGCTGGAACTTGAATCTTCTGAATATATAATGACATAAACGGAGAAATATAATTTTTTGTAAAAGATGGAATTTAATTAGTGCAAGGGTATTTGCTTATTTACCTTATCACAAGGTAAAAGCCAAAAGCTACTTCATGTAGCTTATGGTTTTGGAGCTTATAGAAACCATAAGCTATTAAAATCATAAAAGAAGATAGTCAAGTTAGGTTCAGCTCATTGCAACAAGACTAGCCGGCCTTTGTGACTGATCTTATTTCGATCTTAAAACCAGTCGTTGAGTGGGTTCCAATTATTAAAATGGTTCCAATTTAACCTTGATACACAAAAATCTTGGGAGCGGAGGTATTTTCATGAAGTCCTGGGTATTATGTTTGAAGTGACGGATCAAAGAGGTAATATATAAAGAGTATTTGGCCTAGCCGCATTTGAGGTAAACCCAGAACCAGGCAGTACGGGTTAAAGTCCCATTGGATGTTAAATATGTGACTGAGGATGTGTATGAGATAACTATCTTTCAAAAAAGGGGGTCAAATGGGCCAAAAGTCACACAATGTGTATTTTTATGCAAGAACCTCGTGAATCTTTTTTTTTTTTAATACATTTTCAAAAAAATATCAGATTTGAGAGCTTATTTGACACTAACTTTATAATAAAAATAAGATCTCTTGTACTAAGGTGGTTCATGGCATCCCATCTTTTGCCGATCTGGAAAGGTTTCGATATGTATCAAAGAAATATCCATTTTGACCTACTACCGAGCCTACCCAACTTGCCCCCTCTAAGCAAAATCTACACCAACAGTTAACAACTTACAAAAATGTCACCAGTAAGTCAATGAGCAAACAATATGAAGTTACGTGGAAATAAATGTCAGTTAAACATTACATGTAAATTTAAAAGTAACTATACCAACTGAAAAGAACTCAGATGGAACACATTAAAATTATGGTTAGTAAGTTTCCAAAGCATTAGATGAACTTAAGATTACACCTCAATTATGTGCTTACTAACATAACAGTTGAAAGAATCGGCTAAAAAATCAGCCTATATTACAGTGTAAACTTACTGGCAGAATGAGATATTTGAGTCACTTGCAAAAGTAACACATGAGCTACACTAGCAGGTAACATCACGGAAGAGCCGCTTTGTTTCATCATAAAACCATCTGCAGAAACAAATATGTTTATAACAGATCAGAAAACTGGCACATTATAAAACAATTTATAAATAGAAAGCTGGAAACTCAAAAGACCAGGCATAAACCATTATTTCTACCATCAGGACTATTTGACGGATACTTAGGGGACCTCCCAAAGGTTTGATTTATTGATCCAGATTTACGTTTTGCAACATTTAAAATTTAAACTACTGACATGTGGTTTACAGATTTGAGATCATCCTTAATATGCAGATACCACCTTAGACTCAAACATCTACAAAAGAACCCTCAAGGTCAATTTCTAGCTACTATAATAACCTATATATGTAACTTTATGACACTTAAGAATCTCAGTTACCTCAGTTAACAGATAAGGATCCATTAGCTAACTATGTTTTAACGAGTAAATACACCCAATCGCCAAAAAGATAGCTACTCAAAAGAAAAGGACTTTCTAAACCCACGAAAATGTATTTCAGTAATGAAAGAGATAAGACCGCGATGACCCTTCAAGAAGACATTAAAATTGCAGAAGTTCATTCAAGTATCATTCCAGATTTCCAGGCTCTGAAACTTTTTTTAACTATATGACTATTGAAATGAAAATCAAGGCTTTTTTTTTCTTTTCAAATTTACCTTTTCTTTCTTATACATTATGAAAAAAGAATAAATGAAGATTCGAAAGAACCAGACTCACTTGCAAAGAAAAACAGGTTTTTGACTTTCTTTGCCTCTTTCCATCAAACGAGTTTGCATGGCACTTTCTTCAGAGAACTTGCTTGGAGGAAGGACTTCACATGAAGAATGAATCAAGCCAGCTGCTAGCGTGCTTTCATGATTGGATTCATATACCTGAAGAAAGAGACAACACAAGTCATCAAGACTGTTAAATTATGGTGTATAATTTTCTAATCAAATAAGAAAGATTAGACTGTAAAATGTTGCAGAAAAAGAAAAGGTTATTAAAATATATTGAAATCATGCAATAAATATTTGCAAAATTCAACGTAGCAGCTGGATTACAAGTATCATAGACTTGTAGTTACATACTTAAATATAGTGAAAAGCATAAAACTATGGAGCAGTAACAAGATACCGAATTAAACCCCTCTATTCCAATACCATGCAAATAGATGCTATGTATTAAGTTACCCCCAAATTGCAGTAAAAATTTCACCTCATTGCTTTCTGGAGCACATGGATGACCAACTCCTTCAGGCAAATCATCAGGGAAGAAACAGCGATTAACGTTAACCCACTTGTTTGTTGTCTTGCCATCTTCCCACATGGCCTGCAGCAAAACCTTCTTATATAAATACACTAATGCCAAGAAGATTTGGTAAATAAAAAAGAGCCTCAATAAAAAGTCAACAATAAGTACAACTTGTATGGAAGATATTAACTTAGGATTGAACCCAAAGATACAAATTACAAAAGTAATGACTAATGACTGCATGGCAACACACAAACTGCTTACCTGTAATCTATTAGGTACATATCTGTTGGTAGGAGATGTGAAAAGAACATAATCCTTCACTTTATATACAGTTCCATTTATACAACAAGACTGATAGTATGTTTTTCCATCAATTCCTTTTAGTGCACCACCAACCCATTCAACTTCATGCATGCTACTCGATGATGGTACTTCTTGTTCGCCAACCAAAATACCAATTTCACTTGTTTTCCGAGATTCACCTTGTCTATCCTCCTCAATTGCACCATTAGGAGAAATTTCTGGGATCTTTTCTAAAAGGTTACTGTTTTGTGATTGCTTTGCCAATATGTCTGTAATACTTCGTGGAATTTTGTGGTTATCACTATGATGATTTTCCTCCAAATCTGCAAGAGGCTGTGATTCTGACACAATTTTGAGCTTTTCGTCATTTGATCCTTCAACCAAGCAACTTACACAAGTATTATCAGGAGCATTGTCTTCCCGACATTCTTGTTTCTGATTGAGTTGCATTTCTGTCTGTTTACTGTAATTTTCCACGGTCCCATTTGTTGTTGTCGTCTGCTGACTTACATTCACATCCAATCGCATTTTCTTGTCTGAAGATGGTTGATCTACTATAGAGTTAGAAGATAACTTTGGTGTACTTATGTTCCTCATAACACGGCCGTATTTAGGGGGTATGGGTTTTCCATTGCTAATAGCCAAACATTTTGCGCAATGCCATTCCTGCCACTCATCTCTAGGGATATATTTTGGATTAGATTGACATTTCAAGTGATACCCTCTCTCACAAGCATCACATACGATTGTAGTATCCACTTCATTAATTATAGCCTTGCACATTTGACAAGGCAAAGCCTTGCTCATATAATCTCTTGAAGGAGAAGTCCATGTGGGATGTTTTAACAGATATGGCTGTAGTAACGTTTGCACAATTTTACTGACTTCTCTGTGGGTCTCAGCAAGAGAAGGTCCTCGAATGAAGTTCATGCGGTGTTGATTGGTGATCCTAGGGTTAGGTGGTACTTGAGTGATGGATGGTTTAGATGTAATCCCTTGGCCAGAAACACGAGCTGTAGTGATATCAGATGAGCCCTCTGCCTTTACAGAGCTGTGAGCAAGTACCTTGTCTACACCTTTAGTAACAGAAGGAGACGGAGACGGCATAGACCTTGCCGGAGTTTTCCCTGCCATGAAAAAAAAAAAGGTATATAAGCTGAAATTATACTGGAGATGGCAGCTTTAACTAAGGGACACAATTTGTACACCACTTTTTTTTATCAACACACCACCAATTTCTTATACTAGTATATCTTCACACTACTAAACTCATGTACACACGCCACTATCAAGAAATGATAGAAGGGTTTTATCGTCATCAAGCTGAAAATGGCATTGTATACTTGTATGGATCAAAAAGGTGGTGTATACCCAATTATATAAGAACATGCCAATATTGGTTGTATTTATTATTAAGAGGTTAAATTAAACAAAAATTGGGTATAAATGAAGGGACTTAATGAGTCAAATGGGTCAAAACTCAAAAGTGCCTGGAACTTCTTAGACATTTTTGGTTAAAAAACTAGAAACTAATCATTCACGCTAACCAGGAGAGGCACTTAGTTGTCTATGAAAGAGTTGAAAAACTGTACCTTGTGAATGTGATGGATAAGAACCATTTGCTCCTCCATCTATCCTGAAATGTTTACTTTCAGCCAGAGTCCTTGTTACTAATGAATAATCCCTTCCCGAACGTAACGAATTTGACCCCCCGGGCCTTACCTCACTTGTGGGCAACTGATAAGGTAAAGTTCGTGAATTTGCCGCAGTGGCCCCACTTGGTTGTTGTGGAGGTGTGTACATATCAGAATATAATGGAAACACCTCAGACTTTTCCATCTGATAAAAGAACACAAAAGCATACGTAGTCAAAAAACTATCAAACACAAAGTAATTCATCAGGTGATTCAGGTCATCACAAACATTACAGTCTTTGCCCTATAAAAACACATTCACTACACAGCCATTTTTTACAGTCCACTGACACAGTGACACCAGTAAGTTTATACACAAGTCAAACAACAACTAAGGTAATGGCAGAAAACGCTATAGCATAGGGGATTATAAATTTATGACTGCAAATAAGCAAACTACAAAGATAAGCATGTTAACTCCTAAACGCATTCAATATCACATGATCAAAACTCAAATATTCTACTATACATATATATCAAATATATCTAGGCATACAATAAGTCAATATTAAAACTAACATATTATGCATACACTTATATTATCGTATATCAACCGACCAAAACAACGATATCAAAAACCTCACCTTCCGCTTAGTAACAAGCACTTTCTCGGAAATTGTCAGCTTCGAATTCTTAACCCCTAATTTGTGTTCGCCTAACTTATTCAAACCCAAATCTTCAATAACACTCCCAAACTCATCCCTAGGAAATATATCTTTCGGGGCAAACTCTTTACAAACATCTGCCAATTTCGCCCTCGCCTCACGCATCATCTCCACTTCCACCTCACTCGGTTTCCTACCGCCTCTCATTCTCCCCATCGTCGCCAATACCAACACTATTTCCGCCACTCTTTTCACATCCAATTTCACATCTTTATCACTTAACTTTGCCTTCTTATAACCTAATTCATTTTCAAATGATTCAAATCCATTAGGTAAAGGTCTCTTTTGCCCTAGAGTCACTGATTCAACCTCTGATTGGTCAATCGGATCAACCGACACCGTCGAATCCATATCGAATTGATCGAAAAACGGTGAAGTTCAGTCAAAAACCTGAGAAAAAGAGATCGATTAGATTCCATAAGAGCGAGAATGAAACCCTAGAGAGAGATGTAAAGAGAGGGAAAAGGGGGTTTATAATTTGAATTAAAACGATATATATATAAATTTGCGAAAGAAATAATAAAATTGTTAAATAAACATAAATATATACTTACAAGAAATACAAATACAAATACCTGTTTTTATTTATTTGGCGGGTTTGAAATCGGGTTTTTGGGGCATATAAAAAAAGGGATCGTAAAAGGAGATTTGAGAAGGGAAGAGATAAATGAACTGGGGAGGGGGTGTTTTTGAAACTTTTCTAGACTAAGTTTTCTTTTCTTTTCCTACAATTATTTATGTGAATAATATTTTACCATAACTTTAATACATTTGTGTTGATCTTTATTTACACTTTTATACGGATTTTCTATGACCATTCATCTAAGCTATAAAACATATTAAGAGGGTGTTTGGGATTGCTGTTTCATAAAGATTTTCAGATTATTACAATTCGTAAATGCAAATAATCTTTTTGTAGTGTTTGGCAAGATAACATTGAAATTTGATTATTTACGTTTTGGTACTTCCGAAACGCGAATTTGAAGAAGCAGCATGGCACCTACTGTAAGCAAACGTGGTTTCGCTTTTACTATCAAATTTACACACGTATCCCTCAGAACATTGAGTTGCATATTCTTTTTACCTTAATTGTTTAGTTGAGAGCACTATAAGTTCTACTTATCTGCACTACTTACATGATTCCACTTATATTATCGTATATCAACCGACCAAAACAACGATATCAAAAACCTCACCTTCCGCTTAGTAACAAGCACTTTCTCGGAAATTGTCAGCTTCGAATTCTTAACCCCTAATTTGTGTTCGCCTAACTTATTCAAACCCAAATCTTCAATAACACTCCCAAACTCATCCCTAGGAAATATATCTTTCGGGGCAAACTCTTTACAAACATCTGCCAATTTCGCCCTCGCCTCACGCATCATCTCCACTTCCACCTCACTCGGTTTCCTACCGCCTCTCATTCTCCCCATCGTCGCCAATACCAACACTATTTCCGCCACTCTTTTCACATCCAATTTCACATCTTTATCACTTAACTTTGCCTTCTTATAACCTAATTCATTTTCAAATGATTCAAATCCATTAGGTAAAGGTCTCTTTTGCCCTAGAGTCACTGATTCAACCTCTGATTGGTCAATCGGATCAACCGACCAAAACAACGATATCAAAAACCTCACCTTCCGCTTAGTAACAAGCACTTTCTCGGAAATTGTCAGCTTCGAATTCTTAACCCCTAATTTGTGTTCGCCTAACTTATTCAAACCCAAATCTTCAATAACACTCCCAAACTCATCCCTAGGAAATATATCTTTCGGGGCAAACTCTTTACAAACATCTGCCAATTTCGCCCTCGCCTCACGCATCATCTCCACTTCCACCTCACTCGGTTTCCTACCGCCTCTCATTCTCCCCATCGTCGCCAATACCAACACTATTTCCGCCACTCTTTTCACATCCAATTTCACATCTTTATCACTTAACTTTGCCTTCTTATAACCTAATTCATTTTCAAATGATTCAAATCCATTAGGTAAAGGTCTCTTTTGCCCTAGAGTCACTGATTCAACCTCTGATTGGTCAATCGGATCAACCGACACCGTCGAATCCATATCGAATTGATCGAAAAACGGTGAAGTTCAGTCAAAAACCTGAGAAAAAGAGATCGATTAGATTCCATAAGAGCGAGAATGAAACCCTAGAGAGAGATGTAAAGAGAGGGAAAAGGGGGTTTATAATTTGAATTAAAACGATATATATATAAATTTGCGAAAGAAATAATAAAATTGTTAAATAAACATAAATATATACTTACAAGAAATACAAATACAAATACCTGTTTTTATTTATTTGGCGGGTTTGAAATCGGGTTTTTGGGGCATATAAAAAAAGGGATCGTAAAAGGAGATTTGAGAAGGGAAGAGATAAATGAACTGGGGAGGGGGTGTTTTTGAAACTTTTCTAGACTAAGTTTTCTTTTCTTTTCCTACAATTATTTATGTGAACTAGCACGGTACCCGTGCAATGCGGCGGTGTTTGTGGCGGCGACGGTGTGGTGGTGGGGACGACTGTTGGTGGTAGAGCCGGCGTCGAGTGGTGTAGATAATTGATGTAAAAGTAATTGATGTAAAAGGTTAATTGAAATATTTTAAAAGATAAATGAGTGATAATGTAATATATCATTAAGGGTATTTTAGACATTTCCCCTCATGTAACTTTCAACATGGGGGGCTATTATAGATAACAAAGTATAGATAACAGTTTGTCATAACTTTAAGAGTAATTCTAAATTAACAAACAAATTTTTATTAACATAATTTCTATCAATTAAATCATGTCTATGTAATCTCTCTCCTCTTTCTCTCCCTTTGTTGATTGGACCAACTCACATGCCACATGTGTTTGTAGATTTTTGTTTGTAAAAAATTTGTCACCCTAGCATTGCTCTTAGTAAAAATTTGTTTGTAAAATATTTGTAAATCTAGAATTACTCATTAATCAATACATAGAAAGAAGCATATGTAAAGGCAACTCATAGTTTCTATTGTTAACTCTAATGCAACCATGTTTTGGTGAAATACATCAAATATAATCATGTAGAGATTAGCCCGTCTTTTTTGTAGAATGTTCTTGAGCATTTTCATTGCCTTATTTCTTCCCTGATTGGCTTCAAGACAATTAATCACATCCACCTGGACATAAAACTGAAGATTTCGTCAAGAATACCATATGCTCTCTAACTCACCACATCTGTCGTTTCTGTTGAGATGTTTTGGATGTTTACGCACACGTGACCTTGTTGCATTACATATTCCCATGACTTCTCCAATTCCATTTGGGTTCATTTCAACAAAATTAAATAAAAGATCCCGTTGTACTTGCTCCAAACTATACAAAGTTGAAAATTTTGACCATCTAACACGGATGAATAAATTTCAGCTTATGTCATATCTCCGGTGAGTCAAACGATCAATGTAACATCCCAAACTTTTCTTTACTAGTTGACTAATGCCGTTAAGTCAATATTGTGTGTGTCGTTAAGTCTATTTTAGATTTAATGCTTATATGTGGTTAATGTGTGTTATGTGTGAGGCTTGTAAGCCTAAATGTTAATGTAGTATAAATGTGTGTAATATGAAGATTAATGTCTATGTAGTGACATTTAATGAAGGATTAATGATGTATATGGTCAATAAAGTAGTTTGTGACCAACAATGAAGGATTAGGAAGCTTAGGGGCTAGTTTTGACATAGAAGGAAAGTTAAAAACGGGTTTAGGGAGTTAAGGGGTGTCATTAGGTTGGCATTTGCAGATTTTATTCCCCTAAACAAAGCCCTAGCCGATCCCCTCCCTTCCCTCTCAAGTTTCTCACTAGATCTATTCGTTTTGGAGCCTAATCGATCGTGTATTGCTTAGACCTTGGATCTTTATCACCTAATACAGGTAATATTGGCATTCCTCTTTTGAAATATGATTGTGTGAGTCTTATATTAGTCTTAATCCAGGCCATAAGGGTTTGGGTTGGGTTATTTGATTAAACGTTCACCGATTTCATGTTATTCGGGTGATTAAATGATTGATTCATGATGTAAAGGATTAAAGGATTAATAGGATGGTTAAAGTTGATGAAAGTGCAATTAAAAGGATTAATTTTAAGTCCCCAGGTTGGATTTGGGGTATGGGTTCGTATGGAATTCGTTTGATCAAAGAACAAAATTGAGTTGCTGATCTGCACCCCAGGTGCGGCGCACCAAGGGAGTGGTGCGGCGCACCAAGGGAGTGGTGCGGCGCACCACACCACTGCCCAGTTTGGGTTTTTGGTGGACCCCGATATGCGACGCACCAAGGGTGGTGCGGCGCACCTAGTGTTAATCTAAATTCTCTGGAGGTTTGGTGCGACGCACCACTTGGAAGGTGCGGCGCACCACTTGGTCAGATTTTACCAAAGGTGTCGTTTAGCTTATATTTCGATCTTATACTTGTTCTAGGTTATTGGAGACACCTAGTCATCGTTGTATTATGCTTGTAGCTTGTTGTTAAGCTGTATCAAGGTAAGATACACTACTTTTGTCACGCTGAGGGTTCAACAAGCAAAGGTTTCATACTTATAACTTCCTTAACGGTAACATATGATATATGTGGGTATCTCGGGTTACACGGGAGGTATTATGGGATATGTAGTTGACCATGAGACCTGAAATGCAGACCTTAATGTAGTGAAATGAAGTATTGTTTAATGTAGTGTATTGTTATGCAGTTTATGTAGCATTACGAAGTATCTTATTATGTGTGAAATGTAGAAATGATGCTGACGTGTGATATATGCATGCTTACATGGCTTGTACACCTAGCTCACTAGACTTGGTAGGTTGCCATGTCACTTGCACGTTTAAGGATCCAAACGTAATGAAGATAAAGTGTGTGAATGTCTAGGAATGTGTATTACCTAGACTATATGTGTGTGACGGTTTAGGAATGTGTGTTACCTAAACCATATGTGTGAAACCGAGCTCGTAAATATAATGCAGGGAAAGTGTTAAGCTTAACCCGTACAAGTCTTAGCCGGACGAGTACGTTGACGTAGTTGTTGCTTGGGTGGCTCCTTGCAGCATGGTCTTTATAATGCAGGGCGAGTAATACGAGGGGTTTGACCAACCTCCACATACGGATTACTCTTGGATTGGCTTGCCATTCCTTAATGACGTACGATGATTAGTCTTTTGGTTGATCATCCAGTCGGGTGTGATGCAGGGCACACTTATATGCAGTAAACGAAGATATGTGTGACAATGTGTGAACTAATGCAGGATAGGCACATTTAGGATGATTATCCTAATTGATATGAAGTTGTTATGCAGATATGTGTGTTGTGTGTTGTGCCTAATGAGTTTGTCTATTAACGAAGAAATGATTTAATTGGACAAATGCTTTTAAATTAAGTGTGATCTTACTTAGCTATTCTTATAGCTAACACTTGTTTCTTTAATGTGGTTGTTCCCTCAGGTTTAGATTGAAGGACTTGTAGGTGCAGGACGTGAGAGCGTGGGTAGAAAGCATGCAGATTCCTTAGCTACCCCTAGTTGCTTATTATGGAGACTTTTGATTACATTTCATTTGATGTCGAATATATGTAATAATGTGTGAACGGTTGTTTAATGTTGGGCAACCGTTGGGTTTTCATTTGAACTATTGTTCGATATGGCGTGTAACACCAACTAAATGCAGAAACCAAAATGTTTTTATCGGTTTTGACTTTTACGGTCTTTACTTCCGCAATTTAACACCGTTAGGTGAAAGATTTTTGAAAACCCATATTTTTAAACGTCGGGTGTTACAAGTTGGTATCAGAGCATTGGTTTAAGTGAACCAAAATTCGACTTATGCCGTAGGATTTTGGACTTAGACCGACGAGAAGTAGGTTAGGCTTAAGTAGGATGCCTAGCTAATGAAGTGGAATGCTCTAAGACGGGTTGGGGAGTGAGTGAGAGTGTGATTTAAGGCTTGTTTATTGTGTGTGTGATAATGTAGTTATATGTAGTAGAGCCTTAACATATGTAGTCACTCTTTAACTCTTGCTAACCGTCGTCGTTGCTTTGTAGAGTTAATGGCAAACACTAGAGCTAGTAATCAGAGAGTAGGAGGAAATGGTGGTGGTGTTCCTCCAAATGGAAACGGGGCTGGAAATGAAGTAGAGCAAAGGCTACCCCGTGTACAAAATCGCCGTCTTGGTGATCCACCAACCGCCTCCGAAGTAGAAAGGGCAAACCCGGTAATAGAGCAGGTTCCCAATCAAGCCCAATTACATGAAGAATTGAGAGCTATCCGGGCTCTCTTAATGAGAAATGAAGAGGAATTAGCTCAATTGAGGGCTGAAAGAAATGCAGAAAGGATTGGGAGTGAACAAAGGGGTGAGCGTTCGGAAGGGAATTACTCTAATCCCTCCAAAGTGCTGAACCATCCATGGCAGCCGTGGGTGTTAATGAAGTTAATGGTGGAGGACTTGGAGTTGTTAATGCACCTCGTGTTAATAACTTCAAATATGAAGTTTTCAGAAATGTGGTGCCAAGGAGTTTGATGGTACCCAAAATGCAGTGGGTTCTATGGAGTGGATCGAGGACATTGAGGTAGTTTTTGCATCTTGCTATTGTCCGGATGATATGAAGGTTTTGTGTGCTAGTAGGATGTTGAAGAAGAATGCCCGTAATTGGTGGAGGCTACTACAGTGTCTATGGCTCCTGAGGTACTTGCAGTTATGCCTTGGGGAACATTTAAGGAGAAGTTTCTAGAGGAGTATGTGGGAACGCGTGAGTTAAGGTTGATTGAAAAGGAGTTTAGATCGTTGGTTGCTAAACCCGGTGCAATTTCTGATTATACACACTCGTTTATGGAGAAGTTGAAGTTTGTTGGACACTTGGTTCGAAGGCAGGAGGATCAAATTGAGGCTTATTGTGATGGTCTCCCCGTTAGTTATCGTGGATTATGTAGACAGCATGTGACTTTATCGGCGGCTATTAAGGAGTCAAAGAGGTTGGATGATGACTTCAAAAGTGAGAAAGTTGTGGTGAAGGTTGATGACAAGAAAGCAGGGTTCAAAAGAGGGTCAAATTGGTCATCTAATAACAATAATAAGAAGTTTCGTGGGAATTCTAGCTCAAGTGGTGACAAAGATAAAAAGAAGAATGGGTCTTGGTGTGCTTTTTGCAAGAATGTTCATGAAGGTCAATGTTCCGACAAGACAAGAAGGTGTCATAAGTGCGGGAAGTCGGGACATCTTGCAACGGAATGTAGGGACAAGACTCGTTGTTACAAGTGTCAGGAAACGGGTCATCTTATTGCCGATTGCCCACAAATGAAGAATGACGGGAAGAAAGCAACCGCTTCAGCAACAAAAGTGAGAGCCTTGCAGATGACTGTGGATGATGCTAAGAACAACGACGAGGTGGTAAGTGGTACTTTCCTTGTTAATTCAAAACCTGCTTCTGTTTATTTGATTCGGGTGCAAATAGGTCGTTTGTGTCTACTTTATTTGCTCCTAAGCTAGGAAGAGTCACTACCCCTTTAGATTGCTCGATAGAGGTGGAAATTGCTAATGGTACGGTTAGTGATATACGTGTGGGTTATGATGATTGTGACATTGAGATTGAAGGTCGTTTGTTTCCGGTCCAGTTATTGCCTACTACTTTAGCCGGTTTTGATGTAGTGATTGGTATGGATTGGTTGTCTAGAAATGAAGCTAATATTTTGTGTTCCCAAAAGATTATTCGGTTTCCTACATTCGATGGTAATGTGGTAACGGTTTATGGAGATAAGAAGAGAGGGGGGATAAAGATCATTAGTATGATGAAGGCTATTAAATGTATAAGGAAGAATAAGAGTCATTTCTTGGCCTATGTTATTGATGTGAGAAAGGAGAAGCCTTCTATTGCTAGTGTTGATGTAGTATCCGATTTTCCCGATGTGTTTCCCGAAGATCTTCCCGGTATTCCTCCCGACCGCGAAGTCACTTTTCAGATAGATCTTATTCCCGGTGCTACACCTGTTGCTAAAGCACCTTACCGATTAGCTCCTACAGAAATGAAAGAGTTAATGTCCCAACTTCAGGAGTTACTAGACAAAGGTTTCATTCAACCTAGTTCCTCGCCTTGGGGAGCTCCGGTTCTCTTTGTTAAAAAGAAGGATGGATCTATGCGCATGTGCATAGACTACCGTGAGTTGAATAAGCGAACGGTTAAGAATAAATATCCTCTCCCAGAATTGATGATCTCTTTGATCAACTACATGGTGCTTCATATTTTTCAAAGATAGATTTACGGTCCGGTTATCATCAATTGAAGGTTAAGAAGGAGGATGTAGCAAAGACAGCCTTCCGGACTAGATATGGTCATTATGAGTTCTTGGTCATGCCATTTGGGTTGACTAATGCTCCAGCCGCGTTTATGGATTTAATGAATCGGGTATGCCGTCCCTTTCTAGATCATTTTGTTATTGTGTTTATTGACGATATTTTGATCTATTCTAAGTCAGAAGATGAGCATCGTGAGCACTTGAAAGCAGTTTTGGAGGTGTTGAGGGAGAAGAAGTTGTATGCCAAGTTTTCTAAATGCGAGTTTTGGCTTTGAGAGGTGCAGTTTCTTGGTCATGTTATTTCATCGGAAGGTATTAAAGTAGATCCTTCAAAGATTGAAGCTGTTTCAAAGTGGGAGCAGCCAAAGACTCCTACTGAGATTAAAAGTTTTCTTGGTTTGGCTGGATATTATAGAAGGTTCATTCAGGATTTCTCCCGAATAGCCAAGCCTATGACTGAACTAACGAAGAAAGGAGTAAAGTTTGAGTGGACCGATAAGCAGGAGAATGCATTTCAAACGTTGAAGAAGAAGTTGTGTGAAGCTCCTATACTTGCCTTACCTGAAGGTACCGATGATTTGGTTGTGTATAGTGATGCATCTATCACGGGTTTGGGTTGTGTACTGATGCAGAGGGACAAGGTGATCGCCTATGTTTCCCGCCAGTTGAAACCACATGAGAAGAATTACCCTACCCATGATCTGGAATTGGCCGCAGTTGTGTTTGCATTGAAATTGTGGAGACATTACCTCTATGGTACAAAATGCACTTTGTTTACCGATCATAAAAGTTTACAGTATGTCTTTAATCAAAAGGAAATGAACGTGAGACAAAGGAGGTGGATGGAATTACTTAAGGATTATGATTGTGAAATCAAATACCATCCGGGTAAAGCCAATGTAGTGGCGGATGCACTAAGTAGGAAGGTGCAAAGTTCTTCTTGTAAGTTGATGAGCATGCAAGTTCAAGCCAAGTCGGGGCTACTTGATCGAATTAAAGAAGCACAAGTGAGGGCATTGATGAAGGATAACATTGACAATGAAAGCATTGGGAAGAAGAAACGTCTTGTGATGGAGACTAATAGCCGTGGGTTCAAAACATACAAGGGTCGAATTTGGGTGCCATTGCTTGGTGATAACCGAGAATTGATCCTTGAGGAAGCCCATAGAAGTAGATATTCGGTTCATCCCGGTGTCACCAAAATGTATGCAGATTTGAAGTCGATTTATTGGTGGCCGATATTAAAGGGGAAGTAGCTCATTTTGTAGCAAAGTGTTTGACGTGTGCACGTGTGAAAACGGACCATCAAAAGCCGTATGGTTTGTTGCATCAATTAGACATTCCCAAGTGGAAATGGGATCATATTACCATGGACTTTGTAACGAAGCTACCTAAAACGCCGAAAGGGAATGATATGATATGGGTGATTGTGGATAGATTGACGAAGAGTGCTAATTTTCTAGCTACCCGACAAGATGTGCCTTTAACGAAGATGGCAAAGATGTACATTGATGAAGTAGTTGCGAAACATGGAGTTCCTTTATCTATTGTTTCGGATCGAGACTCGAGGTTTGTGTCAAACTTTTGGAAGGGTCTTCAACGGGAGTTGGGTAGTAGAATAAATTTGAGTACCGCCTATCATCCTCAAACCGATGGGCAAAGTGAGAGAATCATTCAAACCTTGGAGGATATGTTGAGAACGTGTGTACTTGAATACGGTGGAGCATGGGATGATCATTTGAGGATGATTGAGTTTGCTTACAACAATAGTCACCATGCAAGCATTGGAATGCCACCATTTGAGATGTTATATGGTAGAAGGTGTAGGACTCCAAGTTGTTGGATGGAGCCCGGTGAAAAGCAGTTGACCGGTCCTGAAATTATTGAAATTACCTCTGAAAAGGTTAATGTAGCTAAAGAAGCCTTACGTGTGGCAAGAGAAAGGCAGAAAACATATGCAGATAAGAAAAGGAGACCGATTGAGTTTAATGTTGGTGATTTAGTGATGCTAAAAGTATCACCTTGGAAAGGAGTTATTCGATTTGGAAAGAAGGGAAAGTTGAGTCCACGTTTCATTGGACCTTTTAAAGTTGTGAAGCGCATTAAAGATGTGGCATATCAGTTGGAATTACCTCCAGAATTGGATGGAATTCACAACACCTTCCATGTATCCTACTTGAGGAAATGTTTAGCTGAGGAGTCAAGTGTGATTCCTATTAAAGACGTGAGTATTGACCCAACGAAGAGAATAGTAGACGAACCGGTAGCGATACTTGGAAGAAAGCAAAAGAAGTTACGTCGAAAAGTGATTGACCTTGTGTTGATAAAGTGGAAGCATAATCATGGAGAAAGCTTAACGTGGGAAACTGAAGCAGTAATGAAGGAAAAGTATCCCGAGTTGTTCCTTACTGATGAGATTCCGGGGACGGAATCCTCTTAAGGGGGAGGTAATTGTAACATCCCAAACTTTTCTTTACTAGTTGACTAATGCCGTTAAGTCAATATTGTGTGTGTCGTTAAGTCTATTTTAGATTTAATGCTTATATGTGGTTAATGTGTGTTATGTGTGAGGCTTGTAAGCCTAAATGTTAATGTAGTATAAATGTGTGTAATATGAAGATTAATGTCTATGTAGTGACATTTAATGAAGGATTAATGATGTATATGGTCAATAAAGTAGTTTGTGACCAACAATGAAGGATTAGGAAGCTTAGGGCTAGTTTTGACATAGAAGGAAAGTTAAAAACGGGTTTAGGGAGTTAAGGGGTGTCATTAGGTTGGCATTTGCAGATTTTATTCCCCTAAACAAAGCCCTAGCCGACCCCCTCCCTTCCCTCTCAAGTTTCTCACTAGATCTATTCGTTTTGGAGCCTAATCGATCGTGTATTGCTTAGACCTTGGATCTTTATCACCTAATACAGGTAATATTGGCATTCCTCTTTTGAAATATGATTGTGTGAGTCTTATATTAGTCTTAATCCAGGCCATAAGGGTTTGGGTTGGGTTATTTGATTAAACGTTCACCGATTTCATGTTATTCGAGTGATTAAATGATTGATTCATGATGTAAAGGATTAAAGGATTAATAGGATGGTTAAAGTTGATGAAAGTGCAATTAAAAGGATTAATTTTAAGTCCCCAGGTTGGATTTGGGGTATGGGTTCGTATGGAATTCATTTGATCAAAGAACAAAATTGAGTTGCTGATCTGCACCCCAGGTGCGGCGCACCAAGGGAGTGGTGCGGCGCACCACTGCCCAGTTTGGGTTTTTGGTGGACCCCGATATGCGACGCACCAAGGGCTGGTGCGATGGACCCCGATATGCGACGCACCAAGGGCTGGTGCGGCGCACCTAGTGTTAATCTAAATTCTCTGGAGGTTTGGTGCGACGCACCACTTGGAAGGTGCGGCGCACCACTTGGTCAGATTTTACCAAAGGTGTCGTTTAGCTTATATTTCGATCTTATACTTGTTCTAGGTTATTGGAGACACCTAGTCATCGTTGTATTGTGCTTGTAGCTTGTTGTTAAGCTGTATCAAGGTAAGATACACTACTTTTGTCACGCTGAGGGTTCAACAAGCAAAGGTTTCATACTTATAACTTCCTTAACGGTAACATATGATATATGTGGGTATCTCGGGTTACACGGGAGGTATTATGGGATATGTAGTTGACCATGAGACCTGAAATGCAGACCTTAATGTAGTGAAATGAAGTATTGTTTAATGTAGTGTATTGTTATGCAGTTTATGTAGCATTACGAAGTATCTTATTATGTGTGAAATGTAGAAATGATGTTGACGTGTGATATATGCATGCTTACATGGCTTGTACACCTAGCTCACTAGACTTGGTAGGTTGCCATGTCACTTGCACGTTTAAGGATCCAAACGTAATGAAGATAAAGTGTGTGAATGTCTAGGAATGTGTATTACCTAGACTATATGTGTGTGACGGTTTAGGAATGTGTGTTACCTAAACCATATGTGTGAAACCGAGCTCGATAAATATAATGCAGGGAAAGTGTTAAGCTTAACCCGTACAAGTCTTAGCCGGACGAGTACGTTGACGTAGTTGTTGCTTGGGTGGCTCCTTGCAACATGGTCTTTATAATGCAGGGCGAGTAATACGAGGGGTTTGACCAACCTCCACATACGGATTACTCTTGGATTGGCTTGCCATTCCTTAACGACGTACGATGATTAGTCTTTTGGTTGATCATCCAGTCGGGTGTGATGCAGGGCACACTTATATGCAGTAAACGAAGATATGTGTGACAATGTGTGAACTAATGCAGGATAGGCACATTTAGGATGATTATCCTAATTGATATGAAGTTGTTATGCAGATATGTGTGTTGTGTGTTGTGCCTAATGAGTTTGTCTATTAACGAAGAAATGATTTAATTGGACAAATGCTTTTAAATTAAGTGTGATCTTACTTAGCTATTCTTATAGCTAACACTTGTTTCTTTAATGTGGTTGTTCCCTCAGGTTTAGATTGAAGGACTTGTAGGTGCAGGACGTGAGAGCGTGGGTAGAAAGCATGCAGATTTCTTAGCTACCCCTAGTTGCTTATTATGGAGACTTTTGATTACATTTCATTTTGATGTCGAATATATGTAATAATGTGTGAATGGTTGTTTAATGTTGGGCAACCGTTGGGTTTTCATTTGAACTATTGTTCGATATGGCGTGTAACACCAACTAAATGCAGAAACCGAAATGTTTTTATCGGTTTTGACTTTTACGGTCTTTACTTCCGCAATTTAACACCGTTAGGTGAAAGATTTTTGAAAACCCATATTTTTAAACGTCGGGTGTTACAATCAAAGTATAGCTTTGAAAAAATCTAGTAAAATAGGTCCATAGTTTAACAGAAGTGCATTTTACAAACTCTTTTTTAATATGATATTGGACACACAAAATTTTAGCGCAATGACAACCTTGAAAAATATTTATCATCATCACTAAGGGTGGAGGGAGTGTGTGAGAGGGATGAGAGGGAGATGAAAGGGTTGGGGGAGCTTCGGCCGCCACTACGGCGAGATGGGAGGGAGATGGCTGGGCGAGATGGAAGCTCGCGTGAGGTTGATGGAGGGTTGGGGAAGGAGGGGCTGAAAGTGTAAAAGATTCAAACATAAATGTAACCGTTAGAGGACTGGTAGAGACCAAATATGTAAAGCTGCTCAAACTTTTTTTTTATTTTCCTATATATATATACCTATACCTATTTAATCTTTCAAAAACACAACCAAAATAATATATTAATTCCTAAAAAACCATTTTATTCATAAAAAAAGTACAACGACTAGAAATTAAAACTAATTAAACCATCATAAACTAATTAAAACTACTTAGCATTAAACTAATTAAAACTACTTAGAAATTAAAAGACATTACAAACTAATTAAACCATCTCATATTGTCGTTGCGCCGATATGTTCCAGTTCCTCAATGCGAAATCTGCACTATCAAGCTGTTCAATTGCATTTTGGAGGTTGTCGATCTTCAATTGTAAATAATCTATATATTGTCACTCAAGTTCAGAACATTCCCTTGCTTGTAAAATAGAAATTTGTTCCCGACACCATTTCTTTTTGTCATTTAGCTTATGCATAACTGCCTCCGGTTCCTCTCGAAACATAATGTGGTCTAGGATATCGGCCACCATACTTTCCTCCACCTGATTGACAGTCAATGGTGGTTTTGGGAAAGTGATATTTGATGAAGAAGCCATTTGGACGATAGAAATATATATAGATAAAGTGTATGTTTGTTTTTTGGGGCTGGAAATGTTTGATTATGAAGACAATATATATAGATAAAGTGGACGACGCTCCTCCAACGTTCAAATTCGAATTTATTTACAAAACTAGTCCCTCTAACGTTCAAATTTCAAATTATTTACATATTCAGTCCCTCAAACGGCCAGAAATTCAAATAATTTACAACTTTACCCCTCAAACGGCTAACATTGATTTCACTATATAAACACGATTCCAGAACATCCCAAATTCATTTCACATTTCCATTTTACAATCAAATTTCAATTTCCATTTCATTCTTCACATCCAAATGGCCTCATCATCAAACATCGTTCACCGACCTCGCATGACCGTGGATGAGATGAAGGCACTAATCATGGCTGATATCAAAGAAGACACCCTCCATCAAACAGAAATCTCTAGGATTATGGAATGTTTACGGGAGAAAAGGCGACGTTGAGAGGTGACGTTAAAGGAAATACAGGCGCCAGGCCGTGACATTTCGAAGCATGAAGGCCAATATGCCTATTTTCTGCATGAGGAGATTAAGAGGATCAAGCCCGCAATCAAGATGTTTTTGATGCCAGTCACACGTTGGGAGACGAATGCACTTGGGCCGAAGCGTACCATGATAATTGCGGTGAAGACAAAACCATCGAAGATGTCAGATTGCCGAAACATGACCAATGGTGGCTCGACCTAAACGCTCATCAGGGCATAGGAAGTATGTCACTAGAGGATCGTCATCAGTAGTTATGTTTTTTTTTAAGTTATGCATTGTGTGTTTTTATTATGTACGGTGAAGTTTAACTATGTATTGTTTTTTACTTTTAATATGTAATGTGTTTTAAGTATTATGTAATGTGTTTTGTTATTAATAAAACATATAAATTAAAAAAGGGTTAGTTATGCAAAGTTTATAATGTTAAGGATAAATTATTAAAATTTGAAGAAAAGGTTGGGAGTGATGGTTGCCACTAAAAAAGGTTGAAAAAAAGGTTGGAGGGTTGAAATGAGGTGGGGTAATTTGATTGGATAATTGAAGGGAGATGGGAGGGATGAGACTGTGAGAGTGATGACTCCCTCCACCCTAATAGTCTGCATTAGAAGTATTTCATAAATTTCCCCGTTACAACTAAAAAAGTTGCAAGAGAATATGTGTCGTATGACTAAATGACCTGTCGAAACTGAACAATTAAGATCCGATTCAGCAATTGACTGCCTAGGAGGTAGGTGCATAAATTGACGACTTTCCTCAAGAAAGATGCTTTGTTATACATTTGAAGTTATATCAAGGCTAGATTATAAGCTTAAAAAAATACAATTAAGCTAAATCTTTATCTTTATATATATATACTAAAAGACAACTGACCTAATAGCTTATTAACCAATCATAGCTCTTGATTTTATCAAATTGGAAATTGATGATGTCATTATTAATTTAATTATAAATTAAAAATCTCAATAATCATTATCCAAATATATTAATATATTATATTATATTAATATTTGTAGAAAAATCTCACAAATTTACATTTTTTTTTGTTTTCATCATTAATTTACATTTTTTAGCCTCACTAAATACTTAATTTATAATTATTACAATTTGTAGTTTCAACTTGAGAATTTTGTTTTAGATTTTCATCATTTAATTAATTTAAAAAAATTCAACATATTATTTTAATTTTTTCTTCCATAAATATTAAAACTATATGTTAACTTATATTTTCAATTAAGTATATAAATCATAAATATCATATATGAGTAAAACTATTTTTAAATATTTTAGTGCAGTTATTTCAACCTATGGCATGTATATAAAATACATTATATTGAATAAGAAATAAAGGGTACAATGTTTTTGTAAATTGTCATTAACTATTTTCATCAAAAGCCTGTTTGTAGTTACAACGTCCAGTTTCTAAGTACGGATAATTTTACATTACGATATCTCAAGTTAAATCGAAAAAAGTATCTTAAGGTGATGATAAACAACAAATGTCAGATCAAAAAAATATAAACAAATATTGTCTGCAAAAAAATATTCCAAAAGATGAAATACAATATATACATTTAATATTTTAGAATTACATTCTTTTAATTTGATTTTATCTACATCTTTTACAATTAAACTTACATATTTAACAAGTTATCTTTTTTTCTGAACAGCGAAATTTCATTAATAGAATAAACGACGACTAGCAAGTTGCTAGAAGCCAAATATACATATACAGATACAATTACAACTTTAATCTAGAATTACCATTGCAACATATTTAACAAGTTATCTTATCTTGAAAACGTTATTAACAACCCGTGTATTTGACACGGGCATAAATCTAGTATACATCTAAGATGAACATTGGTTTATTAACATATTTCTTGTGAGCATATTCTAAAAAATCTTTATTGGTCTAAAGTTGTTTATATTATGGAAAAGTTAAATGTATTTGATCATATACACCTAAATAAATATTTACGATTTACCAACTCTAAAATATATATCATTCTTATAAAACTATTATATTTTTATCAACGGCCAACTAATATAATACCAAGTATTCCGTACGAAACGTCCCAATGGCTAAAGATACGCACCAACTGGCCTAACCCAGACGAACGGAGCCCTAGCCTACTTAACTCTATGTTCCAGGGAAACCTCACTATCCTGCCCGCCTGTGAGCACGACAACTGGTTAATGGTAAAATCCGATGCAACTTTATACTTGAATTTGGGTCTATCTAGCTAAGCCAAACCTTCACTGATTGACTCCCATGTCAACCATTCAATGATGGAATTGACAAAAAGTTTTAAAAGAAATATTGTGATAAACTATGAAGTTTACATTTGTAGTAAAATGAATATACTCGATAGATACTATACAATTAGACTGCCCATACATATACGCAAGTCTACATACTAAAATGTTTGTAAATCTAGAATTACTCTTTCCGTTTTTGTTGCCACATGTGTTTGTAGATTTTTGTTTGTAAAAAATGAGTAATTCTAGATTTACAAACATTTTACAAACAAATTTTTACTAACATAAAATTTCTACCAATTAAATCATGTCTATGTAATCTCTCTCCTCTTTCTCTCCCTTTGTTGATTGGACCAACTCACATTCCACATGTGTTTGTAGATTTTTGTTTGTAAAAAATTAGTCACCGTAGCATTGCTCATCTTTAAATCCTAATCCTTGATTTTAATCCACGAGTCAAGATCCCAAACTTTGCTGCTAAAGCTAACTCCAACTTTAGATCTCAACCCTATAACCATTATTTGCATTTTTAACTTTGAAAAACAAAATCGTAATGCTCCAGTCCAATGCTTAATCCAAAGACGAATTGGGTGTCGCACACACAGAATTAACCTATTCATTCAAAATATAATTCCAAGCCAATTGAAAGCATACATAGACGAGTTGGTATTCGGATTCACCAGCAAACAGAATAACAATACCCGCATCATCTGAATCTAGTTGGGGCGGATCACTTATTCAGTCCCAGGAATAGAAAATAGAAAGAGACATGCATAAATAGTGCAACCATAATACATTGAACATCATGACTACATAAACAGTTTAAAAAGGTTTGTCATCCCTAAGGATCAAACTCAAGACCAGCTGGGCTGGACATTATTGACGTAAAGTGGTCTCATGGACAGACATCAAATTGAAACTAAGAGTAGCTACTCATAATTTAATTGAAACCATAATAGGGCTCCCATCACTATAAGCAGTCACCCGTCTCGAGCTTCCTCTTGTTGGTTGAACCAAGGCCTCCTGTTATTCGTTGTATGAAAATATTAGGCCACAAGGTAAAGAAAATGAATCAACAAAACAAGTTTTCTAGCACTCCATTTATTTTCATCCTAAAATACACAATCCATAAGTTTTTAATTGATGATCAACGATGACTGAGATTATCAAAAAGGCTTTGGTTAATTGGTTTATGGGGTGTGAACCTACAAGATTTTCTTCTTGAGAAACAAAAGACCAACAAACATGAGAATGGACCCTGTTGGCTCTATACTAAAGAACAACGCAATAAATCCCATACAGAACGGATGGGTTAGCAAAAAACAAGTGCTACTCGTGTATGGAAACGGCTTATTCTGACCTTACACTAGTGCTACTTGTGTGTGTTTGTGTGCATTAGTGATAGTGATAAAAGGAACAATAGTAAAACAATCTTATATACAAAATGAAATGCGACCGTACATACCTTCGCCTTTCGCATTTTTCAAGGCCTTTTCAATTCTGAGGATAGCATCTCGCATGCCTTCTGCGACGGCCTTTTTCAACTTCGGCCATGCTCCCTTTATGCGACGAGCCTCATGCTGTAGACCAAGTGTGACATATGAACCGCCACCTGTATGGCTACTGCTACTGGCAGTGTTCTGGTGGCTGTTGGAACTGATGGCAATCCCTGATAACCCAATTAGAGGAAAGCTCTCTGGTTTTTGACCAAGTCTTGCAAGATCAAACGACGGCTCACTTTTAAGCAAGGACCACACCACTAGTGAGCCTGACCGGCTTACACTAGTCTCTTGGAGTAAAAGCTGATCATCGCCGAACGACTTATTAGTCTGTTGCAACAAAGGTCAAATGTTAAACCGCAAAGTCGCCCCAAAAAAACTTGTTTGTCAACATATATATACCTGAACTGATATCTTGTTCCTGGGGTCAGCACCAGTTGTGTAACATGCCACCTCTGTGAGTGCACCAATCCTCCCAGACGCATCCAGCTGTGAAAACAAAGTTAAGATGAAATATAATCATGGACTATGTGTGTTTGTGAATCATGTATATATAGTACAGTACCTCATGAAGTCTACGTTCATCCCCAAGGATTTTTAAGACGAACTCTGGAGAATGCGGTAGACTAAAGGTGGTGGTTGTTAATAAGACAATTTCTCTTGGATCATCATGATAGGGAGAGTGATTGATCTTTAAGAGAAGCTTCGACTGACGGGGGGGAGGAACACACGAGGACTGCGGATTTTTCCACCCGAAAGGGCCAATATTCAAACAGAACTGACGAACCATCCTTTTGGAGAACCTCATCACACATCTCTTCTCCCACTCCCAGGAACCCTCTGTCCATGAATCAGATACTCAATCATGATATATGCAGATCAACAGATGGTCATTCTTTCACTGTGTTATATGTCGATGAACAGAACAGAACAGGATAGAAAAGAATGTACCTTGTCCTACGAAGGGTGGATCGAAAAAATAAGACTTTGTCTGATGATAAGATCTTCTTTCACACGATCGTTCAAGGCACGCAGCCCATCGTTCGGCTCCGAATGCAAAGCCTCTAGAGCACAGATCGTTGTAAAGCTTGGGGTCCAGGTAACTTTCATCGAATTCCAAATGCTCCAGCCATGTGACCTGTTCAAATCAGGATACAAGGCAACGTGTCATACATCATGTGTGTGTGTAGTGTCGTTCACGAACAATAAATGTAAGGAAGATGATCATAAAATGAACACCTTTGACAATCCATCGGCCATTCCTTGTATCAAACAGCCGCAAGGATAATCAACGTTTAGCGAACTATCAACTGAAACGTCAGCTACTACCCAAGTCATGTGATCAATTTGTTTACAAGTTCTGAGAACAACAAAGCTCATTTCAGGAACAAGACGTGTAGTCGCCTGCAACTGTATCTGGATCTGAGCAGGGGACAAATATATACAGCATGATAAATAAGCAAAGAAAGAAATACATGTATGCGTGTAGAAAACAATAAACAAATTAACACCGAGTGACATACAAGCTGCATAGAGCCATCTGGGTTACGAGATGATGATCCCGGGGACAGAAATCGAAGGCCTATAGATTTGGACACTATGGATGGGAACAGCTCTTCCCAATCTTTCTATAAAGAAGAAATAAAAGAGTTAAAAGATTGGATAACAAACTCAATGATTAAATTAATTTAACAAAGAAAGAAAGAAAGGAAGATATTGAATTACATCAATGGTGAACTTGTTGGCAAGGCGGGTGTGTTCCATCTTGACAATAGCAGAAGCCCTGGATGCGTGAGTCCATGAAGAATTTGCATCATCATCATCATATGGGGTCCATTCGGGTGATTTGGGCCAGGGGAAAGTTTGTTGATAATTATGTTGGTTAAGAAGGCCGTCGTTGGTCCAGAAAAGGCCATCTTTGTCGAGAGCAAGAGCGTACAACTCATGGACAGCACAGGCAGAAACGAGGGAGTGGTCGATACATCCATTCTTTGTTAAGTAACTGTTGGAACCACATTAAATGTGACCGTCACAGATCATTTATCCTACATGATATGATAATTGACGATAACTAAAATCCCTATGTCTAGTAAATATACGATGGGCGTATTTACTATTATAGACGTAGTATAGGGTTTCCCACTAGGTGATTGGAACTTGAGAGACTAATAAAGCACATATATTAAACACCAGGATTAAATGTGTAAATACTCCGGTTCCATTATTTACTGGAACGTCAACGTCGACTGACGTAAGAGTATTACAAATAGTGTAGAGTGATACATTTACAATATACATTAATTGTAATTCTCTGACGTAAGAGAATTACAGATAGTGTAGAATGATTACAGATAGTGTATCACGCTTCCACTGCGCTACACACCTATTATATATATGTGCATTCTCTCATCAAAAGGATATAACAAAAACACATAACTAAATCCTTCAATCCCATTATAATACAATCATCTTAATTTGGGAACCCGACAATCCTAATGGCTAATCTGTTCAATTCATCCACTGGATCATCGGGTATGTAATCTCTAATCATATTTTCATTATTTACTCATTTATATATACGAATCATATAATTTATTCCAACATGTGGCATCAGAGCAAAAGACTCCTAACGACCCCTTGATTCGTATATTATTTATTATGCTGAAAATATGATTTTATGAAATAAAAAAAAAAAATAAAATTTTTGTTAGTTTTGTTCCATTATTTTGTTAGTTTTGTTCCATTATTTTGTTCGGAACATAACTACACTTCTATAAATGAATTTGGAAATAATTGAAATAACTGTTTTAATCATAATAATTGATCGAAAACTTACTTGGTAATCCATCATATCAATCATCGGCGGCGGTCTGGTATTTGACATAAGAGGATTGGTTAATTGAGAGATTAAGACCGTTGGAGAAAATTATGTAATAAAGGACCGAGTTTTATGAAAGTTATTTTCTATGTGTGTGTGTGTTCCGATTGAATCGGAGAGAAGGGAGTGATGTCTGCCCAAATAACAAATGCACGCAGTAGTCACCCACGAATATATATATATTATTTGCACCTTATTTGAGCTTGAAACCACCAGTATTCAAGCCTCCAAAATACCCTTAGAACCTGCTTCTTTCTTCTCTAAAATAACACCATAATATAAAACAAGGTGTGAGCCGAGAGAAGGTTGTATGTTTGATGGCCAAACAAAATAACTCAAAACCAAACTTATAAAGAATAGCAAAAGTGAAAAGGCTGATTTCTATATTTGTATGCATGCACAAGTATATATATATATATAATACTATGGAGATAAGAATTGGTGGGGTGGACAAGTCGACTTCAAGAAGAAATAGAATATAAATTTGGCAGGCAAATTTTGAATGGACTTGTTTTTTGTTTATTTGAGTCGACATCTATTCTATATTTATATTAGCATTACAATTGAATAAAACTATGGGAAAAGGGCGGCTGTACGTGAAGGAAATGAGAAGGAAAAAGGTCATTTTGTTTCTATATATCTATAAAAGGATATTTTTATTTACCATTAAAGAACTTAAACTCACGTACACTTTTGCAATAATATACATGGTTTCACTATTTGTGCCCAAAGGTCAAATGTGATTTTCATGTTGCAATTTTTCTTTTGCCTAATAAACATTGTGTATATTAATTCTGCCCAAAGGTGATTTAATATACCCATGTGTCAAGAGAACTTCTTTTGCGTGCATAATATACGCGATGCTTGATTTTGTGCCCAAAGGTCAAAAGATAAAGTGTTGTGTCGCATGCCCCTAATGCTCCTGTTTACTTGGATATTACTTCTGCCCAAAGGTGATGTAACATCCAAGTCGAGCCTTATTTTAGCCTATTGTTTTGGTGTTTACAATAGGCTTACCTATCACTAGCTTCGTAACAATAATGGTCTTAGTCTCATTACTTTAAGGAACATTACTTCAAGCCTACTTATTTTAGGCATTACTTTAGTTCCATTAATTTAGAGACATTATTTAGTCTGTCTTATATAGCTAACACTGTCACTATAATAATCTTCTATAATTGGTATCCTAAATATATCCTCCTTATTTCCACTATAGTACCGAACTTTGGCGTTGAGCCACTTACTGGTGCGAACTTCACTTCCTGGAAGGAGCAACTGCTGCTAGGTCTGGGCTTATATGACCTTGATTATGCACTTCGATTTGATGAACCCGCTGCCATTACTGAAGCTTCCACAGCTACTCAAAAGGCAGAATTTGAAAAGTGGGAGAAATCAAATCGCTTAGTATTAATGATGATCAAGAACTCTATTAGTGTCAGTATCCGAGGTGCGATCCCACACTCTGACAATGTCAAGACTTACCTCAAATCTGTTGAGGATCAATTTAAGGGATCGTCTAAGGCTCATGCAAGTTCCCTAATGCTTCAAATGCTGACTCTTAAGTATGAGGGGACTAGTGGTGTTCGTGAACATATCATGAAAATGCAGGATATGGCTCATAAACTCGGAAGTCTTGAAATGGAAGTTTCTGACAACTTCCTTGTCCACTTCATTATGACCTCCTTACCCGAACGATTTGACCCTTTCAAGGTGAATTATAACGCCATGAAAGATAAATGGTCAATGGGTGAACTTATCGCCATGTGCGTACAAGAGGAGGGTCGCCTGAAGCTGCGACAACCTGAATCTGTTCACCTTACCACCGCCACTAACTCCCATAAAAGGAAGGCCAATCATGGTAAAAAGAATAATAATTATAAGGTCCAAAAGGCTAATCCTGGTGCTGTTGCCTCCAGCTCCAACTCCTTCACTGGCAAGAACTGTAAATTTTGCCGTGGCAAAGACCACAGTCAAAAGGATTGCCCTAAATTCAAGGAATGGCTGGCTAAGAAAGGTAACGTATTATATGTAATATTTGATTCCTTTACTACTGATGTTCCAATTAATACATGGTGGGGTGATTCTGGTTCTATGGTTCATGTAACCAACTCAATGCAGGGATTCCATACAATCCAGAAGCTACCAAAGGGCCAAAGAAAACTTAGAGTTGGAAGCGGCGATCTATTAGAAGTCGAAGCCATGGGGACTTATAATTTACATATGAGCACCGGAAAGTGTATTAGACTAGCAGATACCTTATATGTTCCAAGGATAACTCGGAACCTTGTATCTATTTCTAGACTAGACCTTGAAGGTTATGTAATAACTCATGGTTGCGGCAAGATTGCCATTACTTTTAACAACCAACTACTTGGTCGTGGTTTCTTGGATGGAATGCTATATAAATTAGAACTGGATAATAATTTCTCACAATCTTTGTTGTCACTTAATATTGATGACGTAACTAAAACAAAGACAAAATCACCTAAACAATCAGAGAATTCCTCCATGTTGTGGCATAAACGTCTTGGCCACATCTCTCGAGATCGCATGATACGTCTCGTTAAAGATGGAATCTTACCATCTCTTGATTTCAGTGATTTTGAAACATGTATTAAGTGCCTTAAAGGAAAAATGGCTAAAGGGAATAAAAAAGGGTCCATCAGAAGTTCCAACTTGTTGGAAATAATTCACACTGATATCAGTGGACCCTATCCCGCATCAATAACTAGACATACATCATTTATTACATTTATTGATGATTATTCACGTTATATGCACCTGTATCTAATCAAAGATAAATCTGAATCATTACAAACTTTTATTGACTTTAAAACAATGGTTGAAAATCAATTAAGTCGAAAAATAAAAGTGGTTCGATCAGATAGAGGAGGTGAGTATTATGGTAAACATACGGATATTGGTCAAGCTCCTGGTCCTTTCCATAACTTTTGTAAGGAACAAGGCATAATTAACCAATACACCATGCCTGGTACTCCGCAACAAAATGGTGTTGCTGAAAGGAGAAACCGAACTTTAATGGACATGGTGAGAAGTATGCTTGCTAACACTAACCTCCCTACATTCCTTTGGACAGAGGCATTAAAAACAGCCGTTCATATACTCAATAGGGTTCCCTCAAAATCTGTCCCTAAAACTCCTCATGAGATATGGACAGGTCGGAAACCGAGCTTAAAATATATGAAAGTATGGGGCTGTCCCGCCGAAGCAAAATTCTATAACCCTAATTTAAAGAAACTGGATTCCAAAACCATTACTTGTTTCTTTATTGGTTATCCTGATAACTCCAAAGGTTATCGGTTTTACTGTCCTTCCCATACTACGAGAATCATGGATACAATGCATGCCACATTCCTCGAGAATTCAGAGATCAGTGGGAGCACGACAAATCCTGATTTAGATTTGCAAAATGTACAAGAAGCGGGGGGGAACAATTCGTCGGTTATTCCCATTATTCCTCCGATAATTCCTCTTGTACACAACGCTGCTCCTAATTTCACTGATCCATCTGCTGATCCCCAGATTGAAAATGCAGAACCTTCCATTACTGAACCCGAACATCAACTCCGGAGATCATCCCGACCTCGCAGGGCCGTTAATATGGATGATTATATTACTTTCATTTCTGAAGTTGAGAACATGGGAAAGCTTACTGATCCAACTTCCTATCGAGAAGCCATTAATAGTGATCAGGCCACTCAGTGGAATGAAGCCATGATTGAAGAGCTTAATTCCATGAAGCATAATGACGTTTGGGAATTGGTTGAACTTCCTGAAGGATCCAAAACTGTCGGTAAACCAAATTAGACCCGAAAGGAAACGTCGAACGCTATAAGGCAAGAATGGTTGCGAAAGGCTATACTCAAAAGGCCGGAATCGATTATCAAGAGACCTTTTCTCCTGTCTCTCGTAAAGATTCCCTAAGGATCGTTATGGCACTCGTAGCTCATTTTGATTTAGAGTTACATCAGATGGACGTCAAAACTGCTTTCTTAAATGGAGACTTGCAAGAAGACGTATACATGCGACAACCTGAAGGATTTATTCCAAAGGGTAAAGAGCACATGGTCTGCAAGCTAAAGAAATCCATTTACGGGTTGAAGCAAGCATCAAGACAATGGTACCTAAAACTTGATGAAGTCATGAAATCACAAGAATTCCTGAAAAATCAAGTGGATCAATGCACCTATCTCAAGATCAGTGGGAGTAATTTTGCAATCCTTGTTTTGTACGTAGATGACATTCTACTAGCAAGTAACAACTTGGATTTATTGCATGAGTTGAAGCGAATGCTTTCGCAAACATTCGACATGAAAGATCTCGGTGATGCCTCTTATGTCTTAGGTATCGAAATACATCGAGATAGACGTAATGGTGTTCTTGGTCTCTCACAAAAGGGCTATATTGAACGCATATTAGAACGCTATAACATGCAGAACTGCACTCCTACTGTAGCTCCGGTAGTAAAGGGAGATATATTTGGATCTTTCCAAACTCCGAGCACTGAGGTTGAAAAGGAGCAGATGAGGATGATACCTTACTCGTCAGTAGTTGGGAGCATAATGTATGCTCAGGTCTGTACGCGACCAGATATCGCTTATATTGCCGGAATGCTTGGCCGTTACTTATCTAATCCTGGATTAGCTCACTGGCAAGCGGCTAAAAAGGTTCTACGTTATCTGCAAGGGACCAAAGATTACAAACTGACATACAGAAGAAGTGACAACTTAGAAGTGGTAGGATATTCTGATTCAGACTTTGCTAAAAGCAAAGAAGATAAGAAATCCACTTCCGGATATATTTTCATGTTAGCTGGCGGACCCATATCTTGGCGGAGTCATAAACAGAAACTGACCGCAACATCCACAATGATGGCTGAATATATTGCAGTGTACAATGCAACTTGCCATGGTATGTTGTTAAGGAACCTCGTCAGTGGACTCAAAATCGTCAACTCCATTTCAAGACCATTGAAGCTTTACTGTGATAACTCAGCTGCCGTAACTTTCTCGAACAGGTGCAGTTCAACTGGCGCTGGGTTGTACCTCGATACAAAGTATCTGTTTGTACGAAAACGGGTTGAGGAAAATGTTCTTTGTATTGAGTACATAAGTACAAATGACATGCTAGCGGATCCCATGACCAAAGGTCTTCCTCCTAAAGTCTTCGTAGGACATGTCTCGAAGATGGGGCTTATAAAAGACTTAATGTAATAGCATATTGTACTTATTGGTCATTATTATTATTAATAAAAATTTTCCTCATTATTCAAATTTTGTTTGTCTACTAAATTACACATTAAGCGCATAACTGTGTGTAGATCTAATCGTAACAAAATTTGTCTTAGTCAATTGATCATTGCTTATTAGTTTTAAATTTGAGTCATAGTTTGACTAGTGGGGGTCCTGAGTTGATGTTCTACTCTACGACTGTACTTATTGGCTATGATTTCGGTTTAAAACAAAATGAGTATTATCCCGGCCGGACTTAACAATACTCATAGATAAATGATCGCTTGGTCAAGTGGGAGAATGTTGGAACCACATTAAATGTGACCGTCACAGATCATTTATCCTACATGATATGATAATTGACGATAACTAAAATCCCTATGTCTAGTAAATATACGATGGGCGTATTTACTATTATAGACGTAGTATAGGGTTTCCCACTAGGTGATTGGAACTTGAGAGACTAATAAAGCACATATATTAAACACCAGGATTAAATGTGTAAATACTCCGGTTCCATTATTTACTGGAACGTCGACTGACGTAAGAGTATTACAAATAGTGTAGAGTGATACATTTACAATATACATTAATTGTAATTCTCTGACGTAAGAGAATTACAGATAGTGTAGAATGATTACAGATAGTGTATCACGCTTCCACTGCGCTACACACCTATTATATATATGTGCATTCTCTCATCAAAAGGATATAACAAAAACACATAACTAAATCCTTCAATCCCATTATAATACAATCATCTTAATTTGGGAACCCGACAATCCTAATGGCTAATCTGTTCAATTCATCCACTGGATCATCGGGTATGTAATCTCTAATCATATTTTCATTATTTACTCATTTATATATACGAATCATATAATTTATTCCAACACAAAAAACATGTTGGATGGCCTTGATGCTGCTGGATCACAACTGCCTACGTATGATTTGGAAACATCAACATATACACACACACACACACACATAATGTACTATTCATCCATTCATATATACTAACTTGATTGATTGTTAAAAAGGCAGGCTAATAATAATAAGGAATTATTAATGATAAATAAAAAACCCACCTGGCAGCTATATATGATTAAAAAGTATATACATAAATACACACATCAAATATATATATATATATATATATATATATATATAGGGTAGGGTTAACGTGAGAACCACAAATATGGAGAGAACCGTGAGAACCACTAGTTTTCCTCCCTTTTTCTTCTTTTTTGTGTGGTTTTTTATTTTTTTAATTTTTATTTTTCATTTTTTGAAACTTTTTTTTGTTTTTTATTTTCTTTTAACAAAAACCCATTCCAAAAAAAAAAAAAAAAAAAATTTTTTTTTTTTGTAAAAAATCATATGGGTTACGCGTTAAGAAAACGTATGTATACGGTACGGGCCAGAGGCCCTTATCCATTCTAAACTGACCGTCAAGGGACGCATATGGTAATCGTATGGATTTGATGGGCGGCGATCCAAGAGATGGTGACGGTTGTATACGGTACGGGCGTAGCCCTTAACTCTAAGGGCAAAGCCCTTAGAGATGGTTTTTTAGTGGTTCTCACCATATATGTTGGTTCTCACTTGATCCCTTCACTATATATATATATATATATATATAATGGATGTAGTTAAGATCGAATAATTATAACCTGTTGTGGTGGTGACGCGTCAAAAGAAATAGCACCTTCAAGCAGCTCCAATTCGAGAGTCATTCGCTTTGTTTGTGTTTCGCGCAGATACTCGTGCTAACATTAAAATTTAAATTAAACACTCATCATAAAAATCAAAATTGGAAGAAAAAAACAAGTTTAGTAGTAACAGATAAAATAATAATTTCATGTCTAGAGAGAGATATGTACGTACCCAAGAATGTTCATCTTCAGAATCTAAAAAAAGTATTTCTCCGTCTCCATGATCCTTCACAGGAATTAAAATTAAAATTTTTGGAAAAAAAAAAATCATCATCAGAATCAAATTAAAAAAACAAAAAAAAGGTGAGTAATTAATTCTCAGTCGATGAAACAATTTCCATCATCAAAATCAAAATTAAAAAAGAAAAAAGGTGACTAATATATATGCAGTCGATAAAATAATTTCATGTAAGCATCTTCAGGATGTAAACAAACATCTCCTTCTTCATGTTTTTCTCTTTGGAAGCTTGTGCTAAAATTAAAATTTTTGAGGAAAAAAAACATCATCAAAATTAAATTAAAAAAAAAAGGTAATCGAGTAATAGTAATTTCATATATATATGAGGAAGGAGGTACTTACCCAATCATCTTTACCTTCAGGATCTAAAAGAGCTTCTCCTTCTCCTTCATGTTTTTCGCTCTGAAGCTTGTACTAAAACTTATTTTTAAAAACAAAAAGAAAAAAAAAAAACGAAAAGAAGAACATCTTGATCAAAATTAAAAATAAAATAATATAATCTCATATATGAAAGCAAGTACGTACCCAGCCATCTGCTTCTTTTATCTTTCTTTGTATGAAATCTCCAAATGTTGCCATCGATCGATAATTCAATGGATTTCTTTCGTAGGGTTATGGAATGGAAACGTTTATTCCATTTATATTTAGAGCATCTCCGATGACAAAAGCTATTAATAACTTTTTTTGGTTATCACATCATTATTTAAACAATATAATTTTTAAAACCTCTTTCCCTCCACTTTCTTTGATTTCAATGAGTGTATATTAAAAAAAAAGCTTTGCTTCAACCTTTTGAATTTATTCTAATAATAAAAAGCTTTTCAATACTTTTTTGGATAAAAAAAAGTCATTCCTCAACTAACCATTGTGGATGCCCTTATACTACGCTCATTTGTGATAGTGAAACGACAATAGCGGATGCGTTTGACACTATTCACAGTGGCAATACAGTAAATTACATCAAACTCTTAGGCCAAATATAAAACTACAAGAATAGATAGAATAAAACAAAAAAGCTTGCACCGGGTTTCTTAGCTGTCTGTAATTAACATGAGCCATTTTGCATTAATTTTTTCCTCTCAAAATCCCTTGTCGGGTAAACTTTCTCTCTCTAACGCTCTCTTTCTCTCTGCCCTCTCTCTCTCCAACGGCTCATTCTCCCTAGATCCAAATCTAGATCCGAGATTGAGGCTGGGATTGTGATTGAGAGGTTGAGATTGAGAGTTTGAGATCGAGAGGATTCCGGTTAAGCTTCCACTCCGGTGGATCTAACCCTATTTTTCACCCGGGCCGGAGGTCCCTTCCACTTCGGTGGATCTGGAAGCAGCCTCTCTACCTTTGAGTAGGGGTAAGGTCTGTCTACATCATACCTCCCCAATAGCCCGGCTTATGTAGGGATTGGGTACGTTGTTGTTGTTGTATTTGCATTAAGTTAGATCTACAAACTAAAAGACTACCGATGTAAAAACCGGGTTTCCTAGCTGCCGGCTACGGTGGTTGTCACCGCCGACCACCAACCATGGAAATGGTTGTTGTACACTTGTACACCACCATTGCGTCGGCCACCGCCGCTATTGTTACAGTTTATATCACCGTTGACAGACCGAATCTCCAGAACATTCAGATCCAAACCAGCCTCATCAAAAGCCGCAATACCACCGCCATATAAAATCATAACAAAATCAAAAATAACATCTTTTGTTGTTTATCTATTTCTGACGGGGAAATAATACTTATTGAAATATTTATGGCAAAGATTATTAAGAAGAAGATAAAATGATAATTGTGATGAAGGTAAAGTAGAAGAGGTGTGTACTGGGTAGTGATTATAAATTTATAAATAAGAATGGGAATAGAATTGGTAGGTCGGCATTGAGAATTTGTGATTGTAAAAGGAATAGTAGGTAGGAAATATAATGGTTATATTATGCTATCACAATATTATTTTTTTAGTTTCTTTAAGAAAATACTCCGTATATTTATGCAGAAACACCGTAAAAAGTTACAGAACAAAGATTAAAAGAAAAATAAGAGAACTAAAAAAGGTCCAAACAAGGTTAGAAGAAGAGTCCATAAAAGTAGAGGTTTCATTTAGAGGAGAGCCCATAAAAATAGGGGTTTGGTTTGGAGAGAAACAGATGCTAGTATAATAAAATTCTCAAATGTCTATAATGTAATTAATTTCGATTTTCTCCCAGGGAAGCGGGGCAACCCCTCTAGTTCAAGTCATAAATTGAAAAGTTTATTACCTCCGTAACTGTCTTTTTTATTCCATAGGGGTTCTCATGTTTTAATTTCATTCCCTTCCTGTGTAATAAGTAATTTCCAAATATACCCTCAACATAAAAAGCTCCTTAAAAGGATGAGTGACGGTTTCTCTAGGCAGAAGTGCAGAGAGTTGGAAAGTATGTTAATGGGTTATTATAATTTTTACTACAATTTTCGGATTAAAAAAATATGGATAAATATTATATGTATTGTTTGAATACATGATTTTTATCTTTTTCTTTCGGTTTCATATTAAAATAAAAATCTCCAATTGCATTTTTTAAGTTAAAGATCACAATTGCAGGCCAAAAAAATCCTACGAATTTAATCACATTGGTTCCAGTAAATTTGAAAAATTATTTTATATTATAAGGAGACAATAAATTTTTAAAAACCAAGACAAACTCATCATTGATACGTAAAGTGAGTTAATTTGAAAAAGAATGTGCTTGTTATTTATAAGGTTAAAAAAGTCTTTTGCTATATATTATTCATTTCATTCCTATTGTCAAAAAAAATAAAACAAACATGATTACGGAATGTAATGAGTCATTCAATTACCACGTTTATTCCATTCCATTATTTATTTCATTCCATCATCATTCCATTCAGTCCAACCAAACATACCCTTATATAAAAACAACTCTTGAAAGTTACATGGAAAATTGCTTTACAGATTAAATTACACTATGGGTCCTTTATCTTTTAAAATATCTTCATTAACCATTAACATCAATTATCTACACCACTCGACGTTGCTTCTACTACACAGTCGCCGTCGTGACCACGTACCGCCACATTATACGGATACTGTGCTAGTTTTATTTTATCTCAACCATCACATTTTCTAACATTTTATAAAGGAACGACCGAAGTCGTCCATGTGGTTTACCTCAATAGTCAAGTTTCATCGTCTATCAAAAATGATATTGGCAGCCTTTATTGAGTGGATAAGGTTGATTGACATATACTACTATAAAGTATAAACTAGTGGGGTCACTCATTGCCGCAGGTTTGTTACGTGCTAGCAGAATTAAAACTTGTGTCGTAATCATCAACACATTACATATACTCTCATATAACCCTATTTATATGTTATACTCTTTGGCATTGTTCAAAATGATGTGAAAGTATCTGTCAAGTTTTATGCTTAAGATGAGTTTTATTATTATTATTGTAATATCCAAAAAAAAAAAAAAAATTAATTAATTAAAACATTATTTACCATTAAAATGGAAGAGATAAATTATCTTAAGTTTAATATAATTAGT
Organism: Erigeron breviscapus; assembly: GCA_034093135.1. Lineage (NCBI taxonomy): Eukaryota > Viridiplantae > Streptophyta > Magnoliopsida > Asterales > Asteraceae > Erigeron > Erigeron breviscapus. The sequence goes on along the minus strand of CM067167.1, from coordinate 207,106,012 downwards.
TTTATCCTTAGTTGTGAAAAAAAAATATATTATTATTATTGATGATAATTTGTTAAACGGCCTATCTGTTATGTTACAATGGCTTAAAATATATATATTTATAGTTAGAAATAATTGCACTTTTTATGAAACTTCGTGATAATAAGATAAATGATGTTTCTATAAAGTAATTAAATGTTAACAATTAATTTTAGTATGTTACTAACATCGTTGGAAGATGTAAGTGTAGTACATATGTATTTGTGCTAATTAATTAATACTAGTTATCTATACTACTATATAAAAATTATACATTCTTGTTGAAAAGTTAAAAAAAAAAAGAAATGCAAAATGGCCATTATACCCTTAATGAAATAATTTGCCCTATTAGTCCTTTATCTTCTAAACTATCTTCACTACCCCTTTAGATCAATTACCTCTACATCAATTACATTTACGTCAATGTACACCACTCGACACCACCACCACCACCGCCAATAGTTGCGCCATCACCACGTGTCGCCGACACCACCAAACCGCCGTCACGATCACCACCGCCGCATTGCGCGGGTACCATGCTAGTGAATTCTAATGATAATGTAATGACATTCAAAGATGGTTTCATTGTATGGTCACGTTCAAATTTAGAATTTATAAAATTATTGAATTAGCGTGTGACAATGCAATAGTTAAGAAATAATAAAAGCTAGTAAAGATAGTTCTCTTGTAACATGGGTTAGAAAATATGAAATGGTTCATGTTAATCAAACACTTATATCTACGCATCTTAAAAGTAGTTTAATGTCAAATAATTATAATTAACAATAGGATACGCGAACTACAAGAACTATGTGATAACATTAACATCATTGATATTTTTATATTTTGGTACGATAAAGTCATTTCATGGATGAGCATCAAAATTAATTAGATAAATAGATTACTTCAAAATAAATTGGAGTGTGATATATTTACTTTGTCATTTGGTTTATATGAAGAAAGATTTCTTTAATATAAATAATAAAATTCTTACATCAATTAATGAAGGATGAATAATGATGGTAATTAATAATAAGCAAATCAAAGGTTCGTATTGGGTTGGTTTTATACGTCGGTTTAAAAAAAAAAACGTAAAGAGATATGCATGTATCTATATCTATTAATAGTGGAGTAATAAAAGGAAATACTTGATCATTATGTTGGAAGAAAAGCAATATATAGAGAACGAGACCGAGAGATTAAAAAACAATCCATAAGACTAAAATTCAAAACCTCCTGCAAACTAAAATAATCCAGTGGGCTGCTAAATTCGTCTTTCATGCGGCTTCTTTTACATATATAATAATAATATTAGAACTATGGTTGTTGATTCTAGTACGGTAAAACAAAACAGTATGGAGTTAGAATTGATCTGTCAAGAAATGGCATAGTGCAAGGCTTCATAAATCATCTATGTTGATTCGGGTCGATTGAGTGATTGCATTGTTCTGACGGTGCTTTCGTTTTGCAATTGGTGTGATCGAGATAAGGTACGGATATTCTAGAGGTTATTAGGAGCTTTTCGGTACAATCCTTTTCTTTCAAAACTTTATTTGTTATATATATAATAGTATGAATATTTTAGGTGTTATTAAGATTCCTTCCGGTAAAATCCTTCTTCTCAAAACTCCTTTTGATTTGTATGTAAAGTTTAATGGATATAGTATATTATTTGAAATATTATCTGTTTGCTAGACTTCGTATAATATTGTGATTTTCCCATTTTGATGTACTAACGATGTTGCCTTCATGATTGTGAATTGGGAAATCATAATATTTTATTAACTATAGTTGTGTCAAAACCATCTCTTGAAACCAATTCGAAAACTGTCCCGAAAAAAAAAGTGGGTTTGGTGTGTTACATTTGATACGGTGATTTGTACACTAATATGTCCCTTGAATATTCGTTGGCCAAAAGATAATACAGTCGCATATTATGAACCTTACTAATTGGCCCCGAAATATTAATACAGTCGCATTTTGTGATTCATGATATGTCCATCGAATATTCATTGACCCGATAATTTAATACCGTCGCAGATTATGAGTCATGATGATTATGTTAAGATTTTGTATGAATTGGGTTGATGGAGATGTGGTTTTAAGTCAAATATAAAATGTCTCAAAATATATACTTTTAAATTATTTATTTGTCCGAAAACTAGTTTTGTCATTTGGAAACATATTCGATATATATTTAAGTATATATATAAGTCGGTCAAAACGGTTTCTTAAGATGTGCATATAAGAGTAACCTATCCATGGAGGTCCCATGGGCGCGTTATTGTGACACCGATGACGTGGCACCGACCGTAGCGGTGTATTTGATTTGATCTACGGCGTCTCCTTTTGATGACCACCGAGTGGTTATGTGCACTTTGATATTACATTTTGATAGGAGGCGTATGGATCGATCCTAGGCATTTTGTAGTTTGATGGTTGGCGTTTTCGTAGTGTCATACGAAGCGTTCGACCCTTTGATAGGAAATTTTGTTTGACTCTTATGTGCATTATTTTATGAGACTTGGTTTTCTAGTATACTTTGATTTGTTAATGTATAAGGTATTGGTGAAGCTATGCGTATGTGTACTTTGATTTGAAATAAGTTTGTTAAGGTAATAAGTTTGTCTTTGAATTACGTCTCTGCTTTTCATATTATATTTCTGCTTTTGTCATATCCGTCACTGGGCTTTTTTGCTCAGCCGTATTCCTTTTTCTTTCTTATACGGCAGGTGATCAAACGGGCTTTGGGAACGAGAGAAGAGAGTAGATAGAAGTGGACTTAGCACCCCTCGGCTTTAGAGTTTTATTTCAAGCTTTAGAAGTACTTATTTTGGTTTATCAGGTTGACTTTAGTTTGATTTTGAATAAGATTAACGCCCTTTTGGCCTTTAAGTCCCTTTGATATCATTTTGTATTGTTTAGAAAATTAGGGGCGTTACAGAATGGTATCAGAGAATAGGTTCTTTCTTGTAGAAACTTAGTCCTAAGTTATGACCTGTGAGTTATGGGAAAGTGATTAATAAGTCGCATATTATGAACCTTATAATTGGCCCCGAAATATTAATACAGTCGCATATTATGAACCTTACTAATTGGCCCCGAAATATTAATACAGTCGCATATTATGAACCTTACTAATTGGCCCCGAAATATTAATACAGTCGCATATTATGAACCTTATAATTGGCCCGAAATATTAATACAGTCGCATATTATGAACCTTACTAATTGGCCCCGAAATATTAATACAGTCGCATATTATGAACCTTACTAATTGGCCCCGAAATATTAATACAGTCGCATATTATGAACCTTACTAATTGGCCCCGAAATATTAATACAGTCGCATATTATGAACCTTACTAATTGGCCCCGAAATATTAATACAGTCGCATATTATGAACCTTACTAATTGGCCCCGAAATATTAATACAGTCGCATATTATGAACCTTACTAATTGGCCCCGAAATATTAATACAGTCGCATATTATGAACCTTATAATTGGCCCGAAATATTAATACAGTCGCATATTATGAACCTTACTAATTGGCCCCGAAATATTAATACAGTCGCATATTATGAACCTTACTAATTGGCCCCGAAATATTAATACAGTCGCATATTATGAACCTTATAATTGGCCCGAAATATTAATACAGTCGCATATTATGAACCTTACTAATTGGCCCCGAAATATTAATACAGTCGCATATTATGAACCTTACTAATTGGCCCCGAAATATTAATACAGTCGCATATTATGAACCTTACTAATTGGCCCCGAAATATTAATACAGTCGCATATTATGAACCTTACTAATTGGCCCCGAAATATTAATACAGTCGCATATTATGAACCTTACTAATTGGCCCCGAAATATTAATACAGTCGCATATTATGAACCTTACTAATTGGCCCCGAAATATTAATACAGTCGCATATTATGAACCTTATAATTGGCCCGAAATATTAATACAGTCGCATATTATGAACCTTACTAATTGGCCCCGAAATATTAATACAGTCGCATATTATGAACCTTACTAATTGGCCCCGAAATATTAATACAGTCGCATATTATGAACCTTATAATTGGCCCGAAATATTAATACAGTCGCATATTATGAACCTTACTAATTGGCCCCGAAATATTAATACAGTCGCATATTATGAACCTTACTAATTGGCCCCGAAATATTAATACAGTCGCATATTATGAACCTTACTAATTGGCCCCGAAATATTAATACAGTCGCATATTATGAACCTTACTAATTGGCCCCGAAATATTAATACAGTCGCATATTATGAACCTTACTAATTGGCCCCGAAATATTAATACAGTCGCATATTATGAACCTTACTAATTGGCCCCGAAATATTAATACAGTCGCATATTATGAACCTTATAATTGGCCCGAAATATTAATACAGTCGCATATTATGAACCTTACTAATTGGCCCCGAAATATTAATACAGTCGCATATTATGAACCTTACTAATTGGCCCCGAAATATTAATACAGTCGCATATTATGAACCTTATAATTGGCCCGAAATATTAATACAGTCGCATATTATGAACCTTACTAATTGGCCCCGAAATATTAATACAGTCGCATATTATGAACCTTACTAATTGGCCCCGAAATATTAATACAGTCGCATATTATGAACCTTACTAATTGGCCCCGAAATATTAATACAGTCGCATATTATGAACCTTACTAATTGGCCCCGAAATATTAATACAGTCGCATATTATGAACCTTACTAATTGGCCCCGAAATATTAATACAGTCGCATATTATGAACCTTACTAGTTGGCCAAAAGATAATACAGTCGCATATTATGAACCTTACTAATTGGCCCCGAAATATTAATACAGTCGCATTTTGTGATTCATGATATGTCCATCGAATATTCATTGACCCGATAATTTAATACCGTCGCAGATTATGAGTCATGATGATTATGTTAAGATTTTGTATGAATTGGGTTGATGGAGATGTGGTTTTAAGTCAAATATAAAATGTCTCAAAATATATACTTTTAAATTATTTATTTGTCCGAAAACTAGTTTTGTCATTTGGAAACATATTCGATATATATTTAAGTATATATATAAGTCGGTCAAAACGGTTTCTTAAGATGTGCATATAAGAGTAACCTATCCATGGAGGTCCCATGGGCGCGTTATTGTGACACCGATGACGTGGCACCGACCGTAGCGGTGTATTTGATTTGATCTACGGCGTCTCCTTTTGATGACCACCGAGTGGTTATGTGCACTTTGATATTACATTTTGATAGGAGGCGTATGGATCGATCCTAGGCATTTTGTAGTTTGATGGTTGGCGTTTTCGTAGTGTCATACGAAGCGTTCGACCCTTTGATAGGAAATTTTGTTTGACTCTTATGTGCATTATTTTATGAGACTTGGTTTTCTAGTATACTTTGATTTGTTAATGTATAAGGTATTGGTGAAGCTATGCGTATGTGTACTTTGATTTGAAATAAGTTTGTTAAGGTAATAAGTTTGTCTTTGAATTACGTCTCTGCTTTTCATATTATATTTCTGCTTTTGTCATATCCGTCACTGGGCTTTTTTGCTCAGCCGTATTCCTTTTTCTTTCTTATACGGCAGGTGATCAAACGGGCTTTGGGAACGAGAGAAGAGAGTAGATAGAAGTGGACTTAGCACCCCTCGGCTTTAGAGTTTTATTTCAAGCTTTAGAAGTACTTATTTTGGTTTATCAGGTTGACTTTAGTTTGATTTTGAATAAGATTTAAATGAAAATGAAAATAATAATAAAATTAATTACGTTATTTTGTAATAGTCATGTTAAGTGATAATATTAGTTAATGAACATTTCACTAACTACGTCATCTTGATATTATTGTTAGTAGCAAACTTTATAATGAAGTAACTCTTGTTCTCATGACCACTCCACTTGGATTAAAATGCAATCGTTATATAAGATTTAGGATGGGTAATATATTTGCAAATGTCAAGAATCGGCTTATTGAAAATTATGTTTTTGTGGTATTATCTTCTGGTAAAGTTGACTTGTAGTAATAACTAATTACATAGCATTACGGTCTAATTAAACAATATTGGATGATTTTAGTGCATAAACCAAAAATAAATTAATTACTATACTGAAGTTATTAACTTATTTTTTTTATTTTTTTTTTTGAATAGAATTTTACATATATTCATTCAGGCTTCTCATATATTAGACATAAATTTGATTGTATAAGTTATACGTTATATGCTTAGTTTATTTTGGAGGGAAAAAAAAATGTTTTAAAAACTCAAGGGATTAAGCCATATAATTTATTATTTTTATTTTTAGATCTAAAAGACATGAACTTGTTATCACATATATGTGTTTCAACTTCAAGCTAATTAAGACAACGGATGAAAATTTGAAATAAAATTGATAAGATCTATATTCTAAGCATGAATAAGATTTAAATGAAAATGAAAATAAAAATGAAATCGTCATGCGTAAAATAATAATAATAATTTTGTTTCATATAGAGGCATATATACTAGTCGTGTAATCTATTTTAAATTCGAGGACGAATTTTTTTTAAGAGGGTAATATTGTAATATCCCAAAAAAAAAAATAAAATGACAAAAGTAAAAAAAAAACAAAAAGTTAAAAAAAAAAAAGAAATGCAAAATGGCCATTATACCCTTAATGAAATAATTTGCCCTATTAGTCCTTTATCTTCTAAACTATCTTCACTACCCCTTTAGATCAATTACCTTACATCAATTAATGAAGGATGAATAATGATGGTAATTAATAATAAGCAAATCAAAGGTTCGTATTGGGTTGGTTTTATACGTCGGTTTAAAAAAAAAAAAAAAAAAAAAAAAAATATAAAAAAACAAAAAGTTAAAAAAAAAAAAGAAATGCAAAATGGCCATTATACCCTTAATGAAATAATTTGCCCTATTAGTCCTTTATCTTCTAAACTATCTTCACTACCCCTTTAGATCAATTACTTACATCAATTAATGAAGGATGAATAATGATGGTAATTAATAATAAGCAAATCAAAGGTTCGTATTGGGTTGGTTTTATACGTCGGTTTAAAAAAAAAAAAAACAAAAGTGATTAAAAAAAATAAAAAAAAAAAAACAAAAAAAAAAAAAATAAAAAAAAAAAAAGAAAAAAAAAAAAACAAAAAAAAAAAAACAAAAAAAAAAAAACAAAAAAAAAAAAACAAAAAAAAAAAAACAAAAAAAAAAAAACAAAAAAAAAAAAACAAAAAATTCATAAATAGAATATATTATTATTATTATTATTATTATTATTATTATTATTATTATTATTATTATTATTATTATTATTGATGATAATTTGTTAAACGGCCTATCTGTTATGTTACAATGGCTTAAAATATATATATTTATAGTTAGAAATAATTGCACTTTTTATGAAACTTCGTGATAATAAGATAAATGATGTTTCTATAAAGTAATTAAATGTTAACAATTAATTTTAGTATGTTACTAACATCGTTGGAAGATGTAAGTGTAGTACATATGTATTTGTGCTAATTAATTAATACTAGTTATCTATACTACTATATAAAAATTATACATTCTTGTTGAAAAGTTAAAAAAAAAAAAGAAAAAAAAAAAAAATAAAAAAAAAAAAGAAAAAAAAAAAAATAAAAAAAAAAAAATTAATTAGATAAATAGATTACTTCAAAATAAATTGGAGTGTGATATATTTACTTTGTCATTTGGTTTATATGAAGAAAGATTTCTTTAATATAAATAATAAAATTCTTACATCAATTAATGAAGGATGAATAATGATGGTAATTAATAATAAGCAAA
>CM067167.1:207030623-207088123 GCA_034093135.1 Erigeron breviscapus | reverse complement strand
GCACAAACAAGTTTATAATACCCGCACAGGTATTAAAACTAGTATACATATAAAAAAAAATAACCAAGGTGTATCTGCTGTGTATCTGTTTGGTCGGCTCCACCAACAAATTCTTAGAAAAATTCATGAAAACAAATCTTATTCCTTATTTCAAGGATTACGATCATCTACACAAACACAAAAAGGTAATCTTCTCAATATGTTAATCATTGTTATTATTACTAATTGTAATCGAATTAGGTTTTTATCCCCTTTTAATTGTAATCGAATTAGGTTTTTATTCCCTTTTTTGTGTATTTTACTTTTTATTAATAGCTGGATTTAAGAAGACCTAATTGTAATCAAACTATATGAAACTCATTATATAAACCGTAACATACAGAGCTTGAATCATAACTCACATAATTATTGAAACCAACGAAACAACTATGGCTGACAAAAACCTAACTACGTTTTTGCAAGACATCAATGAGAATTTTGCAAATTGCACAATCAAGGTTGGAATATTGCTTCTCTGGAAGACATTATACCAAAAAACCCACTCTAAACCAAGCAGTCTCGATATGATTTTGGTAGCTGAACAGGTAAATATCTTTCGTTCCCAGATTTTTAATATCATGTATACAAATATATTAAATCGTTAAATATGCTTATTAATAGGGCACCAAGATTTGATATGTCGTATTTTATACCCATTTCCCACAACGTATTTAGTTAATTCTGCATGGTTTGTGAGTCGTTTTTGTATACATTTGGTGCGTTTATGGTATTTGTTAGTGTTTCAGGTTACTGACAGGTATTTAAGCGCAAATCTGGAGAAAACGACATTGTTGAGGTGAATTAAGTGCTAACGGAGGATTTCGGAAGCATTTGGATGAAGATTGCAGAAAGTCAACCAAAGTCAAAGCTGAATAAGGCTAGTTGCGCCGCAATGCATAGCTGCGCCGCAACCCAATTACAGTGAGTTAAGTTGCGCCGCAACTTCCCTAGTTGCACCGCAACGCCTCTCCTTCCTGGCCAGCCACGAGTCAACATAAGTCAATGGTCAACGTAAGTCAACGACCAGTTGTGCCGCAATTCCTGGTTGCGTCGCAACCCAAAAGCAGAAAGATAAGTTGCGCCGCAACTCCTTCAGTTGCGCCGCAATAGGTTCAAGTTCAAGCCAGCGTTGGTCAACGAAAGTCAAAGTCAAATGCAAAAGTCAAACCCCAGTTGCGCCGCAATGCCCAGTTGCGCCGCAACTGGGTCGATTCTGGCAGATTTTCGGGAAGCATATAAATAGCTTGAAAAATATGCAAAAACCCTTCTTCTCTTTTAGCAGCCGTCTTGGAACCCTATTTTGGAGATATTTTCAGATCTTCATCAATTTCTAGGTTTTCAAACACGATTTGATCATTTTCATTCGTAGCTTTCGATTATTATCATTAGGTAACAATGAATTTCTCTTATTTTGATTGTTATTCTTTTTTTAATATGAGTGGCTAATCACTTCATCATCCATCTTGATGGAGTGAGACAATATGTAAAGATTGCCCAATTTTATTAATTCAATGTTGATTTCAATTAACGTTATATCGAGATCTTAGCGTATTTCTTCCTTATTATTTATCTTGAATTGATTGGTGATTTGATTCTGATGATGATGGAGGATTCAGATGATGATGATGATGATGATGATGATGATGATGATGATGATGATGATGATGATGATGATGATGATGATGATGATGATGATGATGATGATGATGATGATGATGATGATGATGATGATGATGATGATGATGATGATGATGATGATGATGATGATGATGATGATGATGATGATGATGATGATGATGATGATGATGATGATGATGATGATGATGATGATGATGATGATGATGATGATGATGATGATGATGATGATGATGATGATGAGGAGGATGATGATGAGGATGATGATGATGATGATGATGATGATGAGGAGGATGATGATGATGATGATGATGATGATGATGATGATGATGATGATGATGATGAGGAGGATGATGATGATGATGATGATGATGATGATGATGATGATGATGATGATGATGATGATGATGATGATGATGATGATGATGATATGATGATGATGATGATGATGATGATGATGATGATGATGATGATGATGATGATGATGATGATGATGATGATGATGATGATGATGATGATGATGATGATGATGATGATGATGATGATGATGATGATGATGATGATGATGATGAGGAGGATGATGATGATGATGATGATGATGATGATGATGATGATGATGATGATGATGATGATGATGATGATGATGATGATGATGATGATGATGATGATGATGATGATGATGATGATGATGATGATGATGAGGAGGATGATGATGATGATGATGATGAGGAGGATGATGATGATGATGATGATGATGATGATGATGATGATGATGATGATGATGATGATGATGATGATGATGATGAGGAGGATGATGATGATGATGATGATGATGAGGAGGATGATGATGATGATGATGATGATGATGATGATGATGATGATGATGATGATGATGATGATGATGATGATGATGATGATGATGATGATGATGATGATGATGATGATGATGATGATGATGATGATGATGATGATGAGGAGGATGATGATGATGATGATGATGATGATGATGATGATGAGGATGATGATGATGATGATGATGAGGATGATGAGGATGATGATGATGATGATGAGGAGGATTCAGATGATGATGATGATGCTGAGATGGCTGATGCACCTGAGTAGCCGCTAGATTCCTCACGACGTACTAAGCGTCGTGCCACCACTACACCTTCTGAGGGACCATCGTCTTCTGCTGCCGCCCATTCAGGTCCATGGGATTTTACTTCTTTGGGGACTCTGATGAATAACATGTGGGAGTCTCAGCAGACCTTTCAGCAGTCCCATGGGCAGTTTCAGTCGAGGGTGGACAGTGATTTTAGGTGGTTGGGTTCAGGTATGGGTCATTTGATGCATGATCAAGATAGATATCAGCCCATGTGGGAGGCCCAATATAGGGGTGAGCAGTTTCATCCACCTCAGCCGATTCCAGACTACAGCCCTCCTAGCATCTTCATTCCTGAGCACAGAGCCGGAGGTGGATTCTTCTATCCACCAGAGCGCCAGTACGAGGCGGCTCCTTCCCATAATCTTGGAGGGACGGGGCCCGATAACCCCGTTAGTTTTGGATCTTTTGCAGATACACAGGGCGGAGCAGATGCTGGATCGATCTTTGGTTCAGGACCTATACCTGGCTATCCCTACCCTCCTCAGTGATTTTGATGAGATGATGTTGCTGCCGTCGGTTGGTGATGATGGCTTGTAATTGTAATTGTTTGAACAATTTTCTTTCCGTACTTTTATTTATTTACATTTATTTGGTTTGTAATCACCCTTAAGGGTGATAGAACATCGTATTTTACTTTTCCATTTCCGTTTATTAGGGATAGGTTGATTGCATGGTTTATTTGATTATGTTGCTCGTTAATGGTGTGTTCATGTTGATGGCAAGTTGAATGTCACGTGCATATGTTGGCAGTAAGTTCAACGACATATTTTGTTGGCATCATATTCAGGCATGGAACATACATCATACCGGCAAGTTTCTCTTGTTCTTGATTTTGTTTTTGTTTACTTTCCCCTATTTCCCATAGTTTGCCTTAGTTATTTGGACATTGAGGGCATTGTCCAACTCAAGTGTGTGGGGGGTAAATAGGAAAAAGTCGGGTATTTTTGACGAATTTTGAACTTTTGCATGCTTGTCCTTGTAGTTAATTGCTTTTGTCACTTAATTATAGATATTAATAAGCAATTTGACTACACCTTGGGTACAAAACTTTAATATGTGGAATGTGTTTTGACTGATTAATTAGGCAATCCCTTCTGGATTAATAATATGACTAGCACGCTCAAAGCACCAAAACACCCAAGTTGTGAGATTATTGTTTCATTGCTAGTTGTGATAGGTGTTACGGTTATGGAATTATTAGCCTTGATAATTTTTCCCTCTCGTAGGCTTTTGGATTTATCCAGGAGTAAGGGTCTCTTTTAGAGCTCTGAACTATGATGTGCAAGTTTGAGGTTGATTTTCCATTTCTGGATTTTCATTTGCTATGAGTGTGCCGGTGATTGCGTTGATTCTAGAACTTGTCCTGGTTGATCTTTCCGTGTTATTTATCAGAAGAGGCAAACTTAGGATAAAACCATTTGTTCTTTGTATGTTCACCCCTTGTTTCGTAAATAATTGTTATGTGCATGTTTTGTTAATGTGCTTAGTAGCTAACTACACTGGTTAGTGAACCACCTGTTAAACCCTTATGTTGCACTCACTTTTAGTGCAAGAAACAATAGAAAACATGTTGTCATTAGCCTGTTTTTTGTTATTAAATCCACCCAAGAATTACACCTTTCCCTCGCCATACCGATAGTCGAAGTCCTGGTGGGTCATTGGTTGCCTATGCTAGTGGATGGTTTGGGGTTGTCCTTTATGTCGGGTTGGGATATTCTCGGTTACTGAGAATAGATTGATTTCGTCATGGTTGTTTGGATAAAGTCTGGATCGTTCATTTGAGCATATGAGTATATCATTTGTTACTGTTTCTACATTACTAGAGAATACCAATTAGTCTGAGTAAAAGTAGCTTACAAAAAAAAAGAATAAAAGAATTGAAAAACAGAAAAATAGAAAAAAAAATAGAAAAAAAATGAAAAAGAGCTTGGGCTGTCAGTTGGTATTTCTCATTTTTGATCAAATCATTTTTGGTAAGTTGGTTCATCGGTTATACCAACAAAAGTATTATAATGTTATATTCTTCGGGTATCATAATTAAGTTGGCAAGTTTGTTTAAGTCAACATTGGATAGTCATGGTTGATGAGTTGTTTGATTGTCATACACCACAATGGTGTCGGTTGTTAATCGTTCTATTGGGGGTATTGTCGGGACAACTTTCCGGGTTTTGGACCGTTGGCAACTAATGACATGGGATTAATGGATTTGACTATTTTGTGAAACTTTGTTAAATGTTGTGTTATTTTCTTTTTAACACCATTTGTTATCCTAAATTTCCATTCCCTTTTAAATACCATGTTTAGCCCCAGATTTCATTACAACCCTTAAAGACCTCTTCTGATAGACGTTGTAGTGCTTGCATCATGATGGTGAAGGAATGATTCTAGTACAAGCCTATGGTAAAAGATTATGCATCACGACTAGGCATTGAGTGATTATTCAAATATTCAACCCCAACAGTAAGTTAGTTGGAGTAGGATAGAGGATATATCATTGATTCAATTCTTTTGTGCTTAGTCGTGCTATTGAGGCTTGTGTATCGGTCAAGTATTGTCAAACATTCCAGTTTTCATTTAAGATTAAAACTGCCTAACCATCTCGTTTCATTTTTCAATGATGGTTTAGCTTCTTTTTGATTACGGTAATGTTATTCCCATTTGTGCCAAGGTAAATTGAGTTTTGAAGTTTGGAATTGCTTGAGGACAAGCAAAGCTTAAGTGTGGGGGGATTTGATATGTCGTATTTTATACCCATTTCCCACAACGTATTTAGTTGATTCTGCATGGTTTATGAGTCGTTTTTGTATACATTTGGTGCGTTTATGGTATTTGTTAGTGTTTCAGGTTACTGACAGGTATTTAAGCGCAAATCTGGAGAAAACGACATTGTTGAGGTGAATTAAGTGCTAACGGAGGATTTCGGAAGCATTTGGATGAAGATTGCAGAAAGTCAACCAAAGTCAAAGCTGAAGAAGGCTAGTTGCGCCGCAATGCATAGTTGCGCCGCAACCCAAAAGCAGAAAGATAAGTTGCGCCGCAACTCCTTCAGTTGCGCCGCAATGGGTTCAAGTTCAAGCCAGCGTTGGTCAACGAAAGTCAAAGTCAAATGCAAAAGTCAAACCCCAGTTGCGCCGCAATCATTGCGCCGCAATTCTTAGTTGCGCCGCAACCCAAAAGCAGAAAGATAAGTTGCGCCGCAACTCCTTCAGTTGCGCCGCAATGGGTTCAAGTTCAAGCCAGCGTTGGTCAACGAAAGTCAAAGTCAAATGCAAAAGTCAAACCCCAGTTGCGCCGCAATGCCGCGCAACTAGGTCGATTCTGGCAGATTTTTGGGAAGCATATAAATAGCTTGAAAAATATGCAAAAACCCTTCTTCTCTTTTAGCAGCCGTCTTGGAACCCTATTTTGGAGATATTTTCAGATCTTCATCAATTTCTAGGTTTTCAAACACGATTTGATCATTTTCATTCGTAGCTTTCGATTATTATCATTAGGTAACAATGAATTCTTCTTATTTTGATTGTTATTCTTCTTTTAATATGAGTGGCTAATCACTTCATCATCCATCTTGATGGAGTGAGACAATATGTAAAGATTGCCCAATTTTATTAATTCAATGTTGATATCAATTAACGTTATATCGAGATCTTAGCGTATTTCTTCCTTATTATTTATCTTGAATTGATTGGTGATTTATGTGTGTCTTTAATGGTAGTTATTGATTACATATATTTCATTTTAATTGTTTGGGTACAAACGATTGGGTCTATGACGGGTACGGTAGATAATCGTTCTTGATAATAGGGAGAAATGTGTTAACGGTTGGGTACAATCGATAGGTATAATTGTTATCTCAATAACCAAATCAATTGTTTGATTAGGGAAGTTATAAAAGATGTCTTGGGGTACCGGTCTTTGTAACGAAACTAGTTTAAGCAAGAGAGTCAAATGATGTCTTCAACTTGATGGGTACGGGGTTGGTGCTTTGTTTGAGTCTCGGTTATTTAATCAACTAATTTGGATTTGAACTTCATTTATGTGCAATCTTAACATGTTGTCGAGCAAAATCAAGATGGATGCCTTTTACATTATTGTTTAAAACAAATTCTCTTTTCGATTAATCCTTTGGGATTACTAATTATTTACTAACTTTTGCAAAGTGACAATTCGGTCACAACCCCCTATTTACTTGAATTTCTTAATGTCTACAATTACTTAGTTTTAGTCCCTGTGTTCGATCCTGGACTTATCTTTTAGCTATACTATATATGAACGGGTCCACTGCCCGAGAGTGTGTAGTAGTCAGTTTTAGGGTATTTCTTGTTTTAATTTTTAAACTCGATTTCACACATCAGATATATTGCTCAATCCATTACAACTTGATTTCCAAATTTGAAAACATGCTTGAAGAAGGAGGGTTCCGAGTTATGTCGAACTTTCAAGTAAAATCCACTAAGTCAATGTTTCTGCTAGCAAATCACCCATATAGGCTCTGTTTTTTGGACGACACCGTTGTTTGTGACGCTCCTGCCTTTGAAATTCCTGGTGACAAGTTAGATTTTTGTTCGTTTGAACGCATCAACAACTCAACAGTAGATAAGACTGCAAAATCGCCACCACCACCACCGCTGCCGCCGTCATTACATCACCACCACCGCCGCAACGCGCGAGTACCTTTCTCTCGTGCTTTATAATGTATAAGGTATTATATATATATACTAGATTTTAGACCCGTGTCCAACACTGGACACGAGGTTTACGATATTATCAATATTAGATCTTCATATATTTAAGTCATAAATGAGGCGGGCCCATAACACGAATAGGTTGGCCCAGATTTCAGATACATTGATATGGCATGCAACATGCTCATTCAGGATGAACGCAATTATGATAAACAGAAATTGGATATCGAGCATCAAGCATTACATGCGAGCCTGATACCGGAACACCGAAAAGTATATGACACCATCATGGACGCAGTCCAAGCTGATTGCGGAGATCTCTTCTTTCTATACAGATATGGTGGTACCGGGAAAACTGAAAGGTCTCAACCCAAATGAAAGCATAATTATTGAAAACCCAATCTTTATAACTTATACTTAGAAAAAATACGGCCATTTTTCGCGAAAAATCAAAATGTTGAAATTTAAGAAAAGACACTTGGAATGTTCTTAAAATGATGTAAATAGACTACTATATAAGTTTCAGGACCCAAAAAGGTCAAACGAAGGCTCGGGAAAAATTAAGGTTCGAAGGCAGTAGAGCACGACCTTGATGAGCGTCCATTTTGTGATAAAACCCCTATCAAAAGGCTTCATTTCTATGTCTTAAATGAGTCAATATTTCAGAACTATCGGTACTTAATGAGTCGTATGTTTACGCAGGTTCACGGAAGATGCGAGTGAGGGTAAATGGCATCAAGTGACTCAAGATGGAAGCCTATGAAGTTACAAGACACAAGGAGGTGATTCGGGAGCCGGACGAAGAAGTACGAGAAGTAGCAGTAGCTGCCAACACCGCTGGCAGCCATGCCAGCGCCGCTGGCCCAGTCCCAGCGCCGCTGGAGCCAATTCCAGCGTCGCTGGGCGGCCCAGATCAGCAACCGACTTTCACACCTATTTAAGTCGAAGTAACCCTCAAAACCCTAGAGGAGAGTCGATTCAGCAGCCCTAGCCGCCCATATTCAACCCTAGGTCGACTTTGCATATTCCAATGAGGTTTTGGAGCTTCTAACACCTTCCGATCTTCATTCTCAACCTAGATCTACTCTTTTATTTTACTTTCAGTTGGTAAACAATGTCTTTCATCTTTTCAGACTTTGTTATTCCTTTAATAATGTCAGGCTAGTAGACTAAATACTTGTTTGGATCGATGTGATCATGTAGACATTTATCTATTTTACTTTCAGTTGGTAAACAATGTCTTTCATCTTTTCAGACTTTGTTATTCCTTTAATAATGTCAGGCTAGTAGACTAAATACTTGTTTGGATCGATGTGATCATGTAGACATTTATCTATTTTACTTTATTTGTTAGATCTGTTGGAGTGTGTTTTACTGTCTATCGTAGATCCATGTTTTACTAGTTCTTCATGTTATTATCGGTTCTATATCTGCATGTATTGATTTAATTCTGATGATCGGTCTATAATCATACACTAGGATTAATACATAAGGATGGAAAACACTAGTCGGTCTTTAACTAGATGTAAAAGGTGATTCACTTGTAACCGAGGGATCCAGAACCGTAGTAATTAGGATGAATAGAACATGATGCTTAACAATGTCAGACGCGATCCAGTGACTTGGAAACGAGCACTGTGGTCACCGGAGATAATTATTATCTGGTTATGGCTTAAGAGCCAGGTAACTTAAAGATGAAATAGTAACACGAACTTTAGGTCATTAATGCTTAAACAATGAATCTAACGAGAATTTGTTTATAGGGTAGTGTGAGTCTAGCGACAACACTAGTTATTTAGGCAAAGTGAATCTAACGAGAATCTGAGCCGTGATTAAGTTTCCAACAGTCTAGCAAGTAGGTAGAATGATATTTGGTCGTACCATGAGATCGGAGATGCCAAACAAGTATTTTAATTTAATTACTGTTATTTGCTTTTTCAAACTATTTCCAGACTAAGCCTCTCGCTGAATAAGCGGTTGCGGCTTCTATTTACTTTTCAGTATTTTAATTAGTTTAATAGGAAATCGTGACAACCCCACAACCGCTAGAATTACACGTATTACTAGATTAGGTAAAGCAACGCATCCCTGCGAACGATCCTGTTCTTATCACTAAACTATACTACATCTGATCGGGTCCCCTGTCCGTTAAGGTGTGTGTGTTTTGAGGTAATAACTTGTACAACATTTTTATAAATTTAAACACTAAACGAAACCACCCATCAGGCCTTTGCAGTTTGCAAGAGCCGTGCTCTGTGACCCAGAGGTCGTGCTCATTGCTGCACTCCAAAAACATTCTTTTTGACAATTTTCAACATTTCGACTCACATTCAAACTTTCTCTGGCCATTCCCTGATACAAATAATACATAAACACATTACTTAACATTACAAAAGGTTTCAAATGTTCAAGAGTAAGTTCTACAACTTTACGGGTCATTCACCCATTTAGTCAAACATCCTAAATTAACCAAGTTGTGATGAGTTACCAAAAGACCATGCCTTCAAACCAACATGTGCAAATTTTTACATAACCCAACTTTATAAAACATATCAATATACCAAGAGCCATATGAGGTGGGATTACTAAGTAGCTACACAAAAGATCCATTCTTCCACGAATGGACAATACCTCCAAGTCTTCTAAAATCAACCTTTCTTCTAATAAACTTCAAATCAACAACACTAGTTCCTTCTTCCGGGACCACCTATAAAAAGGTAAACATCTAAAAGGTAAGCGAATGCTTAGTCAATATGCTTGCATACAATCATATAAATGAAGGAGGGCAATGCACAAAGGTTTATTGCATATAGACTATGGCACCGTCATGCCATATCTATAATACTCACCTTTGTGCCAACGCATTACATGGATCCATATAAGCAAATGATTACAATCACAAACAAATGATAACGATAACAATGCTCCACATGAGCTATGGCCCCTACTTAGGCCCGTAATCAATGACGGCCCCTACTTAGGCTCAACGCCAAATCAATTACCACACACGGAATCCACGATCGTATGGTACTTGACCCGACAAATATACAAAGGTATGCAAGTATACTCACCTCCTTCGCGAGACAATAATCAAATCAAATAACCGCAATGCACAACAAGCTTTTAACCTATACAAATCATCATAATACGCATATAAGACAATATTCACCATTTTGGCTACTCAACCTAGCCTTTCAACATTACACTAGCATTCCTAACCCAAATCATCTTACTTTGCCATTGAGTTGCATTTCATTCAAAAATTCACTTAATGAGTTCAACTCATAAATTCCATCATCATTCCTTTCAACTAGTAAAATCATCATTCTTTAATTATCAAAGTTTCATTGTCAACATTCAAATTCTTAATTAAATTCATCATGCAACTCAATAACAAACTATAATATACAAGAAATTGGGGAAAATCATACAATAACTCAACTCTAGTAAAAATCTCCAAATTGGAATCCCCAAGAACCCTAATTCAAAAGAATGAATGAAACTAGGTTAGGGAAATCATTACCTTAAGGATTCAAGAGTAAAGTCAAAGATTAAAATCACAATTTCTTCTCCCTTTTCTTCCTAATTTTCGACCACCACCACCAAAATCAAACCCTCACTTTTCAATTTCTTAGATGATAGAAGATTAATGTTATTATTCTTGTTGATGATAATTTTCTTGAAGGATTTGTATGAATTGAAAGGTTGATGTTAGATTGAGATGATGAAGATTTGTGAAGGAATGAAAAGAAGAGTGGGAAATGACTCACAAGGCAAAAAGGATGGCTGGCACTCCATGGAGATGCCACGCCCCTTTCTCAAAAATTGTGGGTAATTTACCCGCTAAAGTTTCAACTAAATTAACCCCATAATCAAAAATAAAATACTAGGAACTTATTTTAATGTCAAAACTACAAAAATGGTTAATTTATTACCTTAAGATTTTGGGGTGTTACAAAAACATTCGTATGGAAGACATTATCAACGGCTGTTCGACGAAAAGGAAACATAGTTTTAAATGTGGCATCAAGTGGAATAGCAGCACTCCTACTACCAGGCGGCAGAACGGCCCATTCAAAATTTGCAATTCCACTCAACCCTACGGAAGACTCATTTTGTAATATCAGTGACGATAGCCCCTTGGCGGACTTGATAAGAGAGGCTAGATTGATTATTTGGGACGAGGCGCCAATGATGCACAAGCATTGTTTCGAGGCTTTAGATCGAACAATGAAAGACATAATCGGGGGATCAAACTCACACAAGTCGTTTGGAGGTAAAGTGGTTGTTTTTGGAGGAGATTTTCGTCAAATTCTCCCGGTGATACCAGCCAGAAATAGAGAGGAAATAGTCAATGCTTCGCTAAATCATTCTTTCTTATGGGATAACTGCAAGGTGCTAAAACTGACAAAGAACATGCGTCTGCATAGTGGGCCGACCGATCAGGACAAGGAGGAAATCAAAAAAATTCGCAGACTGGATATTGACGGTTGGAGAAGGAACGACAGGAGATACAAACGACGGGGCTACCGATATCGAGTTCCCAGAAGATGTGCTGGTTAGATCCGAAAAAAACTATGTCAACTCCATTGTCTCAACTATCTATCCTTCAATTGCAGAACAACTTAATGAAAAAGGATATTTTGAAGACAAGGCCATTTTGGTACCCACAAATGAAAAGGTCGACTCGATCAACGAATACGTACTATCAAAGATAAAAGGCGACGAGCATACATACTTCGGCTCAGACAGCGTTTGCCAATCAGAGTTCATTGACGAGTTCGAACAATTTTTGTACGCGCCGGAAATCCTAAACGGGTTCAAAGTTTCAGGAATCCCAAACCACAAATTGGTTCTAAAGGAAGGCGTGTCTGTGATGTTACTTCGCAATATAGACCAGCCTAACGGGTTATGCAATGGAACGAGATTGAGGATCACAAGATTAGGAAAGCATGTGATTGAAGCGGAAGTGATATCTGGCAACAATATTGGGTACAAAACTTACATCCCGAGAATGAAGCTAATACCGTCGGATCAAAGAATCTCGTTCAGGTTTCATAGAAGACAATTCCAGTTGGTCGCTTCTTTCGCAATGACAATTAACAAAAGTCAAGGCCAATCTTTATCGACCATAGGTTTGTATCTACAACGCTCAGTTTTCACAGACGGACAGTTGTATACTGCGATCTCTCGAGTTAAGTCGAAAAAGGGTCTCAAGGTGCCGATATGCGACAAAGATGGGAAGACAAAAAAACACTACAACGAATGTCGTCTACAAATAAGTGTTGCAAAAGATGAACGATGATACATGCTTCTAATTTTCCTGTATTATATTACTTAGTTCTCTTTTTTCTTACATTTTCCTATTTAGTATTCATTTAGCAAACATTTCTCCATCTACTTATTCTCATTTGAATAGAACGCTGGTTTTTTTAATATGCATCAACTTTCAAGCTAGAAGCTTCTACATGTTAAATATATGAATATATCTAATATTGAAAATGTCATAAGCCCCGTGTCAAGTAGTGGACACGGGCCTAAAATCTAGTTGAAGCTATAATGATACTAGTATAGTTTATTTTTAACCGTTAGTCAGTATTTTGGAATAAAAAGGTTGGTTTGAAACTGGTTTGATTTTCGGATTCTGGGAACAGGTTGAAACCAGTTTGAAATCGAATCGGATTCGGTTTTAGGGCAAAAAAAACCCTGAAAAAACCGGTCAACTTTTGACCAAAACCGGTTTCAAACCGGTACAAGTATGCTCAAACCCGGTTTTTAATCCCGTTGACCACATGCATCAAGACTAATTGTATTATAAAACAAAGATAGCGCAAATCAAGTGGGCCTATTTTTGTGTACAAGAGTTGTTACTCCAACATACAGAGGTCATTTTATTGATCAAATGTTGGTCTCAAGTTTACAACCATGATATCTACATTTTACAAACTTCTTTCTAATACTAGCACTAATTAGTATAATGTACAAAGATTACTGGATACACGATCTTTATATACCAAGGCTCCAAGACACCCAGATAGGAAACCCACCCAATGAGATCGAGGCTTCATATGATTAGAACTTGTGACATCCCGATCAGAAACTTCAAACAAGTAGGATTGCAGGTATACATCAACATTATTTCATTATAAAATCATGTGAGGAATGTACTCGTATGCATGACCAACATTGCTGCAAACAATGATCTTTGAATCCGCATAGATAATCGAAGCATTCTGAAGCCCATAGCCATGGAAAGCAGGAATCGAGTATCCTACCCTTAGACGTAAATTTACAATTGGCACAATGATACTTTTTAGAACCGTGGACATCATTGACTGCAATATTTTAGAGCTTGTGTCAAATCCAAGATCGGTCAAAGATATATAATTACTCATGGATAAACAAGTTTTGCTTTCGACATCTGGGAATAATCACTTTAATGGCAAATGCAAAAAACTAATGGTAAAATAAAATCACCTTTTTTACCCAATCTTCCATTCCAAGTTAGAAGAGACTTCATTCATCTCATTTTACCACATAAGTGTATATTTGGGTTGAGGGGTTGGTTATCGTAAAAAAGCCTATTATGGTAAAAGTTTTTAGAAATGAATGAGAGGGCGACATGTAACCCACAAACCCAAAACTTGTCACGTGTCAGCGTGTCGCTATCCCCTTATTTCTTATTTATTTTACATTAAGGATTAATAATTATTTTATTTCAACGTAGCACTTTAGGTTAATTCATATATTAGGTTGTTAATATTCACCATATTATCTGCATTTGGTTCGTGAACATCGTGATAATTATTTTGAAAACACACATTTTGAAAAAACCCCTAAAATGAAGTTGATTAATACTATCATAACCAGTTATAACATCCTCGTTGAAAAAATGTTATATTTAAAACTTTGCTGCAAGTATCAAACTTGATAAGAATATTGGGAGACTTAACCTTAATGACAGAACATTATCTTTCTACAGAAAATTTTCCATAGCACATCAAACTTTATTACAGCTTAATGATGAAGATGAATGTACCTGAACAAGAAGCATATGTAAGGTGCCGATTTCACTCCATTTCAAAGACAAACTGAATTTGCTAAGGCTGACACCACCAGCAACAGTGCTCAACGAAATTCCTGCAAATCCGGAAGCTTCAATCTCCTGCAAAATATCAATAGAGTAGAACTAGTTAGCTACTATATTGTTTCATTCCAAAAATACTGCATACATTATCTATAATGTACGACATTAATGGGAAAGGTGTTAGTGGGTCAACTACGAACGGCCAGTAACCCAACCTGCCTGACCCTCCCACTTGCCACCTCTAATTATTGGTATATTAATGATTCAGGGTATCATACCATCGAGATGCATGCAACTGGGATAACATCACCAGCATCCATGACATTAATGATGACATCTGAGTTTATGGCAGCAACAATATCATCGTTTTCAACTCTTATGATAGGAGGTGACACTACTGTAAAGTTCAAGCTCATAGCATCATTTGGGAATTCTTTATATAACTTAGGAATTATAAATCTCCATCCAGCAGTGTTCAACATATTTTTGTATAGCTTCTTATCTGGCAGTTTATCAACGACCCAATACAACTTATTTGTCTGAAACAAGAAAATACAAGTGAGTACCAAAGGCTATAACTTATCAATGATCCAGATACATCATATTTGTCTGAAACTGAAAAATAAAAGTGAACCCTAAAAGCTATCTTATTAACCATTATGTAGATATTTTTTGTTGATCAAAGAAAATTTTGTAATCCCACAACTGGATGACAGTTATATCAAATTCGTTTATTCACAAAGGTTCAAGTAAAAAGTACTTATCCCAGATCACTACTGATCACTTTCAGGACGAAGGTTTGGATTGACCTAAAATGCCTTTGTAAGAAAATAGATATTTTACTTTTTTAATAAGTAGCTAATGTGTCAAAAATGATTACAACACCAACAATACCCAATCCCGCATATATGCGGGGCCTGGATTTAAATATGGTTACAAATACTATTGAATGACAGTGTTTCAAAACTGATTTAGAAGGTTTTTGAAACTAAATTTTAACCCCTTTTGACCCATTTCCTTCAAAGCTAAATTTTTTTATTTTCATGTTTGGCGCTTGAGAGTTTAAACACAACCACCAAACCACTCATAAGCAAATCTGGCCAAATTTGTCATGTCTACACTTTAATTAAACTACATGCATAGTCAAATGTTAGAGTTTTTAAAAGACATGAAGTAAAGAAGCAACGGAAGACATATGCATATCTCTATGAAGTATTTAGAACTTACACTGATGTACACGGATGATGCTGAGTTAAGCACAATTTCATGTACTGAAATAGCAACCATATTCTCTTGGCTGTTACACGAACTACTTGATAGTAAACTTCTCTCATAATTATGAGAAGTTACTTCACTGTCAATATGTGAAAATAATCCATCGATACCAATAAGAAGAGAAGTGTTGCTCAAGATAGGACCATCAGTGATGGTAACATTTAAAGTAGCAATATCACCAACAGAGACTTCTTTTGGAAGTGACTGTAATACTGAATCAAGTTTTATCACTGCATCCTTAACATTCTTCGTGATAGTATCTTCAACTGCATTAACTATGTCCTCCTCAAAATAATCAACGAATCTGGAGAAGCAGAATTGAGCTCAATAAGAGAAATTTGATGCACATCAAAGGTGACAATCTCAACCCATTTGCTTATAGACGGGGTGATTCAACTTTTTTTTAACCTCATATTGGTCAAGTAAACAGAACTGAAAAGAAAGCTAAATAGGCTTGAATGTGTCAACTGGGTCGAAAGTAACCCAATGTGTATTTTTAATGCATAAAACATAAGAAAGCGTATAATTATATACCAATAGTGTTCAGGGAATCAGGGTAAAGCCGAGTCTACCTGTATAGACCCATAAAAACTAAAAACTACCCGGTTAATCACAATCCCATTAATCAAAACCCGTTCATTACCCACCTCTACACCATGTTAAAAATGACCACTCCTGTCTTATTTAAATAGAAAGCTTGACATGTTGAAGGATGGTACTCATCTTCTTGCCTTCTCGTTGTAAACAAATCATCTTGATAACGAAAATGGAAAAGCAATATGTATGACAGTTAGATGTGTTTCCTTGTGGTAGTCCCACAATTCTTTGTACATTCATTCTTTATTCTCTGTACACAGTTAGATGTGTTTCTTATTTTTTTCTCTTTATTATCTACTACAGAATTCAAAAGACGTCCACCAGCTACCCCCAAGTAATACTAAATACGAAATCTTTGGACAAAGATCATGGTTGCAGATGCTTTGTGATGCATACTAATGGACAATAAGTAACTCTAAATGGAAATTTTGCAAAGAGGGAACATTTTGTTTACTTTGGAAGGATTGAGTAATTCGTTTAGAATAAACGACACAAGTAGAGATCGTGAAAGATGTTGTAATCAGATCAAATAAATAAGAGGAGGTTAGAAAAGATACCCTTGATAAAGCCAAGATGCTCCTCCATCCAATATTATGGAGATATAGTTGACATAACATCCGCAGTCTACAGGAGACACCCTAAGAGTCCCTTGCTGGCTCGACAAACCAAGAGTCATCCCGATGTTCATACCTTTAACCTTCGCAAATGACATATCCATTAACTTCCCACTAAAACGACCAATGTATATACTATATACGCAGATACAAGAATAGTGCCAATTTCAGACCATTTATATGAAACAGGCCAATTTGGTTGTATTTTATCCGTAATGTGTAAAATACATATAATAAACTAAGTAGAAAAGAACATGGACAAATGGTTTGAACAGGTTAACCGGGTCACCGATCGCCTAACATGTGTATCCGTTACTTGTAACAACAACATAACATAAAAGAATAAAATTTCAATAGTACACTTTCTATAGTCATATCTCGATAAGTTGGTTTTTTGGTGGAGGTGGCAAAGTCACCAGATTGAGTACTTGAGGTTGTTTAAGCATTTTCTGCTTATCAGTATATTGCTTTTTTTTAAGCAAATGAGCTGAAATGCTTTCTGCTTATCTTATAAGACAAAAGTGTTTTTTTGAATAAATACTAACTGTTTCTTCAAAGCAGATACCTGCATAATTTTTTCCAAGCTGAAAAACACTTCTAAATAAGCAATACCAAACACCCCTTTAGAAGCTAATAAATTCACCTAAAGACCAAAAAAAAAAAAAAAAAATTCTAAAAAATAGATATATACCTGAACAGAAGCCAACCCATTATCAGTAATCTCAAAAAACCAATTACTATAAGAGTAACTCCAATCAAAACTCAAATCAGCAGTTGCATCAAAAGCAACAATAGTAACACCCAAATCACCACTTTTAACAACTGAATCACTAACATTAATATTATATATAACTGTATTTGTAACCACCATATCAACTGTACCAACAAATGCTATTTTCACTTTTTTCTCAATTTGTGGCAATTTTAGTGGAATCAGAGCTGAAATAGCATTTTGTATTAAGAAATCTTTAGCAAATTCAAGACCCTTTTGGGAAATACCAAAAGATATATACCCATTATTATAATTATTACTTTCTTTGTTATCTGATGATGATATAATATCAGCAGATGATGTTAATGATGATGAAATTGCAATTAGTAAGATGGGTATTGTTAAAAATAGAAACTTTTTTGGACCCATGAAAAGATTTTTGAAAAGAAAAAGTGGGATTGTAATTTGGGAATTTTATTAGATAGTAAATAAATATAAAATCTTGCATAACATGTTTTTATTGTTTAATTGAGCAGAATTGTGATTCAGCTAAGTGAAACAGACTGTGGTAATGGAGGATCGTTACGTTACCTACTATTGTACGTAATAATAATAATAATAAAATAATATGAATATAATAAAATTGAGATGAGAAATGATTATCCTTTAAAATTAATCTAATCCTCTAAGATTTACCTAAAAATCTTCTTACATATCGTGACTAATTTGATATGATATGATCTTATTATTATTAAATTAAAGTTTAGGAAAGCTTTTAAGTTAAATTTTTAGAAAGATTAATGATTTCCAATTACCACTTAAAAGTCCTTTAGTTGTTGCAACGTATTATGATAAAAGGTTCGTTTTGTAGTTTGTACAACACGAGTAACGCTGGTTAATATGCCACATCTTATGATAAAGGTTTCGTATGCCACGTACGTCTACAAATTGTTTATGCATTACACATGGTTACAAAATCTTAAAACTTATATAGACCACGTATAAAACAAATAGAAAACAGTATATAATTACAAAATACAATTGTTGCAAATGTGCCACGTTATGCCTTTCAAATGTTAAGGCCACCAAGAAGCATTTTAGAAAAAGTTTTTGTCTTCATCACCTATTGAATCTCAAACCTTGATTTATATAGATGTCCATCAGTTTAGATTCAAAAATTATAATTATGATAAATTGATAACATTTACAAACTATTAAGGCTTCATGCTTAAGGCATTCACAATATTAGGTGAGTCTATAAAGTGTTAGAAATAATTTATAAAGAGAGTTTTCATAGTATGAAAGATTTGTGATGATGTGACGGTTTAAAACTGAAACTAATGTGAAAAATGATAAGAAAAATGTTATGTATAAATATGAGTGTGAAAGCTGACGTGACAAAAATTGAAAACCGATGTAAAAAGTTACATGTGTTCTATCAGCCATATTACGATATTAGTACGCAACTACTCTTCCTCCAACACCATATTAGCCATGTAATTATTGTTCGAACAAAACACTATAGTATTCAAGAAAGCAATTGCTTATAGCAGCTAATAACAATCTATTTATCTTTAATATATCAACAAGAATGAACACATAAATAATCCATAGTTTTCTCATTAAGAGATGCTATGGTGATGGCCTTAAAGGATTACGTCATCGACTCAAACGCTCCAATGTCCAATTAGTTGTCTTAGAAATGACCTTAATGAACACATAATTTTATGTTTTGTTAACAAAGGTTTCTTTTCAAAATATCCAACAGATCCATTTACCCTTTTCATCCAATAGATTTGGAATTTTGGATGAACAAATGGAGTTTAAACGGACATGAATGTAGACATGACTCCACCCAATCCACATCCAGCCATTATCCCTGGATTGCCCAAAACCATGTATGGTCCATGGTCATATGGATTCTCAACGAACCAAACTGGAATACATAATACTATTCCCCCCCTAATTGTACTCGGACGCAGGACAAATGAAGGTTGCTAAAGTGAAAGATGACGGAAATTTAACCAAAAAGACATTGGGAATTAATCTTGCAAAGAAAGATAACCTAGAAGAATTGAATAAGTATTTGACTGCTATTTTGATGAACCTATAACAGTATAGCTATTAATTTGTCCATTTGTAACGACCACCGAGAAAACAAAACTTTACACAAAAGAACAACCGGAGCTAATATAAGAAAGATATGACCAAAATCAACTTGCAAAAATCGGCATATATTACCTAACATTAAATCATCTTCAACACATGAAAAATAGACCATTACACATGCAACCGGGAAAAGACATAAGATCCATATGCCAACTTCCCTGTTGAAGTTTACTCTCCCAGAGTTTCTTGCACCACTATATTGAACCAAACCCATGGGGTTTACGGTGGCTTGGAGGTGCAACTACCTTTTTGTGTACATACAATCTAGCACACATTAATACTACTACACAACACTAGCACACATTAACACTACTACACAACACTCATGAGATGAACTCCATGGGGATGGAAACTAGACCGGGTGATAATAGCTGCTCGGCACAATTGTAATGAACTGGGATGTAGTGGCACACCAATTACAGCAACCCAAAACAATTGCAACAAACTGGGATGCAGTGGTGCACCAACCGAATCATGAGCCAGTGGGCCGATCCGCCCATGATCCTTCAGTACAAAACTGTCTTTCTTGTAAAGTATACAATCTCTTCCTAATAAATGCATGTGAATAGGACCCAACGATATAAAGTAACATGGAATCCAGTATCATAGAAAGTAATCCGGTGGTGGCTTCTTAGCCGGAGCCCCTCTAGATTCCTGCAATTCAACATAAAAAGAAAAGTTTTAATCCATAAAGCATGGATACCATGGTCTACCCAAATATATATGTATATATATACATATATTAATTACACCCTCAACTACATATCATATTCTTTGCTACAAGTTAAAAAGGCCGACATATTCTCCTTTTTTTAGCATATTTGATCTTTTGACAGAATTAACTTTTAACAACGTTTGACTAGTTTGTAATTTTTTTGGACAGAATTTGTTCAAGATGGAGCCTTCTAGGCAAAACTATGATTTAGAAGTATAACCTTTGGGAGCAGAATAAGTAAATTACTAGATTTTTATTTTATTTTATTACCTGTAGTTCTATTTGAAGAATTTACTACTGCACTTAAACAACCCTTGTATATCAAGAAGTTTAGGCCTTTAAGAGAATGGCATTTCATATAGCATGGCCTCAAGATGCCCTATCGCACTCCATAAAGCAGGACTGAAGAAAGAGATCTCAATGACAAACCTGTGGAGCTGCTTTAAATACTCGGAACTGTTTATTGAGATTCTCATCCAGCTCGAGAATAGCAGCTACGTTGCCACACCTACAAAACAATGATTTAGAAACTAGTAGAGGTGGCAAAATGCACAGGCAGTGTAAACGGTCGAAGTGTGTGGTTTTTAACACAAGATTGAAAATGGGCCAGTTTGACCATGATCACTTTTTGTCCAGTTATATTATCATATTTTGCGTGTTAAAAATATATAACAAAAATTGCTTATAAGGCAACTTATTAGGTTTAATAAATTGTGATACACATTGGCAATTTTTGACCCGTTTCCTTTTTATTATTTTTATTAACCAGGTTCACTTGTTAATGAAAATAACATAACATTAGTTGACTAGTTCAAATTTAAATACTTCAAATGTCACCTTATTCATTAGGAACGGGGAAAGAAAGTGAACTAAATGTTAGTACGAAATTCACCTGTAACAGTAATTTGGGGCTGACCAGACGGTGACAATCTGGTTATCAAACATCCACTTAAAACCTTCCATTACCAACTGGTGTGCACGACAAATGTAATCAATATTATTTGTATGATTGAAAGAAGAAACAATACTTCCACCAAACAAGAAACCAGCACCACGCGGACTCAAACCCCAGCCATCCACAATGTCTTCCGGATCAGACCACAAGAGGTCACACATGGCACCATCATGGGGTACTTCTTGCTTCCGATCAATTGTTCGAATCTGGAAAATGAGTTTTCGTATTAATTACTTTCAGTCAAAGATTAAAAACAAACTAGTCACAGTGGCAAACCTGATCTAATGTGGTGATAATAGGAGAGAGACCTCCGTGAACAGAAAATATTTTGTTCTCAATGAGAGCGGACAAACTGTTAAATTGTCAAAAAGTTCAAGCAGTGTAAGCAAGATACAGTTATTAATAGCAAACTGCAAAAGCAACAAGAATGACAGTTTGAGACACCTGATAACCAGAAACAGAAGATAAAAGTTTGTAAAAAAGGTAAATATGCCACTGTATAAGGCTAGAGCCTACCCTGTCACCCAGAGGTCAGCTTAATGTTCATATCACACGTGGCAAATGATACGGATCAAGAGGCCCATTGGGTTGGGCTAAAAGAAGACCAGGACGTTTAATGATAAATATTATTATTAGTTATAGTTATTATTATTATTAGTGACTTGTGCACCAAGTTAGGGTAGATCTCAGCTTGGTTAAATAAGGCCATTAGGCCACCGTTTTGTGTATGGTGATTATTATTAATTGTTCTTAGGAACTAGGGCTGCTGGAGCATTATACCAGATTAGGGCTACTGGAGCATCGTACCAGATTATCTTTAATTCAACAGCCGACTTCGGTTGGTTATTGTTTGTGTCATTCATTGTCTTCTCTGTGATTTCTTCTTAATTCTATTAGTATTATCATTGGTTGCTGTTTTCTGCCCTGATTCATATCAATTGGTATCAGAGCTATCTTTCTTGCAACCTGTGGTAGTTTAAAAAAAACAGTGTTGACGAGGTACTGTTCATCAAAAAAAAATTCCAGTTACTATTCACTCTGGTTTTTGATTTGGGGCTGTAAGAAGACATCAACAAAATCAGATTTGAGGAAGAGGCACTAATCAGACATGAAATCCGTGATGGGAGAAATCAAAGCATTATGTCAAGAAGGTACCGTTTCTGATTATTGTAGTGCCTTTCAATCTTTGTTGAAAAGGGTAAAAATTTCTGAAGAACTGAGCGAGTATGGTGCCATATATCTCTTTATGGTCGGTCTTGAACCAAGAATTAGAGATATATTCATCACATGGCATCAATATAGTTGTCACACGGTTGAAGCTGTGATCTTTAGCCTTAAAAATAGATGCTAATGAGCTGCAAGATTCGTTTTCTCCGTTTGATCCTAAGTCTTCATTCTTCATAAAGGATTTGGTGTTTGATTTTAAAACAAGTCTTGACGAAATAATGGAAGGTAATGCATCTTTTAAGGACGGTAAGATTCAAGAAGTTAGTAATGAAGGTGTTGATAATAATTCTGACCAAACATCAGTTCGGCTGACTGAGGCAATCGAGAAGAGTATGGAGGATGATCAGAAACATGCTGAATTATTGTCTTTGTTGGGTAATCAACAGCAATATAAACACTCGGTTTCCCAATCGTTGTCTAGCCAGCTACCGTCACAATTAGCAAAAGAAGACAATAAGAATCATGCAGAGTTATTGTCCTTTCTAAATCAGAAGAATTATAATCACCTTGTGTCACATCTGTTTGCTGCAGGAACAATAGCAATCTTGATTAATCCATCTGAGTCCAAACAGTTTGTGTCACGATCAGGACCGACCCAGCCACAGTTAGCTGCTTCAACGACAGCACCGGTTGGTCCCTTCACTCATGCTCGTAAGACTTTTATACAACCTGAAGTGCTGGTGGCCAGAAATCCAAGAGAAAGAAAGATATGGGATCCTGGAATTATGTTCGGCACGATTTCAAAGCAACACCTTGAGGACAAGGTGTTTTTGCGGGCGGAAGTAATGATACGGATCAAGAGGCCCATTGGGTTGGGCTAAAAGAAGACCAGGACGTTTAATGATAAATATTATTATTAGTTATAGTTATTATTATTATTAGTGACTTGTGCACCAAGTTAGGGTAGATCTCAGCTTGGTTAAATAAGGCCATTAGGCCACCGTTTTGTGTATGGTGATTATTATTAATTGTTCTTAGGAACTAGGGCTGCTGGAGCATTATACCAGATTAGGGCTACTGGAGCATCGTACCAGATTATCTTTAATTCAACAGCCGACTTCGGTTGGTTATTGTTTGTGTCATTCATTGTCTTCTCTGTGATTTCTTCTTAATTCTATTAGTATTATCATTGGTTGCTGTTTTCTGCCCTGATTCATATCAATTGGTATCAGAGCTATCTTTCTTGCAACCTGTGGTAGTTTAAAAAAAACAGTGTTGATGAGGTACTGTTCATCAAAAAAAAATTCCAGTTACTATTCACTCTGGTTTTTGATTTGGGGCTGTAAGAAGACATCAACAAAATCAGATTTGAGGAAGAGGCACTAATCAGACATGAAATCCGTGATGGGAGAAATCAAAGCATTATGTCAAGAAGGTACCGTTTCTGATTATTGTAGTGCCTTTCAATCTTTGTTGAAAAGGGTAAAAATTTCTGAAGAACTGAGCGAGTATGGTGCCATATATCTCTTTATGGTCGGTCTTGAACCAAGAATTAGAGATATATTCATCACATGGCATCAATATAGTTGTCACACGGTTGAAGCTGTGATCTTTAGCCTTAAAAATAGATGCTAATGAGCTGCAAGATTCGTTTTCTCCGTTTGATCCTAAGTCTTCATTCTTCATAAAGGATTTGGTGTTTGATTTTAAAACAAGTCTTGACGAAATAATGGAAGGTAATGCATCTTTTAAGGACGGTAAGATTCAAGAAGTTAGTAATGAAGGTGTTGATAATAATTCTGACCAAACATCAGTTCGGCTGACTGAGGCAATCGAGAAGAGTATGGAGGATGATCAGAAACATGCTGAATTATTGTCTTTGTTGGGTAATCAACAGCAATATAAACACTCGGTTTCCCAATCGTTGTCTAGCCAGCTACCGTCACAATTAGCAAAAGAAGACAATAAGAATCATGCAGAGTTATTGTCCTTTCTAAATCAGAAGAATTATAATCACCTTGTGTCACATCTGTTTGCTGCAGGAACAATAGCAATCTTGATTAATCCATCTGAGTCCAAACAGTTTGTGTCACGATCAGGACCGACCCAGCCACAGTTAGCTGCTTCAACGACAGCACCGGTTGGTCCCTTCACTCATGCTCGTAAGACTTTTATACAACCTGAAGTGCTGGTGGCCAGAAATCCAAGAGAAAGAAAGATATGGGATCCTGGAATTATGTTCGGCACGATTTCAAAGCAACACCTTGAGGACAAGGTGTTTTTGCGGGCGGAAGTAATGATACGGATCAAGAGGCCCATTGGGTTGGGCTAAAAGAAGACCAGGACGTTTAATGATAAATATTATTATTAGTTATAGTTATTATTATTATTAGTGACTTGTGCACCAAGTTAGGGTAGATCTCAGCTTGGTTAAATAAGGCCATTAGGCCACCGTTTTGTGTATGGTGATTATTATTAATTGTTCTTAGGAACTAGGGCTGCTGGAGCATTATACCAGATTAGGGCTACTGGAGCATCGTACCAGATTATCTTTAATTCAACAGCCGACTTCGGTTGGTTATTGTTTGTGTCATTCATTGTCTTCTCTGTGATTTCTTCTTAATTCTATTAGTATTATCATTGGTTGCTGTTTTCTGCCCTGATTCATATCAGCAAATTAGCAAATATAGGTCAAATGTCTAAAGCTAGCAAATTTAGCTAAAACGGGCACCCAGTTTATAAAATTGCCAAAAACGCTCAAGAGTTCATGACCTCCTGAACTCTTTAAGAGAAAAATAGACCATTAATTTAACAAAGGTTTGGTAATTATATTTGATATATTAGGATGTATATGGAAATTGAAATAAGAAAAAAAAAGTGTTGGCGGATTCACCCGACCCAGCCCATCACCCGACCTGCCTTTTTTACCACCTATAGTTCATACAACTTGCACCAAACAGAAACCATTTTTGTCAGTGTTCCCAGAAAAAGAGGGTACTTTAAACTGCTTTATGCCAAATTTATCAAAGTGATACGGCATAAAGGAACGAAAATACTAGTAGCATTGAAGCAATCAATCCCAATTAGTAGCATTGAGTATCCTCTTTTTTTTCCTAGTTTGTGAAAAAAAATTCAACCTTAATACTAATATGCACATCTTGAGTTGCTGAAAGTTGAAGCCTATAAGCATTATTTATCCTAAAAATAGTGTGGATTAGTTCATTTTATAAGACCTCAGAAGGTGCAGGCCCAGAGGCCCTTTCTCCTTGGGTTTCCCTTTGACTAGAGATGGCACATTCAAACCCACTTAATAATGGTCTGACTCAGGTTATGTTATATATCTAGTAGGTCAAACTAGTGAGATAAAAAATTGCTTAAAAGAGGTTAATTCAATAGTCATCCAAGTGTATATTTATATGCATAAAGCCACCTATATAGTTTTTATTCAGAACTTAAGATATATCATTCAAAACACAACTTTCCAAATCACATTTGACAACACCATATATTTTTATAATATAAAACAAAACTTTCGGACACAAGATTTTGGGTCAACCAAACTTATTTTGGTCTGCACCCAAGTACTTGTGTTCATCACTTCATCTTTTACCTAACCCGCCCAAATGGCCCATTTAGACACATCAACCCTTGATGGTCAACAATAAAGGCAGTTATGTCTCAGGTGATGATAGAAAGAAACTGAGAGAAGCTAACAAACCTTAGGTAATCGAATATATCTGTACAATATCTCCAAACATTGACAGAACCATATTTCCGCAGGCACTCATCATAGAATCCATATACCTAGCATATAGAACAGGGACAGGGGTAAGCTCTTAAAGGTTAATCAAGTCAACCCGTGGATTGATGACAACAAGATACCTGTGTAATCTGCCGGCTCTCATGATTTCCCCTAATCAATGTTATCCGATCAGGATACCTTACCTGCTTACAGCAGTGCTTCATTAGAGATCTGATAAAAGAAACCAAAAACTAGACTGGAATAAATAATCTGAGTCCATACATATCTACAATGTGTAAACAAAGATACTTTGTAGCACAAACTTTGCACCTGATCTAGAAATAAATGACTATTCCGCAGAAATTATTAAAATAACATTTTACCTTCAGAGCAAGTAAAAGCAAAAAGGTCTCTACAGAATAGAACCCTCTGTCCACAAAATCTCCAAGAAACAAGTAATTAGTCTTCGGACAATCACCGCCCACTTTAAATAGCTCTTTCATGTCATAAAACTGTCCGTGAATGTCGCCACATATCTATACATCAGAATGAAGGCCAGACATAGCAAAATTAAACTACAACAAAGTATCCTGAGATTGGGGGCATAATTAAACAAGCTATAGGATCACATGAACAGCAGCAAACAACTTATGTCAGCTAAGACACTTTGTATGAGGTTGATCATGTTAACAGGTCACACCCTTACGTTGCATCGAGAAAGATCATATCACTGCTGAAGTACTGTGTAGAGGTGGCAAATGAGTGGATCAGGCAGCGCTTCAGACAGGCTACTTGTCTGGTATGGATGAAAATGGTGGGCTGGGGTAGCACAGAGCACATTTTACCCAACATTTATAGATTTTTTAAAAATGATTAGTTTGACAAATATGACTACAGAACTATATATCTTTCCTTTTTTTGGCCTCTTATGAACTGGGGTGATCTTACCAGCTTTGCGAGGGGACTAATCCCAAGGTGACTCGCTTTGCAAGCCCGAAGTCATAGCGGGTGAACCTCCGTGGCCACTAGGGGATTTATGCCAAGGATAGAACCTGTGACCTTTACATTAAGAGGAACGAGTCCTTTCCAATGGACCACCACCCTAGTAAGTAAAGTAAGTAAACACCCAATGTCGTCTTTCACGGGTTTTGGGTCCCAATATCTCAACGGTGTATGCGGGAGGTTGAGATGTAGACAGCCTTACCCCTACCACGACGGTGTAGAGAGGCTGTTTCCAGGTTCCATCCAAGATAGAAAAGGACCTCCAGCCTTGCAAGGCATGAGGATAGAACCCTTGACCTCTGTCTCCAGAGGCAAGGGTGTTAATCACTTATCCAACCTTGATGGTTTTTGACCATCACCCTAGTGGTTACATAACTATATTTCAACTAATGATAGCATTTTAAACACAATGGTACATATAATTTAATGCAAAAAAATACACTTCTGGTGACTCTCAACCTGTTTGAGCCATTTGATCATTTCCACTGAAGTTTTTCTGAAAACTTCACCCGTTGGAAAAGCATAATACACATGACCATTTCAAAGTTAATGAGTCACCTCTAGTTATTTGGTTCTACCTTTTAAAGGTAATGGATTAGACTTAAAGTTAAATCTAGACAAACTGAGAGCGTAACCTGATTAAAAAATGTCACAGCTTCGAAAAAAGGTGCAATGCTCATGCTTGTAGAATTAACCCAACAGTAAGAGAAGAAAATTGAAAAATAAATTATTAGTAATATCACTTTACATATTAGAATTGCTATTAGAATTATTATTATAATTATTATGGTTTTCCAGTGGTAATTGCATGCATAAGATAATCTGTTAGAAACCATCAACAGTTTGTGAGCAGTGTGAGTCACTGATAACGAGTCTTAAGTCATAAGTCACAAAAGAAAGGATTAAAAGACACCGCTACATGGACCATAAATATGCATTTGTACTCAAATTTAATAGAAACCGTATCTTTTTTTTGGAATGTTGAACAAATAGTATCTTAAATCTATAATTGTAGATAGAACTCTCATTACACAATTCTTACTCATTGGCATACATAAAGAACCAGATGCTTTGACGCCCTAAACTTGTAGCCCACTCATTATCCTAAATATTTAAAGTTTGACCTCTTTTTATATATTGGAAAATGAGAGTTTGGTGACAGCAAAATACTCATAACCATTTAGTTTTGATTTTAGCTTCTCAGAAACATCTAGCTTGATTTTAGCTTTTTGAAGGGACTTCTTGGAAATAGTTAGAAAGTTAGATTGACCAGACTTCATGAAACCTTTACTTTGCAGATCAGGAAAATCATCATGATCAATACCAAGATCAAAACACAATTGATTTACAATACTTCTACGATTTTATCTTTGCCTATAAATCCATCACCAACTCTCGATTCGACTTTCCAAGCTTCTTGTGAGATTGCTGGCATTGATCTTAGAATCCACTTCTGTAACGTCTTTCTTTATCGCATAAATAAATTCAATCCTTTTTAAAGACAGAGATCTCATCAGAAAGCATATGGACTAAACTATAATTCATTCAACGTTAAATTGTAACTATCATCGGAACTATGATATTAAATCAGTTCAAAACTTCAAATAGACAACATATCTCCAATTACACCTACGGACTAGGAAAAAATAAAACTTAATAGAAAACAAATATCTATCTTAAAAGTATAGAAGCTGAGCTACCCTTGATCCTTTCTTATTAGGTAAGATGCAAATCACATTTCACATATACTCATATCTGACTCAATGGGTTAGCGCTTCAGTCTCCAGATAACAAGTATCATTCTTCGACACATCATGAAATGCTCCAGACAACTATCAAAGCATTACAGCTGAAGAAACTCACATTCTTATCAATATTCAATTTTAGACACTTCTCAGAGACCTAGGAAATGCCAGCCAAATCATCAATTTAGGATTTCAATACAGAATAGTTATCACTTATCCCTGACTACAATCATTTCCATTGCTTAAAAAAAATACAATAATGGCAAACTAGATACTCCATGTTTTACAAATTACCATGGCCATTCTCTTACAGCCTCAATAACCAACACTCCCGGCCCTACCCACACACCAGGCCATTCCTCGGCTAACTTAAAAAAAGGTAAACCGCGTTAACCACTCTCAGCATACATCAGTCTCAGCTTCACTAACTTTATATTGCATATCCCTTACTACTAAGCTCCTAGTCTAAAAACGAACACTAACAATAAATCCACGAAAGGTAGATACACTAAGAATCTAAGCTTTGTTTCAATGACCTCCATATATATTGAAATCTAGATAGATAAACACATCGTGTGCATATGTAGATAGGTACATATTGTGTGTGTGTGTGTGTATATATACAGCTCATAATCTAATACTACTGATATAGCCTAAAACCTAACTGTATATGGATAGATAGATTTTTACATATAGCGTGTACATATAGATTAGATAGATAGATATAGATTAGATAGGTACATATTGTGTGTGTGTGTGTGTATATATACAGCTCATAATCTAATACTACTGATATAGCCTAAAACCTAACTGTATATGGATAGATAGATTTTTACATATAGCGTGTACATATAGATTAGATAGATAGATATAGATTAGATAAATACATATAGTGTGTGTGTATATATATATATAGATGGATACAGAATTAAAAATAAAATAAAAGTAAAAGAGAGTTAGTTACAGTGACTGGGGCATCGACACGTTGAACATTACTTTCTTCAACGAGTATTTCCATGGCTTTTAAGCAAAGAGATTTCACTTCTGATTCTTTCAGCGGCTCACAGTTTTTCAGCTGCTCTATCTGCCGGTCTAGGTCTGACATTTCTGTAGCTCTTTAATTTACCTCCCCTTAACTTCTTCGCCTTTTATATTTGGAGATGAAAGGGAAAGGTGCAGAGGCGGTGATGTGAAAAAATAACAATTTCGATCGACCGCCGTGATAGATTTGATGAATTTGATGGTGGATTAGTGGAAGAAAGTACTGGCGGTGTGGAGTGTGTGATGTGGTCTATGATGATTTTTGTGACTGTTGTACGACTGTTATTACATTATCATCTGATTTTTGCTAACATGTTACATCTCTATTTTGGGCAAATTCTAAAACGAAAAGACAAATTAAGAAAACTTATTTTTGAGTTTTGTATTTTCTCCTTCAAAGGTTAAAAAAGATGAGTATTTAGTTTCATTCATTATCTATAATCATTTACTAGATAAATGCACACGCGTTGTGGCGCGGCGGTGGTGATGTAACAACCCTCAAAATCCGACTAGGACAATCCACTTGGACTTAACTAGACATCTATCCCTAGAGGTTTATTAAGAGAATTGATCTTCTAGCCATTTAAGGCATAGTGATAATTGCCCTCTAGTTCAATGAAATACCATAGATGACTAGCTATCTTTAGATTTGCCATAAACAATAACTATAATCATTTACTAGATAAATGCACACGCGTTGTGGCGCGGCGGTGGTGATGTAACAACCCTCAAAATCCGACTAGGACAATCCACTTGGACTTAACTAGACATCTATCCCTAGAGGTTTATTAAGAGAATTGATCTTCTAGCCATTTAAGGCATAGTGATAATTGCCCTCTAGTTCAATGAAATACCATAGATGACTAGCTATTTTAGATTTGCCATAAACAATAACTATAATCATTTACTAGATAAATGCACACGCGTTGTGGCGCGGCGGTGGTGATGTAACAACCCTCAAAATCCGACTAGGACAATCCACTTGGACTTAACTAGACATCTATCCCTAGAGGTTTATTAAGAGAATTGATCTTCTAGCCATTTAAGGCATAGTGATAATTGCCCTCTAGTTCAATGAAATACCATAGATGACTAGCTATCTTTAGATTTGCCATAAACAATAACTATAATCATTTACTAGATAAATGCACACGCGTTGTGGCGCGGCGGTGGTGATGTAACAACCCTCAAAATCCGACTAGGACAATCCACTTGGACTTAACTAGACATCTATCCCTAGAGGTTTATTAAGAGAATTGATCTTCTAGCCATTTAAGGCATAGTGATAATTGCCCTCTAGTTCAATGAAATACCATAGATGACTAGCTATCTTAGATTTGCCATAAACAATAACTATAATCATTCAAGACAATCTCAAGCTATAAATTTGTTCTAATTGAACTTGGTGAAATGTCAATGAACCAAAAACTTCATTTCAAGAAGTCAAGTTATATAAATAATAATGTAAGACTCACAACTTGTGACAAAGTCAATAAATCTTACAAAATGTCCAACAATTTAATCACCAAGCCAATTTAAGTAAATGTGACATGAAAATAAAATGACTATCTCATAATATATTCATAAATCAAAATGTTCATAAAAGTGCTTGAATAATAATAATAAGTATATATATGTCTAATATAAATACAAGTTTATAAATAATGGGATTAAGTAACAATTTTAAAACACAAAGGTATGTATATATACATATTATTTATATAGTTTCAGCCCTTATTGTTTCTTGCATTTACTTTCAGTACCTTTATCGTATTGTTCATCCATATCTGGATCGTATTCTGAACTGGTCATCTTCCAGTTAGAATTACTTGCCAGTCGGGTATTAAGCCATCTATATTTGGGACTCATAAACCCTCAAAATCCGACTAGGACAATCCACTTGGACTTAACTAGACATCTATCCCTAGAGGTTTATTAAGAGAATTGATCTTCTAGCCATTTAAGGCATAGTGATAATTGCCCTCTAGTTCAATGAAATACCATAGATGACTAGCTATCTTAGATTTGCCATAAACAATAACTATAATCATTCAAGACAATCTCAAGCTATAAATTTGTTCTAATTGAACTTGGTGAAATGTCAATGAACCAAAAACTTCATTTCAAGAAGTCAAGTTATATAAATAATAATGTAAGACTCACAACTTGTGACAAAGTCAATAAATCTTACAAAATGTCCAACAATTTAATCACCAAGCCAATTTAAGTAAATGTGACATGAAAATAAAATGACTATCTCATAATATATTCATAAATCAAAATGTTCATAAAAGTGCTTGAATAATAATAATAAGTATATATATGTCTAATATAAATACAAGTTTATAAATAATGGGATTAAGTAACAATTTTAAAACACAAAGGTATGTATATATACATATATATACACGGCACACATATAGGTATATATCCACAAATTTCTTGGAAACTTTAAAAGCTAGTAAACCTTTTGAATGCATGCATCTATACTACACATAACTATATACATACTTACATACACTAAAAATACAAAATTTAAACTAAAAATCCCCTCCATTTCCCTAACCCAAAACCGGCCTCCCCCTTCCCAAAACACCTTACCCAATCAAAAATCAACTACTCTTTTATTTCTTACACTTCCAATACACTACCTCACACAACACTCAACCTACACACTCTTACACTCCCCAAAACACACAATCTCTCATTTCTCTCTCTTTTTCTCTCTTTTCCTCTCAAAAATCTGCACATTCTCATCTCCCTCTCTTCATCATTTTTGGCTCATACATAGCCCAAAATGGGGATTAAATCTTAACTAAATCAACAATAATAATAAGGGTTTGTACTAGATTAAACAAGGGTTGATTCAAGTAAAGTTTAAGGGTTGTTTTAAGCTTGGAATAAGGTTTATTTGGGGCTTAGAGGACCACGAAATTTCTGCCAAAAATCATCTCCAAAACCGAGTTCATCAAGGGTATAAATCTTCATCTCTTTGTTTAATCTATCTTGTTTTTGTATATACTAAAAGATCTTTATCAAAAACCATGTTTTTCTTTGATTTTCTTCTTGAAAATACACTTAATGAGGGCATGTTGATAGGATCTTTCCTTTCATGCCATTGCATGTCAAGATCTAGAGGAAAGATTCAAGGATTCAACTCAAATAAGACCCAAAAGTGATGGTTCATGAGAAAGCTTTCAAACTAGATGATGAATCTCCATAAAAATCGATTTTTGTTGATATGGATGAGACTTATTTTCTGTGATTTTCATAAATAAATTTATTTTTGTGTTGTATGAAAGACTTGTTAAGAGATTTGTTCATAAAATGGCTAGATGGTCACATGCATTCACCTTTTTGGAAGAACTATGTTTTGTTGATTAAGTTTTTGTATAAATTCAGTTTAAAATGATGATGAATGATCTTGAATGTGTTTGAAATCAGTGAATATTGATGTTAAGATAATACAAAAGGAGTGTTAATCTTGTAAGTGATAAATTAAGGTGTTAATTAAGCAAGAAAGGCCATTGGTTGGTTGTTTTAATCAAAATACATTCTGACAGAATCAGTTTTCTGTCTTGGGACGGATAAACTGAGCATTTTCGGACCGTTTCGAGAAAAACTTTCAAAACAAAAGTTGTATATGAACGAGTTAAGTTTAACCACCAACTAGAATCACCCAAAAATACTGAACAAAACAAAAGATATGATTTTTCTACTAAAACGGGTCAAAACTGTATTTTTGTCTGAATATTTTACCAACTTTAACAATTTTTATCTCCTAATCCATAAGGTTCCAGGAGGCCATACTTGGTGGAAAGTAAGTTCAATGTGTCCTAAATTTAAAATAAAATCATGGAATTTTTATTAAGAGCAAAACCCAAAGAACTTTTATAAAACTTTCGAGTATGCAAAACAGTGACTGTTTTGACCACTTCCATTTATAAAAATATTTAGAGGTAGTAAACAT
This sequence comes from Erigeron breviscapus, assembly GCA_034093135.1. Taxonomy (NCBI): domain Eukaryota; kingdom Viridiplantae; phylum Streptophyta; class Magnoliopsida; order Asterales; family Asteraceae; genus Erigeron; species Erigeron breviscapus. The sequence continues at coordinate 207,053,808 of CM067167.1, read as the reverse complement.
TCTTTATAAATTAAGAAAAAACTTTCAAAACAAAAGTTGTATATGAACGAGTTAAGTTTAACCACCAACTGGAATCACCCAAAAATACTGAACAAAACAAAAGATATTAGTGGCCAACATTTCATAAATTTGTTGTATAAAAACAGAAAATTTGTAAGTAATCTTATAACTTGTGTGATGGGCTATGTAATGAACTAAGGAGTTAATGGGCTAGCCTGGCCCAATTAGTGAACCCACAAGGAACATAAATCAGTAGGCCCACTTGGCCCAATAAACCAATAAAACCTACTAAGCATATAGCCCAAATAAGGTTAAGCCCAACAACTAAATTAAGCCCAAAACATTTAGATGCCCATAACACTTAGGCCCAATTTGGTAATGGCTCATAACACGTAAACGAATTTCATAACCCGAGTAATCATAAGACATACCGAGAAATATGCGAGTTGAAGATAAGTGTAATCAAAGTAAAACAAAAGATAGTTAAGTGAGGTGGACATAATTGTTGTATAAAAACAGAAAATTTGTAAGTAAACTTATAACTTGTGTGATGGGCTATGTAATGAACTAAGGAGTTAATGGGCTAGCCTGGCCCAATTAGTGAACCCACAAGGAACATAAATCAGTAGGCCCACTTGGCCCAATAAACCAATAAAACCTACTAAGCATATAACCCAAATAAGGTTAAGCCCAACAACTAAATTAAGCCCAAAACATTTAGATGCCCATAACACTTAGGCCCAATTTGGTAATGGCTCATAACACGTAAACGAATTTCATAACCCGAGTAATCATAAGACATACCGAGAAATATGCGAGTTGAAGATAAGTGTAATCAAAGTAAAACAAAAGATAGTTAAGTGAGGTGGACATAAGTAACTCTGTTAACCAAACTAAAAAGTGATATCACAAATGCTATTTAGTATTAAAATTGGTTACACATCCAATAATGTTTAAGAGAACATAACTTAATATGGCATTCCCATATGATAACCTAAGATGCCAAACGAAAACCACAAATGAAGGCAAGTTACCGAAATTCTGACAACTTATAACTACATGTATAATGAAAGTGACCTTTTACACCATCACTCTCTACAACAAAAAAGATACGAATATTAGCAATACACTTGGATTCCATAATTGATGACAACTTAATGATAGTGGCATTTCTAAGTGATGGCTTAAGATAGGAACTTATGTGTATTAGTCTTCTCGTAGGGATAGTCTTGGCTTGAAATGTGATTGAGGAATATGACGGATATATGATCAAGGAAGCGATAGATGGGAAGTACCCATTTTGAATAAGTGAATATAATATGCGGCATATCAAGGTGAGTCATAGCCCCCTTTCAAACTCTTTTATGTGTTTTACTTTCGGGTGAAAAACATGATAAATAAAATTGTTTTCTTTTATGAAATGATGCTTTGAAAGAATGATTATGATATGGGAATTATTGTATGTTCAACATGTTATATATTATATGATGAGCTTGAGTACTGTCAAACTGTTTCACCTCGGTACACTACTATTAACTCTTCGAGAGGCCTGTAGTATGAGAGTTGCGCAACTAGGACTTGTCCCCTCACCCAACGAGTAACGGTGGGATGTTTGGTTGCCTTTGTGACGACCTTCATTCCCAGTCCGACCATGCGGTGCTCTAGCTACTATATCAGTGGTCATGCCACGCCCCCTTCTATTATTGGTCGTCTCCATGGCACGACCCCCTTTATTATTATTGCACATGATTGACGGCATGTGCTTCTTATTATCTTGGACATAACCGGTCTTAGTAGTGGCTCAAGCACAGACTCATCAAATTATGCCTTTGGCTAAATGTTATTGATATTATTTATGGATGGATATGATGGTTTGAACACACGGTTTGGGTGTGATATATGATTAATCGATTGATATATATACTTTTCTCTCATGATGATTTTAATAAATGAGAACTCATGATTTACCATGGATTTTCAAAGTCTTGAAATGACATTATGGTATTTGGAAGAACTTGATAGTTTGAGATGGTAATTTTGTCGGTCATGTGGTTTGGGCATATTGATATGTAATAACATGTTTTCTAAGTATTGAAATGAATATGTAACGAAATTTACTTAAAAATCTATGCACTCACCAACTACGTTTTCATAGTTGACACTTTTTCTTCATGTTTTTCAGGAGTTAGCATTAGCTTTGAGGAATTATATGCATCATGATTATTTGCATTGCACTTTGGAGTCAAAGATCAAACCTTGGGATGGGCAATGGAATCCGCCTTAATCATTGTAGTATATAATTTCATGTATTTGTTATTTGTTTCGTGGACTTAACATCCAAGTACGGTGGACGCATTGTACTTGGGGATTGCTTCACATGCTTGTGCATTTGTAAACTCTTTTATCAAATAAAGCTATGGTGAATGTTATCTATTATCCTTTGTTTTGAATACTCGACTTTCTGTACACCTCATTGTTCCGCCTTAGTTGGGGTGTTACAGGTGATAGTGGTAACAGTGTAGTAATGGAGGCTACAGGTGGTGGCGGCGGTGTGGTTATTAATGTAAGGTAATTGATGTAAAAAAATAGTGTGGTTATTTTAAAATTTTATAGATCCATGTTGAAAATTATTTATTTAGGTATATAGGTTAATTATAAAAGAAAGCTTTTGAAAATGTAAAGTATTTTATTTTTCAAAAGCTTAAAAGTTAAAAGAAAAAATGTTTGTTTTATTAGAGAGTAAAGATAAAATAAATTACTTTTTATTCTTTCTCATATAATGAATTAATAACCTTAAAATATTTTTCTTATTTATTAATTATATATATCCTTCTAATATATCGATGATACCCTTAATAAAATTATTAAGCAATTAACTTGAATGTTATTACACATTATTCTAGTTAGTACTTATTTCTAAAAGCAAATTATAAATGGGAAAACAAAATATAACAGGGAAAATATTTTATTGTAGCTTACATCAATAATTAATTACCATGTTTGTTTTGTACTATATGTGTAATCTAAACATAAAGAAATAAACAAGGGTGTAGTTTGAAAGTTTGTATATCCCATATCCAAGAATACGAGATTATAAAATAAGCAGCTGAAAAACTGTGAGTCGTTAAAAAATCAAAAGTGAAATCTCTTAAAACCAGACAAAGGCATGGTTATTTTAGGTTGAGGGCATATTTCGTTTTTATACAATAAACTATTAAAAACTAAATCTTTTGAGGTAAACATTCAACGCTATAAGAATGTCACAACCCCCGTCTATTGTGAACTAATTCCGTCCCTGCGTGCCCCTCTAGTTCGTCTTTATATGTTCACGTAATTTGACATGTTCAAAAAATATTCACATGGATTATTTAGTTGGATCCAAAAATGTATCTCCATATCAGGATTGTGTGACTCTGAACAGTATTTTCCATCATCATCCAAATATAAAAACAATTTTTCCGAACGCACCTAAATGCTTTTTTATGACGATATTTTATATTTAGATGATGTCCGATAAGTTTTTTTCCCCTGTTATCATAGTCTTACATGTGATTTCATATTTATAAGGGTTGCACTATACTTCAATTATTTTCATGAGCAATGTTAGAATAAACTCACCATTTACTTTTAGATAAAAACATTAAATTCTTATTATCTACTAGTCAAATGCCCGCATGGTGTGGCGGTGAGATGGTGGGGTGATAGGTCATAGAGTGTGATAGGTCATAGGAAGTGATCGATTATGGGGGGTGATAGGTCATAGGGGTGAGCTCCGCCCTTAGCCGTACGGGTTCCGTCCTCGGATTTAAAAATTCGTCGAAAGTATATCGAATGACCTCTCTAATGAAAGAGCATGAAATTTTAAGAACACTCATATAATTTTTATAATTTATCGATGTACGGTTTTTGAGATAAATTTTTTTGAATGAATTAGATGAATAAAATGATTTATGGAGGGGAGAGAAAAAAAATGAGTGGTTAAGATTTGAGGAGAGAGAAAATGAGTGGTTGAGATTTAAGGATATTATAGGTATATTAGGTGATGATATTCAAACTAATGGATAAAAGAGGGGTAATTTGGGTAGATCAAGTTCTTTTTTGAGAAAATAAGAGGGGGTAAATGCTTTATAAGGTAGTTTAGATTAGTTTTAAAAACTTTATGACATCCATCTCATGTCTTATATATTATTAAATTAAACTTTTGTAAAAGATTTCAAATATTTTATAAAAGATGGGTAAAAGATAAAGTTTACATTTTGATTACTACATGAAAAGTGAACATTACGACCAATAAACCCGAAAAGATACAATAACAATTTTGCAAACTAGTTCTATATACTAATATATGTAAAATTAAAAATTGCATGGTCCTTGCTTGATGGATCACTTGTACAGACTCATATTCAGACCATGATAATATGAACCTAAAAAACGTCTTAATACAATTGACTTGTTAATGGAGGGGAGATAAGTAAAAACATGCTATAGACATTTTCAATTGTTCACCATCCGTTCTTTAAGAGAATTTTTAGTCTCAAAGAAAAAAATAACGAGATAAAAGATGTTGTCGTCTTTTGTGGTATTATTTTTCACTTTGGTGAATATTTTTACTTTAACCTAAGTTAAACTAAATTAAATTAAAATAATCAATTAATTAAGTATTAATATTATTTAATTGATTGATAAATTAAATTTATTTGCAGTTTCAACAATCAATTAAATAAAATTAATACTTAATTAACTGATTATTCTAATTTAATTTAGTTTAACTTAGGTTAAAGTAAAACAATTCACTAAAGTAAAAAAAGTTACCACAAAAGACATTGCGTTTTTCCCCCTCATTTTCCATTATTTATTAAAAAATGTTAATAAGAATTTAATTATTGTTCTCACAACCCATCAAGCCATCCGGCTAATATGTCATTGGCTCATTGATAACTCAACAATGTTCAAAATATTACTCGTATTTGCTATGTTCAAAATATTACTCGTATTTGCTATGTTTCCAGATCAATTCAATAATAATAATGATAATAATAATAAGTTATATGTGTAAATCCAAACAACAAACATAATAAAACAAAAAACGAAATATAATAGGGCTTTATACATAAAAACCCTCATATACTAATACTAATCTTCAGCCCCGTCCGATTGACAGGTAGTCTCAAAATATTAAGGAGAGAGATCAAATGAGAAGGTTGCTTAAGGAGAGAAGGTTGATTTTTAATTTTTTTTCTATTTTTTTTCTTCTTTATTTTTAATTTTTAATTTTTTTAATTTTTTTTAGTGAAAACCCATTCCAAAAAAAAAAAAAAATAAAATAAAATAAAAAATAAATCCCTACACATGTGTAGATTTTTATACCTTACACATGTGTAGATATCTACACATGTGTAAGTTGTATTTTTTTTAATTTTTTTTTTAAAAAAAATTTGATTTTTTTTGGAATGGGTTTATGTTAAAAAAATATATAAAAATTAAAAAAAAAAAATATTAAAAAAACAAGCTAAAAAAAAATCAAAAATGAACTTCTCTCATTTCTCTCCTTAATCTACCTTCTCTCTGGATCTCTACCATATATATATATATATATATACTAGTCCTAATACTCGTACGATGTACGGTAGCTATATAGATTGTATCATAAAGAAATTCGAATATGCCTCATACATGATTCGTGAGTATGAAATAAATTGTGGTTAAAGTAAATCGATGATCGAAGCTAATATTATAATAAACAGTAATGATAAATATAATATATGTTTAGTTAAAGTTTTGGATTTACCTTAAATTTTTAGAATCACATCAAAATCAGAACTTGTAAGCATAGTGGATGACGGCAAATAGCCTTGTGATTTCGGATCGTAAACTCAAATTTTTCCACCACCACCACCACCACCACCACCACCGGACCTCTTACCACCACCACCGGACCTCTTACCACCACCACCACCACCACCACCACCACCACCACCACCACCACCACCACCACCACCACCACCACCACCACCACCACCACCACCACCACCACCACCACCACCACCACCACCACCACCACCACCACCACCACCACCACCACCACCACCACCACCACCACCACCACCACCACCACCACCACCACCACCACCACCACCACCACCACCACCACCACCACCACCACCACCACCACCACCACCACCACCACCACCACCACCACCACCACCACCACCACCACCACCACCACCACCACCACCACCACCACCACCACCACCACCACCACCACCACCACCACCACCACCACCACCACCACCACCACCACCACCACCACCACCACCACCACCACCACCACCACCACCACCACCACCACCACCACCACCACCACCACCACCACCACCACCACCACCACCACCACCACCACCACCACCACCACCACCACCACCACCACCACCACCACCACCACCACCACCACCACCACCACCACCACCACCACCACCACCACCACCACCACCACCACCACCACCACCACCACCACCACCACCACCACCACCACCACCACCACCACCACCACCACCACCACCACCACCACCACCACCACCACCACCACCACCACCACCACCACCACCACCACCACCACCACCACCACCACCACCACCACCACCACCACCACCACCACCACCACCACCACCACCACCACCACCACCACCACCACCACCACCACCACCACCACCACCACCACCACCACCACCACCACCACCACCACCACCACCACCACCACCACCACCACCACCACCACCACCACCACCACCACCACCACCACCACCACCACCACCACCACCACCACCACCACCACCACCACCACCACCACCACCACCACCACCACCACCACCACCACCACCACCACCACCACCACCACCACCACCACCACCACCACCACCACCACCACCACCACCACCACCACCACCACCACCACCACCACCACCACCACCACCACCACCACCACCACCACCACCACCACCACCACCACCACCACCACCACCACCACCACCACCACCACCACCACCACCACCACCACCACCACCACCACCACCACCACCACCACCACCACCACCACCACCACCACCACCACCACCACCACCACCACCACCACCACCACCACCACCACCACCACCACCACCACCACCACCACCACCACCACCACCACCACCACCACCACCACCACCACCACCACCACCACCACCACCACCACCACCACCACCACCACCACCACCACCACCACCACCACCACCACCACCACCACCACCACCACCACCACCACCACCACCACCACCACCACCACCACCACCACCACCACCACCACCACCACCACCACCACCACCACCACCACCACCACCACCACCACCACCACCACCACCACCACCACCACCACCACCACCACCACCACCACCACCACCACCACCACCACCACCACCACCACCACCACCACCACCACCACCACCACCACCACCACCACCACCACCACCACCACCACCACCACCACCACCACCACCACCACCACCACCACCACCACCACCACCACCACCACCACCACCACCACCACCACCACCACCACCACCACCACCACCACCACCACCACCACCACCACCACCACCACCACCACCACCACCACCACCACCACCACCACCACCACCACCACCACCACCACCACCACCACCACCACCACCACCACCACCACCACCACCACCACCACCACTCATCCACCACCACACACTCTCCTCCTCCATCACTCCGGCGACGGTAACCACCACCACCACCACCACTGCCACCATCATCTCGCGCTCCCCCTCCTGTCTGGATCTCCACCTCAAATCACTAACAACAACAACAAATGGATGATGATGTTTTAGATATTATTATAGTGAAATTTTATGTAGTTACTGTTTTTTATATAAAAAGTAGATAATCAAACCATTTTTATCCATGATTTGTAGTTATTTTCAATTATTTTTGTTTTTTCATATGATAAGAAGTTGTATCCTTGGTTGTTGTTGTTTAAAGAATTTTGCCCACAAAGTGTTTGATGAAATGTCTAAACCAAAGTGTATGTACTAAATCAAATTTGATTTTGTGCACACATTGAGACAAAACAAATGAGTTCCATACAAAGAAAACCATTTAAAATCAAAAATGATTTTGCATTATTTTTAACATTATACATGTGAAATCAATTTTGATTTTACGCATACAGAAAATCTATGGAATATCAAATTTGATTTTATGCATACGGTGTCAAAAACCTATACAAAATCAAATTTGATTTTGTGCACACATTGAGACAAAACAAATGAGTTCCATACAAAGAAAACCATTTAAAATCAAAAATGATTTTAAGAATAGAGTGTGAAAAAGCTATACAAAATCATATATGATTTTATTCATACATCTAGACAAAAAAAAAGTGAGTTCGGTATCATTAAACCCATTCAAAATCATATATGATTTTGTATAGGCTTCCATACAAATAAACCTATTCAAAATCAAAATTGATTTTACGCATACAGTGTGAAAAATTTATTCAAAATCATATATGATTTTACGTATAAAATTGAGACAAGGCAAATGAGTTCTATACAAATAAACCTATTTAAAATCAATTTTGATTTTACGCATACAGTGTGAAAAACTTATAGAAAATCATATATGATTTTACGCATACATTGTCAAGAAAATGTACAAAATCATTTATGATTTTGTGTAGCACATTAAGTCAAACCAAATGGCTTCCACAAAAAGAAATTTATTCAAAATCATTTTTGATTTTACTCATAAAGTATGAAAACCTATTCAAAATCAACTATTCAAAATCAAAAATGATTTTACGCATACATTGGGGAAAATCTATACAAAATCATATATGATTTTGTATAGCACATTGAGACAAAACAAAATGAGTTACATACCAAGAAACCCATTTAAAATCAAAAATGATTTTAAGCATACATTGTGAAATACCCATACGAAATCATATTTGATTTTACCCATATTTGATACGTACTGTGTCAAAAAGCTATACAAAATCAAATTTGATTTTATGCATACATTTAGAAAACCAAATGGAGTCCATATCAAAAAACCTATACACAATCAAATTTGACAATAGGGTTAGATTTTAGGGTTTTAGAATGCAACTTTTCTAAAATGTATGTATAAAATCAAAAATGATTTTGCATTGATTTTTAACATTATACATGTGAAATCAATTTTGATTAGCAATTAAGCTTTAGTTTAGGGTTTGAAGTTGTAGGGTTAGCCGTTAGGCTAACCTACGACTTCAAACCCTAAACTAAAGCGCGGGCCGCAGGCCCCCGTAATCACACTTCCCCCTTGGATTAGCTTTTAGCCCCCAAGGGTTTAGATTTTAGGGTTTTAGAATGCAACTTTTCTAAAATGTATGTATAAAATCAAAAATGATTTTGCATTGATTTTTAACATTATACATGTGAAATCAATTTTGATTAGCAATTAAGCTTTAGTTTAGGGTTTGAAGGCCCCCGTGATAAAGCTTTAGTTTTGGGTTTGAAGTTGTAGGGTTAGCCGTGAAATACCCATACTTTTATGTTCATAATCATATTTGATTATGTATAGAGATTATAGAGATTTATGTTTTTGTAACTGTATGTGTAAAATCATATTTGATTTTTCTAAAATGTATGCATAAAATCAAAAATGATTTTGCATTGATTTTTAACATTATACATGTGAAATCAATTTTGATTAGCAATTAAGCTTTAGTTTAGGGTTTGAAGTCGTAGGGTTAGCCGTGAAATACCCATACTTTTATTCAAAATCATATTTGATTTTACTCATAAAGTATGAAAACCTATTCAAAATCAACTATTCAAAATCAAAAATGATTTTACGCATACATTGTGAAAAACATATACAAAATCAACTATTCAAAATCAAAAATGATTTTACACATACATTGGGGAAAACCTATACAAAATCATATATGATTTTTTATAGCACATTGAGACAAAACCAAATGAGTTCCATACAAAGAAAACCATTTAAAATCAAAAATGATTTTAAGAATAGAGTGCGAAAAAGCTATACAAAATCATATATGATTTTACGTATAAAATTGAGACAAGGCAAATGAGTTCTATATATTTAAACATTCAAAATCATATATGATTTTGTATAGGCTTCCATACAAATAAACTTATTCAAAATCAAAATTGATTTTAAGAATATACTGTGAAAAATTTATTCAAAATCATATATGATTTTACGTATAAAATTGAGACAAGGCAAATGAGTTCTATACAAATAAACCTATTTAAAATCAATTTTGATTTTACGCATACAGTGTGAAAAACTTATAGAAAATCATATATGATTTTACGCATACATTGTCAAGAAAATGTCACATTAAGTCAAACCAAATGGCTTCCATAAAAAGAAATTTATTCAAAATCATTTTTGATTTTACTCATAAAGTATGAAAACCTATTCAAAATCAACTATTCAAAATCAACTATTCAAAATCAAAAATGATTTTACGCATACATTGGGGAAAATCTATACAAAATCATATATGATTTTTTATAGCACATTGAGACAAAACCAAATGAGTTCCATACAAAGAAAACCATTTAAAATCAAATATGATTTTAAGAATAGAGTGTAAAAAAGCTATACAAAATCATATATGATTTTATTCCATACAAATAAACTTACAAAATCAAAATTGATTTTAAGAATATACTGTGAAAAATTTATTCAAAATCATATATGATTTTGTATAGGCTTCCATACAAATAAACTTATTCAAAATCAAAATTGATTTTAAGAATATACTGTGAAAAATTTATTCAAAATCATATATGATTTTACGTATAAAATTGAGACAAGGCAAATGAGTTCTATACAAATAAACCTATTTAAAATCAATTTTGATTTTACGCATACAGTGTGAAAAACTTATAGAAAATCATATATGATTTTACGCATACATTGTCAAGAAAATGTCACATTAAGTCAAACCAAATGGCTTCCATAAAAAGAAATTTATTCAAAATCATTTTTGATTTTACTCATAAAGTATGAAAACCTATTCAAAATCAACTATTCAAAATCAAAAATGATTTTACGCATACATTGGGGAAAATCTATACAAAATCATATATGATTTTGTATAGCACATTGAGACAAAACAAAACGAGTTACATACCAAGAAACCCATTTAAAATCAAAAATGATTTTAAGCATACATTGTGAAATACCCATACGAAATCATATTTGATTTTACCCATATTTGATACGTACTGTGTCAAAAAGCTATACAAAATCAAATTTGATTTTATGCATACATTTAGAAAACCAAATGGAGTCCATATCAAAAAACATATACACAATCAAATTTGATTGTATACATACAGCTTCAAAAAACTATACAAAATCAAATTTGATTTTATTCATACATTTACACAAGCAAATGGGGTTTATATCAATAAACCTATACACAATCAAATTTGATTTAGAATCATAAAGGTATTATCAAACTTTGGTTTAAACATTTCATCAAACACCTTATATGCAATACTCAATCAGATGTGATTTGATACTAAATCATATATAAGAAACTTTGGTTTAGACATTTCATCAAACACCTTGTTGCCAATATTATACCAAACAACAAAGTCAATTAAATAACTAATAAAATTTAACAAATTCAAATGTTGGAAAGATCTAATCACATGTTATCTAATTACATTTGAATATTTCGAATTTACATAACAAAAAGTCATCTTCAAGATCAATTGATGATGAATGATGGAGATGACGACGACAGAGGCAACGATGGTTGTACCATATCGATTGAAACGCGATGGTGACCTGAGCACGGTGGTGGTAGTGGTGGTGGTGGTGGTGGTGGTTATGGTGCTGCTACTAGTGGGGAGAGAGAGAGAGAGAGATCTGTGTGTGTTTGAAACTGAAAGAAATAATTGGGGTGTGAGATAATGTGCAAAATTACCAAAGTACCCCTCTGCGTGTTTTTTTGTTTTTTTAATGGAACCGTCGATCTGTTTTGATCCAAGGGCTGAGATTTAGCCCTTGGATCTCACCAAATTTGTAGGTTTTGCATGAATACAACTCATACAACATATCTTCTTTTTTCTTTTAATAATTTGAATATTTACTCCGTAATCTAATTTAATTATTAGCATTATTAAATTGTTTATAAATTTGATATATGGAAACTAAATTCAATAAATTATAATTTCGTTCAAAAACCCAATGCAACAACAATTATAATAAAAAGATACATATAAAAATATCAGATTTATGAATTAGCATTAGATAAGGATTAGGTAAATTTAAAATAATATATTATTTATCTAAAATAGAAGTGACACGTGTCGTGTAAATAATACGACAAGTGTCGATTAAAAAAAATCTCAATCCTGTTTTAGTATATTACTAGTCCTAATACCCGTACGACTTACGGTAGCTATATAGATTGTATCATACAAGAATTCGAATATGCCACATAAATGATTCATGAGTATGATTAACATGTGTAAGTTAACTTACACATGTGTAAGTTAACTTACACATGTGTAAGTTAACTTACACATGTGTAAGTTAACTTACACATGTGTAAGTTAACTTACACATGTGTAAGTTAACTTACACATGTGTAAGTTAACTTACACATGTGTAAGTTAACTTACACATGTGTAAGTTAACTTACACATGTGTAAGTTAACTTACACATGTGTAAGTTAACTTACACATGTGTAAGTTAACTTACACATGTGTAAGTTAACTTACACATGTGTAAGTTAACTTACACATGTGTAAGTGTAACTTATACATGTGTACGTTAACTTACACATGTGTAAGTTAAGTTTTACATGTGTAAGTTAACTTACACATGTGTAAGTTACATGGACCCTTTGTAAGTTAACTTACACATGTGTAAGTTAACTTACACATGTGTAAGTTAACTTACACATGTGTAAGTTAACTTACACATGTGTAAGTTAACTTACACATGTGTAAGTTAACTTACACATGTGTAAGTTAACTTACACATGTGTAAGTTAACTTACACATGTGTAAGTTAACTTACACATGTGTAAGTTAACTTACACATGTGTAAGTTAACTTACGCATGTGTAAGTTAACTTACACATGTGTAAGTTAACTTACACATGTGTAAGTTAACTTACACATGTGTAAGTTAACTTACACATGTGTAAGTTAACTTACACATGTGTAAGTTAACTTACACATGTGTAAGTTAACTTACACATTGTAAGTTAACTTACACATGTGTAAGTTAACTTACACATGTGTAAGTTAACTTACACATGTGTAAGTTAACTTACACATGTGTAAGTTAACTTACACATGTGTAAGTTAATCGTTAGTTAACTTACACATGTGTAAGTTAACTTACACATGTGTAAGTTAACTTACACATGTGTAAGTTAACTTACACATGTGTAAGTTAACTTACACATGTGTAAGTTAACTTACACATGTGTAAGTTAACTTACACATGTGTAAGTTAACTTACACATGTGTAAGTTAACTTACACATGTGTAAGTTAACTTACACATGTGTAAGTTAACTTACACATGTGTAAGTTAACTTACACATGTGTAAGTTAACTTACACATGTGTAAGTTAACTTACACATGTGTAAGTTAACTTACACATGTGTAAGTTAACTTACACATGTGTAAGTTAACTTACACATGTGTAAGTTAACTTACACATGTGTAAGTTAACTTACACATGGTAAGTTAACTTACACATGTGTAAGTTAACTTACACATGTGTAAGTTAACTTACACATGTGTAAGTTAACTTACACATGTGTAAGTTAACTTACACATGTGTAAGTTAACTTACACATGTGTAAGTTAACTTATACATGTGTAAGTTATATACAACTTACACATGTGTAAGTTAACTTAAACATGTGTAAGTTAACTTACACATGTGTAAGTTAACTTACACATGTGTAAGTTAACTTACACATGTGTAAGTTAACTTACACATGTGTAAGTTAACTTACACATGTGTAAGTTAACTTACACATGTGTAAGTTAACTTACACATGTGTAAGTTAACTTACACATGTGTAAGTTAACTTACACATGTGTAAGTTAACTTACACATGTGTAAGTTAACTTACACATGTGTAAGTTAACTTACAATGTGTAAGTTAACTTACACATGTGTAAGTTACATGGACCCTGTGTAATTAACTTACAATGTGTAAGTTAACTTACACATGTGTAAGTTAACTTACACATGTGTAAGTTAACTTACACATGTGTAAGTTAACTTACACATGTGTAAGTTAACTTACAATGTGTAAGTTAACTTACACATGTGTAAGTTAACTTACTTCCTTCTTCTTCCTTCTTCCTTCCATCTCCGACCACCACCACCACCACCACCATGATCATCTCCGACCACCACCATGATCCTCCGGCGACGGCGATCATCTCCGGCGAGACTTACACATGTGTAAGTACAACTTTTTTAGTATTTTAGGGTTTAAAATTTCTAGGTTTTTTCCTTCGCGAGACAACCACCACCAGCCACCATCATCTCCGACCACCCCAACCACGGCGCCGGCAGCAAGGGCTTCGCCCGTACCGTAGCAAACCGTCACCATCTCTTGGATCGCCGCCCATCAAATCCATACGATTCCCATATGCGTCCCTTGACGGTCAGTTTAGAACGGATAAGAGCCTCTGGCCCGTACCGTATCCACCCGAAAACGAACCTGATTCTCGCCGGAAAGTTAACTTACACATGTGTAAGTACAACTTTTTTAGCATTTTAGGGTTTAAAATTTCTAGGTTTTTTCCTTCGCGAGACAACCACCACCAGCCACCATCATCTCCGACCACCCCAACCACGGCGCCGGCAGCAAGGGCTTCGCCCGTACCGTAGCAAACCGTCACCATCTCTTGGATCGCCGCCCATCAAATCCATACGATTCCCATATGCGTCCCTTGACGGTCAGTTTAGAACGGATAAGAGCCTCTGGCCCGTACCGTATCCACCCGAAAACGAACCTGATTCTCGCCGGAAAGTTAACTTACACATGTGTAAGTTAACTTACACATGTGTAAGTCTCGCCGGAGGATCATGGTGGTGGTCGGAGATGATCATGGTGGTGGTTGGCGGCAGCAGTCTCGCCGGAGAAGAAGGAAAAAGAAGGAAGTAAGTTAACTTACACATGTACTTTTTGTACTTTTTTTAATGCTTGTACTATAAATAACTCACCCCTATATATATATATATCTATTATATAATTTATATATTATATAATAATATATATATATATCAAAGGGAATCAAAATGATAACATGTGTTAGATGATGATTAACATGTGTTGGGTTCAAATCTTCAACATGAACCAACGTTGTCTTCTTTCATCTAACAAAAAATAACAAAATATATGTCATATTCTAAATTTTTAAAAAAAGAGATGTAAATAGGGAGCAAAATAAATTAATGAGCAAAATAAATTTAAAAGAATAAAACCTTTTGTAGAAGAAGAAGTCATGATCAACCTACATGACAACAACATAAATTAAAAGAGTTGAAAAATAACAATAACATAGCAATTCAATATCAAATAATGTAACACCTGTCGTTTAAAAATATGGATTTCCAAAAATTTTCGCCTAACGGCGTCAAAGAAAGTGGAAGTAAACTTGAAAAGACCAAACCAAAATAATCTGTTTGGTTCATTTATTATTTGGTGTTACTAGCAATGTCATCAAAATAAGATCAAATGGAAACCCATCGGTTGCCCAACATTAAACAACCGACAACAATGTAAATACAAGTCATTAATATCTAAACATAAAGCAAATGTCTAAAGCGGGCAACCACTATGGGTAAACTATAGCCATCCTCATTGCAATCTACCCATGCCTCGCACTTTATTCATCAACATTCACAAGCTTGCTAAACCTGAGGGAGCAACACGTTTCAAGAAACAAGTGTTAGCTAACGAATTAGCTAAGTAAGATAACACATAGTTTATAAAGCATTTGTCCATTTAAAACCTTACAGAAAAGTCGTTTGAAATCGTTAAGACACAAATCACATCATACATTACATCTCACATATCTTATCATCACATCAAACATATATAGGATGGGTCATCCTAAATGTGCCTAGTCATCTTTTGCATTTTCACATATAACATCTAAACATCTTTGTAGTTGTGACATAAGTCACACCCGACTAGATGGACAAACCTTACGGCAGTACATCAATGTCGTTAAGGAATGACAAGCCAATCCAGAGTAGTCCGTATGTTCAAAGACATTGGTGGGTAATCAGGCCACCCGGAGATACTCTACCACTTAATTATGTTGCAAGGAGCCACCCGAGCAACCACATATACGCATCCGCCGGGCAAGGGCAAGTACGGGTTAAGCTTAACACTTTCACATCATTTACGAGCTTGATTTACATCACATATAGTTCAGGTATCCACATTACCTAAACATTTATCACATATTCATCTTAACGTTTGGGCCCTTAAATGTGCACGTGTCATGGCTGTAACATTCGTGACTTTTGACCTTATTTGACTTGTAATTAAACGTGATTAAATGTGAACGATTTCGTGAGTTTATATGAATTATGGAACGTTTCGACGTGTTTTAACATAACGTTGAGTTAAATGGGGCAACGGTTTTATTTTAGCGTTTAAATGGTTAACGTTTAGCTATTTGTCGGAATTAGAGGAGCGGGAGCCCAAAAATGGACTCCCTAGGCCGGCCCCCATTCCACACACACACTCACTCATCCATTCATTTTCACTTTACCAAATTTTATCTCTTTCTCTTCCTCATTTACTCCATCCTCCTCTTTTCTATCTATCATCTCAAATTCTTCATAAATACATAACAAATTCTTGGATTTCCTATTGTTGTGAGTAAATTAACAAGAACTAATAATAATCATAATGATAATCATCTTGGTGTATGAATTTTGGGTATTTTTGGTGCTCATTCCTTTTCAAAAACTCCAAACCCGAATTTGAAGTCTTGAGGTGTTTTGGTAAGTGAAACCTAACTAAATTTCTTCATTTTATGTCTTTAAACATGTTTCTTAGTCGAATCTTATGAGTTCTTGGTCGAATTCGGGTCAAAAACGGGTTTGAGTCAAATTAGGGTTTCAAAGTTTGGAAATTAGGTCAAAACCGAATTGGACATAAAAATGATGTTTTGGGTCGTGGAAATGGAGTGGGTTATGTTTGTTTAACTGTAATTATGTTCCAGAACGAGTCTTGAAGTTTCTCCTAGTCGATTTTTAGGTCAAAATGAGGTTTTCGTTGAAAATTAGGGTTTATGACCGTCTCAAGGAGCACGGCCTCTGAGAGGCTGAGCATGGCCTCTGAGAGGCTGAGCACGGCCTCTGAGAGGCTGAGCATGGCCTCTGAGAGGCTGAGCACGGCCTTTGCTCTGCATAAGAGTCGTGCTCTACTGACCTCACCGGCTACTTTGTCACTTCTGTTAGGACCAGTTTCAGTGAAACTGGCCAGTCTCCAGTTGCACCTGGAGACCCAGAAGATTTGTCCAGAAATATATTGAAGTCCAGTTGCATCGTACAGTCAACGTAACTGAAGACTTCCTCCAGTTGAGAACTGACCAGTTGAAGAATCCTTCCAGTTGGAGTCGAAGACAACAAGTGGAAGATAGAGAATGACAATGGCAGCGAAGCCTAGTTGACATTCTAGTCAGTTACAAACTGGAGACCGTCAGTGGAAAGCTCTTACAAAGCTTTACACTGATTACGAGGAATTGACTTTTATGCTTTATGTGCTTTTACCCGGATAATAAGATTTATTTTATTATTTAAGTACAAAAAGGTACATAAAGCTGGTTGAGTAAAGTTGCTTTATACTGCAACTTTACATAGCATTTTAAGGAATTAAATGCTATTACTTAAATGCTTTCAACCATATTTGTACGGCCAAAGTTAACATCCCAATGTTAACTTTGCCTATAAATACAAGTCATTGCACAACCAAGAAAGTACTTCTTCGACTTCTTTTGACTTTGAAAGATTTCACACTTTGCATACCTGCAATATTCTTGGTGAACTTGTGCAATATTCTCTCAATCGTAAAAAGGAACATTTCACAACTTTAAGTGTTTCGATTGTTTAGAGAAAATCCAAGTGTAGATCAATTGTAGTTCATAGGTTGTTAGGATATTTACATACTTGTATTATCTTGGTTCCGCAACAACCTTGTAATTTATTTAAAGTTAATAAATAAATTACACTTGAAAATTACATATTGTCTCACCAATTTACTTTACAAGTATTTTATATTATTGCATTGTTCTTTACTTATTGTCACTTAAATAAGTAATCTATTTAGAACTTGGTATATATTCCTGTAACTGGTCGTCTCCAGTTCAGTGCTTATATTGCAAAGTAACTCCACCATCGACATAGAGGTGTCTTCAGGTAGTACCATCTATTGAGTTGGGACTTACAAGTGGTATCAGAGCAGAAGGCTAATAAACTTGCCTAGATCTGCTTAGATGAACACTACTGAAGGTGGAGATGGTTCTGGTCAAGGTGAAAACCCTTTGAATACTAACACACCACCTTTTCAAAATGTTAATACAAACCCTCCTCCTCCTACTGCCCCAAATCACGTTCATGTACATTATTCTAACACTCCTGTTCCAAAATTTGATGGAAATAGTGAGACCTTTTGTACATGGAAGGCTAGAATGCTTTTGCATTTTGGTGGGATAGAGAGGTATATGTTGAAAATCTTTAAGGATGGACCATATATACCCATGTCTCTTGGGGTAAGTCCTCTTCTAGATCCAACTGGAAGAAGAGGTTCAAGAGAAAAGCTCGAAGACCACTGGTCTGATGAGGATCGTAGACTTGTAGATCTGGACACCAGACTCAAGAACATGATCCTTGGAGCTGTTCCTGAAGATCTAATTCCAACACTTGTGTTGTTCCCCAGTGCCAAGTCAATGTGGGATGAATTAGTTATTCAGTTTGAAGGAGGTGATGACACTATTGTCACCAGAAAAGTTGCCTTGAACAAGAAGTATGAATCCTTCTTTGCTCTGCCCAATGAAAGTCTAACTGGTACATACACCAGATTTTCTAGCCTCATTAATCAGTTGAGAGGCTTGGGTGTAGAGAAGGATAAGGATATTCTTCTTGAGAAGTTTTGTGATATTCTTCCTTCCAAATGGGAAAATATGGTTCTTGTCTTAAGACACGGTAAAACCCTGCACAGCCATACTCTTGCATCGCTCTATGGAGCCTTCAGATTCACTGAAGACAATAATGCTGCAAGACTGGTGGCTGAGCAGGATGCCATGAACCATGCCCAGAGTCCCAAGGTTGCTAGTGTAACTGAGCGACCTTGTGCTGCTTTAATATCTGCAGAGAGTGTCCAGGCACACTCAATGAAGGAGATGTTAAACAGTTTCTTGAACTCAGTGATGGTTGTGATGAAACTGATGATTATGATCTGGTAGCCATGATTGCTAAAACCTTTAACAGGTTTAAGCATAAATCTAAAAGATTTAATGGGCCAAACAATGCTTCCAGCTCCAGCTCTCTGGATAAAACCAATCTTACCTGCTATAAATGCGGTAAGAAAGGTCATTTTATGAAGGAATGCAGATCTAGTCAGATGAACAACCAAACTGGCCCCCCTGTCCCTAATTTCAATCGGCCTGATAATAGCTACAAAGCTAAATATAAGAAGCTTAAGGCCCAGATTGCCCTCCTGTCCATGGAAAAAGAAAAGGATCAGTGCTTGATGGCACAAACTGAGGGAAAATGGGAGTACTCTGATGGCTCATCAGCTGATGAAGAAGAGGAAAGGGACATGTGTTTCATGGCCTTGGAAGATCAACAACAGCATGTGGCAAAAGAAGATGTCATCACTGGAAGATGGGTGGACATCATTTTGAAGAAGGTATGTGATTATGACAATCAGGTGGATCCAGAACTGAAACTGGACCTTGCTGAATCATTAAGTGGTGATTTGGCTTTTGTGGAAACTGTTAGAGCAGATAGTGAAAGATATCTGGACACTATCTTAATTGAACTAAACAATGTTAAGCCAGAACTTAATGATTTACAAAGTGTCCAGTTGGCTCTCAAGGAGTCAGTTTTAAAAATTGAGGCTTTGGAGTTTGATAATCAAAAATTAATTTCTGATCTTGAAAAAGAACAAATGATTATCAAGTCATGGGTAAAAGCATCTGGAAAGAACTATGATGCATTTTCTAGAACAATTGATGCCCAGAAAAATGCATGGAAATCTGGAGATCTGTAAATGACAGCTCTCATACCAGATCTTCATGCATTGCCTCCAGCTCTCAGGGTTGAAACTTCTTATGATCAACCTGAAGCTGTTAAAACTGAACCCATTGAGACCACCCCCACTGAGGTTAAACCTGGAGCCAAACAGGCTAGTGCTCCAGTTAAAAAGGCCACTGGTAACAAGCCTTTACCTCAGAAGTCTAAGGAGCCCAAGACCCAAAAGACTAAAACTCCAGCTGAACCAAGGTCCAAGGTTCAGCAGCCTAATGAAAAAGATATTTTGTTTAAACTGGAAAGTCAACTCCAACTTTTGTCTCGACAGGTTCAGAGTTGTACTGCCCGGATTAAAAATCAGGAAGGAGGTTTATCACCTCCAGTTTTAAAACAAAATATTAAACCCTCCTCAAAATCAAAACAAAAGAATGTTCCATCTGGAACTAAATCTGATAAGAAAAAGGGGAGCAGGTATCAAATACCAATCGTTTTTACACCTGCACCTGGATCTGGTGAAAAAGATCCAGATGTAGTCTTCAGTTTACCTCCACAACAATCAACTGTGACTTCTGTAGAGAAGTCCAGTGAACCCATCAAGAAAAGATGGGTTCACAAAAATAACTGATGATTTTTGTGGGTGTACAGGGCGATCGAAAGAAGAATATCTGGTATTTGGACAGCGCTGCTGGCCGGACTATGACCGGATGTAAGCCCCTGCTTGAAGAGTTCACTGTCCAAGATGGACCGACAGTGACGTTTGGTAATGATCAAAGTGGAAAGACTGAAGGATATGGTGTACTCAATAACGGACAGGTCGAATTCAAAAGAGTTGCATTTGTGAATGGTTTGAAATACAACCTGATCAGTGTCAGCCAACTTTGTGATGATGGCTACAGAGTTTTGTTCGATATTGCCCAAGGCACCATATTTAACAAGGATTGGAAAGTGGTGATGGTTGCACCAAGAAAAGGTAATGTGTACATCATGGATATGGAACCAGCTCCAAAAAAGCAGTGCTTCTATACCAAAGCTTATGAGGACACCAACTGGCTGTGGCATAAAAGATTATCCCATCTTAATTTCAAAAATATTAACAAGTTGTCTCGCAAACAACTGGTTGATGGGATACCTCAAATTTCTTTCAATAAAGAAAAGCCATGTCCAGGGTGTGAGATGGGCAAGCAGAAAAGGGCCAGTTTCAAGACTAGGCAAAACTTTAGCATCACTGAACCTCTTCACATGCTACATATGGATCTCTTTGGTCCAGTGAATGTTCAAACTAGAGCTGGAAAGAAGTACACTCTAGTTGTGGTCGATGAATTCACCAGATACTGTTGGGTGGTATTCCTCAGATCTAAAAGTGATGCACCTGCTGAAATCATCTCTCTCATCAAAAGAATTGAACTCAAGTATACTCGAAAAGTCTGTCAGTTGCAAAGTGATAATGGTACTGAATTTCAAAATAAGGTACTTGAAACATTTTGCAATGACACTGGCATCTCTCAAAACTTCTCATCAGCACACTCTTCAGAGCAGAATGGAGTTGTGGAAAGAAAGAATCGCACACTGATAGAAGCAGCCAGAAGTATGCTATCTGAATCAGGTCTTCCCACCAGTTTCTGGGCTGAAGCAGTTGCAACTGCTTGTCACACCCAAAACCGGTCAGTCTACATCAAGAGACATAAGAAGACTGCCTTTGAAGTACTTAGGAATCATAAACCAAATATTGGATATTTTCATGTATTTGGTTGTCCACTTTATATTTTAAACGATTCCAGTCAGCTTGGAAAGTTTGATGCAAAAACTGATGAAGGTGTATTTTTAGGTTATTCAGATATTCGAAAGGCCTTTAGAGTTTATAATTATAGACTCCAAAAGGTTCATGAGACAATTCATGTCACATTCGATGAATCAACTGATGCAATCAACAAAAGACCAAGCCTTGATATCTCTCCAGTCGTTCCAATAAGTTTTGGTGAAACTGACCAAGTTCATCGGTCAGTTGTTTCACCAAAAGATGTTTCCAGTTACAACAAATTGGAACCAGTTAAGAAAAAGAGCACCACCAGTGACACATCATTCTATCCCTCCATCAATTTCAACTTACTACTGGAGCAACTGGAGGAGGTAAACTTAAGGAAGTCTCCCCAGTTGTCAAACCAGCAGTTGAAGATATAATAGGAGCGGTGGATGAAGAAAGGACTGGAAAATCAAAGTGTTGTTCATGCTGAGAATGCTCAGGTGTGAACAACGGCGACGGTGGGGGTGGCATTTCTCGAGCAAATGAGAATTGCCCAGTTGGTGAAGGAGCGGTATATGTTGGTAAAGATATGTCAGTAGGCACATTTTCTTGGGAGGGTGAAAGTAAAATTGATGCGTCTGGAAGGGAGACTGGAGATGAAGGGTCTTGAGCTTGTACAGAAGCATCAAGAATCTCCAAGTCTGTTTCAGTACCTTCAGAATCCGAAGATTCTATAAGGATTTCCTCGTCATTAACATTCATGTCCAGATCCATGAATGTAACTGAGGGCTGGCCAGTTTCCTGGTCAGTCTCCAGATGACCTTCCCAGTTTCCTGGATGGGTGCATCTGTTGGAGGATCAGATACCGAAGTATCTTCACCAGGGATAGATGTAATTGGGGTTGCTTCAGTTATGGTTGCTCTATCCTCAACCACAACATTAGACGAACTGGAGGGTCCCTCATTATTTTGAGGCCCGCCCAGTTGCCTTTCTGACTCACCTTCAATAGGTGCATCAGTTGAAGTGAATGCCAGTTGCATTCGTTCAGGAATTTCGACCTCTCCAGCTTCAGATACTAGAGAGTCTAAATCTTA
>CM067167.1:207005650-207025636 GCA_034093135.1 Erigeron breviscapus | reverse complement strand
TTTCAACAATAATTTAACCAAAAATAATTCCACCGCAAGTTTAAAAAAATTTTCGAAAAATTGTTTTACAAACACCGAAAAAATAACACCTCTCACGTGTAATGCTATGATCGACTCCACTGCATTTAGTGCGGCATGTTTCTAGACTATGCAGTCGGGGGGGAGGACTCTCAGATGAGATCAGATCGTCAAACACGCGGTAACGGCGGTCATAGCTGAGAATTCGCCAAGGTCAGTCCTCTCTCCATAGCGTTTGGACTCTCCCCTTCTCTTCACTAACTTTTCCCTTTCCAGGCAACCCAGTCCATTTCCATGGCATTGCAAATTTACTCCCGCTCACTCAATCAAGCTCAATGCCATTGTCAACTACATCGAGGTTCGGACATACAATTCAACCACGTGCATACTCTTCAGGAGAGATCTTTACGGCTCGAAAGTCGTTCTAATCTATCGATCCCGAGTCCTCTGTACAAGAACATCCAATTTCATCCGCCTCTCTCGGGTCGGGGCGGATTTTGCCTCCACTTCTACCACCTTTGCATACTTACAACCAAGTCATATCTCGTCTAAGGGTGCCTGGTGGAAAGACAGCGGCTCTGTGGCTCTCTTTGAGCTTCCATAGTCGGTTGTTGGTAAGCTAGACAAACCAGTTTCTGCCAGCAGAGGACGGTCATCACTCGTTGACATGCTTCGTGAACGGCTCAGTGGGCAGAGAGTGTAGCAAACTCGGCGAGGCAGAACCGAAAATCTGCAGTGATTGATGCACGTGCGCTGATTTATGGCAATTCGGAAGGAGGCACAGACGCCAGTGCTTGTGCTGAAAGCAGTGGATGATAGCTATGGAGCAAGGGATCTGTTTGGCCCCATCACGATGCCTGTGAGCCCTGGAAACTGTCGTCTTTGGTCGTATGCAGCCCCATGGGAATATCCACTTTCGTGACCGATTTCTCGGCTGAATGGAAATGGTACATGGAGCTGCAGTGTGTTCTGCTAAGTTGGGCGCGGCGGAAGTGTTGTCCTTTCTTTTGGAGCGGTCGAGAAGCGTGACGCAACCGGATCATCTCCATTGTATCAACTGATTCACGATGTCCGGCATTCACGCGCGTTTACTAGTGGTATAGTCCTCAACATCTCTCAACTTTGACGTTCAAGGTATTCAATGGCATCAGCAAATGACGATCGTGCCAGTCGCGCCATTACACAGCTTCTCCCGTATCATGTGCACACAAACATTTCGCCAATTTAACAGGGCTGGTACTATTGTGTGCGGGCACTTCACGAACAGGCGGGACCGTTTGATAATGTTGGTACAATCGACCACGTTCTCGGCTAGGTTCGCTGATGAGACTGGTGCAATTGAGATGCTGAGTGGCGTAACGCAAACTCATCCGTCGATTCCGGTAGTATTGCGTCCCTCGGCGGATCAGTATTGCGTTACAAGCAGGCGTCATAAACCCACGATTGGATGCCGCAAGGGCAGTGAACCCGTCAAATCTATTGTTCAGATTGCTGGATCAGTGGTCTAGTGCAGATTTCCGAATAAGCGAGTACGCTTTGGTACGATTAATAATTCTAAATAAAACGACGGCTATTGTAGTCGGTGAGTCCATCGCCTTCTCTTTGAGAGGCATCCAAGAGTCGCATAAATAATCACAACACCACCGTCTTGTAAGTAGTGGAGACCGTGGACAAGTTCACGAACCCGATACTGGGACTCGAGACTGAAAACCCTGTCAATCTTCTGAGCTTCCGGAGACCAGGTCAAAACATCTTTCTTCTCGTGCAAGCATTGGCAGGTACACATTCTCCCTCTGCGCAGTACCTGGTGTGGAAGACCAAACTCGTGTACGATTCGGTGCTGCTCTGTCGTAGTATTGGCACCAGCCACATTGTTAAAGGCCGCCGAGCATGACCAACATCGCGACCCCTCGAGTTCCGCTGAGCGACCATAGTCGTTGAATTTTGGGAACTACTTCAGAGCCCTATGTTTACTACCGGGAATGGCCAAAGTCGCGCCGTTGGCTTGCGTGGTCTTCACGGGCCCGCGAACAATAACGCCAGCCGGGTCCTGAGCCTTTTTGGTATCCCCGGACTTGGTTTGGTCACTATGTTGTTTATGTATTCTCTTTTCGTCACGAGCGTCGCTGAGCTTTGGCTCCCGCCAAGCTGAAGATAGAGCGATGGAGAGAAGCGCCTCACGTGTGTGAGGTTTGCTTGGTCTCGCCATAGTAGTTTGACGTCGTTCGAATCGATGAACTCGGGCTTTAGTCTTCTGTCAGAGGTCCCCTGAACCACTCTCCCTTCAGTCTTGCTGCGTCCGATCATGTGGAGCATCTCTGTCCCAGGGCGGGAGGATCACCCTGCGGTGAGTCTGTAAGATGCGTGAGTGTAAATGTTGGAATCATGGCTGTGTACTTACAATCCATAGGCTTTGTCTCCCTCAAAAACGGCTTGTTCCTCCTGCTCACCTTCGCAACAGTCTCCGGGTTGGTAAAGCCTTTGATGATACAAGCAGCCGTGGTCAACATAGCTCGATATGCCTTTGTACTTAGATCTCTCGTAGATGCCGGACAGTGCTTGCTTTGACAATGCCATTCTGGTACGACTGTTCAATTGTGAGTGCTTGTGTGTCTTTATTGGGAAATCGATTTGTCAGACAGACGAAGTCTGAGTTTGCCGTTTCGTCGACCTCTTTTGTAGAGGCAATGGCAAGATCCGACCTGCAGTCGTTGTGTTTTCTCCTTTATCGTAACCTGCCCTCGCGGTCTAGCTTCAAAGTCAGCACTTTCCTTTCCGCCACTCGGGTCCCTGTACGGGACTTTGACGTTATTACAGATCGGTCCAAATCAACCCCCAGCTGGAGTGCGCCACCGGCTTTATCAGGCCATCATTATGGGGTGGCCGTATGCTCTACCCACCCTGCCTTCTCCGACGATAGCTAGAGCGTTTCTTTAATCTTATCAGGAAGCTAGTCCCGAACGTTCACAGCACTCAACATCTCCAGAGTTGGCACCGGCCTCCGAAAGACGCCTTTCGGCCTAGCTATGGGTGCCGCTCGAATATTCAAGTGCGACAGGACTTATCCGCAATGCTCAAGATCCGTACGTTCAAGCATTCCGTCGAGTGCCCCACGCGCCACCTCCCACTTATGGTTGCCTCCCTGGGACGATTCAACAGTAACACGACCATGACAACTATGGCCATGCATGAGGCGAACATGAGTGGGCGCGGCCCCCCCTTTGTTTCTTACTGGTACGCAAATGAGTTTTGTTCACTGTTTGCTTGTTGTCAAATAACCCTCATTTTTGACAGAACAAGACAGAAAAGTGATGCTTCGCCGCAGCTGCCATGACTGGCAACCAGAGCTTGACACACTCCTAATAACCGGAAAACATATCCAGTGCCAACACAGCAGGGGAGCAGCTGGAGTGGAACCGTTTGGTTTACTCACGTTTTGTATAGCGTGCCACAGCGGACGACGCCAGACCGAGACTACGCTATGGCTCCAAGTCTCTCAAAACGTTTTTGACAGACGATGCCCAATCCATGAAGAACCTCAGGCTCGGAAGATTATGATCTGTTTTGAATGAGCTGTTCATGGTATCCGTGAGCCGGTCATTCCGATTCGAGTCCGATTCTGGAGTATCAGACTCAGCTCGAGACGGAGATTTTGATGTCGCAATGATACTCCAACACTTTCTCTGTTAGGATTTCCCTCTACAGTACTCTGGGACCTCGCGATCTTTCTTTCTCGGTGTCTTCAGACAGCTATTAGACCATTATCAGCAAGATGTTCATCATCCCTCTTACACTCCGCGCAAGCCGAATGTCGAAGTCTTCCCTGGAAAATACTCCACGTACCAAGTGATGAGCCTTGTGGATCATGTTGCTGGACGAAACGATTGAACCTTGTCTTCTTTTCGCGATTCTCGCAACTAGTGCTTTCAGCCTACAATCGGACTCCCGAGCCCCAGTTTGGTTTCGTCCACTGGCGGAATTTTGGAGAGTCTTTTCAAAGCCAGAGCCAAATCACGGCTGAAGCTTGCGCTTACATGACAAGAGTTCGCCGCATAGCTGATTATTCACCGTCAAGATTTTCTAATGGCTTTGTTGAGCATGGTCACTACTGGGCCGTCGTCATCTTAAAAACGCGAGTACCCATGCTGATCTTGCTTTAGGGTCTTCAGGGAAATATGCAGGAGGCGCCTGCTACCTGCATTATATTGAGGCTCTCGTGTTCGCGCTTTGGAGTCACAAAAGGCTCAAAGTCTCATAAAGTCCGGCTGCTGCATAGCACTATCTGATCTTCGAGTCCTTGAGCGAGCACCAATATCCCGTTGGCGAGTGAACAACTCGAGGAAACGACAGACGGGCCTTCTAGCCAACTGAACATCGCTCGCCTCGCACCTGCCGCTCGTCAATTTGCACTGATGTCCTGATCCTCGGATCTTCAATCTCTTCGCCGATGCCGTCAAGATTCCACCATCACCTTATGTCACCCCGACGATGGGCTACGACGAATCGTCAACGTTGAGCACATCTTGTCATTCCCATCACGCTGTTTCAATTAATATCTCAGACTACGGAATTTCGCACGAGAGATTAAGAGGCTCGACATTGGAGGGTTCCAGCACTGATATCGATGTTTTCGGAGGAGAGTAAAGCGCTCGAACACCAGATCTGTCACATTGCAAAACACCAAGGGGCGCCACGATTAGTGACCCCTACGCGATCAGAGTCCTTCATACCATCGCTCGCAGTCTGTCCACGGCGGCTCTGATGATTACGTTCTATCGCCGCGTAAAAGACGTGCACCCCATGGCAGTACAACACTGGGTCGAGAAAACTTGCTCAACATCTTCTCGCACTTGATCGTCTCAAGGCTAAGGCGGAGATAGTCTTTCACTGCTTTTGTTGGCCCGGTTTTCATTGCTGGATGCAGTCTACTGACCGCAAGATGCGTGTCGAAGCTGTCCCGCAACTGGCTCGGAACGTTCATACAAGAGTACAACATTGGTATGTTCAAGTGTTTCAGAATCGGCAATGCGAAGTGTTTGGCCGCTCCAATAACCTATCCCGGAGCCAAGCAGCATTGTTGGTATGATGCACTGAGAAAGGCGTCAGACACCACGCGACCCTTGCTCTTGAGTTGAGATGGATCCCTGCATCCGCCTCTGTTCTACAATTGAGTCGGCATGGAATCATTTTTAACAAAGTTCAGTGTTTTTGGGAATACAGTCCGAGGAATGCTTTTTGCCTTCTCTTGAATTAGACAATTCGCGTGGAGGAGGCGATTGCGGCACTTACACGGCTCTCTAACTTCGTGACAATGCCTCACTTGCATTTTCGCGAGTGATAGCCACTTCCGATAGTAAGCATATCATATGTACGGTGTAGATTACAACGATACCCATTGGACAATAGAATACAACGTACTGGGTACAAAACACCGAGTGTGATGGATCATATCAGGTTGACAAGACATACATTAGCCGATTCCTGACTGAATTGGCCACCAATCGTCCATCCCGAACAGATTCGGTCGGCACGCGTGGATTGTCCGAATCGCGTGGCGATATCTATCTGTCAGTTTGGTTTGTGGTCACATTCACACAGATACTAGTCGGTACCATTCCAGTCTTTTACCCACCTTGTTGGTCACGATTCCCAACATTGGCGGAGGTCTAATCCCATCACCTCCCGCCTCAATCAACTTGTAACCTTCACAAACTCGGAGTCGCCTGCCTTCCAGCATAACACCGTGATAAGAACCTTGTATCTTGATTGTTTGCGAGTCGTTCCCGGCAAAACCACAACATCACATTACGCGTGCTCTGTCCTATCCTGGCCGGGCTAGAACAAAACTACTCATGTCGGGATTGACAACTGCCGCCGGCCGATCAACTGATCTCTGGCACCCTAAAGTTCTTCTGGCGATGCTACGCCTGAAGATATCATGAAGGGGGCAGGCAAGCACCCATCTTCTACTTGAGTACTAGCTTTTCTCTCTGTGTTCACGTTGACTGAAACTCCACATATCTTAGTTTTGTGCCTTGACTCCCCCTATACATTTTGCCATCTGTAATTTCTCAGTTGGACTTATCCCCCTCAGCAAAAAACAAACGACATCCCCCGCTCGCTTAGGACGTAATGATAACGAGGTCACTTCACCATCCTCCCTAAGCTCTCACTTTGGCAAAGGCAACCGAAAAAACAAGATCGTGATCCCCCAGATTACAGATGTCGAGATTGGGAGAATCCACGGTCAAACATGACCGCGGTATGCTCCACGCAACTTTCAGCTCGCGGAACTCCAGGTCCGTATAAATTCCCTTTGAGAACCGCTTCAGGTCTATCCATTGGTTTACAACAGCTGAACCAACATGAAGATCACACCAGCCCTCGGCTCCAACATCGGAATGTTTGTTGCTTGGCACGGGCAAGCTCTGGCGTATGGCGGCCCGGCAAAACATTGATCATTGCGTAGCTTATCATAATGCTCCTGCGTTTGGGGGGCCAACGATACAAGCCGGCTCATCGAGATGCCTATCTGTTTTCGCGACCTCCGTTAACTCATCGATTACGCTGGGTCGTTGGGTCGATCCTGCTGTTGCGTTTGGTGCAGGGTTTGCGGAATGTTTGGGTACGACGGCCACATCACTCACTACGAATGGTTGAGATTGGTGCTGCGCTGACCATTTGATCAGGTGTTGACGGCGGGATTTGGCACCGAGGCCGGTTTTTCTGCATATGATCACTTCTGGGCTGATGGTGTTGTTCCGCAGCAGCACTAGGAGTATACAACACGAGTGCCCACGACGCGGCATTGCTCTTTCTTCGATCAACAATTGACCAACACATCTCAGATACTCTTCTGCGTATTCGGTCTTGCATCTTTGATACTTCCGAACAGAGTCTTTGTTGTTCCCGTACAATCGGATCGATGGTTAAAGTGATTTTCCTATTTCTGATATAGTACCGCTCTGCCTTGAACGTATTGGCGGTGATGCGACCCAAAGGCTTCGCTTCACCACGGCGAGCATGGTATCGCTGCCAGCTTTCACGAATGGCATCAAGTAAGATATAGGAGCCGCGGACTGACTCATAAGTTGATGAAACGATAGGGATTCGCAAACTGCGCCTTACTCGCCATCTGGGCTGTGGTTGACCAAGTCTTTCATCGTGTGATGTGCGGCCGAAGCCGGAAAATCCTCGCGGTCGCTAGCAAGATCCGCCGGAACATGGCCCTACGCGATTGGGATTTATATACGTGACTGTCGGTCATATTCATTCGGCTGCGCGTGCCTCCGAGATGACCGTCTGCTCAGTGGTCTGTGTCGCAGGTCGCCATTTGTGATCCGGTCACGGACTCGGGAAATCCAGGTCTGCTAGCGTGATCAATGCCTGTATGGTATTGGAGTGCTGGCCACCTCTGGAATGTTATCTACTGCCCTCTACGCATTTTGAGGAACATGGCACCGCAAGGTTGTGCCTGCGTTCATCGCGAACGTCGATGAAGAGGGACGACCCAGATGGGAACTCGGTATTACTGCAGCCTTTGGCTGATATTCACATACATCGGGCTGAGCAGTGAGTGAACAGATTCGATGTATTCAGAGCTGCACTAACCACCTCCTAGGTACCGGTACGAGTCCTCAACTGGATCGTCTCGATCACAAGGCAGCGTTCTTCACCAACTGGGCCGTCATCGGCCTCACTCCTCCGTTCCGAGGCAGCGATCGAAGCCATGTCTCACACTATTCGCCGAACTTTCGCCTGGTTCGTCCAAGGGTGGCGCGCGCTCAATTGGTGCTAGCCGTCTCGTCTGCTGTTGGTGTGCCTCCTAATTGCGCTTGCGCGCCCATTGGAAGCGGAGTATCACTGCGGCCAACTTCTGCAGTACACGAGCGGGCTTTCTGGTGAATTGGTATCTCCATGATTGGGTACAAGATCGTGTCCAAAACGAAGTGGTCTCTGCCGCACAGCAGACCTTACGACCGGTCGACACCATCGTACCGAGAACGAGATTTCGCGATTGAAAGCTTATTATGATGCCCGATGCGGCGGAGGATCTCAAGCCATCTGTCGCTGTCGTAAAGCTAGGATCTCAGCACTGGAGTCAGGGAAAGGATTACAGACAGGGAGGTTAAACAGGGTTCACAGGCAGAACACTTTTCTCTATAGTTTTTACGTTCCTTTATCCGATGTTGTATTGTATGGAAGCCTGTCTGCGTCAATGCCATCGTTCCGATCAATGTATGGACAACAGTGGGTAGACTGCGATATCCTGGGTAATACCACCCTTTGTCGGGTACGCAAGAGAGATGTTCGAGGCTGGATAAGAGGGGTCAATAAAATCAAGAACATACAACAGGCGGATTCCAAGATGGTCACCCATCTAGGTAAGGTCGCCCGGTTCAGTGCTTATGTATGCAGAGCGGACGGGATGCCAGTTTTCAATGACCTATGTCGTATGTTACTATCTCCACTCAAAAAAAAAAAATAAAATTAATTGAATGACTCGCAGCAAGCAAAATTGTTCAGTCGAGGCACGTGGATAGTCAGATTGCTGAGCTGGATGCGAAGCTCATCGTCAGCTCCGGATCCCCCATCTCTCCACCGAAGAATTAAAGGAAAAACCTCTCAACCTATCCACGTTATCTTACATTACGCTCTACACTCATATTCAACATAGTTGTCGCTTCTCTCTGGGGGGACGGTTTATACTCTCGAGACTCGAACCAGACATCAGCATGGCGGACAGCTTTAAACCCATCGCCTCCGCCGCCCAGAGCTGGACACACTATGCTAGCAACCCATCGTGGTCGTCGACTTCTCTGCCGACTGGTGCGGTCCAGCAAGGCAATTGCACTGCAAGCTACGTCAACCTGCCAAACAGAACAGCATTCCAGGAGTACTCGCATTCGCCAAAGGGTCAATGTCGACCATGCCACAAGATGCCGCTGCCGTTATCGTGTTTCAGCTATGCCAACAGTCATGTTCTTCAAGGAGGGCAAACAGGTCGCGGTCAACGGTCAAGCCCATGCTACAGGGGGCAGCATCCTCGCAGATGTCTGCCGCCGCGAAAAGTCGGCGGCTTGCCAAAAGAGAAGCGCGTCCGCCTAAGGGGTTGATTGAGACTTTGGCACATGAGAAGAGCAATGATTGGTGCTTGAGGGTCGTGTTTACTCTTTTGCACCAAACGCCCTCTCCCGGGCTCATCCCACCTTCAGTGAACTTGTGGGGCAGGCGTTGATCGGCTGGAATTTCCATGAAATAGGCCGGGTCGGCCGGTGCGAAATTGGTGCCTTCGCAGACGATGGAGTCGGAAACTAGGTTGACGATTACTTGCTCTTCGAATGCCAAGGGGGACAAGCGCCCCGATTGGGCGTAAAGAGCTTCGTTGGTTTTGCGATGTATCTGGGCGTTATAATGGGGTTTGTGAAAAGTCTGACGGTTCGATGACTGTGGATGTCATTTCAGTTGTTATGCTTGTTTGTTGATGTGTTTCGCCCCCCCCCCCCCCCCCGTCTGTATACACTGACAATGCAATCAAAGCAGGCCAGCAACGGCATTGAGTAAATCGTCACCTCAGGCATGGTGTCAGCAAAGTTTGCAAATGAAGAAGAGAAATAGGTATACATATACATGTAAACATCTTCGGTATTATGTAGAATAATCGTGTATTGTTCCATAATATGAGGTAACCTAGTAACCCCAAACTTGTCCACACGTAAGTCAGCCTTCCAAAATCTACCGCATATACACGGAAGATCACGGATCAAAATCACAAATAACCATTCGCCGTGCCATTCTCGAGGATATGCTCTCTGTACTAAGCCGCTTGAAGATGGCATAATGATATGGCCCTGCGAATCAGTAGATGACATTCATCCCCAAACGCTCGGCTGTAAAACTAGACAACGTTTGCCACTTGACCGCGATCAACTCTTCACCAACAACTAACATTCGAGACTGCGTGGAACCCGTTCGACAAGATGCATCCCCTTACACACATTCTAAAAGGGTTCACAACTCCCAACCCTCCAAACACCTCCGACAACGTCACCTAACCTATGCACATGCAAAAACGCACTCCGCCCACTTTCCCAATCCATGTCATTCTCACTGCCTACGTCCCAGAACGCTCAGAGCCCAGGACTCGATAGACAGCAAGTAAATATGCCTAAATCGGCGAGCGCCACTGGCGCGAGATACCCGCGCACGACCGAGCGCCGTGGTCCAGCAGCATACTAGTGCAAGCAAGCCAGCAGCAGGTAGACGTTGCCGAGCTGGTAGACAAGGATTTGGCCTGCTGGGGAAAACGGGGTCGACGCTAGAGATTCAGCGTTGGGAATCTGGGAGGCGAGAATTGGTGGGTTTGGAGTGGTTCATGTAGGCCAGAGTCCTTCTTTTATGGTTGATCGTTCGTACGTTGCTAGCAAGAGTATGTGGAAAGTTTGTGATGCGCACAGGAGTACAGGAGCTACAACGGCCACGAACAGGGCCGAGAGGAAGCTTTGGGGGCGAGGAAGGCATTTTCGTGCGTGACTCGGTTGCAAGGGACAGGTTCACTGCAAAGGCATCTTTGATATACACAAGCTCAGTCAGCCCCAGCCCCGAGCACATCAGTGGGGGTATTCAATACATTATGATCCATGCCGGAGAGCGACATCGCATTCAAACTTCAGGTACGATCTTGAACCTTCGCTCTATGCATCTCATACTTGCATGCAACCGTGTCAGCGCAGGATATCACACGACATCAATTCGTCTAATATACATACGCCACTGCTGAGCATCCTATGATAGAGGTTTTCTCAAAATCGTATGGGGATATGACGGCATCTAGTCTGTTTTCATCTTATTGTTTATCGAGCATTCTCCCGGGTCAATTTGCTTCGAGAGCGACATCTTACCATTCGAAGAGCGCACACAGGTAGATGCGTCTAGCTATGAGATGTGCAAGAGCTGCAGGCGACATGCTTGAAGAAAGATGACAATGCTATCATGAGAGGAAACCCTTGTCAAATTTGACTATGATACGCTACCACGGAGAATAACCCAGTCTCCCATATCCTGTCTTCGCCTTTCCCACAATCTATTACCTAGTGTAAAGTGAGAAAACGTCTCCCGTCGTCAATCCGCAAACGCAGCCTTCTCCCTCTCCCTCTGCACATCCTCTCGTCCACCCTCTCTCCTCGACCATCTTCTGCAGCTCGCCTTCTTCTCTTATTTCCAGCGCATGTTGATCCCCCATAATAACACAACCGCCAGTGCACACCGTCAGAACCCATCGCCGCTTCCAGGAATATACCGGCGTCTTTGGCAGGAAGCTATATGTGCGACCACACTAACCCAGCCCGACGTGAAAAGAGTGAGGCGTTGGCCGGTGTTTTTCTCGTGTGTCCACCAGCATTAGAGGCTCCACGCCAACCGAGGGGAAAGCAGGGGCAGAACGATCTTGGAAAAGCTGTGCGAATTGCAGCACGCCGGCTGGCCGGAGTAACTGCATGGTTGTCCTAATGATCATGCCGTGAGGGTGGGATGGAGAAACAGGGAGGCGAGCGACATTCGGTCTTTCACGCGGCGGCGAGCAGCGCCTGTACGACGGCGAAGCCGCCGAGCTGTTCGTGGCATGCCGAGAAGGAGCGCTTGCGCGGGAGGTCCAGCCGAAGACTTGGTGATGATGTTGGTGAAGGCGCTGTTCGCCACCGTTGGGGACGCTGTGCACATGATGATGATGAATGGGGGTTTAGTTCGACGATCGAGTAGACAAACAGGGCAACTCCTTCTAAGGCCTTCGCCCCCCCCCCAAGCGGTCTTACATGATCAAAGTGGAATATCCTGAATGTATCCCAATAATCTGGTAACGCTGATTGATATGTGCACACAGGCTGGGCGAGACCGCATGCGCTCGAGAGCTGCAATCTTCTCCTCTCGGGAGGAAGTGCGCTTGCACGGTGACTCTGGCAAGAAGAGGAATACAAGATACCATTGAACACCGACAACGCGCACAGGATAATGTAAAGGAGCTTCCATGGCGCAATAGCACCTTCGGAAGAAAAACGGGGGTGACTCCGTATGCAATACCCACCTCCAACAAACTGAAGTCGAGAGGTTGCCGGAGTAGAACCAGCGAGCGACTCGCGCGTCATTTGGCTTGTACCACATGCTAACCATGAGATGAGGTCGGATGACGCAGTCGAGATGGACTAGGAAGAGCGCCCAAAACGTAGAAGCCAGAGAAAATTGCAGCAGACGGCGTGAGCATGACAGGCCGCCCAGACAATGATTGGGGGCAGAAAGATATTTTGCCGGTGGGAATTTTTGGCCGATGTATTGGGTGGGAAACATCCAGACTGAGGAAGATGTAATTGTTAGTGAAAGCTGCTGGCGGCGGAGAGGAGGGAAGGGAGGTGCATACCCATGTAGAAAGCCTGAGCGACATCATTGTAGTGGATCCCTGTTATGGGGAAGTGCATGATAGCAGCATATCCCAGATGTTATTGACAGGAATTGTGAACAGTACACAAAAACAAGAATCGGCATCACGTGCAGTCCTGTAACGATATGATCAGCTTGAGATCACTCGGGGACAGGAAAGGCATTGGGAAGCATTACGATCTTGCGGTCAGACGTGCATAGTAATTTCTCGTCAAAATGATGAGCATTGTGCCAGCGATCTTGAGCGCACCGTCACCATCGGAGACAAGGCTGGATTCTTCCTCAGGGCCGCGAGAGGCTGTGCCGTCGACGTTTCTTGCACTTCGGGAGACTTCGCAGGTTGCAGTATCGCTGCGGTGATAGTTGTAGGACCAGCCATGCTACACGTAGCTTGATTTTCGATCGATCACATCGTGGCATTGCGCTGTAGACGCTCATTTATACATATATCGCTGCTATGCTCGCGTTCAGCTTCCACTTCCAGAAGAGGTTCGGAAAGTTTTGAAAGTAGCTTCCTGCATCTCCCTACTCGAGTGCCGATGATGGTGGAAAGCAAAACAGCGGCATCCATCTCGTGAAGAATCTGCAGGCGATAGTACGTCCGAACATGCAAAGCAACGCCATATTGGGCAGCCTAAAGACTGGGATTATGCTTGGAAAGCTTGTGGGCGGGGTCTGAAGTGGAAGGAAGAGAGTCAAAGACCAATGGTGGCTGCAGCTTGGTTAGCGGTAGACGATATGAGGCAGCCTTATCAGCAAGAGCAACCAGGGTGTTGGTAGTAGATAGGCTCAGATGTTTGGAATAGCTGGGCGAATATGGATATCGTCAGAGCTATCGGCGAAGTGCGATATTGCCATATCAGGAGCTGCATATGCTTGTTTGAGATAATTGATATGTGCTCTCAAGCTATCTTCGGCGCCACTTCAAACTAGTGAAGGGCCCCATAGCCAAAGGTATTTGAAGAAATTTGGAGCATTTCGAAAACTCGGAGCTTAACGACAGGCAGGGAACTTACATATTTGCAAACGTTACTAGGCAAACTCAACTTTTTTAAGCTGGTCCCATAATTTCGACCTCCTTCCTGCCCAGTCTTCCGCTGACCTATGGTCGTATGTACTGATTGTCGATGATTTTACAACATATTACTTCTAATCAATGACAAAGTGGAAGTCTTTTGCTGGTTAATGGAAATCGAAACCTAATGTATACGATAGCCGATCCCTACTGCCCACTTCGAATGGACCACAGATTCAACACTACTTTGGTCTCCATCATCTACCAGAGAGTCTTAAGCTTGGATGTACACCTGCTGGCGAATGATCTGCGTATGCAAACATTGTTCAACTGACGGGCCCTTTGGACCATTGCGGACGGCATGGCACATGTTTCAGCCTTGCGAGGGCTGTGGCTGGCAACCGGGAGTGGTACATACAGGCCTTGAGCCCTGACGAACAGAACCACGCGAATGGACAAAACATATGCCATGGCGGGGAGCTCTCCATCCATACAAGCTTGCAACCTCCAAGCCGCGACAAGACAGGCATAGACGCCCAGAGCAAGAGATAGGCTGGCATTGAAGCCGCTGGAGAGGCATCTGACCTACTTTTGCTTCTCGCTATCTTACCTGATTCTCCCCCATCCATCAGTTTCGAGGCAATGACTCGGGTTCATGCACCACGTCATCATGACAGATCAACCCCGACCGCTGGCGTTCCCATCAGCCAGCAGTGCCACAACCAGTCATCAACATTGGCTCGCGGACGTTGCTACACCACGATCCAGCCTAACTATCGATGGATGGACTCTGATCTACGCTCTCACGAGCGAGCAACATGAACATCAGGCTTGCCTTGAAGCAGATTCCTCACACTATGATGCGAGCACGTTCCGCGAAAAGTGCGAGCTGCCACAACCCCGACCACTGCCAATTTTGTCGCCAATATATTCTCCCTGATAGTCAGCCTGCTTTCCATCCGATCTACTTCCTCTGTTTCGCAAGCATTGGCCTTCAAATCGGAAGCTTCGCCAATATTGCCCGGCCTCTCAAGCATCGTGGTTGCTTGAAGAAGCCAAATACGTAGGTGCATTATGTGGAGAATATGTTCCTAATTACTGCCAACTGACTTCAAGCGGGGGCCGTCGCATTCCATCGTCTTTGCGCCATTGTTGGGCAGCTCATGTCAGACTCTGGCGCCTGGAAACTTGAGGGCGACAGGTGGCTATCGGCCCCTGTTAGAAGCCTTCTGGCGAGCCGTTCCTAGGATCTGGTTTGTGGTTTCGCTTTTCAAACTACGATTTTACCTTTGACCCCCCTAATCCTGCTTGTAGGGGTGCCATCTCTCCGTGGGGACCCAATCGTCACTACGCCATATTTGGTCTGGCTTCCAAAGGATACACTTCGTTTTCACGATGTCTACTATCTAGACACGAACCAGCTGCTTCCCGATTGCCATGGAACCCCGATACGAGACAAGGCGACTACTTACTAGCTTCTGAATTGGCCGGTAAAAGCAGCCTTTGGTAGCGGCCCCCTGTGGCAGCCCAGGTACTCAAAGAATGGCTCACAAGACATATTTCTCAACTTGCAGACCCGATTGATAGAACTTGAATTCAACGACAACGCGGACGGTGGCACAGCAAACTCACCGTAGAAATACCTGGCACTGTTGGACTAGTCCGTGTCCCACTCGCTCAAGTTCCTTGCACGCATAAACTCCACTTTCCCATTTCTAGTTTCCTACTTCTCCGTAGACTGGTGTTGACAATCCAGCCTGGACTACGCCGCACACAGTCGACGCCTGAAGGAAATTACACCATGTGAACACCGACTGGAGACCCCTCACTTCGCCCGATGTATCATGGATTCACCTACAAGGCTCTGAAATGTCAGTGGCCATGTCTATAGCTACGGAATGCAAATCGTTCATACTGCAAATACTGCCTGGAATTGTGTGTGGACCTTGGCTACCGACAGGC
Organism: Erigeron breviscapus; assembly: GCA_034093135.1. Classification (NCBI taxonomy): domain Eukaryota; kingdom Viridiplantae; phylum Streptophyta; class Magnoliopsida; order Asterales; family Asteraceae; genus Erigeron; species Erigeron breviscapus. The sequence goes on along the minus strand of CM067167.1, from coordinate 207,010,212 downwards.
GCGCTAACTGGACATGCTTTCGACACCAGAATCATGGACGCATCCGACTCATCTCTTCAACGCGAGGTGTGCACGCGCATTGATTTCAATCTTTCGCAAGTCAATCAAAGAGGATGCCGATCGACCGATCGCTACAGAAGCATGGTTCGATCTTAACTACAACTTACGTCGATGTCAATGGCCAAGTGTGCGGATTGGTAACTGCACATTCATCGCTGTTCGTAGTCGATATCACCCGCCGCCAGAGTCTGCAACGACCGCCGAGAGGGGGGGGGGGGGGGGGGGGGTGTAGATGGGAGAGGTGGGGAGGTGAGGTTTATGTTTCATCCCCTTGCAGTTAACTCTTTCGCTACAGTCGATGAACTGTGACCCATTCTATGGCGGACCCCGTAAATCTAGCGGCGTTTGGACAGCTCTACTATTTCTTCTCTGGATTCCTGTCTCCGCTGCTCTTTTAGAAGGGCTAAAAACACGGCTATGGAAGGTTTCTGTCTCACCCAGACGCTCCTTTCGAGCTTGCCACCTCGGACTTTGACACCGGACCCACAAGTCTACGATGTAACCCTATTTTGGGGGGGGGGCCCCCAACATCGCGCGGTTTGTTCTCTCGTCGTGTTTGACTCAACTTCTAAGCACTTGTTTTGGTTGCATCTTAGCACCGGCTAGCATTAGACTGGATCAACGTCGTCCCGATGAACAAATTTACAACAATTACACCGGAGAGTCATGGTGCCTATTCGCCGTCGCAGGTGGCTCTAATGTAACCACGCCGATGTCGTCAACTACCGAATTCGTGCTAAGGAGTTTACAAAGCAATGGTCTGCAGCCTCATCTTTATAGCTGCATCCTTATTCTCGCTGTATCTCAGATTTCTCTTGGATGTATGCCAAAAGTGCCGTCGGTCATTGCCCTCTTCGTCTGCAATCTCAGGCACTCCCTACGCGAAATCGAGAGCTCATCTACAAGGATGGGGGCGACCCTGGCCCGGAGGCTGAAGCCACGATCGTTCATATGAGATGTTAAGTCCGGATGAGGATGTAGCGGGAGATTCCGCTTTGCCACTCCAACAGAGTCCTCAACCCGTACAAGAGATTACAAGGCGGAGGATTAATACTTGAAACGTCGGCCGTACTTCTCACATAAGAATAGTGTCCATATTAGTGCTAGTTTCTCTGGGCTTTTGTGTTTGAGAACAAAGCGCTCGTTATGACATAATCTTTCTCGACTTGCTGTGTAAGCTACAGTGCTCCAAGTTTTCATTTATTGATGCAACAACTGGCTGTGCGTCCTCGAGATCAACTCTTCATTAGACTTATCTTCCGTCGCCCGCAATTTGCAAGCCCATTCGAAAGCGCTGAATGTCAAGTCGTTTCCGTCTTGTAGAATGTGGCTCTCTCGATTGAAATGCAACGATACTCTACGAATCTCAGCGCTGAACCAAGTGCGAAAGCTCATATCCTTTGAGACTCCAACAATGAGATACCCATGTAGATATATGATGACGATTGGCTCATTGTCACCTCCTCGCCAATCTGGCACTTTTCGAAGGAGAATTGGGGCCAGGAAAGCAGTACCGTCAATGAGCAAGCATGCCGCTGAGTCCTAACAATGGTCCTCTTTCCAAAAATAAATAGCAGAGAGTGCAATGAGCGAGTAAGATGATGAAGATGACAGGATGCCTCTGTGTATTGAGGTAGGAGGTAAGCCTAAGAACTCAGGCAAAAGAACGTGGGAGTTGTGACGCACAACTGGATGTAGACACCTTGCTGCCACCAAAAGGGCTTGAATAACATTACACGCACTGATAATATCAGCGGACTGTCCACGAACATAGCGGTTGAACAGCCATACCTCTATGGTCCTGCATCCCAATGGAGCGCATCTCCGAAGAAGGCCATAGCATGGGCTGGAGCTCTTCGATGTGATCTATCTCATCATTTACCGGACCGCTGCGGTGAGTTGAGATAGTTGTACGCACAAAGCGCAGTAATGGGAGACGAGGCGAAACATTGGTCTGGTCCACAATGATGAGGCCCCGCATTTACTCCGTATTGTCGATCATTTTGACGCGAACGTGCCGAATTGCCGTTAGTCTCCGATGAAATGTGGGTAAGAGAAGATAAAGCACCTTCTTGCCGCGGTTGTGTAGAGGTGATTAATTAGATGGACTTTCCTTCCGACCTGACTCTTGAAAACAAAGACTGTTTTGACACACTCATATCTTCATTATAGCCTTGTCGTGTAACGACTGCAATATATTTTTACAGTCTCATCAAGGCGGGCCCGATCATCATTTGCTCCATCTCCTCCAGAAACTTCCAGCCGACTGTTTCGCCTTGCCGGTGTTCCATGTCTCTTTGCTGCCACGCGCCACCAGTACAGGGCACACCGACTGCAATTAAACCACCACCACAAGTGCCTTTAGAGGCTTCGCGAATATCGCGCGCAGAGCAGGAACCAGCTCGCACACATCAGAATAGGAACTGTGCGTTGCAATCCATCACTTTCACGGTCTTTTTCGAGAGCCGGCTCGCGACACCGAAGACAATCAGAGCCGACCTACCGGCCGAAGTTACGAGGTAGGAGGCCACTCCGTAGAAGGTCGTGTGAGGGTTTGTGAAATCGCGATGACGATATAGATGGCTAGTCAAGGCGCGTTGAGAAGCATGTGCGTATATGTGCGTTAGAAAAAGCCTTGCTCACATATATCCAGCGAGTAAGGAACCGAGCGCGAGATGGAGCGCCGAGGGGAGGCGAATCCTCTTACGGGAACGAGAAGCAGTTGTACCGAAGAAACTCAATATAGCCTTCCCTGCCGGCAGCATAAACATACGCCAGCGTGAAAGTTTGCCTTCAGGGCTCCAAAACAGGAGCCTGATACCACAAGGGCAGGATAAGTCACCAACCGGTCCCAATACGTAAACTACCGAACGCGACAGCGACCGTGTTTTGAAGCGTTGATTGTCGCTGTAGGGAGAACGAGATGTAGCTGAGGTTGGCAAGAAGGGTATGCGAGTATCACCATAGGCACAGAAGTGTGAATCGTGCTGTGGTGATCGCGTCAGGATTGACCATCTCTCCGACAACCTAGTTCGTGTTGTCCCCAGCCATCGTAAGCCCAAAGACTCATACAGTGCGACTGCCCATCAGAGAAGAGTGTGAGGTGCCTTCGAACCAAGAGTCATTTCTTCCACGTCTGGCGAGATGTTCCCTTGTGATATGCCCATCCAGTCCGCCGCGAACCACCATAACCCAGCACATTGATTGCCAGAAGTGTGCAACGACTTCAAAAACATTAGCAGATCCGCACTGCGTGCTCATCTTCGTTCGAATATCGAATTGATCGCAGTGACAAGGAACAAGCTCAGCATCGCGACGCCTTTGTTGATCCAGGACTTACCCCCTGCCTCTGCGGCATCAACGCCATCATTGCCCGAACAAGTAATTCTCCAAAGATGATAGCAATGATCCTGCACTCCGGGCTTTCACCCCGTGAACCGCAACACCATGGAAGAGGAAGCCCTCCCACTCTCCAAAGATCTTGCTGAGGTACACTTGTGGTCCACCGTTGAGTGTAAATGGCACCACCCAGCTCTGCATAGCTCGCCGCGCCCTTCCAGCCAACAGACCCAGCGCCAGCCCATACAATCAATGCTGCGCCAGGCGACCCTCCATTCTGATTGACAGAACGCTGGTGATGAAGAATATCCCCGATCCAATGATCAAGCAATACCAGCGAGAGGCCATTTAGAATGTCAATCTCTTTTGTTCTTCTTCCAAACTTGTTTGCCCCACTCTACATTCGCGTCGAGGCGTACCAATGCTGAGTATCCTTCGCCGGAAGATGTCAAGGGGAACATGCTCCATCGAAGTCGACCCGACGACACGGAATACTGCGCCTTGCCATTTCGTAAAGGTCGGCCTCGGTCTGGGAGTCGATTGAAAGCTTTCGGCTTGAGGGGATCCCAGATGAAGACGATTCGAGCTGCCGCGAGGTTTCGATCGTGGTTGAGGACGAGAGAACGCAGTTCGAGAGAGTCGCGCGCGGTCGCTAATGCGTTTTCGCCATCTGTGTGGGAGTTAGGCTGTGCCCTGCCCTATTCGTGGTGTGCTGAATTATTATCGCCGATGTCCGCAGTATGGCACTGCCAACATGCTTGAGATTTTATATAAATGTTTAGAGAGTATAGTGAATATGCACGATGTTGAATACAGGGGAGCTCTCGCGTGATGTAGTCTAGACGCCGCAAATGGGTGGGTGGTGGTAAACATGGGTTTGGGTGGGGAAAGGGTGGTAGGTGGGATTTGGGTGTTCACGCTTGTGCATGCTAAGACCTTGTTTGCCGTTGCTTAGACTTTGGCGCATTGTTACAATAATTATATGCATATATATTTTGTGATCCATTATAATGATATGCGGTAGCCACTTTGGCTTTCTTGCGCGTTCTGGTTAACCCGTGTCGCTCCGGGTGAAGTGGCAATTTGTGAGATGTTTGTACATTCCTATACACTGAATTTGTCCTTTAGACCAAAAAGGCCCTATCTTGAAGACCGCTTATCCC
>CM067167.1:206986972-207004650 GCA_034093135.1 Erigeron breviscapus | reverse complement strand
GCTACAATCACTAATCAAGAGCCAAAATTAATCTTCAAATCTTCACAATAGTTTGGATGATGAAAAACCCTTGAAAAACCCTTAAAATCGGCTGGAGAAAAGGTATGGAGGCTGGAGTGTCCAAGATTAGGTTTAGGGTTGAATGGGGTTTGGTATTTATACCCCAGGAGAGAGAAATCTGTCAGACCAGTGCAGCATCGCGCCGCGAGCCCCTACTATCGCGCCGCGAGGGTTGTCAAAACTGGAGCCCTTCAAATCAGAACTTTATGTCGCGTCGCGAGATACCAGGGTCGCGCCGCGAGGGTTCCTGGTCGCGCCGCGATTTCTGTCAAGTTTTGGCATTTCAGCTTCATTCTTCATCCGTTAGTGCATATGGACCATTTCTGAGCTATTTCCTACCATTTATGAGCGATGTACCTACTGTAGACCTGAAACCACTAGCAAATACCATAACGCACCACAAAACATGTATAAACGGCTATCAATCGTGTATAAAACGTCCAAATAAGATGTGGGAAATATGTATAAATTGAGACACATCAGTATCTATTTAATATACTTGAATTCCAATTTTTTAGCTTTGATTGATATATTTTGAGACTACCCGTCCATCGAACGGGCCTGGGCACTAGTAATATAACTAAAAGAGGAGGTTAGGGGTACACTTGGCACCCATAATCCCCCTCATTTAGCCTAAAACTCTCTCCTCATTAATCCTCTATTTTTTAAATATTTTTTTAATTATTAAATCTAAAGGCCGACCTTATTATTAATAAAACAATCTTTTTATCCTTAAAAGTCTCCCAAAAATTATATTATATCTATATATATACAACCTAGGAAAAAACCTCACATATTCTCAAAAAAAAAACCTACGACCAAACCAAAAAAAAAGTCGACTACCAAAAGGTTCGACCTCCTCCTATACCAGGTAACATGTTTTTAATTTTTAAAGATCATCACTTTTATGAAATTCAATATATTATGAACTTAAATTATTATTATCATTATTAATATTATTATTAGTAGTATTGTAATTAAAATAATTAATTAATTATTATTATTATTATTATTATTATTACTACTACTACTACTACTACTATTATTAGTAATTATTATTATTATTATTATTATAATTATTATTATTATATCTCTTTTAATTTAGTTTGTTGTCCATTATAGGTTCATTATGACTTCTTCTTCAACAACAAAAAATAAGACCACATTAGTTGATCTTGAAGATCTTAAGCCAACACATGTTAACTATCATCTACGACTCCGTGTTGTGCATGTATGGACGTTTCGGAGTGGAACAACCCGAAGAAAATCAAAACGTTCGAGATGGTCTTTGTTGATGAATTGGTATGTATTTTTCAAATTATATATTGTACACTTTTTGTTTCTCTTTTTGTTGACCTTAACTCTAAATCGTTTAGTATAAAATTGTTGTTTCTGTTTGTAGTAAGTTTAGATATAACAAATTGCAAATTTTTTATTTAACTAAAGTTGAAAAAAAGGGGTAAACTGGAATCAATATTTATATGGAGTTAATTTTCATATGTTTCCTTCTTTAGTTTTCGTATTGATTAAATTGTGATATTGGTCATAGGGATTTAATATACTTGAATTCCAATTTTTTAGCTTTGATTAATATATTTTGAGACTACCCGTCCATTGGACGGGCCTGGCACTAGTAATAACATATAATAATCTACCAATAAACTAAAGCAGGATTGAGATGTTCTTAAAACAACATGTGGCGTAATCCTTGATCAACACGTGTCCTTTTAATTTATTTATTTTATTAAATTAGCTTTTTTAATTGTATATAGATTCAATTTTCTTATTAGACTTAGAATTAAACTCTAACTCTTGGCTTATATAGATACAAAACACATTATAACCTTATTTGATTGATCGTTTTCTCATTAATAAAATTGTTTCTTTTTATTTCTCAATTCTGCAACTCTTATTACTTATATTACTTATAATAAGTTATTAACATGAAGACTTCAAAATTTTGAATTTACGATCCGAAATCACAAGGCTATTTGCCGTCATCCACTATGCTTACAAGTTTCGATTTTGATTTGATTGTAAAAATCTAAGGTAAATCCAAAACTCTAACTAAACATATATTATATTTATCATTACTGTTTATTATAATTAAGTTTCGATCATCGGTTTACTTTAACCACAATTTATTTCATATTCACGAATCAAGTATGAGGCATATTCGAATTTCTTTATGATAAGATCTATATAGCTACCGTACATCGTACGAGTATTAGGACTAGTAATAACATATAATACGTGATAAGATATCCACAGGAGTATATGTTAAGTATAGTTTAGACGATTAATTAGTAATTAATGAAGAAAAGAACGAAATTGAGGTAGAAGATTGTAGGGTTTTGAAACACCCGGCTGAGGTTAAAATTAAACAAGATGCTGAAAATACTACGAGTAGTTCGGATGAAGCAGCAACAGCTACTTTTCGCCATTCCATGGACTCCTAAGGAAGTTAAAATTATTGAAAAAGATGTTGAAAATACTTGTCGCCTTTGCATAGACTCCCAAGGAAATAATAAAGGTTAAATGAATTTTTAATATTTGTAGTTAATTAACTCTATCATAGTATATATGTTGATTGATTTTTAGTATTTTTATGTCTGTTATAATTAAGAAATTAATAAATATATATATATATCTTCAAAAATTTGGGCGCAAGTGTACTTAGGTGTGATAAATTAATGTATATATACATTCGCGATGGGTTGTTAATATATTTCTTCTTTTTTAATAATTGAATATGGATCAAGCTAGGAGGTTGTTACTTTTCGAAGAAGTCGATCTGACTGCTTGATACGAGTAATTATTGTTGGCATTTGATTACTACGTACTCTTTTTCGTAATTATTAATTAGTTGCGTGTGTTTTTGTTTTAATTACGATTTACGAATGAAATGCGCGCAGATGATGTATTGATATCTCCATGCATGTGCAAAGGGACACAGCAGTGTGCATCGTTCATGTCTTGATCAATGGCGATCTTTCAAGGTCCGCACATATATATTGTTTCCATCTCATGTATATATATAGATGATATTATTATAAATCCTAATTCCTGCATGCTTTTTCGTATGTTTATTGACTATTTTTTTGAAATGGGCATATTTGGAGTGTGTTTTGTCAAATAAGTTTTGGCTCCAAGAAATTTGTCAAACAAGGTAATCCGGTATTGCCACTACCGGTCTCGCTATTCCACTGCGAATCCGGTAGTGGCATAACCGGTTTCAAAATCAAACACCGAGACCGGTATTGGCACTACCGGTCTCGCAGACGCTTTTCAGACAAACAATGTACGAGCAGTAGGAGCAGCAGTGATGTGACAATTGAATTCGAAACCGGGTATCCCACTACCGGTCTCGAATGTCACGACAAAAGTCACATGCAAGCCTTTAAACTTTGAAGTTATATATACATGCATGTTTGTTATAGATAGTCACACAAACATATACAAACATACATTATTTTCAAAAGCAAACATATATTTCAATCATCAAAACCTTTCATTTTCAATACGAAATGGCATCTCTTAACGTTACCTGTGTACCAAGAAATCCAGATTGTTGTGGCTACAAGCTGAAGATACCCATCGTGCATACAACATTTTCCATGACCGCGAAGTAAGTGAGCCAAGATGTAGAAAAGGTGATGGAGGACTCATGTTCTTATTGACCATGAAGAAGAAAACTTTGTGTGAGAATGTCATGAGGCATATCAAGAATGCTGGGTTTGAGGGTGTATTGATGTTAGTGGTCCACAAAATTGATCATCCTCTCATTACCGCGTTGGTGGAAAGATGGCGTCCAGAGACCAACACGTTTCATTTTCCTATTGGTGAAGCAACTGTTACCTTGCAAGATGTGCAGGTGATATGGGGTTTACCCATAGATGGACCAGCTGTGACTGGTGAGTGGGCTACGGAACCACGTAATCTTGAATTCTGGAATGATATGTGTATGGATTATTTGGGGTTTTTTCCTACTGATGAAAAGTATGAAGATAATTTGAGCAACGGTAAAATCAAATTTGTGACGTTAGCAGAACGTATAGCCGAGCAATTTGATGAAAATAACGATATATTGTGCCTGCAAAATGCTAGAATGATTATTCTAGCCCTTCTTGGTTCGGAGCTGTTTCATGATTCAAACACCTATGATATAAGTTTGAATTATTTACAGTACTTAGAAGACCTGAGCTATGAAGGTCGAAAGAGTTGGGGTTCTGCAACTCTTGCTTGTTTGTACAGGAATCTTTATAAGGCTACGATGCCACAAAGAATGGGCATTGATGGGTCGTTGTTGTTGTTGTTGCAGTATTGGGCGTGGGAAAGAATGTCAGGGATTGCCCCACGCGTCACCCCTTATAAAGAGAAGCCATCATATAATTATAGCGAGTGCTTAGCGAATAGGTGGCATGGAAAGTTCTCCCATGTTCATACACCTGCTCATGTACTAAGTGCATACCGGTCATTTTTTAACACGTTAACAAATAATCAGGTAATATTTATTAATTTGGTCCCTACAATTTCTATGTTTTATATGTTTTTAAGTTATTTTAAATTTACAATTTGTCTATATTTTACAATACAGTTTTCGTGGACCTCGTAAACCACATTCCTCCACTTACTACCTCGAGATTGTACGGATGGTCAACACCTATGGGCATACATTGGCCCGTTGATACATTGGGAGGAGGTGGAACCACATCTAGCACAGAGAGTTGCTAGACAGTTTGGAATGATACAAACCATTCCAAATGAAGTTGGTTTGTTGGAACCAAAACAGTGGCATTCTCTTCGTAGACTCCTTAAGGGGAGAAGATCTTTGGTTGACTGGGGTGTAAGAAACAGTCAATATGTCGACGAATGGAACAACCGACATCAACGGCTCCACCTAGGAGATGAGGGGTCCACCACTGGGGTGGGCTATATGCGGTGGTATCATGACCGTACCGTGTTGCTCATCGGTAAACCAGGTCAGCCCCAACGTGAAGGCCAATACCCTGCTTGGGGGGTTAATCAACAGTTGTATGTAAGTATTTTTAAAAAAAATAAAAGTTGCTACTAATTTTTTAAAAATTGTTACTAATATTTTATGGTGCACAGCAAGAGGGATTGTTGCAGGTTGACGAGCGAGCTCGTCATTTACAAGATACCAATCCGGAACACAGCCAGATGTTTGGGGATTTTAGGACAATACCGAGGGAGGTATTTTCATACAGTCGTCAGGATGAACGTATGGATTATAGTTCACAAAATTTCATGTTTCCTGAGTCGCAGAATTTTCAAATGCCTCCCCCCTCCCAAAATTTCCAGGGTAATTCATGGGCTGCTGGTCCTTCTGGTTTTGGTGGCCAACCTGTGTTTAAGCCGTCACCAAACTCGGGTTTTCAAAATTACCACCCGAGTAATTCATGGGCCGGTGCCTCAAGTTCTGGCACCCAACAAATCTCTCAGAACCCGGGTTATTTTACTCCGAGTAATTTATTTGACAATCTCTTCAATGCCCCCCTAATGTTTTTGCACCTGATTACCCGTTTTCTGGTCCACCGGCACGAAACTTCTCTCCTTATCCAATGCAACCTTTCGACATTCCAAGTTCTTCTCAATACCCAGTTACAAATCTGGGAAATGACGAAGAACAACAACAACAAGAAGAAGAACATGTGCCTCCGCGAAGAAGTCGCAGAGTTCCTCCTGGACCACCAGGATGTGGAACGGGTGGCCATAGATAGATTCTATTATGTATTATCTTGTATGTTTTGATTAATAAATATATGTTTGTCAATAAAGTAAATATTATGTTTTTTTTAGATAATACATATTAATGGATCATAAATTAACATGAAAATAGTACATATTAAATTAACATCACATTAATGGATCATAAATTTACATGAAAATAGTAAAAACATCATCAACCTGACATAATACGATATTAAAAAAACTACATAAACTTTTTAACGGAAACCGTCTTCAGCTAGCAATTTATAATATGTCGCAAAGTCGATTTTTTTCCAATCAACTTTAGCAGTTTCTCAAGTTCAGAAGTTATTTCGTCGATACTTGGTAATGTCGTATCAAGATATTCGCTATGCATTTCTTCACTTATAATGATTCCGCTGCCACTTTTCCTTATTTCTTTGATTTTCTTCTTATGTTCGAGCTTTCTTTGTTCCATAAGAAGCTTACAATCATTAATTTTGTGGTAAAGTTCATACCCGTCGTCTATATCCTCTTTACATTGCGCTTTCAATGCATGAATTGTTACCATACGAGGTGATGATGGGTCAGATGACAACGAAGAAGCCATTATCTGTTTTAAAAAATTTATAACTGGGACTTGTATACAAATTGTTTGAAGTTTATAAGTGAACTTGGGGTATACAAATTTATAAGTGGATTTTTTTGAAATTAACACATATCACATATATATATAGACGATGTTTGAAGGTTTTGTCGTCACCTTCGAGACCGGTAGTGGGATACCCGGTCTCAAAGTGAATTGTCACCTCATATGTACGTCTTCTGCTGCTCCTACTGTTTGCCTGCGAGACTGTAACACCCGTCATTTTAAAAACTGGATTTCAAAAAACTTTTGCCAAACGGCGTTTAAAACGTAGCGGAAATAGGATCACTTAAAAAAACTGTTTCATCCGTAACGGATGGTACCTTTCATTAAAGTTTGGTGTTACTAATAGCATCATCGTAATAGTCAAAGTAAAATCCAAGTTATGGCACTAACATAATTGCCATCAACACTACAAGAGACGTAAATCATAAATAAAGTAGCCGAACATATGGCTATGGGTAAAGTCTAATCATAGGGAGACTAGTGCTAATCTTCCTTTATTCTTCTACCCATCTCACGATCCACGCACTTCACTAGCTTATACCTGCTTATCCTGAAGGACACAACATTTTCATAAAAGCAAGTGTTAGCTAATAAAATTAGCTAAGTAAGATACACACATTTTGATAAAACGTTCTTCATTTTACTTTCATAAAACTTCGTCATATTTTACTTATCAAACGTAACCACATTACATATCATCCACAACAATCATAGATCAACCCATACATCCCTTTTCCCACATTGTATCACATTTCATTTCATATCAACATATACATCATATCATCATATACCCTCTTCTTAATCAATATCTTATATCATATCAACATAGACTTACCACTTAAACATAACTTCATATCATATCTTGACATTTCACACATAAACTTGTCACACGTATTCATATTAGCACATATTCTCACGTCACATCGTGATCTCACAACGTAAAGCACATATATTTCTTTCACACATATCTTATTATCAACTTAATCAGCTTAATTAACTTCATCTCACGTCTTACATATCACACATAAACATATCGCACATATATGTATAGCACATGTAGGATATATACTCCTAATTGTGCCTATGTATCATTCTTATCACACGTCTCAACACATCTCATTAAATCCCACATCACATTGTAATCCCACGTCTTAAATTACATGTACATCTTTCTCACATATTCATATATTTATCTTAATCAACTTATTCCCACATCTTACATCTTTAATCAGTTTACATATTACGCACTAGCTTACAACTAGCACGATTTCCCACGTCTTAAATTTTAGGAAAAGCAATGCCATTTCCATAGTATCCCGTCATGCTTTTAACATTGGTGGTTAGTCACTCCACCCGGAAATACTAGTCCCACGTAACTATGCCGCAAGGAGCCACTCAAGCGACCACGTACGCACTAGCTTGGCATAAACTAGCACGGGTTAAGCTTAACACTTCCCACATCAATCTCACGTATTTAGCTATCGCATTTCCCACGTATTTATATCTTTCTTACTTTTACGCACTAACACTAAGGCTAGAACGATTTCCAACATTTCACACTTTACTTTAACATTAGGTATATTCATTACCTAACTAATCCCACATCTACTTTAACGTTTAATCCCACTAACGTACACAACTCATAACATTTCTTACGTATATCTAGTAAACTAGACATTATCACACTTAAGTCTCACATATAATTCATCACGTATCATCGTCAAATCATAACATCAACATCATTAATCCCACATCTACTTTAACGTTTAATCCCACTAACGTACACAACTCATAACATTTCTTACGTATATCTAGTAAACTAGACATTATCACACTTAAGTCTCACATATAATTCATCACATATCATAATCAATCATAGCATCAATATAATCACATCACAATAAATATCGTTAAGATATCATGGCAGCAACATTATGTTCATAGTACTACATATGCACATAACTACTTCATATTTAAGCTTCATCATAACATAATAAACCACTTCAGCATGCATACATTCCCACATAACCTCCCGCATAACCCGGAAAACCAACACACATAAGATAATCCAATTAAGAGGTTAATTATAAAAAACCACTTTTTGTTGTGCCTCCAGCGTGAGAAAAGTCATGTATCTTACCTTGGTACTGCTTAGCAATGAGTTACGTATGCCTTACAGTGCTTGCTAAGTGCTCCCGACAACCTAGAACGAGTATAAGATCGATCTATAAGCTAAATGAAATGTTTTGTGCAAACTGGGCATCAGGTGCGGCGCACCTCCCAAGTGGTGCGTCGCACCAATCATACAGAAAACGCAGATCAGGTATAGGTGCGCCGCACCTGACCTTGGTGCGTCGCATATCGGGCTCCCTTCGAAAATCAAAATCCCTAATCTGGGCAGTGGTGCGCCGCACCACCCACCTGGTGCGCCGCACCTAGGGTGCCGACCAGCAAAACCAACTCAGTTTCTCTTCATTCACCTTCCAAACGGATCCCAAACCTCCACCACGACTTACACCCATTAAATTGACATCAAATAGGTCACAATTAAGCATTTGAAAACATCAATTAATCCTTGAATCAATTGCATAAATGAATCCTTCTTTTTGATCATCAAAACGACTCGAAACCGCAACGTTTGGTTCAAAAACACAATTGAACACACATGGATCTAATTAAACACCTGGGATTCACTTATTTACATATAAACAACATTATTCAACATTAAAGTTTGCATCTTGACATAGTTAATCAACTCTATTAACGATTATAATCACGAAAACAACGTTTTTGACCTAAAACATCATGATCAAGGAACCCCAACCCTTTAGGCCGAATCTACAGGAGTAAATCCTAATTGAAAACCTGATTAACAATCAGTAGGTGATGCTATACCTGTAGGCTTGATCAACGGATCGAAAAGCACTCGAATTCCCTTCCGAAATCAACTATAACTTGAAGATTAGATCTAAGCTTTTGTTTGCAGGTGTTTCTAGGGTTTTGTAACTAATCAAAAGGGTTCTTGGTCGACCATAGGGCGCCTTATATACTGGAGACAACTTTCAATTTTACATCTAGTCCCTCGCACTTCGTTATAACTCGTTTCGGCACTTAACGGCTCGTTTAACGCCCACAGAAACACTTATCGACCTTTAAATCTTATCGGGAACATTAAATGACTTCATTTATCATTATCTACTTTAATTTCATTATTTAAATCATTTTAACACATAACTCACGTAATTCGTTTAATTCACATAAGCACATATACAACACATAGTTACTAACGGTCACTAACAACAAGTTGACGGTCAACGTCAAAAGTCAAACTTGATAAGTTTGGGATGTTATAGAGACCGGTAGTGCCAATACCGTTCTCGGTGTTTGATTTTGAAACCGGTTATGCCACCACCGGATTCGCAGTGGATTAGCGAGACCGGTAGTGGCAATACCGGATTACCTTGTTTGACAAATTTTTTGGAGCCAAAACTTATTTGACAAAACACACTCCAAATATGCCCATTTCAAAAAAAAATTCTATGTTTATCATATATGTATGTATTTGATATGTTAATTACTATAATTTATTATTGATATGATTAAGAACGTACGTACGTACAGGAAGCAGCAGGTAATGCCTTTTCACATTGCACAACCTGCAAAGCCCAGTTCCATCTTCGAGTTAGGTGGAGCAAAAAGAAACTCAGACTACTATTTGTTGATCTTCTATCCCTTGCGCTCATCGTCATACAACTAGTTGAGTCTTCTTCTAGTTCCTCTTACACTTTTTGTAATGCATGCATATATATATATATATATATATATATATATATGTATATATTCTTATATATAACAACAGAATAATTTCTGTTTACCGGCCTAGCTGCCAATTCATTTCATTGATTTTATGCATTTTCTGATTTTTAAGTAATGCAGAATGAATGAATGAATGATTGTCGTCTGGAACTACATCATCTGTAAATTTACCGTATTTTAATTAATTATTCGTTAATTTTCTGACTTATAAGTGGTTAAATATAGGTGTCGATAGGAGTCGTCGCATATCTTGCTGACAAAGACTGTCCTCTACTCATGAATTATTTTAATGATGATAATAAGAGGGATAATATATTGTCAAGGCACTCGATCTACTATTCTATAGGTAATCAATAGTGTTGGATACTAATTTATCAATCCATGGAAGTGTCGATGTATAAGTTAAGGGGTCTAAAGTGTCAAGAATAAAGTCTACAACCGTATGAGTAGTTATATGTCGGTTAGGCAGTTTAGATTGTGAAGGGATGTGTCTTTTAGAATAGGTACGTTAGTTATAAGTTTGGTGTCGGTTTGGACAGTCATGCCTGTTGGTATGTACTGGTTCAGAAACTATATATACATGTAAACCGTGACATGTGAAAGTAAGTTGAAATAAGAAGAAATGTTTAGTGTGTATTTTGTATTGTTATTCGTGAGAGAGAGACGAGGGACCAACAGTGGCATCAGAGCCAAGGTTGTTCGAACCAGAGAGAAAGAGAGAATAGCGATTCAAGAAGGATCGCTTAAGAGAAGAGAGACAGAGAAGAGAGTGATTCAGAGGAATCAACCAAGAGAAAACCGATCAAGTGAAGATCGAATTTGAGAAAGTAAAAGAGAGAGAAGACAGATAGACAAATTGATTCAGGGAATCAATAATCGATCGAGTGAAGATCGATTTAGAGATAAGAGAGAAAGAGAAACGTACCAGTTATTCAAAGAAGAAGCCACCGCCACCGCCGTGTGCTTGCCAGAGAAAGAAAGAAAGAACCACCACTGTTGTATAAGTGTAACACCGATTAACCACCACCGCCAGAGAAAGAAAGGAAAGAACCACCACTGTTGTATAAGTGTAACACCGATTAACAACCGCCATCGCCGTTTGATCAGAAGGAAAAAGAAAGCCCTAATTTACGTACAGAATAAACAAGAAGGAAGGAAGCAGAAGCGTTTTATTTGGGAAAGGAAAAAGGAACGGTCAATTTTTATTTGGATTAAAGGGGCGTGCATATTTGTTTGGAAAATGGAGCCCACGAATATAAAAGAAGCCCAAGTAACAGGTTTTATTAATCCTCCATATACTTGTTACTTTTATTTTTATCTATTAGAAGAATAGATAAGAAAATATTAGATTTTGCCTATTACAATTCACGTTCGGAAAACATTAGAATCGTTTGAAGTTATTGTGGGTTAGATAGAAAGTTAAGTTCGACTATTATTAGAATTTTATTGGGTTTAGAAGAAGACCAAATCGAAAGATATGTCGGGAGATAAAAACGAAAACAACAATCATGTTGTTGGCATACCGTTATCATCCTATCAATGTCCAATTTTAAACAATAGCAATTATACACTATGGGCATTAAGAATGAAGAAGATACTTGTGGCAAATGGAATATGGGATTTAGTAGAAGGAACGGGTACATCAAAAGAGATTGATATAAAAAAGGATAGTTCTGCATCTGCATATCTTTTCCAAGGATTGCCAGAAGATTTGTAAATGCAAGTTGCGGGATGTGAAACAGCAAAACAAATTTGGGACTCATTAAAGGCCAGATTTGTTGGGACAGAAGATGTTCAACAAGCGCACTCGCAACAATTGAAATCAGAATTTGAGAGACTCGTGATGAAAGAAGATGAATCAATAGATTCATTTGCCGGAAAGATGATGAGTATTATTACAAAGGCTTCTACATGTGGATTGACATTTGATGAACAAACGAAAGTACGAAAATTACTCAACGCAATGCCAGATAAGTTTGTACCAATAGTAGCAACCATTGAAATGATTGTTGATTTTAACAAAGTGAAATTAGAGGAGGTTATTGGGAAACTTAAGACTTACGAAAAAAGGCTTAAGTTTAGAAAAGAAAATGGAGAAGATAATAGTGAGAAGTTGTTGTTCACACATCAAGGGAATGGCAGAAATTATGAACGCAACTACGGAAACAATAGACGAAGAGGTGGTAATCAGACAAGAGGAAGAGGCCAAGGAAGATTCATGAGAGATAATAGAAATGAAGATAGTTTCGATAGATGGAAGAAAAGCCCTGGACATCAAAACTATCCAAGAAGACAACTTAAGGACGTACAATGTTATAATTGTCAAGATTTTGGACACTTTGCTGCAAATTGTCCAAAACCAAACCATAGAGAAGAAAAAGCAAACCTTGTGTTCGAAGATGACGAACCAGCGCTATTGATGGTTACTACTAAGGATGAAAAAGAGACAACATCCTTAAAAGAAGAGAAGAGAATAAATGGAATTCTCATTAAGGAAGATGAAATTCCAAAAGGAAAGTTAGATGACATGAGGTCAGAGATAGAAACTGACTTGAGAAGTAAACTAGAGTTTTGGAAGTTTGAAATGCTTCAAGACTTTGAGATGGAGAAACAAGAGTTTGAGAAGAAAATGAGAGATAGAGAGATAGCATTTGAGAAACAAATGCAAAAGGAGTTAGAGAACCTGAAGAAGTTAAGAGATTGCACAAGCAAAGAGATAAAAGAGTTAAAGACAAAAAGAGAAAAGTTTGAGAAAGAGAACAATGGAGTTTTTTCGAATAAGAAACTCCTAGAGGAAGAACCAAGAGTTGACAATGGCGAATGCAAGAAGCATCAAGAGACGCCATCAAGATTTCAAAAGGAAAGCAAGATTGAGAAAAACATCAAGTCAAGAAACAAGAAAGTTAAATACGAAGATCGTGATACAATAAACACCTTGTTGGAGATTCAAGACTATGAGATGATACAAATGACGGAAGATACCGACAAAGTTAACAAGGATGATCAAGATGAGATTCAAGACAAGAAAGAAAGAAGTGAAATCAATGGAGCAGTTCAAGACGTGGATCGAGTTAAGGACCAAGACAAAGGAAGTGGAAACAAGCCAAAGTTCAAAGATAAAGATGATGAAGCTTGAAGATATCAAAGGCATGGATTAATAAATTAGGGAGGAGTGTTGGATACTAATTTATCAATCCATGGAAGCGTGGATCGAGTTAAGGACCAAGACAAAGGAAGTGGAAACAAGCCAAAGTTCAAAGATAAAGATGATGAAGCTTGAAGATATCAAAGGCATGGATTAATAAATTAGGGAGGAGTGTTGGATACTAATTTATCAATCCATGGAAGTGTCGATGTATAAGTTAAGGGGTCTAAAGTGTCAAGAATAAAGTCTACAACCGTATGAGTAGTTATATGTCGGTTAGGCAGCTTAGATTGTGAAGGGATGTGTCTTTTAGAATAGGTACGTTAATTATAAGTTTGTTGTCGGTTTGGACAGTCATGCATGTTGGTATGTACTAGTTCAGAAACTATATATACATGTAAACCGTGACATGTGAAAGTAAGTTGAAATAAGAAGAAAAGTTTAGTGTGTATTTTGTATTGTTGTTCGTGAGAGAGAGACGAGGGACCAACAAATAGTAGTATTAAGTTTTTTGATCCGGCCTACTCTTTGTAACATACAACATAAAATTAAAATAAAATTAAAAAAAACAAAAAAAAAACCCTGCAGTCACTCTTGGTAACATCCAGGACTAAGCTGGTTTGGTAAGTAATTATCTGTTGCCTTTGCTTTTACTAATTGAGTATGTTTGACAAACCTAATAATCGATCTGGTTAATTATTTACGGAGTAATTTAATTAGTAGCTAGAAAACTTAACAAATGTTATGCTTTAAGTATATATGTCTGCTAGCGCCAGTATATATAAATTAAGTAGTATATGTTATGAGATCGATGGTATCTAGGTAGCTAGCTTCCTTAATTTTATTGGTTTAATTTGATTTGCCTCAATTAGTATGATTTAATTTGCTTGCTATAGAATCTTCTTTTATACTCATCACATTAACACCTATATAGGAGTATGTATCAAGCTAGCACCTGTATGTATTTGCAACATATATAGATATATATATCTAATTACTTAGCCAACTCGGGCCGGCTGGAAGTGTGATTTGTTGTCATTGCTTGCTAGCTACTATTATATATGACTGTTTCTTAACACGTACTGTTTCAATGACAGGGGGCATTATTATCTTCCATATGTTGATTGCGATCGTTGGGTACGTTCATACTAGTAATTAAATCGCTATTCACGCAATGACGACGGTCCACACTGTTGCTATTGCAGTGTCTACATATATAGATAGACATGTTGTGGCTAATACTGATACTTAATTGTCTTTTAATTTGGTCTAGCTTCTTTGCTTACATCATGGCTATCCGCAGGATTTTTCTGACACCCTACCACATCCTCACCATGAGAGAACAACTTACACAAGTAATAATATATATAGATCTTCATATAATGTAACTAGCTAGCTAGTTAGTTCTCCAAATCACACACAAGGAATTCTCACGGGAATCAAACCAAAGGGCTTTTAGCCTAGCGATCTATTGTGAGATGGCCCACCAACTATGAAATACGTAAGTGTAGGTAAATAATGTGCCTAAGTTTTGCTTAAGTCGGGCCCATAGAAACTTGAGACAATGTCCTGGAAATGATTGTTGATACTGATTTTTTTTCCTCGTTAAGCATTAGTGTTTTTATTTGAGCAGGAGTATGTAATAGAGGACCTTCACGGTTGTTACACCCCTGCGAAGTTAGATCCAAAGCACGAGGAGCGCCTAAAGAAGTTAAACCTTTTTTAAGGAGATTTATACATGTTTGGTGGCAGGCAATCATTTAAGTTGTGTAATTAGGCCAAATCTTAAATTTGTCTGTAACTTATATACTCGTATTCTGTTATTGTTAGTTTGGTATCTCTACATGGCACCCATGGATTTACATGATTTTTAACTTGACGTTTATATCATTATTGATTTAATTTGCCATGCATGATGGTAGTCTAGTCGTGGAGGACATACATAATTAATTACGTAACACTATGCTTAAAGTGACATGGGGCCGAGAATTGAACCCCTGATCGACTAGGCTACCATTATGGCAACATCACAAGAATTAGAATTGAAATTGACATCAAAAACATTAAATTAGACAATTAAAGTCAGCTAGGCTTTCTCGATCTCTTGCTAGCTTGTGCGGTGCGCGCAGTTGTGCCTATTATTATGAGCGTGCTAAGAACTTGTAAAAATTTAGCATAGAGAGTCAGGTAAAGTCTCTCTTATTAATTGGATCTTCCTTAAAGTAGTAAATTTGAAGCTTAACTATTACTCTAGTTGCCTAGAGCAAAAGAGCATTGAAGAATTGTTTACTTTTTGGAACTCATTAATTACTCTTGTAACTAATGAAGCGGACTCTAGAGTCTTAGATCTTCCAATTTGGTAGCTTTTGCCTTCCAACCTTTGTTGCCGGGAGGTAACTTATGATTCGTTTTATATACGTACACAGTTGAAGTCGTAGTAAAAGCATCTCTATCCTTTTTAACAACCTCGATCTGTTAAAGCATTTCTCGTTTGGAGTATTTCACGCTTCTTTTTTTTTTCTTCAAGTTTGTTCAGTTTGTATGCATTATGTATGGAGCTGTTAGTATTCCACGATTTGTTGAATGTATGTATGTAGGTTCTTAGCTCGGATGTGTTCACTATATATTATCTTTCAACTTTTGGGAGATAGTAGTTTTCCTTCAATACGCAGCTTATTGAAGCGTACATTAGTTGAGTTAGGCCAGTGCCAACCCCGGCGTTAAATCTCTTCCTGGCTCGTCTTGTCTCTTCTTGCGTTGGCACGGACTCGGCGTGAGTCCTCTTCCTAGCCTTCCCTTCCTGGTAGCGCCGAGCGAAGACGAGTTGTTGTGGGGTCCATGTGGGACAAAAGCTAACGGCAACTAAAAAAAAAACGTTTTTTTTTATTTAGAAAGAATCGACCGTTTGGTTTAATTTTTTTTTTCTTTTCCACCTTTTATTTAAACAACACTACTCACTCTTTCAAACACACACACACATTACTCTTTCAAACAACACACACATATACTCTTCTATTATTCTATCATCCACCCCATTTCATTAAAAAAAAAATACACACACACACATACAAAACAATCCACCATTTCATAAAACAAAAATGTCAAGTTCCGACGAAGATTCAACATCATACATTGTAGCTACACAATAGATCCTGAAATTTTGAACTCATTTGTTACATTTTTGGAAGATGAAGAAAGAGAAGCAGAAAGTTCAGCACGGGTGAATATACCAAGAGCACCAAGAAGGTACATACCCAGAAACCATGCCGAAGCGGCAACCCGTTTATTTAATCATTACTTTGCCCCGGAGCCCGTCTATCCTCCTGATTATTTTCGAAGGCGTTTTCGAATGCCTAAGGAAATGTTTATTCGTATAGTGAAAGACATACAAACCTTTAACGCCATACAACCATTACCGGCTCACTTTCAATACTTTCACAATCCTCCTTTCGATGTTGTGGGTGCTCCCACTTTAAACATTTTTCAAAAATGTACATCCGCTGTACGCCAGCTGGCGTACAGTGCCAACGCTGACCAATTAGATGAGTACTTGGAAATGGGTCGACAAACGTCATACGATGCTTTGAACAACTTTTGTAAGTGTATTGTTCAGTTGTATCACGCAGAGTACATGAGAAAACCGACACAAGAAGATGTTGATCGACTGACCGCGAAACATTTGGAGGTGCATGGTTTCCCGGGTATGCTCGGAAGCATTGATTGTATGCACTGGCCATGGAGAAACTGCCCCACCGCATGGCAAGGCCAATACACTCGTGGCGACAAAGGACACCCCACGATTATGCTTGAAGCGGTTGCTTCATATGATTTGTGGATTTGGCATGCTTACTTTGGACCCGCCGGTTCGAACAACGACATCAACGTACTCAATGAATCTGACTTGTTCGACCAGTTCCTTGAGGATAGAGCTCCTGTGGTCAACTTTACCGCTAACGGCGAGCAGTTTACAAAAGGGTATTATTTAGCCGACGGTATTTATCCTGAATGGTCGACACTTGTGAAGTCTTTTAAGTGTCCCATGGACCCCAAGACCACAAAGTTCAAGCGCTATCAAGAAGCTGCAAGGAAAGACGTAGAGCGTGCATTTGGGGTTCTTCAAGGTCGTTGGGAAATCCTAACTCATGGAGCGCGACCATTGACCATCAACAAAATTAAACGTACGATGACGCTTGTGTGATTTTGCACAACATGGTCGTTGATTATAACAGTCGTGCAATTAGTCCGCTTGATTTGGAGTTAATTCCACCCAGAGGCCAGTTCGTACTTGGGACGAAC
>CM067167.1:206964472-206984472 GCA_034093135.1 Erigeron breviscapus | reverse complement strand
AATAATATAATAATAATAATAATAATAATAATAATATAGTGTCGAAAGGTTGTTTCTTCGTTTCTTAAAGTGAATATGGATGGAGGTTGTTCAATGTTTGTATATTTCGAGAAGTCGATCTCTGACTATTTGATGATGATCGATGATCTTATTAGGGATTGTTACTCTTTTTCGTAATTAATTAGTTGCGCGTTTTTGTTTTAACTACGAACTGAAGATGATGTTTTGATATCTGTGAATAAGAATAGAATGAAATAAAAGATTTTCTATTGATTTTTGATCATTACACAAAGAACAGAAAGCCTCTATTTATAAGAAGGCTTATGCTAATTATGGAAACAAATTTAATTGCATAACCCTAGCCGACCCTTTCTTGTTAACTAAGATTGTTTATCTATTTTAATTTTGATCCTAAAATCTCGTTTTTAACACTCCCCGTCAAGTTGAATAGTGGGATCACCGAAATTCAACTTGTTCAGACATTTGCGGAACATAGTCGTTCCTACTGCCTTAGTTAGGATATCTGCAAGTTGATCTTCAGATTTGACGAACGGTAATTTGATAACTCCGTCTTCAAGTTTTTCTTTAATGAAATGACGATCAACCTCCACATGCTTGGTCCTATCATGCTGTACTGGATTTTCTGATATCTGAATAGCAGCTTCGTTATCACTCATAATCCGAATACTTTCTTTTGGAGCAAATCCCAACTCTGTCACAAGTTTCTTTAACCATAATGCTCCTGCTTTAAATTATAAACTAGATTTCACACATCAAGTTTTTGGCGCCGCTGCCGGGGATTGATTTTAAGTACTTTTGGTTGAGATTCTGTGAATCGATCCTTTTTCGTGCTTTGCACGGAGAAGTTACTTGCTTTATTTTATTTTAGTTTGCTTTAATTGTACCCCAGGTGCTATTAAGGTTTTTGTTTGTTGTGTTGTGTTCGCAGGTTATTCACAGGTAGTGGATGAACACTCGTACTTCTGGGAAACCATTAGTGAGGGCCACATCCAATCCCGAAAAACTCAAAAAGCGCACCAAAACACAAACATCACAACCATCAACTTCCGACCCATTTTTCATAGACACCACTCCTAGACCCAAATCCGACCACTTACTTCACGAGACTTATTACGAGTCGGGAAGTAACGAGTGGGGTTACCATTCCGAAAAAGAAGAACCACTTTCCGATAAAACACCTACTCCACCCGAATCACCGAAAACAACCGTCAACATGGCCGATCAACAAAACCCTCCCGATCTTTTCAACATGAAGATCGAGGACCTTCCTCGAACTATACCAACATCCCGCCAATCGGCCATTCGTGCACCCAAAATTGACACTTTCACAGTGAAGGGAAATCACTTGCAAATGGTTAAAGATTTGTGATTTGACGGAAGGCACAAAAGAGACCCTCATGAGCATCTTGACAAGTTTGAGATGATTTGCAACTTATTCAACTATGGGGAAAATCAGGCCAACAACGTCAAGATGAAGCTTTTTCCCATGTCTCTCACGGGAGAGGCTCACAAATGGTTGAAGGGTTTGGCACCGGATATCTTGACTACTTGGGGTGCGGTTAGGGAAGCTTTGATTGAGAGATTCTTCCCGGCTAATCGGGAAAGATAGCTCATACTTGTAATTAGATCTTTTAGGCAAGATGAGGATGAGTCTATAGTTGAAGCTTGGTTGAGAATGAAAGATCTCTTGTGGGAATGTCCCGGGCATGGGGTGAGTGACACCGAAATTGTGGGAATATTCATGGATGGGATGAATAGGGAGAGTTATGAGAAGATGGTGATGACGTGCGGAGGTAGCATTAGTTACAAGACCTCAAGTGACTTTGGAAGATGTTTGAGGATATGGCGAAAGCTCAAGTTTCTAGGACTTCAAATAGAGATAGGAGGTCGCGTAAGGTAGTAGCCAGAGTTGATGAGAGTGAAACATCCGAGGTAAATTTTGAAATTTGGGCACTTTCAAACCGAATGGACGAAAGGTTCTCAATGGTGGAGAACAACTTTGGTGGACTTGAGCGGGATGTGAAGATTATGGCCAGGGGATGTACTCATTGTGGAGGTCCACATCATCCCGATGAGTGTGATTTGATAGATTAAGAAGATGTGAATTTTATTCAAAATCAACGCCAAGGCCAATACCAACCTCTCTTTCAACGTGGTGGCAGTTACCAAGGCCGATATCAAGGTAACCCTTCTAACTCCTTTAATTCTTATTCTAACAATCGTAGTGGTAATTTTCAAGGTAGGTGGCAAAAAGATGATAATCATGGAGCACCTCAACAACAACAACCACCATCACCTCCTAGGAAGGAAGAAAATTAAGATGAAGGCTCACCTCTCATGGCCATGATGGCCAAATTTCTCGATAAACAAGATAAGAGGGAGGAGGCTCAAGAGAAGCGAAATGCTTCAATGGAGAATTACTCCAAGCTTTTGAATGACAAGATTGGAGGGTTGCATGACAAGATAGACATTAGCAACCGCAACAACCATGCTTTGATCTCCAACTTGGAAAAGAGGATTGATAGAATGGGAAACCAAGAAAGGCAACCGGGTACTCTTCCGAGCAATACCCAACAAAACCCGAATCAAGGCCAAGGAGGATCATGGAGAAATGGGGATGAAAAGTACAAAGCACCCAAACACCGGAATGAAACCGTTAATGCCATAACCACACGGTCCTGGAAGGTAATTACTCCTCCTATTGATAATTCTTTTATTTCTAATGTTTCTCCTCGAGTTGGGCAGTTTGAAGAAGATGTTGATGAAGAGGTAGAGATGGAGTCACCGCCGGTGGTGACTACTTCGGTTCCTAAAGCTACACCAATCAAGGAACCCGAAGTGAAGCCATACAAGCCCAAGATTCCTTTTCCTCAACGCTTGAGGAAGGAAAAGATTCAGGACCAATACAACAAGTTTTTGATATGATCAAGACGGTTACAATCAATGTGCCGTTAGTTGATCTCATTTCGGGCATGCCTAACTATGCCAAGTTTATCAAAGAACTTGTGACGGACAAGAAGAAGCTTGATGAAGCAAAGGCAACTTTCCTAAATGAAGAATGCTCGGCGGTCATCCGAAACAAGCTTCCACCTAAGCTTTCGGATCCAGGGAGTTTTCTTATCACTTGTACTTTTAGTAGTAGATTGTCTTATAAGGCGTTGGCCGACCTTGGGGCAAGCATCAACTTGATGCCATATTCCGTTTTTAGAAAGCTTTCTTTGGGGAAATTAAAGCCCACTAAAATGAGCATCCGCCTTGCGGATCATTCTTTTCAATACCCATTGATCCTAATGATCAAGAGAAAACAACTTTTACTTGCCCTTTTGGAACATATGCTTATAGCCGCATGCCTTTTGGTTTATGTAATGCACCGGGCACTTTTCAAAGATGCATGTTGGCCATTTTCCAAGATATGATTGAAACCTCCATGGAAGTTTTCATGGATGATTTTTCGGTTTTTGGTAATTCATTTGATAGTTGTTTGGCTAATTTGGACAAAATGCTTGAAAGATGTGAAAAAGCACATTTGGTGCTTAATTGGGAAAAATGTCATTTTATGGTCAAGGAAGGTATTGTGTTGGGTCACAAAGTGTCAAGGGCGGGTCTTGAGGTTGACAAAGCTAAGATTGATGTTATAGATAATGCGGTTGAATTGGAGATGTTGGAGCTTGTTGGAATTGATGGTGAAGACAATGATGATAGCTTGGCTAGCATTGGAGAGGGAGATGTCACTAGTGACCAAGTCGAAGAGATTGAAGAGATTATGGCACTAAGCATGGATGACACTCCATTGGAGGAAGAAGGGTTTGAAGAAATTGAAAGAATTCCAAGTAACAAGCTGCCCACTTCCATTGATAATCCTCCTACGGATTTAGAGCTCAAGCCATTACCCGATCACTTGGAATATGCATTTCTGGAAGGTACATCTCTTCTTCCCGTTGTTATCTCCTCATCACTTTCGGGTGAGGAGAAGGCTAAACTCATGTCCATTCTAAAGACCCATAAAAAGGCCTTTGCATGGAAGACATCCGATATACCCGGAATAAGCCCCGATTTTTGCAAACATAAAATCAATCTAATTGAAAATGTAAAACCGGTGATTCAAAGGCAAAGAAGGCTTAATCCTAACATGAAAGATGTTGTAAAAAAGGAAATTGTTAAGTTACTTGATGCGGGTATTATCTTTCCAATATCGGATAGTCCATGGGTTAGCCCGGTACATTGTATACCAAAGAAGGGTGGGATGACCGTTGTAACAAATGAGAAAAATGAATTGGTCCCAACTAGAACGGTCACCGGTTGGAGAGTTTGTATTGATTACCGTAAGTTGAATGAGGCCACCAAAAAGGACCATTTCCCTTTACCCTTCATGGACCAAATGCTTGAAAGATTGGCGGTAATGAATTCTTTTGTTTTCTAGATGGTTTTTCCGGGTACTTCCAAATACCCATTGATCCTAATGATCAAGAGAAAATAACTTTTACTTGCCCTTTTGGAACATATGCTTATAGCCGCATGCCTTTTGGTTTATGTAATGCACCGGGCACTTTTCAAAGATGCATGTTGGCCATTTTCCAAGATATGATTGAAACCTCCATGGAAGTTTTCATGGATGATTTTTCGGTTTTTGGTAATTCATTTGATAGTTGTTTGGCTAATTTGGACAAAATGCTTGAAAGATGTGAAAAAGCACATTTGGTGCTTAATTGGGAAAAATGTCATTTTATGGTCAAGGAAGGTATTGTGTTGGGTCACAAAGTGTCAAGGGCGGGTCTTGAGGTTGACAAAGCTAAGATTGATGTCATGACTAAATTACCTCCACCCACCAATGTGAAATCGGTAAGAAGTTTTCTTGGTCATGCCGGTTTTTACCGGAGATTTATCAAAGATTTTTCTAAAATCACTAGACCCATGAATAGATTATTGGAGAAGGATGTCCCATTTGAGTTTAATGATGAATGTCTAAATGCTTTTTCTCTTTTGAAAGACAAGTTGACAAATGCTCCAATCATGACTTCACCAAATTGGTCTTTACCCTTTGAACTTATGTGTGATGCTAGTGATTTTGCTTTGGGGGCCGTTCTTGGCCAAAGGGATGAGAAGCATTTTCGTCCTATTTACTTTGCTAGCAAAACCCTAAACCCCGCCCAACAAAACTACACCGTGACCGAAAAAGAGTTGTTGGCGGTGGTGTACGCCTTTGATAAGTTTAGACCTTACTTGGTGCTAAATAAGACCATTGTGTTCACCGATCATTCAACATTGAAGTACTTGTTCTCGAAACAAGATGCTAAACCCCGCTTGCTTCATTGGGTCTTGCTTTTGCAAGAGTTTGATATTGAAATCAAAGACAAAAGTGGGGCTGAAAATGTCGCCGCCGACCACTTGAGTAGGCTCGAAAACCCTCACCTTGACGAGTTGAAGGAGCATGAGATTAATGATTCCTTTCCCGATGAGTTTTTGATGCAGGTGGAGGATGAAGAAGCACCGTGGTACGCCGATATTGCTAACTATTTGTGTGCAGGAATTTTTCCTAAGGGGTGGTCTTCGCAACAAAGGAAGAAATTTTTCTCCGAAATCAAGCACTATTTTTGGGAAGAGCCGTATTTGTTCAAGGTGTGTGTGGATGGGATGATTAGAAGGTGTATTTGGGGTAGTGAGACTAGAAAGGTTTTGGATGAATGCCACTATGGACCCACCGGTGGGCATTATGGGCCATCGGTAACGGGTAAGAAAGTGTTTGATGCGGGCTTCTATTGGCCCACAATTTTCAAGGAAGCACAAACACTAGTTGAGACATGTGATGCGTGTCAAAGACAAGGAACCATAACCAAAAGGGATGAGATGCCTCAACAATCCATCCAAGTTTGTGAAGTCTTTGATGTGTGGGAAATTGACTTCATGGGTCCCTTCCCACCATCAAACAAATGTCTCTATATCTTGGTTGCGGTTGATTATGTCTCCAAGTGGGCTGAAGCAAAAGCCTTGCCAACCAATGATGGCAAGGTGGTGATTGATTTCTTAAAGGCTTTGTTTAGCCGATTTGGCATGCCAAGGGCCTTGATTAGTGACCGTGGCACACATTTCGCCAACCATCAATTGGCAAAGGTTTTAAAGAGATATGGGGTCACTCATCGTTTCTCAACTTCTTATCACCCACAAACTAGTGGGCAAGTTGAGAACACCAACCGAGCTTTGAAGAGGATATTGGAGAAGACCGTTGATGGGAACCCTAAATCATGGTCAAAGAAGTTAGATGATGCCCTATGGGCGTTCCGAACCGCTTTCAAGACGCCCATTGGCACAACTCCATATCAACTTCTCTATGGCAAGACTTGCCATTTGTCGATGGAGATTGAGCACACGGCATATTGGGCCTTGAAGCATTGCAACATGGACTTAGTAGAAGCCGGAGAAACAAGGATGTTGCAACTCCACGAGCTTGACGAGCTTAGGCATGGTGCCTATGACAATTCGTTGCTATACAAGGAAAGAACAAAGGTATGGCACGACAAGAAGCTCAAGAGAAAGGATTTCAAAGTGGGAGATAAGGTGTTGTTGTTTCTCTCCAAGTTCAAAATTGTTAGGTCCAGATTTACTGGACTCACTCCAGACTCGACTACTGGAGCCTTACTGAAGATCTGTCCAGAAATGATATTTACTGGACCTACTCCAGACTTGGAAACTGGAGTCCCTCTGAAGATTTGTTCAGAAATAATGGAAGACCAGTGAGCAAATACTTGTATAAGAAATCTGGAGTATTCCAGATTAACTCACTGGACTTCACTTCACTTCAGTCCAGATCTACTCTACTGAAGACATTCTCACTAAAGTCAAAGACTGAAGTTAGAATAAAGAAGACTGACAAATGGCGGAGTCCACTGGAAGTCTTACCAGATCTGAACACTGGAGTTTGTCAGTGTTCTAGACCTTACAAGTCTGAACACTGATTACGAGGTATTGACTTTTTACCTTTACACACTTTTCAAAAGACTTTCCACTTGTCTTTACCAAAAGTACATACGTGTGTAAAGGTGGTTGGTTAAAAGAATAAAGTCATATTGATATGACTTTATCCTTGTACTTTAACCAATGCATTTAATAACCTTGTCGGTTCATTAAATGCATGCAACCATATTTGTACGGCACAAATTCACTGGTGAATTTGTTTGCCTATAAATACAAAGTCATTTCCTTGTTAAAATTACTTTTAGCAATTAAAGGTGAATTTGTCTAAATACTCTCGATCATAACAGGGATACTTCACAACTTTAAGTATCTCGATCAAAAGATTTATTTGGCAAATATAGATCATTTGTAATTCATAGGTTGTTAGGATACTTACATATTTGTATTATCTTGATTCCGCACAACCTTGTATTTTATTTAACATCATAAATAAAATACACTTGAAAATATTACATTGTGTTCCACCTTTATTTTATTGTTTTTAGTCTTATATTACTTTGTTTATATACTTGCATTTATATTCAAGTAATACTAGTCCTATCTAGTGCTTATTAGACTTGTTGTATTTTACACTTCTGGGTTAACCATCTAGCTAGGGACTATACAATTGGTATCAGAGCAGAAGGCTAAACAAACTTGCCTAGATCTGCTTCTTTGATGGCCACCCCAGAAAATACACAAGGAAGTTTTAATTTTGGTCCTGATCCTAATGTTAATGTTAATGATCAAAATAATGAACCACCTATTGTTAATAACACTAATCCACCACCTCCTCCTCCTACTCCTGCCTGATGATAGCTATAAATCTAAATATAAAAAGCTTAAGGCTCAAATTTCTCTCATGGCACAACAAATGGAAAATAATAATAAATGCATGATTGCAACAACTGAAGAGAAGTGGGTTCCTTCTGATGATTCATCTCCTGATGAAGAAGAAGAAAGAGATTGTTGTTACATGGATCTGGCAGACGAAGAGCACCTGGTGAAGGAAGATGTCACATCTGGACGGTGGGTGGACATTGTTATCAAAAAGGTTAGTGATTATGATACTGAGACTGACCAAGAATTAAAACTGGACATTGCTGAAGCTCTTAATTCTGATTTAATATTTGTCGAAACTGTTAGATCTGACTGTGTAAATGGTCTAGAAACAGATTTTTCTGAAATAACTGTTTTAAAATCAAAATTAAAGGAACTTCAAGATATTGAACTGGCATTTCAAGCCCAGGTTCTGGTAACTGAACAACTGATTCAAGAAAAACAAGATCTTGAAGTCATTTTAGAAAAGGAAAAACTGGTGATTAAATCATGGCTTGAAACCAGAAAGCCATATGATGCTGGAGTAAATCAATTTCCCACACAAAAACGTGCTTATTTGGATGGAAATACTCATGTTGCATCATTAATACCAGTAATTGATCGATTACCAGAGGGATTCAGGCCCACCACTGTTTATGATGAGCCTGTAACTCCCAAGGCCAATTTTTCCCAGTTCAATCCCCAGAGGTTAAGACTGGAGCATTCCAGATGACTGCTCCAGTTAAAAAGGTTAATCGGAATAAACCTTTGCCTCAGACCAATTCCCTACCTAAGCCTCGAGTCCAGACATCTGGAAAGGCTCAGGTGTCATCTGATGAAAATGTTTTGTCAAGGTTAGAGAGCCAGTTTCAACTACTGACTCGTCAATTTCAAAGTTTTAATGCAAGATTAAACTTTATTGAGGGTACTTCATCTGACCCTAGACAAAATACCAAACCTTTTTCCAAGAAAGATAAATATATTTCTCCAGTTGAGAAAAAGAAAAAGGTTTCAAAACTATCAACCCCAGTGGTCTTTTCAACTAAGACCACTGTTGAAGAAAGTGAACTAAACCAGATTGCTCCAGGGACCTATAAGGGAGGGTCCAGTGAACCCATCAGTCGATGGGTTCCCAAATCTAACTTATAATATCTGGTGGATGTGCAGGGCGATCGAAAGAAATATATCTGGTATCTTGACAGTGCAGCTGGCAGGACGATGACCGGATGTAAGACCCTGCTGGAGGAATTCATCATTTCTGATGGACCCTCCATTACTTTTGGAAATGATGGTTGTGGAAAAACTGAGGGATATGGTGTTCTGAACAATGGACAAGTCAAATTCAGATGTGTTGCATTTGTGAATGGTTTGAAATATAACCTGATCAGTGTAAGTCAACTATGTGATGATGGCTATCAAGTTCTATTCAATATTGCTCAGGGCATTGTGTTCAACAAGGACTGGAAGGTAGTATTGATTGCTCCCAGAAGAGGGAATGTGTACGTGATGGATATGGAAAGCTCTCCTTCAGAGCAGTGTTTCTATACTCAAGCTGACGAAGACACAAACTGGTTATGGCACAAAAGGTTATCCCATTTAAATTTCAAAAATATTAATAAGTTGTCTAGAAAATAACTGGCAGATGGGATACCTTCAGTTTCCTTCAAAAAGGAAAGGCCATGTCCAGGATGTGAGATGAGTAAGCAGAAATGTACCAGTTTCAAGACCAGACAGAACTTTAGCATATCTGAACCACTTCACATGCTTCATATGGATCTCTTTGGTCCAGTGAATGTTCTCGTGCTGGTAAAAGATACACCCTGGTGATCGTAGATGAATTCTCCAGATATTGTTGGGTTATCTTTCTTAGGTCTAAAAGTGAAGCTGCTGCTGAAATCATCAGTCTTATCAAGCAAATTGAGCTCAAGTACAGTCAAAAGGTGTGTCAGTTAAGAAGTGACAATGGAACAGAATTCCAGAATGCAACTCTGGAGTCATTCTGTACTGACACTGGCATCTCCAGAATTTCTCATCAGCCCGCTCTCCAGAACAGAATGGAGTGGTGGAAAGGAAGAATCGAACGCTGATAGAAGCTGCCAGGAGTATGCTTGCTGAATCTGGTCTGTCTACCAGTTTCTGGGCTGAAGCAATTGCAACTGCTTGCCACACCCAGAATCGATCAGTGTATATGAAGCGACACAAAAAGACAGTCTATGAAGTCTTAAGAAATAGAAAACCAAATATTGGTTATTTTGACGTTTTTGGATGTCCAGTTTACATCCTGAACGACTCCAGTCAGTTAGGAAAATTTGATGCCAAAGCTGATGAAAGGTATTTCTTAGGCTATTCAGCCATTCGCAAGGCCTTCAGAGTCTATAACAAGAGACTGGAGAAGGTCCATGAGTCAATTCATGTCACATTTGATGAATCAAATGCTGCAATCAAGAAATGCCTTCAAATGAAGAATTTCATGATGCAAATCGTTATTTAAATGAATCAGATGAAGATGTTGAAGTAGTCTGGCAAGATCCTCCTCCTGAAGCAACACCAGAAGAGACTCAACTGAATTCTTGCACTGATATTGTTGTCAGTAACAATCCTGGTCAGTACTCCAGATGGACAAAAGCTCATTCTATTGATCAGATAATAGGTGACTCCAGTAGAGGAGTTCAGACCAGAAGAGCCTCCAGTAATCAATGCTTATATGTCAGTTTCATATCACTGATTGAACCAAAGAAGATTGACGAGGCTATGGAAGATCCAAGCTGGGTGACTGTTATGCAAGAAGAGCTTCACCAGTTTGAAAGGAACAAGGTTTGGTACCTGGTCCCTTTCCCAGTTGGAAAGAAAGAACCAATTGGAACCAGATGGGTCTTCAGGAACAAGGTAGATGAAGATGGCCACGTAATCAGAAACAAGGCCAGACTGGTAGCACAAGGGTACTGCCAGTCAGATGTCGATTTTGATGAATCATTTGCTCCAGTGGCTAGACTTGAAGCGATCAGAATATTTTTAGCATTCACTGCTCATCATCAGTTCAAGGTCTACCAGATGGACGTGAAAAGTGCATTTTTGAATGGAAAACTTGAAGAAGAAGTTTATGTCAGACAACCACCAGGTTTCGTTGACGAAAAGCATCACACTGGGTATATCGTCTGGACAAAGCGCTTTATGGCCTCAGACAAGCCCCACGTGCCTGGTATGATACTCTGACTAAACATTTATTGGAAAATGGTTTCAAAAGAGGTGCAATTGACAATACCTTATTTATTCTTCATGAAAAAGGTAATCTTCTGATGGTACAAATTTATGTTGATGATATTATTTTTGGGTCTACTGATGATAAAATGTGCAAGAAATTTTCGAAAATAATGTCAACTGAATATGAAATGAGTTTAATGGGTGAATTAACATTTTTTCTAGGACTCCAGACTAAATAGACCAGAGATGGTATTTTTATTAATCAGGAAAAATATGTTAGAGATCTTTTAAAGAAATATGATATGAACTCTTCACCATCTAAACCCACTCCAATTTCTGCACCATTAACATTGGACTCAGATCCAGATGGTAAACCAGTGAACACCACTGTCTATAGAGGCATGATTGGTTCACTGATGTATTTAACTGCCAGTAGACAGACATAATGTTTTCAACATGTTTATGTGCCAGATATCAGTCTAATCCAAAAGAATCTCATATGCTTGCTGTAAAGCGCATACTGAAATACCTTAAGGGTGTCCCCAGTTTGGGTCTTTGGTATCCCAAGGCTCAGGCATGGATCTAATGGGTTATTCAGATTCAGATCATGCAGGTTGTAAGATAGACAGGAAATCCACTACTGGTTGATGTCATTTCCTTGGTGGCAAACTGGTCAGCTGGACCAGTAAAAAGCAAACTTCAGTTTCATTATCCACTGCTGAAGCTGAATACGTGTCTGCAGCCAGTTGTTGTGCTCAGATACTCTGGATGAAGAACCAGTTGCTTGATTATGGTATTAAGTATTCAAAGACCCCAATCTTTTGTGATAATACCAGTGCCATTGCTATCTCGAACAATCCAGTCATGCACTCAAAGACAAAGCACATTGATCTCAGGTATCACTTCATTCGTGATAATATTGTGAAAGGCAACATTGAACTCCATTTTATTCCCATTGACAAACAACTCGCTGACATTTTTACTAAACCACTGGATGTAAAAACTTTTGAATATCTTGTTGGTGAGTTGGGAATGTTAAACCCTTAAATCTAGAACCTTGGTATTGAACGCCTATGTGTACTATCAGGCATCTTTGATTTAAAGATTTATAAATCTATGACTGCTTAGATATCGAACGCCTTCGTGTACTATCTTTGCATTAATAGATTTCTGGATCAACATTCCAGGGGGAAGACTGAAGATATATTTTTGTTCTTAAAAATGTTTTAATTTCAGGGGGAATTTATTAATTTACTTTCTCACTGGACAAAATTTTCCAGAAAATATTACTGGTACCTTGTAAATGTGTCCCTCTCACTGGTAATTAGATAGGTTGAAGTGCATGTTTGAGGTGACTTTGTCTCCTTATAAATGTGTCCCTCTCATTTGTCTGTATTAGTTGACGTGCATGTTTGAGGTTACCAGTCTCTTTCAAATGGTTTTCACTGGTACTTTACTGGAGTGTCCCTCCAGTGTACCATCAGTACATGCTTCACTGACTAATCCACCAGTGATACTGGAGTGTCCAGTCAACCTCCAGATGCACTGGTCTGTCAGTCATAATATTTTTTAATACTTGGTCATTGTGCGTGCCACGTATGCAAAATCTTTGAAAAGATATTTATCTTATTATCCTACGTGGCATGTAAATTTTTCAAAGAAATGATGGTATTTTTACCTTGGGCTGTAAACCGTCACACATTTATGTGTGATGTGATGTATTTAATGCGGATCTCAGAACCCGATCAAAATTATATTTGATAAATTCAAATTAACCGTTTGAGTTCCACATTCTCTCTCCTATATAAATACCCACTTTCATTTTCATTAGCATTTACTTCGAACATATTTACTCCCAAATTCTTCAAATTCCTTCATTTACTTCTTTCTTCATTCAATTTCCAATCATAAATCTCTCTCATATTTACTTCATCAAATCTTCATAAACCCTAATTCTTCAATTTCATCTTCATATATCTATCATATTCAATGGCACCAAGACAATCTAATTCACCGAAAAATCTGCTCGCTGCTGAATATGCTCCCGTTCCAAATATTGTAAGGGCACCTCATATTACATTAGAGGCAAAGGCAATAAGAATGAACATGAATAACTGGATGGCCAAACTCTCACTTTCCAGTGTTCATGATGCCCAATCCATTATTGGGAGATTAAATACCTTTTTTCTCTCATGTCCTCTTTATGGTGCATTGACCCTAAATCCTAGGAGGATGTACCATGACTATCTCTGTGAATTCTGGTACACTGCAGTATATGATGATACAACTTCCTCAATTTCTTATTCTCCTAAGCAAGGTACCAGATCCTTGGCTTTCACTGTTGATATACTCAGGTCTGTTCTTCAATTGAACTATTTTGAACAGAATGAGATGCCCATTGAACTTCCATCTGGCATAAATACAAGGGAAGTGTGCAGATTGATGGGGCACACAGATATTCTGGATGAGCATGGCCAGCTATCCAGAAAGGGAACAGTCTACATGAGCAGACTGTCAGACTCATGGAGATTTTTCTTCACTACACATTGTTGAATGTTTGGGAGGCAGTTCTGGAGGACTTGATCAGATAAATCAAACACATCTCAGATTGCTTACTGTTGGTTTCGGATACAGAGTAGATTTTGCTCAGATTTTCTTTGATGATCTGGTAGAGCGTCTTAAGGTGAAAGGTAGAAAAGCATTTGTACCTTATATCCGTTTCCTTTCACTAATTTTTAAAAGAGCTCTAGGTGACCAGTATGATTTTGAAACCACTCACTTTTTTGTATGTGAGTATATGCGTGATCTGACCAACCTTAGATCTCCACCAAATGAGGTAAATATTCCTCAGACCATGCTTACTTTCGAAGAAAATGATGGTTCATCATCTGATGAGGTTGAAGAGGCTCCAGGAGGGAACCAGGTTGGTGAAGGACCCTCTGGTGACCTAAATGCTGAAATTGTACAACCAGTAACCCAGGTGGCTCCTGCTATTACTCGACCCAGAACTTCCTGACGCCTTATGAGGGCTGGAGTTCAGGTAAATCCAGATAGAGCCGAAAGCCATCCTGGTGATGTCATGAATATAGATGGGTCTCCTATTTTTGAGCAGGAAAATGTTGAGCAGGCTGGTCAACTGGATTTAAATGTAGAAGTTGGTGATCAGACTGGTGATCAGACAGTTGATGAAACATTTGTTTGGAATGAGGCTGATTCACCCATGTCAGAAGGTAATATTTTTGATACTGACATGAGTTTTTCTTGGAGATGATGTAGTAGAAATAGAACGATTACCAGAAATGCCACCACCTCCACCAGAATCAAATGTTCCACCACCAGAATCTGAAATACCACCACCACCACCACTTTCAATTCCACAAAACACCTCATATTTCAATCCTCCTTCAATTCAAATTTCACAGAATCAACTACCACCACTTGAAACTCCAATTGACTTATCTGAACACCGTGTGCTGGACTCCACTGTAGTAACATCTGAAGTTTCAACTGAAGAGGTCCAGGCACAAGTACCGATGGTGACCAGATTGGCTTCTGAATTGGCACCTCCCAGTGGTCTCTCGACTTCGTCTTCAGCCGAGGTCCAAGACCTTTTAAGTAAGGTGGCGGACCTGGAGAGATCACTCCAGTCTTCATCACAGGTTGTTTCTGATTTCAAATCTATTTTATCGAATAATCTTTCATCAGAAATGAATCTGTTTGCTGGTAACGAGAAGCTGGTGTTTGAGAAGTTGAATGAGCTGGTACTGGCTACAAATAACAATTCTGAAAATATCAAAGTGGCAGTCCAGGGCTTAGAAACAAGGCTGGTAAGTTCTGTTCAGACTGCAGTCAAAGCTGAACTTGTTCAACCACTGGTAGGTCTGACAGATGAAGTTCAGAAGTTGACCACCAGGATAAGTAGTTTGGAAAGCAGGCCAACACTTGATCAGAATGTTGTTGTTAGCACTATTAGTGATGAATGTGCTAAGAAGTTCAGACAGGGCATGTTAAAAGAATACTGAAGAAATTTCTGGGTCTGTTCTTAGAACAATTCAAGATGGGTTGTTGCCACAGGTGGTGAAAATGATTGAAAATGAAATGCCAAACCACTTGTCTTAGAACTTGAAATTGTTAAAAAGGAAGTGATGGCTCTCGAAAGACTGTAACATATCACCACTCCAGTGGCTGGAAGAAATTAGGTGCTACAGACAGATATATGCTTGAACAGTTATGGAGTGCCCACAAGTCTCAAACTGGTGGACATTACAAGGGGGAAAAGTCGTCTATTGCCACAATCTGCAGAAGGTCTAGGAGAGACCTTCTCAATTAAAGGACTATCATTAGACCACATATCAAACCAAGCAGAAGTTGAACGACCATTTCCAATTTGATGCCAAAAATTGCTTCTTCACAACATGACGTACTTGAAGTAGTTTCCTCCAACTCCAAGACATATTACCCGTAGACTGCACCTCCCAAAAACTCTTTCCTCGAAGCTTATAAGTATGAATCCATTGTACCCATAAAGATTGCTTCAAAGAAAGAAGCCGCCAAATATGAGCAGCAATCAAAGCAACATTAAAGTGTTCTAATTTCCGAACACCAAGGTCCCCCTCTTCTTTAGGAAGACACGCAATATCCCACGCCACTTTAGCTTTACCTTTCTTCAAAGTGCCCTGACTCCATAAAAACCCTCTCATAATCTGTTCAATATCAAGAATAACCCGAGAAGGCAATAAAAACACTGAAGACCAATACACATGCATAGAAGAAATAACCGAATGAATAAGCTGCAAACGACCAGCAAAAGATAGAAATTTATTCTTCCAATCATCCACTCGATTACGAATGTTTTCAACAAGTATCCTACAATCCGGCAACATCAATCTAGAAGAGACCAATGGGACTCCCAAATACTTAACCGGTAAGAGCCCTTCCTCAAATGGTAACACATTAAGAATAGCTAACTTCACATGATTAAGTACATTACAAAAGAAAGCCGTACTCTTAGGAAGACTTGGAGTTAAACCCGAAGCCATCTTAAATTCATCAATAGAATCCATAACAACCTTCGCCGACTCCACATCCCCTCTTATAAAGATAAAAGATCATCCGCAAAGCACAAATTAACAATGTTAATTTCTTTACAATGAGGATGAAAATGAAAAGAGTCTGAATTTCTGACATTCCGATGGATAATCAAAGTAAGAATCTCCATGACTAGAGTAAACAGATAAGAGAATAAAAGAAGGTTAGAGATCATAGTGTTCCAAAAGAGAAAACAAAGCTTTTAAAGAATGAGAAGTCTGGTTCTCAAGGAAGTTTGTCACAAACCAAATCTGAGTCTGTTTCAAATAACACCAAATCTGACTCTGACAAAATGATTTCTAAATATGTTGAGTCCAGAACTGGTGAGGTTTCAAGTGATGTCAATTTTCTCAAAAATGTGTCTGATCCAAAGATTGTTGATCAAAGAAAATTGAGAGCTGAATGTAAGAAATCTGGAATAGGCAAAGGTTTTGTTCAAAGGAAACTCTAAATATTGCTAAAAAGAATTTTAAATCTGGTAAAGGACAGATCAAGCAACAATGGGTGTCCAAATGTGATAAGAGTCTAAGTTTTGTTACCCAATCTGAGTCAGACCAGAAGGTCAGCTCTGGTGAACCCATCTTTGGATGGGTTCCCAAAAAGAACTAATCTCTTATTATAAATGCAGGGCAGTCATGCTATGAACGGATGTAAGTCCCTGCTATGTAGCTTTAGGATTCGCGCTGGTCCTAATATTACTTTTGGAGATGACTCTCAAGGAAAGACTGAAGGGTTTGGTATACTTTCAAATGGTCCTCTTACTTTCAGAAGGGTCTCTTATGTGAATGGCTTGAAGCACAACTTGATTAGTGTGAGTCAATTGTGTGATGCTGGCTATGAAGTGAGATTCAGGTCTGATAAGGGATTGTTCTTGATTTAGAAGGCAATGTGGTTCTTATTGCAAAGAGGGATGAGTCTTTGTATTCTTTTGACATGAGAAATCCTACTGTGACAAGAGAAGTCTGTTTCATGTCAAAGACTCAAGATGAGCTGAATTGGTTGTGGCATAAAAGGTTGTCTCATATGAATTTCAAAGACATCAACAAGCTGTGTAAGAAAGAGTTGGTGTCTGGTCTTCCAGTGATAAATTATGAGAAGGACAAGCTGTGTGGTGCTTGTGAGAAAGGCAAACAACACAAAGCTACTTTTAAGTCTAAAACATGCTCAACCATTGATAATTGTTTGGATCTGCTTCATATGGATCTTTGGACCAATTAGTACTCCTTCATTCACTGGAATGAGGTACTCCTTGGTAATTGTTGATGAATATTCAAGATACACCTGGGTTTTCTTTCTAAGACACAAGAGTGAAGCTGCTGACAGCATTATTCATTTCATCAAGCAAGCTGAAATTCTTTACAAAAGACCTGTTAGGCAGTTAAGGAGTGATAATGGTACTGAATTCAAGAACATCACTCTTAACTCATTCTGCAGTGAAAAGGGAATTTCACAAGTCTACTCAGCTGCCAGAACTCCACAACAAAATGGTGTTGCAGAAAGAAGAAACAGAACACTTATTGAAGCTGCCAGATCCATGATGGCTCAAAACAATATCAAGTCTCATTTCTGGGCTGAAGCAGTTCACACAGCTTGCTTTACCCAGAACAGATCCCTTATTGTGAAAAGGCACCAGAAGACTGCATATGAACTTCTTAGGGGAGAAAACCTGAAATTGGTTTCCTAAGAATGTTTGGAAGTTCTTGCTATATTCTGAATCAGAAAGACCATCTTGGAAAGTTTGATGAGAAAGATGAAGGTATCCTACTTGGATATGCAACAATGATGAAGGCCTACAGAGTTTACAACAAGAGAACCAAAACAATTGAAAACTCTGTTAATGTAAGCATAGATGAAGGTTGTTCTAAGCCAGATTGCTCTCCTCCTGAAGATGAAGATTTCAATTTTGAAGAACTGGCTGTACCTGAGAATGAGCCTCCAACTAATCCTCCAGTTGGAGCTGATAATGCTCAAACTCAGGGGGAGCAACTCATTGAAGAAGAAGAATGTTCCAATCTTTGAAGATGCTTAAGCTGATCCAACTCCTACTGAAGAAATTGTTCAGAATCCATCAAATGACTCTCAAACTGGCTCAGATTTCTCTATTCCAATCCATGCTGATCAGCTTCCTCCTCAAGCTGATCTAGCTGGACCTTCAAATCTGAACCAGCCTACTGTCCCAGTTGCAAACAACTCAACTCATGCTACTAAATGGACAAGGAGTCATCCAATTAACCAAATCATTGGTGATCCTCTTTCTGGTGTTAAAACAAGAAGAAAGGCAACAGGCAATTTCTGCATGTTTGTCAATTTTGTGAGTAAGATGGAACCAACTGAGGTTAATGAAGCACTGGTAGATCCTTCTTGGGTAAATGCAATGCAAGATGAGCTAACACAGTTTGAAAGAAATAAGGTTTGGGAACTTGTTCCAAGACCTCATCACAAGACTGTGATTGGAACCAAGTGGGTCTACAGAAACAAAATGGATGATAGGGGAGTTGTGATCAGAAATAAAGCAAGATTGGTAGCTCTTGGTTACAGACAAAAGGATGGAATTGATTATGATGAGACTTTTGCACCTGTGGCAAGATTAAAAGCAATCAGAATGTTCTTGGCTTTTTTTGCACACAAAGGTTTCAAAGTCTATCAAATGGATGTGAAGAGTGCATTTCTTAATGGAAAATTGGAAAAAGAAGTCTATGTTGAACAACCTCCAGGTTTTGAAATTCAAAGTTTCCTGACCATGTGTTCAAGCTTGACAAGGCTCTTTATGGGTTGAAGCAAGCTCCAAAGGCATGGTATGATACTTTGTCTAAATTCTTATTGGCTAATAACTTCAAAAGAGGTAATGTTGACAAGACTTTGTTTGTGAGAAAGTATAATGGTGATATTCTGCTTGTACAAATATGGGGAATTTGTTAGGTCCAGTTCACCTGGAACTGGCCAGTCACCAGTTTCCACTGACCAGTTCACCAGTTGCATCTGGTGATCAGTAAACTGGTGACCAAGAAGATTTGTCGAGAAATATATTGAAGTCCAGTTGCACCGTACAGTCAACGCAACTGAAGACTTCCTCCAGTTGAGAACTGACCAAGTTGAAGAAACATTCCAGTTGAAGTCGAAGACAACAAATGGAAGAAAGAGAATGACAATGGCAGCGAAGCCCAGTTGACATTCTAGTCAGTTGCAAACTGGAGACCTTCAGTGGAAAGCCCTTACAAAGCTTTACACTGATTACGAGGAATTGACTTGTATACTTTATGTACCTTTACCCGGATAATAAGCCTTATCTTATTATTTAAGTATTAAAAGGTACATAAAGGTGGTTGTGTAAAGTCACTGTAACATGCGACTTTACATAGCTTTTTAAGGAATTAAATGCTATTCCTTAAATGCTTCCAACCACATTTGTACGGCTAAAGTTAACATCCCAATGTTAACTTTGCCTATAAATACAAGTCATTGCGCACCAAATATTCACACTTTATACTTTGCAAACCTGCAATATTCTTGGTGAACTTGTGCAATATTCTCTCAATCGCTAAAAGGAACATTTCACTACTTTAAGTGTTTCGATTGTAGAGAGAAATTCCGAGTATAGATCAATTGTATTTCATAGGTTGTTAGGATATTTACATTCGTGTATTATCTTGGTTCCGCATCAACCTTGTAATTTGTTTAATATCAATAAATAAATTACACTTTGAAAACTACATATTGTCTCATCAAGATTGTTTACAAGTTATTGTATTATTGCATTGTTCTTTACTTATTGTCTT
This sequence comes from Erigeron breviscapus, assembly GCA_034093135.1. NCBI lineage: Eukaryota > Viridiplantae > Streptophyta > Magnoliopsida > Asterales > Asteraceae > Erigeron > Erigeron breviscapus. The sequence goes on along the minus strand of CM067167.1, from coordinate 206,964,619 downwards.
TTATATAAGTAATCTATCTAAGAACTTGGTATATACTTATCTAACTGGTCGTCTCCAGTTTAGTAAGTATATTGCAAAGTAACTCCACCATCGACATAGAGGTGTCTTCAGTAGTACCATCTAACAAGTTGGGACTTACAAGTGGTA
>CM067167.1:206911360-206963472 GCA_034093135.1 Erigeron breviscapus | reverse complement strand
CCATTTGATCCAAGACATTTTTTTCTTATTGGAAGAGCCCCCCCAAATAAAAAGTTGAGCGAATGGACTCCAACTTATTATTCACGGCTTTAGGGATTCGAAAAATGGAAAGAAAGTAAATCCCCAAAGAACTAAGAACAGAAGCAATAAGAGTGGCTCTCCCCCCAATAGACAACATATTCGCTTTCCACCCAGATAATCTCTTCTGAAATTTAGCTACTATCGGGTTCCAAGTAGCAATACTCCCGCTTCTTGCACCAATGGGAATCCCAAGATATTTAAAGGGGAGTTTCTCCATTTTGCATCCCATATTGTTGGCCATGCACTCTGTCTCTACAGAAGGTACCCCAATACCAATAATGGAGGACTTTTAAGCAATAAAAAAGAGCCCGGCCCAAAGGCTGAGTGAGAGTCAGTTTCTAGCTGATTCAATATTTAATTGCAGCCCATCTGGTTTAAAGACCCATAACCTTTAACTAAATCAACAAGTTAAGTCATACTTTTGTATGGTGCATAAATAGGATTTTAATCACATGTCCTTCTCAAATCTAAGAGTAATAATAAATGTAAAAGTTAGCTATCACTTAATTATCAAAAAATAGGAGTATTCAGTTTTCCATTTATGTCATGTTACATTAAATCGAATATAAGGACATGTGACCAACTTCTTTTTGGAATATTATTTAAGATATATAATGATCGATCCTTTAACAACATATATAGTTTTGCTGAAATTACATAGAATATTAAAGCTGGTATTATTTGTTTTAAAGTTTAATCCCAAATTATCGACTTAAATTTATCTTCTATATAAAGACATGTTCTCGTATACTTTGACGTTTCGCTTTCATAATCTATGAACACTAAAATACTATGGCTTTATTAAATAATCACAACGACATAAGTTACTCTATGTACATGTTTTAATGTTTCAACACATTGTATTTTCGTGGTATAATTATAATTTATAAGATGCTTTGTAGTTGACAAAACCATATGTAATAAAATATAAGACTTATGGAGTAATGGCAAAATGATGTGCTAGCTATATTCATGAAAGATGATAATAAAAGAAGAATAAAATAAATAATTGTTCCCTCTCATCAATTTATTTTAAATGGACTGGAATCGATAATCAGAAGGTTTTTGTGGGGTGGGTGTGATGATAAAAAGAAAATAAGTTGGGTGGCTTGGGAACGGGTTGCTTCACCTGTTAAGGTGGGTGGTCTTGGTTTAACTAGATTGAAGAATATTAACTTGGCATTGCTATCCAAGTGGATATGGAGATATAGGAATGAACCGAATGCGTTGTGGAGGATTGTGATCGATGAGATTCATAATACAAAAAGGTGTTGGACTCCTCTTCCGTGCAACATTTACAGTTTAGGGGTATGGAGGTCGATTGTCAAAACCATTAGTAAGGTAAAGGTAGGTGGGGTGGCGCTAACTGATTGCTTCAGGGGTGAGTGTGGGAAGGGTGAGTCGATAAGGTTTTGGCTTGACACTTGGGCATGTAATGGAACCTTAAAAAAGTTGTTCCCACTTTTGTTTAAATTGGAGAGGGATAAAAAGTGTTTGGTCAGAGATAGGGTGGGGGAAGAGGCTGATGAATTCGGTGCCTTATATGATTGGTATAGAGGCCCGTCAACTATTGATGAGGTAGTGGAATGGGAGGGATTGGAGCAACTGTTAGCTGGGGTAAAGTTGGAGAGCAGAGGAGATAAATGGGGTTGGTTGGGTGACAAACAGAAGGTATTCTCGGTGAAAAGTGTAAAGGAGTTTCTTCGCTCTGGGACGGATTATAGCAACCGATATGTTTTCAAGTGGTCGGGTTGGGTACCAAAAAAGTGCAATATCTTTTTTTGGAGGGCAACTATGGATCGGGTACCTACAGCTTTAGCTCTACAGGCACGAAATTGCGTGTTTGGATCGTTAAGTTGTGGCTTGTGTGAGAGCTGGGATGAATCGCTTGAACACTTGTTATGTGGCTGTGAATTTGCTCTTGATCTTTGGAACAGAGTTGGAGGATGGTACAAGATTGGTCCTTTGATCTTCTTCTCTATTAAAGATATTATCGAATGGCATAAGAGTGCTGGTGGGGATAGGAAGACCCGCAAAGTTTTGAAGGGTATTATGTTCCTCACGTGTTGGTGCATATGGAAAACTAGGAATGAAAAGAAGTTTGACATGACAAAGATTGCAAGCGAAAAGGTATTTCAAGAGATTAAGGCATTGGGATTCCTTTGGTATAGAAATAGAACAAGAAATTGTATAATTAGTTGGGTAGATTGGTGTAATTTTTGCTTCATGTAATTATTTGTAATTGGACCACTCCTCGATTATGGGAGTGGTGAGTGTGAATATAATCTTTACCTTTCAAAAAAAAATAAGTGACACTTTCTTTTGTAATGAACTAGTTATACACGAGAGCAATGTTGACTTTTGTTAATAGTCAAGTACTCAAGTTGACTAGGAGAAAGGATGAGTGTTAATACAGAAAATGGCAATCAAGAAGGGGCGTCTCTATCTTTGATTAGGTATAATCAACCTCCCTTTAATGTTTTACTTAAGTATGAGGCAATGTTTTTATTTTATTTTTGTTGGTAGACATAACGAAAAAGTCTTATCGAGCTCATTCTAACAATTGCGAACTAACAGGATATGAACTTATATCTGACCAGATTCGAGTCTTTGCTTAACGGTACATTTATCTAACGGCACTATGAACAAGTCCTTGAACTACACGGCCGCCACCGAGTATAGTTTGCAATCAACGAAGTTGGTTGACACTACTGGCCAGTTATGTTAAAAGTTTGCTTTTTAGTTCCGAATTTTGATTTAAATTGAATTTGAACATTATAAAAATTACGCTCTCTCGTCACATGTCATGTAGGTATGAATTTAATATATTAGTATGCAATACATTTTCTTATAATGTTTCGAGCTGTTTCCTATATAAACCTCATTGCATTAATAGTTTGTATGAATTGAATAATCTTATTTTTAATTTAACTTTGATTTCTATATTTTCTTTACATTATTATTTGGTATAGACTTGTTAATAGTGCATTTAGATAAATATCCGGTCGATTATAAAAAACTACATGATTATTTGGTAGAGATATAGTCTGTCTACATCTTAACCTCCCGCATATACCGTAGAGGTATTGGAGTCCAAAACCAGTGAAATACAATTTGTAGTCGCTTTTCTTTCCTTTATTATTATTTGGTAAGGGAGCCATGAGCTAAAATAAAAAAAAATTATGTTGATTGAGACAAACACTTATCCAATTGCACCACTTATTCTCAAATCCTGTTGTCACATAGTATCAAGCAGGAAAATTCAATTGGCACTATCAAACGTCTATTTAAAATCAACTTCCAAAAGAATAAGGTTTTCGCGTAAGTCTAACGCATAGGCATAATGGAAATTCTCATTAGCAATTGAAAAATAAAAATAAAAAATAAATCTAAGAATTGTCTTATGACAAGACAGTCTGAATAGGGTAATCTAAACTATGAACTATTAACAGTCTTGTTATAACTAACAGAATTAAATCAATATGAAGTGGTTACGACACAAGCTGAATACGTTATCTATCCAATATCGTGATTGATCATATGGTCGATCATGTGAACTTAATAATATATATTCAGATCAATTGTTGTAAGGAACTAAGAATATATATCTTATAAACCATATGTTTAGCAAGTAATAATGGTGTTCTTTAATCTTTATTTGATTAAAATAACAACTAAAGACCATAAATATTCTTTGGGTACGCCTAACATCAACTATCAAGTATCAACTAGATTAATTAGCTCTAATACAACCACTTGATTTATTCATCTAGTGGCATTTCAAACTGTTAGCTTTAAAATATATAGTTAGTGTGTGTTTGTAACAATGAAATAGAATTGTCCTTTTGATTAATCTTGTTTAGTATGGAAGGATTGTTAATGTAATTAGACAAGGACTAGTGTGTAATTAGTGAGGGGTTATAGTGCAAATGTCAAGCCTATATAAACCCCTCACCTCCCATTTGTAAATTAACCTTTGATAATAGAATTCCCTTTCTCCCTTTCTCTCTCTAACTCTCTCTCACACACATAATCACAAATCACGATTTAGTACTTGTTTACATTTGGTATCAGAGCAAAATCACAACTTGTGTTAGATCCATGGCTTGATTTTGTTCAATTTTGTGCTAAATTGTGTTTTTCCCACTTTACCGAAAGATCCAATCTTTACCCTCTAAACATGTTAAAGTTCCTTCCTTTCTAGTTTCATTTCACTCATTACCTTCCTATAATCATCCTCAAGAAGTTTCAAATCCCAATTCAAAACCAAATGACTTGAAATTGAAATTTTAACTTTCTGTTCTGAAATCCGGTTTTCATTTTCCTTTGAATTTCTGTTGTAAAACCGGCTTTCCTTCCGGTTTTCCTACCGGTTTTCCTTCCGGTTTTCCTTCCGGTTTTCCTACCGGTATTCCTTCCGGTTTTCAATTTGATAAATTTTTTAATTTTCGTTGTTATAGTCTGAAATATCTGGTTTACACCAAAACCGATATTGTACTTAATTTCTTTATTTTTCATCTCGTCATAATACCCAACTTTCTCCACGAAAACCGGATTTAGTGAAGTATTTCTTGAATCCCGGTTTTAGTGCAATATTTTCTGAAAACCGGATTTAGTGAAGATTTTTGACTTTAAGTAATTTTGTGTGTGAAAATACCTGGTTTATCCCAAAACCGGTATTAGTTCATAATTTCTTCTTTGACAAGTCGAAATTCTGTCCGAAGTTCCCCTCGAAAACCGGATTTACTATACATTTTACCAATACCGGTATTTGTATAGAATTTCTCCTCAAAACCGGTTTTACTATATTTTAATACCTGGTTTACCCCAAAACCGGTATTAGTTCTTAATTTCTTCAACTTTGTGAAAAGTTACTCTGTCCAAGTTTCGAGACGAATACCGGATTTTGTACTCATTTTCTGAAAACCGGTTTTTGTATACATTTTCTAAAAACCGGATTTAGTACACATTTACTGAAAACCGGTTTTTCTTCACATTTTCTCAGAATGTCGATTTCTGACTCATTGATTCTCGGTTCCGATTCAAGACCTCCTGTTCTATATCGTGGGTCATATCCACAATGGAAAAAACGGTTTTTGGATTGGATTGAAAGACAACCTCTTGGGGACGACATCAAAGCTTCTTATGAAGAAGGCCCGGGTATTCATACAAATCCAGTCACCAAAGAACTTATTCCAAAAGAAAGTTGGAGCACGGCTCAAAAGAACCGCACACAGGCTGATAATCTCGCAAGATCTCATCTCTACATGGCTCTTCCTAATGATATTTATTCAAATGTAGATTCATATGAAACAGGAAAAGAGATTTGGGATGAAATTGAAAAGCAACTGCAAGGTTCAGAGGTGTCTTCAACGATCAGATTATCCAATGTTCTTGATATGTATGAATCATTCAAACAAGAGAAAAGTGAAACGTTAGAAGAAGCGTATACACGTTTCTGTAACGTGATCAATGAACTGAGAAAGAATGCTATTAAAAAGACTGACCTGGAACTAAACATCAAATTTCTGAGAAATCTTCATGAAGAATGGCAAGTCTTTGGTGCTCAACTCAACCAGCAAGATGAATTTGGCAAACTTTCTATTCATACCTTGTATGAGAAGTTGAAGATCAACCTGCGAGCTGTCCAAAAGCAACAAATGAAGACTGAAGGAAGCTCCTCATTAGATCCACTTGCTCTAGTTGCTGATAGAAAGCCATCCAGATCGTCAAGGAAAAATGTTGTTGAAACTGCTGATGATGATGAATCAAGTGACACCAGTGACCCAGACATGGATGACAAGGAAAAAGAAATGTACAAAGACTTAGCCTACTTCACAAGAGCCTTCAAGAAAAATTCTTCACAAAGAAACCAACCAACAATCAACTTCGCACTTCATCAGTGTCTTCCTATGTCAAGAACTCACAAGCTACAAAATTTGACAATCACTACAACAATGTTGGTGGTGAAAGGAAGTATGAAGCTCCAAAGAAGTTTGAGAAGCGGGTTCTTGAGAAGAAGACCGAAGAAAAGAAATGTTACAATTGTGGTCTTACTGGTCACTTTGCTATCCACTGCACCAAACCTCGTCAGAAGAATTCCACCTACTACCAGAACAAGCTCTTGCTTGTGAAACAACAAGAAAGTGGTATTGCTCTTCTTGCTGAAAACGACGAATGGTTGCACCTTTCTGATGAAGAGACTGAAGAGCTTGCTGCAAATGTTTGTTTCATGACGAAGATTAAGCGGTCCAAGGAACTTGATGAAGGTGGTATCAGTTCTGAATCTGAAGATGATGAGGTTTGTACTATTCCTAAACGTGAACTCGATGAATACATGAATAAAGCTGTCGAAACAAATAAATCTTTGAAAACTGAGGTTTCTAACTTAACTGAATCTTTACAAGAGAAAGAAAAACTTTTGATTGATTTTCAAACCATACATGAAAAACTTCAAAAAGATTTTGATGAATTGACAGCTAACCAGACTTCTGTTTCCTTTACCCCTTCTTCTGTGTTGCAACTTGCAAATCAAGAACTTGAGACCAAAGTTTTTGAATTAACCAAGACCATCAAAGAGGTGCAAATTGCAAAGTCCAATGAAACGTTTCGAGCAAATGCTTTGGCTGAAGACCTTGAGTCCTTGAAAATTAAGTTAAAAGAGTCCAACCCGGCTTTGAAAGAATTAGAAAACAAAATTTCTGATTTAAACTATGCTTGCTACATAAAAGATTCATATAATCAACAACTTGATAAGAAAATTGATGAACTCAATGAAGAAATCAAGTTTTATCAAGAAAAGGTTTACAGAATCGATCGATCTAATAAACAAATCTTTTTAAACAAGCCTAAAGATTTTGAAAATGGGTTGACTCAAGGGTTAGGTTTTGAGAATCCAAAGAATTTGCTCAAAGCACAACAGGAAGTCCCATCTCTCTATGATGCCAATTTAATGCGGTATGGCATGACCACTCAATTTGTGAGACCAAGTTATGGTGACATTGAGACAGATTATTATCTAGCAAAAAGTGCTATTCAATGCAATTATGATCAAATTAATGCGTCAAATGATCTTTTCAATCTTCCACTTGTTCCGAAAAGAAAAACTCATTCTGTTACACTTGTTGAAATCAATGAAAGTTCAGATGAACAACAACTTGTGGTTTATCCTAATGAGTCTTATCAAATGGAAGAATGTGTTGGCCCAAAACCTGCTTTAGTCCGACCATACATTCCACAAAGTGTTTTGGAAAAACAAATTGAAGATCTAAAACGAACTCTTGATGCGCAACAACTTTTGCTAGATAATTTAATGACTCAAAATCACTATCACAAGACTGTATCATCTGTTTCTACCTCACCAATTGGAGTAGTTTATGATTGTGCTGAACCTAATTGCTCTGCTTGTGAAGATATCATGTCTTCGTCTTCTCTTTCCTATATTTCTGCATGTGATCTTGTTGATGCTGTTGTGCAAACTGAATGGGATTTTGTTAAGACATATAATGTTTCGATTCAAACAGACCTTGACATTTCTACCAATGAGATCCCACTTGACCCCCAGATTTACTTAGATGAGATTGCTGCATTAAAACTTGATTTAGAAAAGGAACGGCGTATCAAAAAGGAAGTTTTTGAAGGGGTTCACGTTTCGATTCAAACTGATTGTGAATACGAAGTTGAAAAAGATCATTTCTTTCCAAACGTTTTTGATACTGAACCTCTCAAGTTTTCTGAAGAAACACAAACTTACTTGAATGAATTTGATACTTTATCTAAAAAATTTGAAAAAGAAAGAGAACAAAGATTGAAAGTACTCGCTGAACTCAATAAAATTAAGATGGAAATGGAGTACAAGAATATTGTTCTCCAAGCTTTTGCAGATAATAACAATGAAAAAGCTTCAAATTTACTCAAGGGAAGTTTCAGTTCAGTCAAATCAGGTGAACTAAGTCTCTCAAAGTTTTCAAATGCAACAAATGCTTCAATCTCATCCAAAGAAAGTCCTTGTCACCCTAAACCAAATGTCCCAAGTGTGAGTTTGGAATCCAAATCTAAAGTTAAATATGCCAAAATGGATTTCTCCAATCTTCCTAATCTAAACAACTTTTTAGAAGAAGATCATTCATATGATCCTGATTTTGAAAAACAATTTGTTCCAAAAGAAGAAAAGGTTGAATTTTCATTAAAAAGGATTCCAAAATCACACTCTTCGACTAAAACCATATTCCATGAGAAGTTTCAAAGACCAAAGACCAACCAAGTACCCAAAACTTCTACAGCACCGAAGACCCCTACCCCAAAACCCTAACTCAATAAGATGAAACAACATCCACTTGTTAATCATGCTTCTGCACAACCTAGATATCACAGGTATTCTAGCTCTCCTAAGCAATCTACAGTTACACCTAAGAACGTTCTAAAGGTATTTAGAGATGATGCTGTAGGAATAGTTAGATATCAAGATCAGTATGGTTGATTTTCTCCCACTTACAAAAAGCAAACACCACCTGCCAAAAAGACCATCAAGAAGAAACCTGTCAAGAACACACAGTCTTCCACTAACATTAAAAATGTTCATGTTTCAGGTCACTTGTGCTTAAATTGTCAAAGTAAATGGCTTCCTAAGGATAGATACTTGCATGCTTCTAGGAAAGTCAAGCTTGATGAGAAATCAACTTCTGTGAAACAAGAGTGGATAGTTCGTAGGCCTATTGCTTTAGATAGCTCTAATGCTCTTAGGACTAGTTCTTCTTGTACTCTTTAATTAAGGAGTTTTGCATGTAATTCGTACCTTAAATTTTGGATCTTGTTTGTGTGGTTACTCGCTTTCAATAAAATTCTTGAATTAAGGAGTTTATTCGTGTGTTTCTTTTACTGTTTATATTTGCTCTTCTATTTCATCTGTTTCATTTAAGTTTTTCTTGTTCTCCAAATAATTATACTTGCATGTTAAATCTCCTGACCTTCAATGGACCCAGTTTAAGTGGGTACCTAAAACCATATTTCCTGTTTTTTCAGGAATTCCTTATTTGTGTCTGGTACGTCGATTCCGGATGTTCCAGACACATGACTGGTAACAAATCATTGTTAAAAAACTTTGTTGAACGGTTCATGGGAACAGTAAGATTTGGAAATGATCATCTAGCTCCCATTCTTGGCTATGGGGATATTGTTCAAAATGGCATCACCATAAAACGTGTGTCATATGTTGAAGGTTTGGGCCATAATCTTTTCAGTGTTGGACAATTTTGTGACAATGATCTGCAAGTCCTCTTTAGAAGATATGAATGTAAAGTTCAAACCGAAGATGGTGTTGATATTCTTACTGGTTCACGAGATAACAACCTGTTCACCATTGATCTCAACAATATTCCAACTCCATCTTCAAATATTTGTCTTCTGTCTAAAGCTTCGGCTCAGCAATCTTGGCTATGGCATCGTCGTCTTTCTCATCTTAATTTCCATACAATTAATACCCTAGTTGATAAACAACTCGTCGATGGTCTACCTGATTTCAAGTATGACACCAACCATGTTTGTTCGGCATGTTCAATTGGAAAACTCAAGAGAGCGTCTCATAGACCAAAGAAGCATTTAAGCACTGATGCTCCTCTTCATCTCCTTCACATGGATTTGTGTGGCCCTATGCGTGTCCAAAGCATTCATGCTAAACGATACATTCTTGTCATTGTTGATGATTACTCTCGCTATACTTGGGTCTATTTTCTTCGTGAAAAGAGTGAGGCTCCTCAAGTAATCATTGACTTCATCAAAAGGACACAAGTAAATCTTCAAACCTCTGTTCGCATTGTACGTTCTGATAATGGTACCGAATTCAAGAACGCTACTCTTGGATCATACTTCTCTTCTATCGGTATCACTCATCAATTTTCAGTGCACGAACACCTCAACAAAATGGAGTCGTTGAAAGAAGAAATCGTACTCTTGTTGAAGCTGCTCGTACTATGCTTGCTCATTCTAGATTACCACCAAATCTATGGGCTGAAGCCATTGCAACTGCCTGCTTTACTCAAAACAGATCTATAATCAACAAGAGGTTTGACATTACTCCTTATGAAGTAATCAACAAGAGAAGACCAAATGTGAACTATTTCCATATATTTGGGTGTGTCTGTTATGTCTTGAATGATAGAGATAATCTTGGAAAATTTGAACCAAAAGGTGACGAGGGTTATTTTGTTGGTTATTCAAGAGAATCCATTGCTTATCGTGTTTATAACCGTAGAACCAAACAAATTGTAGAGAGTATGAATGTTAAATTTGATGAACTCTCTGGAGTGGTTCTTGAACAACACGGTTCAAGACCCGATCTTCAATGTCCATAAGCTTTCGCTACGCAGAACAGAACTTCTGATAAACAGAGTTTCTCCAAACCAACCGCTAAAGAGTTAGACATTTTGTTTGAAGAATTTTATCATGATCGTCCTCCTACTTTGGTCCAACCCTTGGATTCACCTGAACAATCGTTTTCCAATCCATCTCAACCTGAGAGCTCATCTGCTGATCAACAAAGTTCATCTCCTGCCACCTCTTCTAATGAATCATCTTCTCCACCTTCGGTCAATTCTTCGTCTACAAATGTATCTTCCCATGACTTTTCTAACTTGTCTTCAGCACAACAGGATCCTTCATTAGTGTCTGCTCAACAACATTCTCCAGGATCCAATCAATCAACTGATGCTGACTCTGGTGAAGAAGAATTTGTCCTACCAAATGAGCCGAGCTTTGAGCAAGTCGCTGAACAACATTCTCCAGGCTTTATCAATCCTGATGAAAATAATGATCCTGCTGATCCACTTCCTCACTCAAGGAAATGGTCTCGCTCCATGCTTCCTCATCCTCCCACTCAGATTATTGGGGATCCAAACGCTGGCCCAACCACACGTTCTGCCTCTGCAAATGAATGTTTATTTGTCAACTTCTTGAGCATGGTTGAACCCAGTAATGTCAGTGAGGCTCTTCATGATCCAGATTGGGTAAAAGCCATGCAAGAAGAGCTATCTCAGTTTGAGCGCCTTGAAGTATGGAAACTTGTTCCTAATCCCTACACTCATAAAGAACCGATCAAGACAAAGTGGATTTTTAAAAACAAAAAGGATGAGAATGGAGTCGTTGTTCGAAACAAGGCTAGATTGGTTGCCAAAGGTTTTTCTCAGCAAGATGGCGTTGATTATGATGAGACGTTTGCTCCTGTTGCTCGCATTGAGGCCATTCGAATCTTCCTGGCTTATGCGGCATTCAAAAACTTTACGGTTTATCAAATGGATGTCAAGTCTGCTTTTCTGAATGGTGTGCTGAAAGAAGAAGTTTACGTTGGTCAACCCAAGGGCTTTGTGGATCCTAAGCGTCCAAATCATGTTTACAGGTTAGACAAGGCTTTGTATGGCCTTAAACAAGCCCCTCGTGCTTGGTATGATGCTCTGTCTGCCTATCTATTACAATCTGGATTCAGCAAAGGTACAATTGACACTACTTTGTTCATCAAACGTCAAGGTAGTGACATTCTTTTAATCCAAATTTATGTAGATGATATAATTTTCGGGTCCACAAATCCTAAGTACTGCAAAAACTTTTCTGCATTAATGGTCAAACATTTTGAAATGAGTATGATGGGAGAATTAAACTTTTTCCTTGGTCTTCAAGTCAAACAAATGTCAAACGGTATTTTTATCTGCCAAAATAAATACATCTCTGACATGTTGAAAAAGTTTGATATGTCTAACTGTCAACCAATTGGTACTCCCATGGAATCTCGAACTAAAATTCATGCTGACCTTAATGGCAAACCTTACAATCAAAAACTTTATCGCAGTATGATAGGATCCCTCATGTACTTAACTGCTAGTCGACCGAACATTATGTTTGCTACATTCATGTGCGCTAGATTTCAGGCAAACCCTATGGAGAGTCATGCTCAATCGGTTAAGCGTATTTTTCGGTATCTTAAGGGAACTATGAACCTTGGTTTATGGTATCCAAAAGATACCGGTTTCGAACTAACCGCCTACTCAGATGCTGACCATGCAGGGTGTAAGTTGGATCGCAAAAGTACTTCAGGTAGTGTGTAGTTCCTAGGAGACAAGTTGGTTGGTTGGTCCTCAAAGAAACAAAATTGTGTTTCCACATCCACTGCTGAAGCTGAGTATGTAGCAGCTGCTAGTTGCTGCTCTCAAGTTCTGTGGATGAAGACTCAACTCTCTGACTATGGTTTCCAGTATGACCGAATTCCCATCTCCTGTGACTCCAAAAGTGCAATTGCAATCTCTTGCAATCCTGTTCAGCGTTCTAAAACAAAGCATATTGATATATGGTATCACTTCATCAAAGATCATGTTGGGAAAGGTAATATTGAACTTTACTTTGTCCCAACTGACTACCAACTTGCCGACCTCTTCACAAAACCTTTGGATGAACAAAGGTTCAATTTCTTGAAAACCAAGTTGGGTATGCTTGATCTACAAACTTAAATTCTTCCTTGCCATGTATTCTATGTTTATTTTCTTGGTCAAACCATTGATGTGTGCTTGTGTGCTCTTACATGCAATGTTTGAGGGGGAGAACAAGGGTAGAATGCATGATTTTAGGGGGAGTTTATAGAATTTATCTGAGTCTGCATGTTCCTAGGGGGAGTTTGTATATATCTTTACTCATTGTATGCCCTCTATGAATTTCTCATTTCTTGCTTAAACCTTAAAACCTGGTTCCCTTAAAATTTTTAAGTCCTTAAAACCTTTTTTCCTTAAAGTTTTCTAAAGTCCTTAAACCTTTTATTCTCAAAAAAAAAAAAACCGGGTTTGACCCGAAAACCGGAAGTCATACCCGGTTCTGACCCCTATAAATACCGGGTCTGACCTCCATTTTGACTTCCTTCGAAATTTTTCTAAGTATTTTAAATCTTTAGTAAAACCGGCTTTCTCTCGTTCAAAACCGGCTTTCCTTTTTCAAAAACTTTTCCAAAACAAATACCGGTTTTACAACACAATTTCTTCATTTCAAGTTTTGAAAACCGGATTTAGTTCATCAATTCTTCATTACCGGATTTCAGGTATATTCTTCACTAATTCCGGCTTTTATCTTTTTATTCATTATTTCCGGCTTTCGTATATTCTTCTTTAATACCGGCTTTCATAATTCATGTCTAAAACCGGTTTTCATTAATTTCAGTACTATAAATTACCGGTTTTCATTCCCTTAACAATATACTTTGTGATTATCTTTCCAGGGGTGATTTACTTGTGTTAGTGATTTGTTTTTCCTTATTTGTCATACATTCTAGCAGGTATAATCTCATTTACGATTGTGTCATTTCATCATACTTCATTTATATGTATATGCTTTGAGTTGATATTGTTCGTACGTGCTTTAATTGCTTTCCTTGCTTGAATATATGTTTGCATGTGTGTCTTGACTGTGCTTGATTGTTTTCATGACTGCCTGCTCAAAACAAGTGCATCGATACTTAGTGTTATACTAAGTATCTTGATGCTTTGTCAACACCAGCTTTCTAACAACCGGTTTTAGTTATCTTTTAAATCATCTTTGTTATAAAAAGGTAATTTCTTCACTAATACCGGTTTTCCACTTGAATACCGATATTACAACTAAAATTCATGTTTGAATATGAAAACCGGTTTTTCAAAACATTTTCTGAAAACCGGATTTTCATAACATTTTCTGAAAACCGGTTCTACTACACATTTTTCTGAAATTCTTTAATAAAACCGGTTTTCAAATTATTTTTTTTTAATTTTTTAGAAAATTTTCATATTTGTTCAACCATCAAAATCTCATTTTCATTCAGGTTTGATCTTTAATTAAACTTTTCTTATACCAACTTTGTGAGTCAAATCCTTTTTCTTGAACAAAACTCCATGTTCATTGATTTGTCTGGCTTCACAAACATTTGTCCCTATATTTCTGTAAAATTGTGCTTAATTTTTCCAAAATCTACCTCTCAGTTTACTTGGGATGCAAGGTATCGAACGCCTTGATGTACTACCTTTGTTGTCTTTTGGAAACTGAGTGTTAGAACCTTTTTGATGTGTCTTTAATTTCTTAAAAATCTTTTCAATCTTACATTGGTTTTCCCTAAGAAGCAAGGTATCGAACGCCTTGTTGTACTGCCTTCGCATCTTCTGTGAAAAATAGTGTACGATTAAATCTTTTTGAGTAAATTAACCTTGGAAACAATGTTTCCTATTCGTCTTCTTCTTAACCGCAGAATGAATTTCCTCCAAGATGGTGCGACAGAAAATATGCCTAACAACTATCAGTTGATTATACCCTTTTCATGTCATCATGGGATCATACCGGTTATGCTTACATACCATCCTCTATATCATGTCTTGACTGTAACTGCTCCGGGTATAGAAGAAGAACTGCTATTTCAACTGTGGCGTACCATCGAATATATCGCACCGAGAGGAAGATCGAGCACACCATACTTTCAATTTGAGCTCCTAACAACTGATGGATCAACTCAAGCTTTCACATTTACGCTTGAAGATTTCCGAAGAGTAATAGGTTTTCCCACAGCAACTTCTCGCAAGGGAGCCACAGAATTTGTTGATCCACCTCCTGTTCGTGAAATGCTAGAACGGGTCAGAGAGCTTGGATATAACGGTCCTCTCAACACTATAGGTGAATTCAAAAAGAAGAATCTTCACAGATTGTGGTATCCGTTATGCTCAATCATCAATTATTGTCTATCACCTTCAAGAAAAGGCCAGGAGGCGATAACCTCCCAAACTCTGACATACTTGTTTGCAATAGCCTACGATGTTCATGTCGACTTTGCAGCAGTTGCGTGGGATCATCTTAGACAGAATGTCAAAGGAAAGTATAATGCAACGAAGAAGTATATTCCTTTCATCCGTTTCCTGACAATCATTCTTCAGGGAACATTGAACACTCATGACAACATTCAAAGATTTCCTGTCTCCCACCGAATTCGCTTCCCTCGCTATCAAACTGTTTTATGGAAACTCTGGTGTTGAAAATATTTCGTTTAAGCCAATTCCAGCTTCGCTTCTTCGCTTGGTGCCCCATGAGGATAGTGACCTCATGAATTACAGAGTGTTTTTAGCCGGGGGTATGGCTGCTCAACGCCGAGAGCCGCCTACCGCTCCCCCGCATAGGTCGCCTGGTGAGGGTAATAGGTCTAGGAAAAGAAAAGAGGGGTTAGTAGGAGAAGAGGCACCAAGCTCATCTGCACAATCCTCATCAACTTCCGCTCCACCGAAAAAGAAACAAAAATCCCATCACAAATCAAAGTCTAAATCAAAAACAAAAACACTTCTCAGTGATGAACCATCACCTCCACATGATCAATCCTTCAACATTCCTTCCCCTTTCACTTCATCTTCATCCGAATCTCAAACATCTTCAACTCATCATAAATCAAAGAAAATTCGCAAAGTCAAATTCAAATATTCCAAATCTCTTCCACCGATTGAGGAAGAGGTTACCTTAGAATCTCCGGAGAGACAAGGTGGTTTGGAGGGAGGGGTTGAAAAACAAAATGGAGAGAATGAGCGGTCCGGGCTAGGTACAGGGCATAAAGAAAACGTTGGCCCTTCGATAGTTGAACCACTTATTCGCTGGGATGACAACCCCAGGATAGAAGCCGAGGACTCCCCACCCTCGCATATTTCACCTCCTCGCCGCTCTGGATCCTCTCCACAGGATTCAGATGCATCATTGCACAGGCACCAACCGCATCCACTATCGATTCCTCATTCGGAGGAAGCCGATATTAAAGCAGCGGAGACTTTTGCCTCTCTCCCGACTTTTCTTGATCACACAATTGAGTCTAGATCGCCAATTAGGCCACTTGATCATGAGCACGCACGTCCTTTGGACGTTGCCAGAACATACAGAGAATTGGTTCGTGAACCTTTTCCAGGACCGTATGGAAGACCTGTCGGTGCCATCATCGAGCAAGCACTGAATACAGGCGCTGCGGAGAGAAGCTTTGAGGAGGTTAGGCTCGTTGAAAAACAAAATGGAGAGAATGAGCGGTCCGGGCTAGGTACAGGGCATAAAGAAAACGTTGGCCCTTCGATAGTTGAACCACTTATTCGCTGGGATGACAACCCCAGGATAGAAGCCGAGGACTCCCCACCCTCGCATATTTCACCTCCTCGCCGCTCTGGATCCTCTCCACAGGATTCAGATGCATCATTGCACAGGCACCAACCGCAACCACTATCGATTCCTCATTCGGAGGAAGCCGATATTAAAGCAGCGGAGACTTTTGCCTCTCTCCCGACTTTTCTTGATCACACAATTGAGTCTAGATCGCCAATTAGGCCACTTGATCATGAGCACGCACGTCCTTTGGACGTTGCCAGAACATACAGAGAATTGGTTCGTGAACCTTTTCCAGGACCGTATGGAAGACCTGTCGGTGCCATCATCGAGCAAGCACTGAATACAGGCGCTGCGGAGAGAAGCTTTGAGGAGGTTAGGCTCACCTGGCTTCCTCCTAGCCCATCTTCTAGTTCAACGGGCAATCCAGAGGATCCCGGAAGTCCCACCAACCGGATCATTGTGCTGTGCGTTCGCGCAAAGCCAATTCGTTCTGCAACAACCAATGTAGAGCTTTCGCTTCATAAATCATTGGGAAGCCCTGTTGGCTCACAACCTTCAGGCCGCACTATAAACCCTCCGGAGCCTACAGTTGCGACAACGATTTCTACGTCGGTCATACCTCCTTCTTCAATTGAACCGCCACTAACCGAAGCGCTCCAAAAAGATAAAGGCAAAGCCATTGCCGCTCCTGAACCATCTGATAGTGATAAGTCTGATAGTCCTCCTGCAGCCGCTGAACGCCTAAACATTCCATATGATCTAGAAGAGCGTGCCAACATCATCGCCCTTGACGCTGCAGGTCTTCTCCACACTAAAAGAACCCAAACTCAACCTCACCAAACTGTAACACCCCAAGCCGGAGCTCGAAATGTCACGGAAATCATACAGCACCCGGTGGAATTACAATAGATCAAACTAAATGCAATTAACGATTCGGTGAATCCAAAACATATCAGAACAAGTAACAAAATACAACAGGAGCAAATAGCCATCAAAGTTGACATAATACAACCAAAGATGGTAAACGATCCTAAGTATAATGCAAAAGGAGGGTCAATGAATCCTTGATCCATGAGGTCCAAGTCCGGGTTAGACAGCAAGCAAGCAAGCAACTAAACTCCACGCCCGGGGAGAACCTGATTACCTGAAAAGTGTACTAAGCATAGTCAACACAAGGTTGGTGAGTTCGTAGTAATGGTCCATAAAGACCCAACGTCAATAATCACAATAAACGAGTAGAGGCTAGGCATGACTTACAGCGAGCCTCTAAGCAACACAATATCGTCCAACAACAAGATTACACAAGACAGCAATGTGTAATGAGAATGCGCAAATGATATATGAATCAATGTAAATGCCAAATGCATGAATAAGTCAACATGCCTATCCTATGCGTGAACGCCGGTCACCAATGCAACGATACCCTTCTGTCATCGCAATGAACAAGGCTGTATCTCAAAATCATCGAGTTATATATGTCTATATACTCGGGGTCATGACTACATCCAAAATGGGTGCATACATCTATGCACCAGGATGCCGGCAAATCCCCTGCCGAGGGTCCAACAATAATGTATGCAATGCTTACAATCAAATGTAAATGCATAAATCATAAACCAACGATCGATATACGATGAATATGAATCAATAATCAATATTCGCCAAATCTGAGCCATCAATCAATAATCGTCAATCTTAACCCACTAATCATCATTCGACAACCATAAGCCATCAACCACAATTTAAACCAACTATACGTACATATACTTCAGAGGATTCTACTTCCTTCGAGTCTCAGATGCTTATATATAGGGTCACCCGCAGCCTTCCCACCACATCTAAAACCCGACGAAGGCATAATCGACTTCCATGTATGTACGTCTATCCTAATATAAATATAATACTTAACTAAAACATAACCCAAGTAAATCAAACGAAACGAACTGTCACATCAATTCCAACAATTCAACCAAACAATCAACGAATCAATAAATGCAAATAAACACGCCAGGTTTACACTTTTCAGCCCGAATCTCAAGCGAGTAGGGAGATACGAAACTCACCTTGTCCGGCAAAGAAGCTAGTATAAGATTACAAACGAGTAATGGGGTCCACACGTCCACAACCTATAATTATCCATCATAATACCGTAATGTCAACTATACATTCCCAAACAAGTTGAAACTCGACACACATATAAACACAGTGACCATCCACTGCGCCGCAGTGGGCCAGAACTATGCCCACTGCGCCGCAGTGGCTAAACTGGCCCAGAACCAGTACAATGCACTGCGCCGCAGTGAGCCTTTGCCAAGCTCACTGCGCCGCAGTGAGCTAAATACCAAACTGACCAGTCCCTAGCCACTGCGCCGCAGTGGGCTACTAAGCCACTGCGCTGCAGTGGCCTAAGCCACTGCGCCGCAGTGGCCCAGTTCTGGCCAGAACACCAGCAGCAAGAACAAGCCAAAACCCTAAAACACGACCCAAACCAACCCAAATCGATTTGTAAAGCCTTATAATTTGATTTGAAGCATAAATAGACATCATTAACCATAAATAAACATAACCCAATCCACAAATTCGACCCAAAACATCAAAATCATAACAAATCGCTCTAACCCTAATCGAAACCCTAATTTGACCCAAATCGTCTTTTGACTCGATTCAAGACTTGTAATTGTTCAAGATGACTAGAAATGCATAAACAAACATAAATAGGTATAAATGGGATGAATTTGACTTACCAAAACGTCCTTTTAAGCTAGAACCCGAAATTAGGTCAATGGGTAAAAATGCTAGAACTTCCACCTTTGATTCTTCGATATGACGATAATGCGGGGTAGATGGCGATGAATCTAGTGTTATAATCTTTCTAAACACTAATTAGATGGTAGAGAGAAGAGGAGGAGATGGTCTTGCTTTGGTTTTTGAGAGAAAGAGAGAAAGAGATAGATAGATAGAAAAGATAAGAAATGAAAGGGAAAGGATAAGGGGGAGGGGAAATGGGTCTTGGGGGCTGGTGGGTCTTGGACTACCCACGGGCCGACCCGTTTCCTTCACAAGCCATAATACAAACGATTACACAACTAAACGCCGAACAACCATATTAACGACTCGACTAACATACCACATAGTCATATAATCACAAATGGACCCAATTATTTCATTCAACAAGTTTGTTAGTCAAATTATACAAAAAGTCAACGGGTCAAAATTCACGGATGTTACCAAACATCCCTCGTAACTCACCGTCACCTTCTCACTCATCTTCCTCATCATCATCATCTGATAAAAATTCTAAGTCTGGATCCGCACATGCTCCTTCTCCTAGACATACTCGCCTGGCGGAAATTTATAATGATTTATATGCCCATCTCATCTCTCTCGATGATCAAACCGATTCATTTGACAAGGCTATTCTTGCAACCCTCCAAGCTCGCTATGATCACCAAAACAGGATAAATCTTTTAAAGCAGCAAGCCGAACAAGATAAGTTTGTTGCCGAAGCAGCACTTGAAGCGGCTCAGAAAAGAATTGTTGAACTTGAGGCCACTTGCAGGCAGGCCGTTGTTCTACAAAGACGTGATGATCCTGATGATCAAGATCAACACGAGGGGGAGAATATGGATGAAGATGTTGCTAATGTAAGAGCCAGTGCTGCTACTGAGGTTATAGATGACACAAATGTTGCTGATGATGCTCAATCAAGAGATCCTCCTCAAGATGTTGATATTGTAGAGCACGTGGTTGATAATGTTGTGGTTGATAATGATGAACACACAGAATTAGTTCGTATTGATGAATCTTTGATTCGAGCCAGTGCCGTTACTGATGTTGTTTTTGGCTCAGTTTTTCGTGATGATACGTACTTTCAAGGATTACTTCGGGATCCCTTGATTATTGGCGAAGATTTTGGTGAAACAGAGTTCCCTGAGTATGATCCTAGAGATAATGATCCAAGAGACGATAATGATTCCTCTGATGATGATGATGTTCCCCCAGGCTTTGATACCTACCAATCTATTCCTCAACCAAACCCTGTTCTCAACCAAATGAACCTTCATAACCTAATCCACCACCTTAACAACCCTCATCTCCAAAATATCACCAGAGCTCCTATTGTTCGAATAAATGATGGTGGTTTCAGAAAGAATGTTGAAAGAAAGATTGATTATCTCAGAATACCAACCAGACTCTGATTCAAACAAGAGTTGGTAAAAATCGATGTTGATGAATTACGGGCAAGGAGAGCTTATGATGTTGATCACCAAAGGGCAAAATACTTAAAGGATCTCGTAGAAGCCAAAAGCCATAAAGCTAACAAAGTATGGAAGAATCAGTTCAAATTGAAGATTGTAGAGGTTGTCAGCATTCATTTCAAAGAATGGCGTAATCCCGGGTTTGCAAGACCCCCTGGCTTGATCTGGTTAATAGTGAGACGTGATGATAACCGTCGGTATATGTTTGGAGAAGCCAGGTTCAATCTGCTGTCTGCTGATGATCTCATTTTTCTCCTCCATCACTTTGCTAGCAGACTTATTCAGCCTGATCCAGAGAATCATGAAGCCTACTATGTTGTTAAGAGATATTTGGATAGTCTTGTTTTGAGTCAAACTCAAAAAGACTTCCAATTGGCGGTGGAAAAGAAAAGAAAGAAAGTGAACCTCACCTTGCCTAACCAAAGAATTCAAGGAATCAACCTCGAGAACTTTAACACTGGAGCTGTATTTGATAATCCAAGTGAAAGTTCCTTAGGACCGATCGATTCGCGATTCCAACGACTATGTAAGTGCGGAATCCAAACATAATCGTTATTGAGGTAATTGAATGAAACAAACACATATAAACACGAAATCAATAAGAACAGGAGATATAAATCTGATTCCTTTATCATTAGTCGAATGATTACAATGAATAAATCCGTTTACAATACATCTACGATGATTAAGGATTACAATCAACGAGACGACTCTTGATAATCGAATAATATGGGCGGCATCTCGAGGTATAGATCTCTACCTCGAGAACCTAGTGAATGACATCTGTTGCAACTAAAATCATTAACCTAAAACCGAAACCTAAGATCTCTATTTATAGGCTAGAAATGGGCTGGGCTTCAAACTCGTGGGCTTCCAAACACGTGCTACAGTAACACGTGTTTAGTCAAACTCGTGTTACTGTTCACACGAGTTTGGTCTAAACTCGTGGCCTCCACACGAGTTTGGTCTAAACTCGTGGTCAATCAACACGTGTTTGACCTAAACTCGTGGTCAACACATCTAGCAAAACAGCCCATTAATTGAGATGCATCGGACACAAAATGTGCACCAGAACGTGCACTTACAGTCTCCCCCTTGACCGATGCACTCAATTCATTCACCGATAATCATTAGCAATCGAAAACCTGCAAAAGCAAACTCCCCCTTAACTAATGATACCGGGTCTTCTTTTGTTGAAACTCGATCTTCTGACACAACACTCTGATCTTCAAACTCCAAAATCTCTGTATCTCTGTGACAACCAACTAACCTAACACTTCTCATTGTAGTTCTCCCCCTCAACAGTAGCCATCTCCGAATTAAACATATGCAATCTTCTTCCTGCTTGGAACTTTGCTCGAGACATTCCTCGACTTGCTTAACCGGCATATAATAGAGAAGTTGAATTTCCAACAATCAGCATCAAATCAATCAGCTCTCACAAAAATAAGAAACTCTGTAGCTTGAATCACAAACTGCAGTACCAAAAATCATGTCTCAACTAGCAGCATCTGACTTTGTCTTGTACCTTCACAATTCCACCAACCACCCGAAGTCTTTCCTATCAGATCTCCCCTTCAGTTGTATACACCACCAAATATAAAGATCTTTAATCTCGCAATCACAATAAATGATCGCCTGATAATCATCTCTATTCTTGGAATATAAATAGGTTCAATCTTCAATTACTTAACAACAGATGACCAACTTCGTTGCTCTTAATATTTCGACAAAGTTTCCATAACTGCCATCTATTTGATACTTGAGCATATTTCACATTAAGCACACCATCATCTAAACACAGATCTTGGTTTGTCTCTCAAGTAGCACAGAATTTTACTCAGAAATCTGAAATTTTTATCTCCCCCTTTTCTCTGTAAAATTCTGAAATCTAGCCCTTCTGTGATATACCAATTACCAGTTCAGCTCAGAAATCTGGTTGATAAAAGTATCTCCCCCCCTTTTCTCTGCAAAACTTGGAAAGGTAGTATAAGCTTAGGTTACACGATCTCCTATTCATAGAGGTTCTTCAAAATGGCCTAGAGCTCATTACAGCAGCAGCTCTTCGCCAAACAGGGTATATTCGTTTTCCCTCCAAATTTCCGAGGAAAAACACATTTACGTGAAACATTGGTATTCACGTAAATTTTTATTTCTAAGGCTGTGGGAAAAAATTTGATAATTGCCGAAAATTTTCATCCAAAACGTGCCGAAATTGCACAAAAACGGACCGAAAATTTTTCGAACGCTACCAAACTTCAAATCTCCATGAATCATGCCATTTTAAGACCATGGACAAAAATTATTTTTCCCGCCAAAATACTTTTTTTTTTTTTTTTTTTTTTTTTTTTTTAGCTTTTCTACAACCCTGTCTTCTATGCTTCAATGTATCGTTGTCTTCTGCTGTGATCCTTCCACACTGAAACATACTTGAACCTCGATTCCATTTCGACAACTCAAACACGTTTTTTTCAGTAAACTCGTGAACAGTGCCACGAGTTTAAGAACCTAAACGCGTGCTAAGCTCCAAACTCAAACGCGTGCTAGTAACACAGTTTTAAACCAAACGCGTGGGCCTTGGTCAAACACGTGGACCAATCTTCAAACGCGCGAGTCTATGCTAAACGCGTGTGATCAAAAGTAAACACGTGAAATTAGGATTTGTAAATGCGTGTTTTCCCAAACGCGTGTTTTTCCAAACGCGTGTTTTTCCAAACGCGTTTGCAGCTCTGATCTTGTTCTTCATCCTTAAACCTCAAAAACGAACCACGAATCAGAGACATAAAGCCTCTCCTTCTCTGATACCAATTGAAAGTTCCTTAGGACCGATCGATTCGCGATTCCAACGACTATGTAAGTGCGGAATCCAAACATAATCGTTATTGAGGCAATTGAATGAAACAAACACATATATAAACACGAAATCAATAAGAACAGGAGATATAAATCTGATTCCTTTATCATTAGTCGAATGATTACAATGAATAAATCCGTTTACAATACATCTACGATGATTACGGATTACAATCAACGAGACGACTCTTGATAATCGAATAATATGGGCGGCATCTCGAGGTATAGATCTCTACCTCGAGAACCTAGTGAATGAAATCTGTTGCAACTAAAATCATTAACCTAAAACCGAAACCTAAGATCTCTATTTATAGGCTAGAAATGGGCTGGGCTTCAAAACTCGTGGGCTTCCAAACACGTGCTACAGTAACACGTGTTTAGTCAAACTCGTGTTACTGTTCACACGAGTTTGGTCTAAACTCGTGGCCTCCACACGAGTTTGGTCTAAACTCGTGGTCAATCAACACGTGTTTGACCTAAACTCGTGGTCAACACATCTAGCAAAACAGCCCATTAATTGAGATGCATCGGACACAAAATGTGCACCAGAACGTGCACTTACAACGAGGGTTTGTATTTGAAAGTGATCAAGGGCATAAGATCTTTATAAGACTCGACGAACTCTCCAAGTACTCTGATGGCACACTGATGCAATGTTTGGCTGTATTTGAAAGTCTTGTTGAGTTCGAAGAGTCAGTAAAGGAAAAGAAAAGGTTGATGAAAGTGATTAAAAGGATCAAGGCAAGATTGGATCACAGAGATAGAACGAGACAGATCATTGAGGCTAGGCTTCCAAAGGAAAGAAAAGGAGTAATTCATGTACCAGAAGGTACTTGGGTCAGATATTCTCCTAATAATGAACAAGGTCCTCATAACATGCCTCCTGTTGATTTTGCTGACAACATCATTGAACCACCTAATCGCCCTGAAGATCCAAAGTACCATTTTGTTCCTAAAAGGTTCTGGAAGGAGAATTATCACAAGTACAGAAAGCGAGCATTCAAATCTCAATCAGTTCAACCTGATAAGCCTGAATCATCCACAAAGAAAAGGAATCGGAGACAGAGAAAGAGAAAGAGATCAAGAAAGTGATCGTTCACAAACAGCACTAAAGGGGGAGATTGTTAGCTTTAAAATATATAGTTAGTGCGTGTTTGTAACAATGAAATAGAATTGTCCTTTTGATTAATCTTGTTTAGTATGGAAGGATTGTTAATGTAATTAGACAAGGACTAGTGTGTAATTAGTGAGGGGTTATAGTGCAAATGTCAAGCCTATATAAACCCCTCACCTCCCATTTGTAAATTAACCTTTGATAATAGAATTCCCTTTCTCCCTTTCTCTCTCTAACTCTCTCTCACACACATAATCACAAATCACGATTTAGTACTTGTTTACAATCAATACTTCTTTTATAGACATTCCAATGTTTTAAAGTTTTTGCGTCAACATGCTTTAATTTCATTTTCTTAAATCGGATATATCACTTGTTATCTCTCGGTTACATACAATTTACAAGCTCTTAAAGTTACATAATTTATAAGCTCTGAAAGTTTGTATAGCGAGGAGAATCGCTATTTATAAATTTTAGCTGGTAACGAAGTTGCCGACTGACCAGTAGTCTAGCAACTTGCCTAGTTGATTTATTTTTTAAAACATATTTATACTTTTCTTTTATCATTCTAACTCTTATATGTAGTGTTTGTATACGATTTTTATGTTATGTTGGTATAGAAGCATACAACTTAAAATCGTTGTCATTGTAATGTCATGTTATGCTATGTTTGATGTAGAATTATACCAGCAGCTAAACACAGAGCCACCTCTCTTATGGGTATGTTTGGCATAAAAGATTTGGGTTGAGTCAGTGGCTAGGGGCTTGGAGTTGGAGCTTGAAAATGGGGCAAGGGGCTGGGGCTTCAATTTCAACCCTTCTTACACAAACTTTTATTTTAAAGACCTTTTAGGGCTTTTAAGAGCTTTTTGGGGCTACGGCTTTTAATTTCAAGTGAATATCCAAACAGAGCTATAATTTTAAAAGTGACCTATATTTAAAAGCTCGGTGCTTTTAAGCTCCTAAAAGCCTTTAAAAACCCCTTGATCAAGTTGAGTTTAATTGGCCTATTTAATTTAATTCAACCTCTATAGGAGAATTCAACATTTTGTGAAAATCTAAAGAATTAAAGATGAGTTCAATATAAATAACATACTCCCTCCGTTTCAAATTAATTGTTCAATTTTGACTTGTCAAGTCTTTCTCTTAAAACTTTGACTACGAATATCTTTGTTTGTGTTATATAATAGTCGATGAAAGTTATATCAATGAAAAGTATATTAAAAACTCAATACGTTCATATATTTTATATGAAATGTTATATCATACAAACAAATATTTTTATGTTCAAAGTTAAAAGCAAAAGACTTGACAAGTCAAAATTAGACATTTAATATGAGGCGGAGGGAGTAATTATCATCAAGTGGTCTAGTGACAATGAGTTCTTTAACTTCTTTTCATTTTATTTATGAATATTCGAATCATGTTCTAGGAAAATATATTGGGATGATTAGAGAAATCACTAATTAAAACTGCTATGAAGAAAACAAAATTTGATTAGATCAAGTAAAAAGTAACTAGCTATCTCTGGATTGTAATAAAAAAAACCTCATACATTTCATATACGATATATATATAAGTTTAATGTTGATTCTTAAGTATAAGAAATATGATAATTTCCTTATGTTTTAGTAAAACAATCTTACTACGAAATAAAAACACAATAATTTGGTGAGACACTGGAATTATTATCGCATATACAGTATTTTGATAATGGGACACTCGATTGAATAATGATATGGTATGATGACCTACGCTTGTTTCTATATACCAATAATGACAGTATGTTTCTATATTATCTGTTAATATATATTTACCTGGCTTTGTCACTTCAACCCCCTTGACATTTAAGAAGTTGATTACGTTAATAGAACTATTCATCAATATTTCTTATTGTTAATTACGTTAGTTATATTAATAAAAGTGTTAAGTACTTTTTTCGTCCCTGTGGTTTTTCGATATTGCAGATTTCATCCTCACCGTTAACTTTTGGCCAAAAGCATCCCTGTGGTTTGCATTTCGTCTTTGGATCCGTTAACCTTTAAGTACGTGAGGGGCATTTATGTCTTTTCACCATCTTCATGGTTTGTCCCTATGGTTAAGTGCAAAATTCGTTCTTATGGTTTGTCGTTTTTGCATTTTTCATCCTTGTATTTAACAAACCTCCAAACAAGAATTTAATCAAAAACCAAAACAAACTCAAATCAAAAACCTATATATACCTACATATGAGGATCTAATTTAATACCGGCCGGTACAACTAATTTAATTTTTTTTTTTTTATAAAAATGTTATAAAACTTACTACAATTAACGAAAATAGTCAAAATATAATTACAATTCACTCAAAAATAATACCAAATAGGTACTTTATAACAAAATATAAGTTTTAAAGTTCACAAATTACAAAAATATAACATTAAAGTATTATAAAAATAATTTTTAAAAAAATTCAAAAATTAATAAATGAGAATACCGGAATGATAATACCGAAAATACCGGAAATAGTTGTATCAGAGTACCCTCCGATACCAGTATTACGGGTAATACTACCGGTATCTAAAACATTGTATGTACGTGTTTGCATTTGAAGGTGATTGACTAGATCCTCAAATGTAGGTATATATAGGTTTTTGTTTTGTTTGGATTAAATTGTTACTGGTAATTTTTTTTTGTTTTGTTTTATTTGAAAAGTTCTCATTTGTTAACGGCGAGGATGAAAAATGCAAAAACGACAAACCACAGGGACGATTTTTGCACTTAACTCTATAAAAAGACGAAAATGCCCCTCACGTGACTTGCATGTGAGAGGGTTAACGACAAAGTTATAACGGCAGGGACGAAATGCAAACCACGGGGATGATTTTAGCCAAAAGTTAACGGTGAGGATGAAAACTGCAAAATCAAAAACCACAGGGACGAAAAAAGTACTTAACCCTTAATAAAAACTAGCACCGTACCCGTGCAATACGACGGTGGTCGTGGATGCGACGGTGTGGTGGTAGAGGCGATTGTTGGTGGTGGTGGCAATGTTGAGTGGTGTTGATAATTAATATAAAAAGTAATTGATTTAAAAGGCTAATGGAGATATTTTAAAAGATTAATGATTGATATTGTAATTTAATTATTAATGTTTAGAGAATAGTGTATGTGAAAATATTTTAAGGGCTACTAGCTGGGTGAAAATATTATATAGTATAGATAAAGAAGAACATTTTCGACATTTCTCGCTATGTAACTTTCAACAAGGAAGTGTTTCTTTAAGTAATATATATATTTGAATAACAATAATTTCTAGCAAATTCAACATATGTAGTACAACCATAGAATTTTCGTATTTACTACCCAAGATTTTCCTATTAATAAAAATGACTTTTGAGGATCAAATCATAAACTCACTAATTCATCACACAACTCATGTTCAATTTTTAAAAAAATAAAATAATTTAGAAACCGTATCAAAGCGTAGACAAGACGTGTATCCTCTATGTTTCAAAATTTACTAGTTGTATGTCTTCAACATATTATAGTGTCCATTGGTAAGGTCTTTGACCTTGGAAGGATCCACCTAGGTTCGAGTCTCACTTCCCACATTTGTGAGTGTGGATTAATAGAGGTTTTTCGAGAGTCCTGGTTTCGAGGCATACGTGTAATTTAGTAGTAGGAGTATGATAGAATGTCGCAAAAAAAACATGATTTATTTTGTTGGTTTTGTGAATTAGTTAGTCAGTCTACCATCTAAAGACACGCCATGTCGACCGGTATTATCTCGTGTGATAATACAAGATTATCTAATCTAACGTGGCTGATTCTGTTTACCATCGTCATCCAATTGTATACACAAAGATATATAAAAATACACAAGGACTAACATGTAACAAATCCAAAACCGAAAGGTAGTCCATCACAACATTTTCAAATCAAGACAAAATTATTATTATCAACAACAACAACATCAAAAACACACTCTTTCTACTTCCTAGTTTATCCCCGAGTACCCAAACTCAAAATCCAGCTACCAACTCAATCAAAATATAAACATTTTCATTTTATGTATTCCTTTTAAATTTTTACTTTTTCCAACTTATTCTTCTACTTCTCCGTCACCACAAACACTCTCACTTTCAAAAAAAAAAATATTTAAAAATACATTTTCCTAATTGAGTTAAAATTCCCATCAACAAAAAACATTCCATTTATTTGTATACATTTTTTTTTCTAAAAAAATCCTTAGTTTGAAAAAATGCCAGCCAATAATAAAAAATCAAAAAATAATGAAGCAGAAAAAAAACAGTCATTAAGAGATCCGTATGAAGTGCTTGGTGTTAATCTGAACGCTACAGATCAAGAAATTAAATCTGCTTATCGTAAATTAGCCTTAAAGTAAGTACCTTTTCTTAATTTTTTTATTTAATGCTATTATATATTTTATATATATAGTGTATATATATAATATATATATATATATTTTGTGATATATAAATATAAAATATGTAGAGATATAATGATTTTGGTAAGAGATTTATGAATACATAGTGTTTTTGTAAAGATTCTTAGGTTAAAGTTACATTTATGTTGCAGTTAAGTATATATATTTTTCTTGCTAGGTTAATTATATTTACTTTTTCTAAATTAAAGTTCATTTAATTTCTGGTAATTTTGTTACAAGATTTAATTGTTTTGTTAAATTTTGTAGGTTTATATTAGCTATTAATGCTACATTTAAGGTGATTTTTATTATAAAAAATTATTAGTAATTATGATAAAATTTTTATGTAGTATTGTGAAGCAATTGAGTTATGATTATATTATATATAATTTTTTAATTTTTGTTAGAAATGAGTTATGATTTTAGTTTTTATTTTCAAAATTTTCTTAGAAATTAGGGTTTATTTGTAATTTTCTAGTAATTCTCATATAAGCTTTTAGGTAAATTTGTTAGAAATAAATTAGGATTTATTTATAATTAGGTATACAGTATTTATATATTGCTATAAAGGTTTTTAATTTTTAGTATATTTAAGTGGACCTGTGTTCGTTTTTCGAGTTTGGAGGATGCTATATTTTTCCGGACGCATTTCCTAGTGCGCATTTGATAGATTAAAAGTTTTGTGTTTGTTACCGATACATTTCTTTTGAAGGTATTCAAATGTTGGTTCTTTTTATAGGAGAGGCTGATGAAGTTTTTGTTGATAATGTATCTTAGGTACCATCCCGACAAGAATGCAAATGACCCTAAAGCAACGGATATGTTTAACGAGATAACTTTTTCCTATAACATATTATCTGATCCGGATAAACGTCAGCAATACGACACTGCTGGTTTTGAGGTCAAGATCTCTACATTTTAGGAAATAAATCTGAATTTAGCTTTGTCCACGGTTATTTCTTACAGTTGGCATTTATATAGGATCTATGGATATGGGTACTCTAGTTGATGCTGTAACGATTGTCATTGATGCAGGCGGTTGAAAATGAAAGCCATGATTTGGAGCTAGATCTTTCAAGTTTAAGTGCTATGAATACTATGTTTGCAGCGCTTTTCAGGTCCCTTGACATTAGTACACATAAAAAACATCTTTCTTTTGCTTAGAGGTGGCCATACCAACCCGGTTAATTATGAGTGGGTTGGTGTGGGTTGTGTTTGTGTTTTATCTCAAACAGGCGAAATAGAAAATTAGCTCTAAGGGGAATGGCCAAACGGGCTGAAACTCTACTGAAGTCCATTATTAATGCATACAACCTCCTAAGTCGCATTATTTTAAAATTCATACTTTTAGTAAAGTAATAATATTATTCTTGTGTTAATCATATATACTGTTTTCTAATTAGAATATTTGCAAACCAACCCATTTTGACTAGTTAGGGAACCTCTGCGACTGCCTATCTTGCAACCTCTACTTCCGTTTACTGATTGTTATGGTCTCTAAAGTTGAGCTTTCTATCTGATGCATTTTATTACAGCAAACTTGGAATTCCCATAAAGACTACTGTATCTGCCACTGTGTTGGAGGAGGCATTAAACGGTACAGTTACTATCCAGCCAATCGCTTTAGGACAACCTGTTGTTAAAAAGGTAGGCCTACTGGTTTCTTCATTTTCCATTTTCATTTGTGTTGTAATCATTATTAATATTATGGTATTTTTGCATCTCTGTCAGGTTGAGAAGCAAGGTGCTCATTTCTATTCTGTTACAATAACAGAGAAGGAAGCACAGGCTGGAGTAGTTTGCCGAGTGCAATCATCAGATAAGAGCAAGTTCAAGGTTTGTAACTAGTCTATATCTTGATTCACTTGAATTAGCGTTTCATTGACATCTATATATGTATAATGTATGCACATTTGGATGTTCCCGTAAGTTACCTCTTTTAAAGGTCTATTCACCATCCCAATACGATCATACTCATACATGATTGATGTATCAATTTCAAAGTTTTGCCAATCAGGCTACATAGTGTTATTTCAGCTGAGTAAAGGTGTCAGTTCTGACCCATTTACTTATGAACGGTCGATTCAGTCTATGTTTTATGTATAACATGTCAAATGGGTAAAATACAAATTTTATTATCATTTGATCCATAAATGTAGTGATGTGCATGCACCACTTTCTGTTATCTTTTTATATTTGGAGTAGACATATGTTTTATAGTTCCGTGTTTATTTAAAGGCTACCACTTTGTGCAGCTTTTGTATTTCGATCAGGAAGAAAATGGTGGATTAAATCTCGCCCTACAGGTATTGTTATTACTGCCTGATAAGTGATAAGCATACAGAAACTTTTCTGCAACTACAAACCGTAAAAACTCCAATGTCATTCTTTGCTTGTCGGTTAAATATTTTCTTGGGACAATCAATTAATTAGTAGTTCTGGCCAATCCATGTCAATGAAGAAAACTAGATATAGCATATGACTGGTGTAGTTTTGTTCATATCAGTTCTAATGTATTACATAGTTGATATTTTATTAAACCTATTGTAGGAAGATAGCGTAAAAACAGGAAAGGTGACATCTGCTGGAATGTATTTTCTTGGTTTTCCGGTATATCGATTGGACCGAACATCTAATTCGGTGAGTAGTTTTTAGTCACAATTCACAAACTTGTGTGATTGCAACAATTGAACTTGTGAATTGTTTTTCATAGTTTTAACACTGTTTAATTTTTTGCCGAGTTTTCTCCAGATGGCATCTGCGAAGGATCCGGATACTGCTTTCTTCAAAAAACTTGATGGTTTTCAGCCATGTGAACTACATGAAATAAAGGCTGGCATGCATACATTTGCTGTTTATGGTTAGATTTGTGATTAGTAACTTTCTTAAAGCTAACTCAAAATAAATACGAAATTTGACCAATCACTACAAGTGGTTGTTTTACCCATTTACTTATGAATGTATTAATCCGGGTTATCTATCTCTAATAGATCCAACTAGAGTATTAAAATAGCTATGAATGTATTGATCCAGGTTATCTGTTATCTCTAATAGATCTCTAATAGTTTTTGTAATCATATTGATATACTTGGTCATATGTGAGACGCTAATTAATAATAACGAGAACGGTACCCCCGCGTTGCGCGGCTGTGGAGTTGGCGGTGGTGGTGGTGATGTAATGGCGGCGGTGGTGGTGGCGGTGACGGGTGGCGGTGGCGAGCGGCGGTGGCGGCGGCGGTGGTGGTGGCGGTGGCGACGATGGCGAGTAGTGTAGGTTATTGATGTAATTTGGTTTTGATGAAATGTTGAAACTTAAAATTTAAACAAGGCTATTTGCTTTATAATATAGTATAGATAACAATGTAAGACAAGAAAGTGCTTCAAGTCAAAGCATGCTAACCTGACCTGTTTTTGACCAGTACCTGTTTGACTATTAGTCAGATATCTGAAATACCTTCTAGTATTGACAAAATAGATGAATCTTATGTTCCAAAGTCAGTGTTATCGATATTTGCAATGATAACAATGGGCCTTACATTTGCAGGTGACAATTTCTTTAAAAGTGTAAGCTACACAATAGAAGTCGTATGCACAGCTTCATTTGTAGAAGAGAAGGAGAGTCTCAGAGAAGTTGAAGCTCAGATCTTGTCGAAACGGTTGGAGCTTTCTAAATTTGAAAGTGAATATAAACAGGTTGGCTAATTGTGATCGGTTTGCTCTATCGACTGCCATTGTCTGTTTTCACTTGTACTAATTGTTGTATATTCACAGGTTCTTGCGCAATTTACAGAGATGACTGGCAGATATGCTCAAGAAATGCAAGAGGTAAGTGCATGAACTTCTGACCTCTTATTTTGTTAATAAATAGCACAACCTCCTGGTCTATCACACGTGGATTTACTCCATAAGAACGTCTAGAACATTTGACCAGTAGTTAAAAGACACTAGTACATGTGGGTAATGACATGTTATACATTTGTTTCCACAAAATAATGGGATATCCAGTCAACAATCGCCTATCTTGCAATTAGAGCTACGATTCTTGGTCAACCTTTTAAGTATTTGCCTTTTGTAGATTGATGACCTTCTTAAACAAAGAAACGAGATACATGCCTCCTACACAACGACTCCACCAACAAAGCGAAGTACCAGTGGCCGTCGAAGTAAGAGCCGAAGTGCATCAAAGGAGTCAAAAGAAGATGGCCACCAAAAGCCATCATTAAGGGATCGAGCAAAGAAGAAGAAATGGTTTAATATACATGTTAAGGTCGACAAGAGGAAACCTTGCTAAATCTTTGTGGTAGTTGGTAAGTAGCACCATCTTCGCCACCTGACGTCTTTGTTTAATGATCATTTGATGTTTTAATATATCCATATATCTTCCATGGTTTGATCAGAAACCAAGGCACACACAAAACGTTGAAGGGATAATAAACCTGTATGACAGAAACAAAAGCTGAGACCAGGCTACACATGGAAGAAGAATCTACTGCATTAGCATTCATTGTGTTTGTACATTTCGCTTCTTTCAAATAGGATTGGCTAGGCATTTATGCACGATATTTTTCTGGAACTGGTGCTCTTGAACAAGTAATATGGTTCATATGGAGCCCGGAAAACATATCTTCATCTGTAAATTTTTCCTTAGGTTCTTTTGAATTCTTTTTCTTAATTTCAAACAACATTCTGATGTAAATTTTAGTAGTTCTTGAAAAAACACTATTGTATGAATTCATGACTAGATTTTTTTCAACGAAACGTGTATTTGCCGGTTTGTAAAATGTTCTGTAAATAGCAGATATAACGTCTTATCTTGTTTGAGGTACAGATTAATTTCTTTCTTTTGTTAATGCATTTCATTACAAATAAATCTCTGGATGATAAAAAGACAGATGTGTAGATTTGCATAATCGGAAAAGTTTGTTTAAGGTCGTTTTGACAGTTATTTTTATTCAAGTTAACTGGGGAAAACAAGCATTTGAATCAGATGTGTGCAACTTAGTTGTGGTATTTCATGCCTAATGAGCTTTGATTCGAGACATGTAGAAACATAACAATGCTTGACTGTTAGAAAGTGTGTTTCAGTTACTGCAGGGTGTTTTGGTAAAAATGGTAGTTCGGTTTATAAATTAAGTTTGTGAAAACCTTATAGGTCCTATTATGTTGGGACCTTAAAAAAAATGAAGGAAACATATGGTGGTACAAGTGTACAACACATCAATGATCAATTTAATAATTTTCTACATCAACCAATATTATGCTCAAATCAACACATTTGAACCCACGCATTCGTATAAGTTTCATGTACAACTTTCTGAAATTTACATGATTACAAGTCAGCTACTTTTTCAAGGTATATTAAACTTGCTCAAATTTACATTTTTGAAATCTACATGTTTATTTTTTTGATGTATAATCATTTTTATGATACAGTTCACTTTTGAAATCGGGGTATCTTGCGACCATTTTCAAAATTTATTACACTTAACCAACTATAGAACTTTATCAATAATTAATTAATGTGTTAAATAGAGTTACAAAGACAGCATCCTTATAATATTGATCCAACTTTTTTTCTAAGAAAGCGAGCTTAGAATGATCCATCATCCATGCATATACTAACCCTATGTGAATTTTGACCCAAATGATCCATTCCTCTACACAAAAAATATTACAACTCATATCAACCTTTTGAAGGATAATGGGTCAAAATTATCATATCTAGTTTGATGCCGTATGGCATTACATGCGGATAAAACTGTAGAAAGTATCATGTACTGAAAATCCTCTGATAATCCAAACTTAGACTATGGTTTGAGTTTGGGACTCGAGAGGCATGGAAAGCCTAATACATTAAGTCACTAAAAGAAGCTCAGAGACTTCACAAACCATTTTGAGTTCTACTATTATCATCATTAACAGGCTAATCCTGAGTCCATTTCTTTTCAAAAATTCGCTACTCATTTACAATTTGTACTAAGCTTCGTGTGAGATAATGGTAGACAGAGATGAGAGAAATTACAGTGAAAATGATGGAATATTGATTACAGAATTACTCATCAGACCATTTCTTTCGAACCATTTCATCTCTATCAACAAATCGTTCAAGCAGTTCCTTCTCTTTCAAAACTAAGCAGTTTGTATCCTTCCCAAACCAGTCATAGCGTCGCTTGGCAATGTAGTCATATATCACATCTCTTATAGGAGCTGGTACAATCATGAGAGTGCTCAATGCAGAATATGGAAATGGCAAGTAAGAAAGAACCTTCAATGCAGCTGAAAAAAGATATAAATCCGCATGTTAGAACCTAAATATGAGCTCAACCTTTTGCTTCATGTGGTTATTTCTGTTGTTAACCAACAATTATTCTTGTGAAAATTCCAAAAAGCCAATGTAGATTGCATGTGTGAATGTTTTTAACAATTTGAGAGGCAAAAATTAACTTAAGCATTAGTGCATAACCATGGTGATGGTTCAAAAATCAACCTCAATTCCAGGCATCTTTTATTCCAGTGACCCATATTTATATATCTAGTAACAACTGTGTAAAATCTTCTTATAAGAGCTATCAAAGCGGCTGACGAGGTGCCATAAATTATAGCAGGGTTAAATGATCAACATTTCACTATTGTGCTTGGTTAAAGTTTGATCAACATGGTTACATAATCAAAGAGGGATGCGTTCACTTTGAAAACTTGAGACAGACAACCATTGTACTCATAAAGAGCATCGTAGTTGTAGAAAATGAGGATAACTATTCAAGTTTTCATAGTTCTTTTTAGGATTCTTGCAACAGATGTGGC
This sequence comes from Erigeron breviscapus, assembly GCA_034093135.1. Classification (NCBI taxonomy): domain Eukaryota; kingdom Viridiplantae; phylum Streptophyta; class Magnoliopsida; order Asterales; family Asteraceae; genus Erigeron; species Erigeron breviscapus. The sequence continues at coordinate 206,927,817 of CM067167.1, read as the reverse complement.
TTTTAAAAAAGGTAGAGTTTTAAAAAAAATGTCTATCAATCCATTATAAATATTATCCAGATCCTGTCTGTTATCTGTAGTGGCAAGGAGATAGCAATTTTAGATGTGTACAATTAAACTAAGAGTGCCTTAAATTTGACAGAAATCCCATGAACCAAGTCTGCCTTATAATACCAGGGTCCTTGATGGTGAAAGAGGTTGAACATATTTCTAAACAAGAATTTATTAGTATAGAAAGAGTTCTAACCAGTAGATCCTTGGTGGTATTCATATGGTCCTTCAATGAACAGAAAACGACGCAGAACATCCTCACGGTCAGCACCACAAATTCTCATGTATGGTTCAGCAGCTTTAGATTGCAGGCAACAGAACTTGATTTTCTTATCTTTATCTGCCTTAATCACAAATTTTACCCCTAAAATGAAGAGTAAAATAAAATAGATGAGAAGGAATGTAACTATCATTTTGAGACACCAACAATGTCTGGGAGCACGAAGCATAATCCTTCTTTTAGTTCAATAAAAAACTAAAACGAACCACATCTACAAGTAAGGGCACCAGGTCTTTTTCAGATTTCACCACTACATAAACAAGATGCAGGTCATGCAATAACATATAAAGTTCAATGTGGAAGAATGTAACTATGAGTTTGAGATCTTGTCCAACATTGATGGCAAATACAAAATGTTCACTTAGTTTGTAAGCTATTTCGGCCCAGGATAACACAATCACATTTCATGTTAGCTATGACGAACATAATTGAACCATATCCAGTTTCAATAGTATAACAGCAATAACTTGTGCAATAGTTAATAGCAAGATATGAAGACCCAAAGTCCATAGTCATATACGAACTAGAATCTAACAAAGTTACTCCAAACTGGAACATTATGAAGTGATGAAACCAATTCGACCTCCTTGCAACATATACAAAAACTGAATCCTATAGGTAATAGATCTTGTTAAAATCAGATGGAAAATTTCATCCAGTTTCAAAAGCATAGTTACACGAACATTAATAGGCAGCTATGCTGAGTAAATCGGAACTCTCTAATCATCACTTTTCTCTAAGCTGCAGCATTAGTTAAGTAAATGCACTAACAAATCACAAGCAAAAATGAAATATACAACGATCCAAAATGAACCTAGACTTTCATTAAGTTCTGTATAGAACTCAAACAAGATGAAACAATTTCAACCTCTTACAAATTATAAGCCAACTGTAGCATACGCTATGCACAGTAAACTGTAATTCTGATCTCTAACATTCAATGTACCCTACATTTCTGCATTATTTCATCAAACACACATAATATTTTACCAGCAAACTATGATGAACAAATGTAATAACCGAACTGAACATTCACAAATGTTTCTCGAATACGATCATCGATTAAAGCACTTTCAATCTCCAGATAGTAATATGTAGTCACAAACAAAACAAAAAAAACTGTGAAAAAATCCTATCCAGGCCACAGGAGCATAAAATAGATACAGATATAATAATAATGATAATAATAATCATCAAGTGGCTCTAAATTTCAGCATAAATTCATCTAACAATATAATAGCGAACTATAATTAGCTAAATAAACGAAAACTAAAAGAGTGATTTATAAAAAAATAATCGATAACAAACCTCGGTGACAGAGATGGCAAACGCCGTCGTATATAACAACGCGCGGCTGTAGAAGCGTCGGAACAGCAGCAAGCTTCGCACCGGTAACCGGAGCAAATTCATCATCTAAATCATCATCATCATCTATCGCTAAATCAACCGCAGCACCGCCGGAACGAAACTTATCAGGTTTCATGGCGGTCGCCGGAGCTAAATTCTCCGCCGCTAAACCACCGCAGGAACGAAGGATTTTCGACGACGGCGATGAGAAGAAACGTGATGAGATCAGCACTTTCGCCTCCGGAAAACGGCTCCGGAAGAATCGTGACATCATCATTGTCGGTTACCGATTGCTTAATCACATTTACTGAATTACTGTAGTGACTTTGTTAGAAATGTTAAAATGAAGTTTCTGGAAGTATTGTGTAATGAGAAATTTATAATGTGAACAGTTTTTTAAGTTGAGAAAGAAGATGGTAAATAAAAGCATAGAAAGTGAAAAAACAAAAAAACAAAAAAACAAAAAAAAAAAAAACAAAAAAGAAGGAAGAAAATAAATAGTAGGGGACTAGTTATTAAAAGGGCTAAGCATTGGTACTACAACAACAAGTTCTATATAGTCTATACTACAAGGCAGGGATGTGCACGGGTCGAAACCTGACCCGAATCGGGTTAACCCAAGACTCATGAGTGCATATAAAATGGATCCGTGATCCAGCCCGTAAAGGTTCAGGTTGGTTTGGTTCGGGTCGGGTTCAGGCGGGCCACAAGTTTCCTTTAACATTTTCTCGGTTTTTGGCATCACCTGATCCGGCTCGGTCTGGCCCGACCAACCCGTGATCCGGGAATGCAACAAAAATTTGGCCCGTGACCCTGTCTGTAAGGGCTTCGAACGGGTCGGTTCTAGGTCGGGTTCGGGTTTAAAGGCCTTTTGCTCATCCCTACTACAAGGCAAACCAAATATTTCTATTCATTTGATCACGTGATAACTGATAACAAGGATGTGGGAGCTGCTGCACGGTACAACAATTGTATGAATGATTTGCTTATATTAAAAAGGGGGAAATCCCTCTGCAGCTAGCAGCAAGATGTCACTAGCACTCATAGCAGCAACAAGACGTATATAACCCCTATTAAAATTTGAAGATCCAAGAATTTAGTTATCGTTTTGATGACGAATACACCGATTTACTAGAATATACTTGTATGTCATTACCAACAAGGAATTAGCCTAGTGGTAAGGCAAACACTTTGTGACCTTAAGGTCTCAGGTTCGATCCCCGCTGGGCACAAAAAATAATTCCTTTAAGGTACCCGTTACCAATGAAGCCTAGACCCATATATGAAGTTTAAATACGCGGGTTCGATCCTTCGGGGTGCCCAGATCATGTGGGGATTAGGATGGAGGTATTTTACCGGCATCATATGGCTCATACGGGGTGGGTCGATGGGTATCCAATTGTGGTACCAGGGCTAGGGTTCCCCCATTACCCTTTATACTTGTATGTCATTTTCTAATTTTGATGTCAAAAAGTTATGTGTATTTGGTGATGTTTGGATTAAGCCATTAGTCGAAAAGATGCATTACACGCGCAAAGAATCCATACATTCAGAGGCGATACCAGAAAAAAATCCCAGAGGGGGCAAAATTTAAAAATCCGTGAAAAATAAATATAAAAGGGGTCAAAATGTTAAAAGCCTATAGGAAAATTTTAAAAGTCCATGAAAAATTTAAAAATACATGACAAAATCTAAATTTTGACCCCCATGTGGTACCGCCACTGCATACATTTAGATGCATGTATTACTTAAGACATTGTTTCAGATGAATTTTATTAAATAAAAAGATAAATCATCCTAAAAATTCTCTTAGTTATGTGATCATGACCTTTGGTAAAATCAAATGAGAGATTAAGAAAGAGAATGTGTGGATTACACTTGTCATGTTTTAAGGTTTTTAGAAGAATTATTAGGCTATTTATAAGGAGTCAATTCCCATTAATTAATAAGTCGTGCGGAACTGACATGATTTGATAATGCATCATTGTACCAAGGATGAAAACGTTGCATTCGCTTTGGGTTAATGTCTCCCCACTATGGGTACGCAATCCTTGAGTGGAATTTGTGCAAAACAAACAGTAGACGAAATACTCGACTCATTCTAGCCAAACAACTTTTTACCCAATATGCATAAAATGACAATAGTATGTCAATCATTTAAGAAGGTTGAAGACTCCCACAAGCACTTATTCTTTAAGTGTGATCGTGTGAATACTCATTGGAACTCTGGCTTAAACTAAAAACGAAGTGGAAGTCCAATATGAAGGAAGTACCAAACACATGGAATGTTATAGTTTTGCTTATGAGTAAGATGAAGCATAACAATGTCATATGGAGTTTGATTCAAAAATTGATCGGCTGCTGGTGTTTATTCGTATGGAAAGAAAGAAATGTAACGACAGGAGAAACATTCGGAATATTGGGCTGGCAATATTGAAACTGCTTGGGTTAAACATTAGAAGAACTGCTGAAACTGTCAAAACTGGGCATATTTGGAACTTGCATTGGAAGGAAGATGGTAAACAAATAGAATGTGAATAAGAAATCCTAAACTGAAATTCTCCGGAAATAAAGGTTACTACCAGGTGAGAATACAACGAACTAATGAAGAAACTTAATGATATAAGGTTTAACAAATTAACCTCTACAGCCTTTGAAGTAATGCGATCGTTATTTAAGAACTTGACGAGACAACAAATAAATTGTAAACGTTTAATCAGCAAAATGCGCTATAATTACAACATATTCAACGTTCAAAGGAAACTACAATTCAAGCTCTTCGTTGTAAAACTCATTGGTGTAAACTACATCATCATGACAAAAACTTTCATTACAGTACTAATATACACTAAAGTCAAATGCGATATAAAGTACTGTAATCAACAATTCCAAGTCAGGAATTATGATGATTTTCAGGTGCACTTTAAGTGGTTGATGCAAGTTTAGTGCAGGACGTCAATGGGACGTTATGAAGAAGATTCTTGTTTTGCTTTGGGAACAAACCGCCATAAATCCACAGCGATGTCAACATCTTTTTTCTTGTGAAATTTGTATAGTCTTGGCAGATCATACCGAAGCTGGGAATTCATAAGCTAAGCTAAGAAACTTTTATAACATAACTTGTTAAAAAAGAAGGTTAAAGTTACTGTGAATTACCTCACATAAAACCTCGGCACTGCTAGCATTGAAATCTCTCAATGCTGCTCTTTTAATATGCTGCAATCACCACAATCGGTTTTTTAATGATTCAACTTACTTTTTCACAGGGAATCAGATGTTTCATCAAGTCATCATCTTCTAATATGTTGACTTAATAAAAGGAATACAAAAACCTTATAACCATGCAAAGTAAACTTGAGCTTCAATTGCAGTCAAGTAAGTCTTATGAACACCTAAACCAATTTCTGCTTTAGAATGTCTTGGGAAAATTGAACAATTCCTGGTTCGAGAATCAGACAACCTCAAAGATTGCAGACTACTCTTTTGTGCGTAAGTGCTTTGGTGGAAAGGTTGTCTATTTTAGAGGTGACTAAATGGGCGAACTTGGCATCGGATCAATGTGGGTTGGGTCAGGTCAGGTCAGACGGTCAGATTGACCTGAAACACTTCTATCTATTTATTCTCTGTTTTTATAAACAATGAATGTGTGTTACCAAAAGAAACTATACTATTGCAACATCAATATATGCATTTCTTCTCGATGCGCAGATTAATGTGGTAGGCATTTAACAATACACTTAATGACATTCGACCAGTCGAACCATTTGTCATGCTTCTTGATTCTTATATTATCTGCTTGACCCGTTACAAAAACGTAACCCACATTAACCACTCATAAGTAGATAGGCCAGAGCATCATCTCTAAGTCTATTTTGTGATTACTTAAAAGTCAAAAATATTAAAGAAACTATTTTTAATGGTCAAAAAATCTAAGTGCCTGGTCAAATGTTGTAATTTTCGATTGACAGTATACAAAATTCGGAAGCATGAATCTAAAAGCATAAACGGGGACTTACTTCTCTTGTCGTTGTCTTGTGCAATGAATAAACAGCTTGAGACGCAACCTGGTATGTTTGCAGTCATTATATATTATTATAAGGAATCGAGTGCTGAAACATGACTGACAAGTTTGCAACTAATTTCGTTGTTTATATTTTTACCTTCAATGCAACAGACAAAAACTCCATGTCAGCTCCTTTTTTCTTTGTTCCAAAAGGAGGGTTCATCACAACAGTATCAACGATTTGACCTTTAAAGATAACATCAATGTCAATCATTATATGCCACTATAAACACAAAGTCTCCATATACATACGCTATTTTCCACTTTGTTGGTCACATATCTAAATTATTTATGGTATAAATAAACTAAAAGGATCCACTATCAACTAGTTCAGGCTATTGAATATGAGCACTGTCACAAATGCAGTTAATGGGTATTGGGTAGAAAATGTCACTATACTAGTATACTAACATCGGCACTCATGCTTTATAGATATGGATATATTTGATAAATATATCAATACTGAAGTAGGACAAAACTAAAATACAAAAAGTGGTCATGCAAAAAACGGATGCTGAGATCAGAAACTCTTAACGTGTCATACTGTCATCAAATATGATAAGATGTCATAGAAAGTGTTAGCACATGGAGAAGAGAGAAGAGAGACCTCGCCAATTTAAGTTCTTGATTTCAGATTGAATTAAACCCAACTCAACCTGATATATTACAATTCAAGAACATATCAGATAAATAGTTGCTTAGATTGATAAAGGGGGTCTCATGATGTCGAAATTACCTCCAAATCCTCCGCATTAATTGACGCAATTTCAAGGGACTCTTCATCAACATCTACGCCTATGACATGTCTATTAAACACAAAGCTAGCATCAAATTACGGACATATAAAAATGGTCCTCTATGAATACTACAAAACTCGAATATAGAACACAAAATCAGAAAGAAAAACAAAGCCAACTAAATGTTGAAAACGCAATAAAAAATGTTTGGAAAAAACTTACTCTGCATCCAAGAGAGTGGCAGCTAGACCTAATGTGCCACATCCACATCCAAAATCAGCCACTACTTTACCGCTCACATCCTCGAATGAATTCTCAGCCTAGTCCAAGAAAAACATAACAGAAAAAAACATGTATTCTTAACAAGCTATAGATAAGGAGAATAAAAGATAGCGATAGGTGTTCATGAATTTATGAAATCTATTTTATGTATCCAACTTAGAAAGCTTCTATTGTGCGTATCAACTTCCGAATTTTGCTAGTATATGTATCAGGTTGTATTTTTTGCAGACATGGCATCAAAAACGTTATCACGTCAAGAAAAACACAACCGGAGCATTCGATAGCAAATATTCAGAAGTTGAAACACACAGTAGCAAATTTAAAGTTGGATACATAGTATAAATTTCAGACTATAGTTAGATACATTTCCAAGCACAATTACACCAGGGATATGATTTGTACACAACTTCTTTCTGTTAACTTGATATATGTGTGAAAGTATATATGTCAATCGGCTCGCAACAGACCGAGCCGAGGTAATTCAAGCTTACTTAATTGTCCACTCGGACCGTGACCTAACCAAGTTAAGTAAAATCCAGATAACTATTATTATAAAACTATATTGAATTAAAAGTACCGTGAATAGCATACGAGAAGCAATGTGAGCTCCAGTTGGATACTGTTCCAGCTCAATCTGTAAATAAATAAACATTTTAATATAATGTAACATCTAATAATTATATCCATACTGACAAGGGATGTAATATAATGTAAAGTTCTAGTAATAAGAATACCTTTGGATTATCAAATTGTTGAAGATTGCCAAGTAGACCTTCTAATTGCTTCAGCTTCATTTTTTATTTATTTATTTATTCTTCAGGTGTAGTGTATGTATGTCTATGTCTGCAAAGATTTTCAGTTTGGAATGTAATCACCAGAATCCAACCCTAATGATCGGTGACCAGTTTTTCTAAGAACTATATATATGCCCTTCTAAATTGAAAATTGATTGTTTTATCCCCTTCAAATTTCTTACTGCAATATTTTATGCTTATTACGGGTGTAAACAAGACGAGGCAGTTCACGAGCTACCTGGATTCACAAATTATTTGAGATCGAATCCGTCTAAGTCGATCTAAGCTCGAGCTTTTGCTTCTCGAGTAGATTTCTGAGTCGATCTCGAGCCTCAAAACAGCCTACTCGAAAAGCTCATGAGTTTAATCCAGCTTGTGTTATTCGAAATCGACTAGGTCTAAGTCGAGCCGAGTTCAAGCTTTTACTGCTCGAGTAGATTTCCGAGTCCATCTCGAGCCTCAAAATAGTTTACTTGTTGTTGTTGTTGTTGTTGTTGTTGTTGTTGTTGTTGTTGTTGCTGTTGTTGTTGTTGTTGTTGTTGTTGTTGTTGTTGTTGTTGTTGTTGTTGTTGTTGTTGTTGTTGTTGTTGTTGTTGTTGTTGTTGTTGTTGTTGTTGTTGTTGTTGTTGTTGTTGTTGTTGTTGTTGTTGTTGTTGTTGTTGTTGTTGTTGTTGTTGTTGTTGTTGTTGTTGTTGTTGTTGTTGTTGTTGTTGTTGTTGTTGTTGTTGTTGTTGTTGTTGTTGTTGTTGTTGTTGTTGTTGTTGTTGTTGTTGTTGTTGTTGTTGTTGTTGTTGTTGTTGTTGTTGTTGTTGTTGTTGTTGTTGTTGTTGTTGTTGTTGTTGTTGTTGTTGTTGTTGTTGTTGTTGTTGTTGTTGTTGTTGTTGTTGTTGTTGTTGTTGTTGTTGTTGTTGTTGTTGTTGTTGTTGTTGTTGTTGTTGTTGTTGTTGTTGTTGTTGTTGTTGTTGTTGTTGTTGTTGTTGTTGTTGTTGTTGTTGTTGTTGTTGTTGTTGTTGTTGTTGTTGTTGTTGTTGTTGTTGTTGTTGTTGTTGTTGTTGTTGTTGTTGTTGTTGTTGTTGTTGTTGTTGTTGTTGTTGTTGTTGTTGTTGTTGTTGTTGTTGTTGTTGTTGTTGTTGTTGTTGTTGTTGTTGTTGTTGTTGTTGTTGTTGTTGTTGTTGTTGTTGTTGTTGTTGTTGTTGTTGTTGTTGTTGTTGTTGTTGTTGTTGTTGTTGTTGTTGTTGTTGTTGTTGTTGTTGTTGTTGTTGTTGTTGTTGTTGTTGTTGTTGTTGTTGTTGTTGTTGTTGTTGTTGTTGTTGTTGTTGTTGTTGTTGTTGTTGTTGTTGTTGTTGTTGTTGTTGTTGTTGTTGTTGTTGTTGTTGTTGTTGTTGTTGTTGTTGTTGTTGTTGTTGTTGTTGTTGTTGTTGTTGTTGTTGTTGTTGTTGTTGTTGTTGTTGTTGTTGTTGTTGTTGTTGTTGTTGTTGTTGTTGTTGTTGTTGTTGTTGTTGTTGTTGTTGTTGTTGTTGTTGTTGTTGTTGTTGTTGTTGTTGTTGTTGTTGTTGTTGTTGTTGTTGTTGTTGTTGTTGTTGTTGTTGTTGTTGTTGTTGTTGTTGTTGTTGTTGTTGTTGTTGTTGTTGTTGTTGTTGTTGTTGTTGTTGTTGTTGTTGTTGTTGTTGTTGTTGTTGTTGTTGTTGTTGTTGTTGTTGTTGTTGTTGTTGTTGTTGTTGTTGTTGTTGTTGTTGTTGTTGTTGTTGTTGTTGTTGTTGTTGTTGTTGTTGTTGTTGTTGTTGTTGTTGTTGTTGTTGTTGTTGTTGTTGTTGTTGTTGTTGTTGTTGTTGTTGTTGTTGTTGTTGTTGTTGTTGTTGTTGTTGTTGTTGTTGTTGTTGTTGTTGTTGTTGTTGTTGTTGTTGTTGTTGTTGTTGTTGTTGTTGTTGTTGTTGTTGTTGTTGTTGTTGTTGTTGTTGTTGTTGTTGTTGTTGTTGTTGTTGTTGTTGTTGTTGTTGTTGTTGTTGTTGTTGTTGTTGTTGTTGTTGTTGTTGTTGTTGTTGTTGTTGTTGTTGTTGTTGTTGTTGTTGTTGTTGTTGTTGTTGTTGTTGTTGTTGTTGTTGTTGTTGTTGTTGTTGTTGTTGTTGTTGTTGTTGTTGTTGTTGTTGTTGTTGTTGTTGTTGTTGTTGTTGTTGTTGTTGTTGTTGTTGTTGTTGTTGTTGTTGTTGTTGTTGTTGTTGTTGTTGTTGTTGTTGTTGTTGTTGTTGTTGTTGTTGTTGTTGTTGTTGTTGTTGTTGTTGTTGTACTATTATGTTGTTGCTCTCTATGCATATTTGTTTAATGAAAACCAGGGTTTGTATTTAAGTTAGGTTTTTGTTGTTATGTGAAACTGATGAAAATGGTAAATACTCATGTCTGTAATCAATACCCAATTCTGATTCTCTATGTACAATATTTTAGTGCTTAGCATAATCCATAAATTTATAATGAAATTATATCAATGTAGTTAGTTATAAGTTCGATCATAAGATTCTGTATAATAAAAAAACCATGACAGTGTAGTACGTGATTTATGTTCTTGCTAATAACTAGCACTTAAAGATTTTTTTTTCTTTTATAGAAGGAAGTGATGCTACTTTAGTTTAAGGGTATGTTTAGTCGGAGATAAAAGGGCCGTTATTTTAAGAAAAATGTTAAGGAAAAACCGTATAAGAGAATACGTGTTCAAACTGCTCTTATGAAGAATAGTTTTCATAGAAAGGAGAAAACTTTCAGACTTCTAACTACGAGGGTGTTTGGGATTGTGTTTTTAAGTGCTCATACCTTACTGCGTTCTATATCATATTTTAAATGCAATAAGCAGTTTATGAGTGTTTGGGTAAACGATATATAAGTGTCTATGCGTGTACTTTATACTGAAAAAATGCACTTTTATAATAAGCACTTCAAAAGAATACTGAAATAAGCTCGCCTTTACAGTTTCTACTATCTTTCTTGCTAGAAATACAAAACTGTTTGTGTTTTCTAAATAAACAAATGAACAAAGTTTTAAAATTTTCATTAGATTTCTAGAGATAAAAAGCACCCTTCAGTTTCTTGGAAAGATAGAGATGGAAAATTTGACAAGATGTATGGTATGGTACTTTAATGTTTGATTGTATCTTAGGATTGAGAAATCACGAGGACGTGGGAAAAATAAATGTTTCTGGACAGAAGATGAGACGGAATTATTAATTGAGGTTCTTCAAGAAATGGCTTCTGATCCAATATGGAAAACAGTTAATGGTTTTAAAAACAATTACATGGTTGAGTTGCATAGGAGAATGGTTAGCAAAGTGCCAACTTTTACAAAGCAAGTTTCACCTCATGTCGAGTCAAAAGTAAAATGGCTAAAGAACAAGTTTAATGCTATTATTGACATGGTGAATCAAAAAGGATGTCGATGGAACAATGTGAAACAAAAGATCAAATGTGACAGAGAATGGTATATAAGTTATTGTAAGGTAAGTACTAAATAATTACTCTGTTCCTCCCAATATAATTGTCCTCTTATTTTTAACTGTATCATAATAATTGTCCCCTTTTAAGAAAATACTTGGCTATACTCAACCAAATTCTCAAACTTTACTAGAAATATAGTTATTTTAGTAGGGAATGCTGTAAAAATGGTACGTCTTTAAAGAGTATGTTATTCTTTTGGAACAGAGGCGTATATTTATTACTCGTATATAAGTCTATTTTGTTTGATGAGTTATGTGGGTTGTGATTTTGTGTTAAAATTTATCTCTAAAAGGTTCACAAAGAGGCAAAAGGATTATGGAATTTTGAATTCCCATACTTCAACCAACTTGAATTGGTGTATGGAAGGGATAGAGCCAATGGTGCAATTGTTGAAAATAATGGTGATATTATCCCCAAGACTGAAGTTGCTATGATTGGAGGAAATGGTGATGCTAGTCACGATACGGAAGTTGAGCAGGATACTGAAAGCGAAGACGAGTGTGTTGGTGAGTCTGATGATTCTTCAGATGATGATGAAGAAGAAAATGGCATGCAACATATGTGGCAAGCAACTCCACCACCTGGATTCATTTCAAGAAAAATGCCCATGAAACGAAATACAACAACGTATACTGAATACGGGATGGCAAAGAAAAGAAAAACAAACCTATCATCACATGATATTGGGACACGGTTAGATGAAATAGAAAGTAGTTTCCGTGCTTTTGCAGAAGGTTTTAATGCTAATTTTGCAGTTATGGCGAAAGCTATTGAGAATGCTATGACAAATGATAGCATCCGTCTAAAAGCTGAGTCAGAAAAACTGAAAAATGTGATTGCTGAGGTCATGAAACTTAACCTTTCAACCGACGATGTATTCAAGGCGGCTGAAATATTTGCTGCCAACAAAATTAAGATTGATGTATTTTTTAGTATTCCTGAGCAATTGCGAGTGTCTTACGTGATAAAAGCCTTTAATACTAATTTTGCAAATAAGGCAGATGATGCGGTAAAGGCTATTACAGAAGATAATATCCGCCAGAAAGCTGCATTAGGAAAACTGAAAGACTTGATTGCTGAGATGTTGAAACTTGACCTTTCAAATGATGATGTATTAAAGGCTGCTGATATATTTGCTGCAGATAAGAACAAGATTGATGTATATTTCAGTCTTCCCGAGCAGCTGCGAGTGTCTTATGTGAGTAGGCTAATCAAGTAATTAGATAGTATGTCGGTGTATTTGTACATTGCTAAAACCTTTTGTTCCTAGGGACGGGTTCTTGAGTTATTGTATAGTACAAGTAACTTATTGGGTATAGCTTGGAATTCAACTGATTGTATGTGTGCACTTTTTAGATTCAGTTAACTGTTTTAGTGCTTCCTTTACCTTAATCGAAAGATGATTGTTGTTAAATGTTCACACATTTGTCTTGGATTAATAATAAACCATCCATATATATATAATATGAAACCTAGCCAGATGCTTTTTCATCAATAAGAGTTGTTAATATGGTAAACTTTGAACACCAACAGCCAAAAAAGATTATATCATATTATCAGATTTTTAATGTTCAAATCAAAGCTCAATAGCTGTGTTATAGACGAAGCAAACTTTCTGAAGGTGATAACAAACTGAAGACTTTAAACAACATATCGATAGGTAACATAACGCCCAGCTGTCTCACTTGGTCGGATAATTTTCACAACTTGACCACGCTTTAGCCCATAGTAACGTGCTATTGGATCAGAAACTTGAATTCTAGGTAGCTGCATATCATCAAAACAATATGAGGAATCAGGGACATGCAACCATAACACTTGTAATAGAAAGTTATTAGTATTTGATTATAAGTCAAAGAATTCTGATTAGTTACAGGTACAGTCAAATGTTGCAATACTTTCTTGCAGATTGGGCATTAGACAGAAACTTAGAAAATGAGAACCGACCTGTGTTTCTTTGACAGTGTATCTTTCAAGCAAAGTCTTCTTTTCTTCATTTGTTAGAACCTGGTGCTCAGGAACTAAAACATGATCTTTAACATTCACCAACAACTCTGCCTCCTATAATCCACAAACTTGAAAAAGTGTAAGGATCATTACTAACTCAAAACCATTATTAAAAACTGAACCAGTTCAGTTTTCATCATAGCGAACAGAGACAACAATTCGCTTCCCACAAAAAGTCAATCAATTCTACGGCACCAAATGCAGGACAGATAATGCACAAAATAACTCACTTTCGGCCTCTTTTATCAGAAGCCTTGATCATGTTAAATGCATAGTTTAAGTATCATAATTTAGTATATTCTCGAGTTTTTTGGTTCATGCTTTTCACATGTTAACAGACTAGGGCAAAAGGCCCGGGGTAGTTAAGAAAATGGGTTACTGGGTTGAATTCATTTGAAAACAACAAAATTGGTGAAAACTAGAAAATTAATCTCAACCATTCATTTTCAAGATCCTAGATCTTCTCTCTTTCTTCCCTCCCTCCTCTAATCCCGTTTTCCATAATCCAGCGACATCTCCGGCGAGAATCAGTTTCGTTTTCCGGTGGATACGGTACGGGCGTTGCCCTTATCCGTTCTAAAGGGGTTGTCACCGGACGCATATGGGAATGGTATGGATTTGATGGGCGGCGATCCAAGAGATGGTGGCGGTTGGATACGGTACGGGCTCTGCCCTTGCCGGCGCCGTGGATAGAAGAGAAGAGAGAGACAGATCTGGATCGGAGATGATGGTCGTGGTGGTGGTGGTCGCCGTCGCCATCGCCGGAGGATGATGGTGGTGGTCCAAGATGATGGTGGTGGTGGTGCTGGTCGGAGATGGTGATGGCCGGAGAGGAGGGAGGAGGGAGGAGAGAGGGTATTTAATCCTAGCCTTTAGATCAATAAAATGAATGGCTAGGATTTGTTTTCTAGTTTTCACAAAAAATTTAGTTTGTAAATGAACATTTCACATGGGTTACTAAAGAACAGAGAAGAGATTATTATATCAGCAAATATACTTAGTATGCTGATATCCAGAAAGGTGCAATGCAATAGAGCTCAAAAAAGAAATAAACTACTTAACACTTTCTAGATATGATTAAGACATATTACCATCTAATTGGCTTATTGATACAATTAAGTTAGTTATATTATTATTTGGCGATGATCTAAAGCAAACCAAGACCAATTTAAATAATGAATCTATGAAACACCGGTTAAATAACATCTACCAATCCAAAATGGTGAAAGCACCATAAATCACCTGGAAAACTTCCAGCTGGAATTTGGTAGCTATCTCACTCATGCAGGTTCGGGCAAAGGGTGTGAGATTATCTCGAACAACCAGTATTGCTTTGAAAACATTCTCTGATTTCATACGTTCAGTATAAGTCTTCAAGGTCTTAACACCAACCTTTGGTTCCTCTGGAAAGAAGATGTATATCTGGAACATAATTAAATCCAACAATGAGCTAAAGTGTCGAAAAAAGATAAATGAGGATGTAAAAACATTAACTGATATTTCGTACCTGATCAGAGTTATCATTGACCTTGGTCTTGCTGATGATGAGATCTTCTCTTTTCATGTTCTCACCATATTTCCGCAAGAAATCATCTCTTTCAATATTGATCTCAAACTCTCCAACCAAATAACCTCTGTCTCTCAGCATTTGCATAACAGTTTTCCGGATCCTAAACAACCGCCTGATTTCCTCTTCCGGTAGTGCCATCCTTGTTCCTTTTTCTGTATCTATATAGAGTTTGCATATATCATACCATTTAACCAGGTTAGTGTTTACACTAAAGGTTGTCCGTTTAAACTATGAAGAAATTGGCTTAAAAATCTATAAGATCATACAATTTACATATATACTTGCTAGAATGATAACATCAAATACAAAATTTAACAACATGGAATAGCAAAAATTGATTTTCTTCCAATAGGGATTAGCACTCAAATACTCACACACGCGGTCAACTAATTATAAAACAATGTTTACTTAATCCGGCTAAGGTTTACACTAAAAACTCGATTGCTTAAACAACTAACAGCCGTAGAAATCCTAAAAATATACTTAAACAAATTCCAAACACCGATTTTTAAGAAAACTACAAACGAAACTAGCAACATCATAAGCGCCCATGGCGAGTAGCTAGAGTTTTACAATAAATAATAAGGCGAATTAGCGAAATAATCTCTTAAGTATTTACCGGATCATAGATTACATGAGTACAACAACAACAACAACAACAACAAGGTACCCAATCCCGACATAAGTCGGGCTATGGGGGAGGTATGATGTAGACAGACCTTACCCCTACTCAAAGGTAGAGAGGCTGCTTCCAGATCCACCGAGGTGGAAGGGACCTCCGGCCCGGGTGAAAAAAATAGGGTTAGATCCACCGGAGTGGAAGCTTAACCGGGATCTTCTCGATCTCAAACTCTCAATCTCAACCTCTCAATCACAATCCCAGCCTCAATTACATGCACGTAGGTTTATATAAATTGGGAATTAAACAGATGAAATTTAATTAATTTACTGTTGTTTAAATCATTAGTATAATATTAATAAAATAAACGTACAATGCAGGTGATGATAATTAAGCCTGTCCGGCTGGCTACCCGTATCAACATTCGTTGATGATGAAGGTATTAAAGACTTAAATTAAATACTGTTTGTTTTTTCGTTCGATATACAGTTTCATTGAATTAATTAATGTTTATGTTTATGGATGCATTGGGCTTGGGCCTAAATTAAAGTGTTTGTTTTTTAAATTTTAGGATTTTTCTAACGACAAAGAGTTGTTATATAAAAATTTTTTTTGTAATTTTCATATCTAAACTGCACTCCTTCAATTTTATGGTAAAAATACAACTAATTTAAATTCGTTAACCACAGCACTAAGGGTTGTCATTAGAAAAACCCAAAATTTTATATGGATTGCTGGTAGTGGGAAACACTCGCAATCTATGAATAACCATAAAATTCATTTGCATATATGTGTTACTATTGTACCCGTGAGGCCGTGACGGTTCCATGGTCGGATCTTGCATGAAAATACCGGGCAACGCCCCTAACGGTCCAAAAAATTTTAGCGTAAATATATCATATTTATGTATATTATAATGCTTTGAGTTCACTATGCCTTGTATATTAAACTAAAATTTTATTTTGCCCCACATATCGTAATTCACTAGATCCACCTCTGCATGGTTCAGCAATCTATTGTCATGATATAGTCGATAAAACTCACGAATACCCATCATTCATCGAAATAATGATGAACAAATCCAATCCGCATCATCATCTTCTACCGTTTTGAAGTCGACCTGGTTTTGGACTAGACCAATCTCGTCACCGGATTGAAAATCGATTTTTGGTTATAGCTAAAATCAATAACGTTTTACATGTTTTTCCTAAGTTCTTAATATAAGAT